>CM054135.1:33769936-33786290 GCA_028751875.1 Rapana venosa | reverse complement strand
CACTTCCTGTAGATATCAAGGTCAGAGATTTCCTTCGAACAACAGTAGGAGTCGGACAGGGCTGCAGAGTCTCTGCTTCTTGAGATAATCATGTCTTGAGATAATCATGTCTTGAGATAATCATGCAAGACGTTTGACTGGCACACCACTGTATCTCTTGGTGGTAGATCCATTTGCAGTCGGCACTTTGCTGATGGTACTGGTCCCCTTGCAAAGCAAGCTGAAAAACGAGCTGGCGCTTATGACATGGGGATCAGTGCAGAGATAAGCTTTTGCATAGTAGGCGATAGATTGAGGATTCAGAGGATAGACTGAAAACGGATGGGTGTTGTCTTGTGTCTTTGGTGGTCAGAGGGGATTTTCGTGTCTGTTTTTCAAACGGTAGTGTGAAGAAAAATTAATCATTAAGTTAGCACTACAACTGCAGGCCAGTGGGGCTTTTTCTTTACCTTCCTAAAAAAAGAAAAGGCTGATGTTATTGTTCCTTTGTTTGTTTTGTTTGTTTGTTTGCTTTTGAATGACTTCCTAAAGAAAGAACGAGGACAATAGTTGTTTATTTTTGTTATTTTCAGAAGATAGTGTGAAGGAGGATGGGTGTGATCACGTTAGCGGACATTGACTACGGTCATATCTTTGGTCCTTTTCCATCGCACGTCACTCCTGCTGACCCTGCCTACCTTATTGGCATGCTCACCAACGACAAGAGATCTGACGCCCTTATGCTGAAGGTGAGTCAGTGTGTGTGTGTGTGTGTGTGTGTGTGTGTGTGTGTGTGTGTGTGTAAATTTTATTTCAGTTAATGCTATGCTGTTTATAGCCCCACCGACCACGAAGCCATATCAGGGCTGTCACGTTATTCAATTTCAGCAGCTCCAATAACAGTCACTTCAAATTCAACATCAATACCATCTAATCCCTTCGAATATTTGACACTGTCAGTGTGAAGAAACAACCCCACATGAAGTAAGGAAGGACTTTGCTGAGTTGAAAGGTTAAAAAAAGGGGGAGCAGCAACAAAGAGAGTGATAGAAGAGGGGAAATTCTAGCACAGACTTTCCAGATAGTGGGGATGCTGCTGTACTGAAAGAGCCAGGGCATCCCCACGGGGGAGTGTGCAGCTTCATTGACGGAGATTGCTGCGAGCAAGCGCAGCGAAATATTTTTCATCGCTAGCAGCGATAGTAATGATAGTAGCAATCGTAGTAGTGCCAGTTCAGTAGTAGTAGTAGTAGTGGTAGTAGTAGTAAGTAGTAGTAAGTAGTAGTAGTAGTAGTAGTTGGCTGAAAAACACTTGTAGAAAATCGCTTTGGGTGGAAGAGAGCAGTTGGTGAGGGAGCCTGTCTGTCGGGGAGAAGCGAAAAGACTGCAACTACTGAAAGCCAGTAGAAGCCGCAGTATATAGTAAGGAGGGAAACAGCAAAACCAGGCCATCAACTCGGTGGCTAACTTTACCTGTAATAACGGTGGCAGAGCCTGCCATGCACGGGCTAAACAAGACTGGTGTGGCCAGAGAAGGTGCATGCAGCCATTGTCTCCCGGGACAGGAGGAGCCTAGTAGTAGTAGTAGTAGTAGTAGTAGTAAATGGTGGTGGGGGGGGCGGGGGTGGTGGTGGTGGTGAGTATAGTCACAAAATTACAACAGTTGCTGCAGCATCAAGGATGATTTTGTTTTGTTCACTTTAGTTGTGATCGTTGGAAGCCATTTTTGATAGGATGTACACATTGGGCGAGTGTTCTACCATTTATAGCTGTGAGATGGCACTGCGAGTAAAGAGAAGTCAGTAAGAAATCAAGTTCACATATTTTATTGTTATTTCATTAATTTTAGAATTGTCCAGATTACGTGTATGCTGAATTTGTGTGTTTTTTCTTCATCACACAGTAACATGTTTATATCCTCGTAGTGGGCTTTACCCGAGAATCAAACGGTCAGGCACAAAGTAGCAGTAGTAGTAATTCAATTCAATTTAGAATACTTTAATCATTCCATGAAGGGTACTTACAACATTGAGAGGCAAATACATTGATAAGAATGATTATAACAGTAGAAACAAAAGCTGTGATTGATATTTTTTAAACATTCCAAGATAACTTCAAATCAAAGCCACACACACACACACACACACACACACACACACAACACACACACACACACACACACACCACACACACACACACACACAAACACACACACAAACACTAGCACACTAACACACATTAACACACAGAGTGCTTCTGCAGAAATAAGACTGTCAGTGTCAATCCAATCCAATCCTGCTGTTTATAGCCCCGCTGCCAGATTAAAACTGTGCAGATATATACAGATTAAAACAGGGTATAAAACCAACTCTGCTGTTGTTCTTTGTAGCAACGCCCTGGCCAACCATAAGGGTCAACCCAGGACGGGCACCGCGTTGTGGGAAAACCACATCAATCACACATAAAATGAGATAAAACAAAAAAACTTAAAACTTCCTTAAAACGACCTTGTTCTTAGTGACCAACTGTAACACTTTCACTCATATCAAACGGGTAAAGCCCGATTCTCTCAGGAAGTTAAAAATGGTGTCCGGTGGAACATCCCGAAAAAGGTTTTTCAGAGGTCTGCCTTTAAATGCGGTCCCTGATTTTTTGGACATCTCGATACCGAGCAGAATACTTCATGTTTACCCACATCACAAGCAACACCAGGGTCCCTGATACTTTGGCTGAATCTTTAGTATGTCCAAAAAATCTTTTGGGACAAAGTTTATTTTTTGTTTTCCAATTTATCTACGTAAAAAATAAAAGTTTAGACAGAAACCCAAAAAATAGCCTTGGTGATCCATCCCCAGCAACAATAATATTCATAAAGAACACTTTACCTCTCTTTTGTCAACAAAGTTTTTGGCGTACCAAAGAAAGGGTTTTCGAAGTTTTTTCTTTTTCGTAAAAGATGAAATGTTAGAAAAAAAGACACCGGATTATTTTTTTTTTAAAAAGTCTCTGAGCGCTTTGTTTTGTTGCTTTACAAGATCCAGCGCTATAAAAAAACCTAATTTTTAAATTATTATTTTATTTTTAAAAACGAGCATGCAAATACATTTCTGCTCCATTAAATATTATACGATTATTAAAAAAGAAATTGGCATGACTAGCAAAAATTTCCAAATTTTTTCCGGGCCCCAAAAGCCCCCCTTGGGAACTATATCAGTAACTTTGACATTGACTACAGGATTAAAAAGAATAAAGATCAAATCGTCCCGTTATTAAAAAGTCACATGAAAGTAATATTCTAACCCTTTTAAAAGTGTTACTGAGGGATTGTCTGCAATCGCAGAACTGGGCATCATTTGTGATTCTGTTTTTAAAGTCAAAAATCTTTTTCATTTAGGAAACTTTTCTTTTTTTTAGTTGAATTATTTGCAGCCCCTTAGGGCCCTGAATTTTTATTAAAAAATATGCTTTGATATTTGCCACTTCTTTTTTGCGTTGATCAAAACCCTTTTTTGGTGGCACAAAAAGAACTGGCAGGTAAACATGGAAAGGTTTTTTTGTTTGTTTTAAATTCTTGAACAGTGATTGAAGCAGAACATAAAAATAATTTCTGCAGGTCCCTTAAATGGGGAAATTTATTGGAAGGTGGTATTCTTTTGCAAAACAAGGTGCCTCTGATTGCGCTTTGAAACGTTTTTTTCCAGTCTCGCTTGTCATCGCATGAAATTAAGTTAATTTTGATGAATTGATGCTTTCCCAAAAGGAAAAAACACTTTGAAAAAATTTTCTTTTTCACGGAAAGTAAAAAATTTTGATAAAAAAAACTAGGCTAAATCATGGAAA
The DNA here is from genome assembly GCA_028751875.1 of Rapana venosa. NCBI lineage: Eukaryota > Metazoa > Mollusca > Gastropoda > Neogastropoda > Muricidae > Rapana > Rapana venosa. The sequence continues at coordinate 33,782,471 of CM054135.1, read as the reverse complement.
CCAAATACTCTAAAAAATGTGACTTTTTGCTTTTCTAACCACTTTCAACCACCATTTTTTTTTTGATTCCCCGATTCTTATTGACATTTAAAAAGGAGAAAAATAGATTTCATAAAAAAAAATATGCCATGTTCAAAAGTTTTATATGCTTTCATTTTTAAACATCAGTTGGTAAGTTTTATATATTTTTTTCCCGAAGGGCCCACTGTGTTAGTTGTGAGTAGGGGTTTAAATATAAAGTCATAATAAACCCCCCCCCTGAGGAAAGGGGAAAGGGAAATATTTGGGGGAAAATTTTATTATGCTGGTTGTTATGTTTCCCTTGTGTGGTATTTATATATATTATAAAAAAATTTAAAAAAATTAAATTTTTTTAAAATATAAATATATTAAAGATAAAATAAATTTGAGAGAAGAGAGAGGAGGGGGGTGTCGTGTGAAAGCGGGGGTTTTTGTTGTCTATTCAACTGTGTGAATTGGACATTAAACAAAACAAAACAAAACAAAAAACCCTTGGGGTTCCCTCTCTTTAAAAACAAATGAAGTGGGTGAAAATGGAAAAGACCTGTGTAGCACGGGCTTCTCTTCGGTTTTTGCACACAGAGGGAGAACTTCTTTCAGGTTGGGCGATTTTGGAAAAGTTTTTGTCCGTCTAGTGTTCCATCCCATAGCCCGAGGGGGTGGGGTATTTGGCTTTTGTTTTCAAATCCCTGTATGGCACGGTGACCTAGAAATGGCCTTTCTCCGTGGACCCCTGGGAGGGGGTCAAAGTTCGTTTGCCCAAAGCCCCCTGCCCGGGATCCATTCCAAAAAAAATATTGCATTTCCTGTTCAAGGGAGAATAAATTTGTAGAACTTTCCCGAAATTAGGTGGTTTTTTTGTTCCACAAACGTAGCCCCCAGAGTGGAGGAATCGCTATAAAAAAAGCCCTTTTCCCTCCCCGAAAGCTGAATCAGTTTGGGGAAAAACAAAGGGACCAAATTCGGCCGCCCCCCGGCATTGCTTTTGGGGCTGGTTTTTTTACATGGCCGAAAAATAAGTGCTTGCTGGGGCATTGAAAACGGCGTCCGAAAGGGGCGCCAGAGTGTAGTATTGGGATAGTATAGTAGTAGAGTGTAAGGGGGGTGGGTCGGGGCGGTGGTGGTGGGGCGGCGGTGGATGTAGTGGGGTGGGTTTGGTTTGGGGGGGTGTTTGGGGGCGGGGGGGTGGGAGTAATAGTGGTGGGGGTGGTGGTAAAGTGCGCGGGGGGGGGGTGTGGTGGTGGAGATGGGGTATAGATAGAGTAGTATGTAGTGGTAGTAGTATAGTAGTGTAGTGTGGTGGTTTGGGGGGGGGTGGCGGTGGGGGGCGGCGGGTTTGGGAAAAGTAGGGGGTGGTGGTGGGAAATAGCGGTGGTGGGGTGGGGGCGGTGGGGTGGAGATGGTGGTGGTTTGAGTAGTAGTAGTAGTATTGTGTAGTAGAGAGTAGTATAGAGTATGGTGGGGGTGGGGTGGGGGGTGGTGGTTGTTGGGTTTTCAGGCAGTAGTAGTAGCGTCGTCGCGTGTTTAGGAAAAGGGTTAGTAGAAGGTAGTGTAGTTTTGTGGGTTTGGGGGTGGGGGGGTAACGGCTGTCTAAATGCAAAGTCCGGGGCGGAAAGTTGCGGGGGTTCGAAACCCTTTTGGGCCCCCAAAAATTTTCCCCCCCCCATAACATGAGTTGGGGGGCACAGTTTTTTGATGAACGATAAACCCCCGGGCCCGTGTTTTAAACATAAAAATTTAGCGCCGTAAAAACCCAAACCCGGCAAAAAAGAGGGTTGTCCCTGGGGAAATCTGTGAAAAAGCCCCTTTATGGGGAAAAAAATCAGTTGCAACCCGGGAAAGAAAAAATGGGTGGCGTGCCTTGTGGCCGGCTTCCCCGGGGAAGCAGCCCCAAATTTCAGCGAGAAATTGGTGATTTAAAGTGGGGAAAAGAAAAAATAGTAGATAGATAGATGTTTGATAGATAGATAGATAGATAGAAGATGTAGATAGGTATTGATTTTGTTATTGTTTCTTTAATTTTAAACCCTGCCGTGTCAAAAAAATCAGAGTTAATCATCATCCTCAAACACATTGTCGTCGTCTCGAGTAAAATAGTGGGGGAGATTGTGTTGTTGTTTTTTCTCTCGGCGTTGGTTTCATCATCATCATTATCATCCTTGCGGTGTTGTTTCTAATAAATTTCGTCACATTTTTGTCACCCTTCCAGAACGTCCCCAGCCACCACCCCCCTACCACCATAAATATTTCCCATCAGCAACTACCCTCAGCAGCTAGACCCCCATTTCAAAACCCCCCCCCCCCCCCACCCCCCGGGTTTTTCTCATTCAGTGTGTGGGTCGTCCTCCCCCCTTCCGTCCCCCCAAAATAGTGGGCCTTGCGAAAGGCGGAAGGGTTTCGTTTCAGTGGGTGGCTGCCTACATCCCCTGCACGCGATCGAGGAGCAAACAGGGGCCCATGTGAAAAGGGGGGCGGTGTATTCGGGCGCTGGCTCAACCCCGCTGAGGAAGAACTCCCCGTTGTCAGCAAGGGCTTGCCGCTTGCACTCCTAAAAAGGGGTAAAACACCTAGAAAGGGTGTGTTTTGTGGGTGGTGGGTTTGTGTGGTGGTGTGTGTGTTGGTGGTTGGGTTTCGTGTTGTGGGTGTGGTGTGCGCGCGCGCGCGCGCGCGCGTGGGGTGGTGGGCGTGAGGTCTGGTGTGTGTTGGGAGGTGGCAGGTGGTGTCTTTGTCGTTAGGGGTGTGTTTTTTTCTCTCTCTTCTCTCTCTCTCCTCTCTCTCTCTCTCTCTCTCTCTCTCTCTCTTCTCTCTCTCTCTCTCTCTCTCTGGTGTTGCCCTTGAGAGTAAGAGACTAAATGGCTACATTTTGAGCCAGTGTGAGAGAAACTGAACAACTAATAGCTTGGGCTTTTGGAATCAAAATGTGCACTTTTCATTAGTAAGTGTTAAACAGTCTGTGTTTATGTCATAATAAATTAGTGCTTATATCTTAAGAAGTGTTTGCGTCGTTAGAAACGAATGTTTATATCTTTAGAAAATAGGCTTAGATCTGAATACATACTCGCATCTTAAGTTTCATCTTAGCTCGGTTGCTTTAACCATTTTCTGAAATTCAAAAAGTTTGACATCAAAGGATTTTCTTCTATAAACACTGAATATCATCTTTGCAGTATGAAAGAGTAGAGAAGAGAGCTGACTCAAAAAGGGTGGCCTCTCTTGTTCATGACATAGCATCTCAGGGACTCCTTTTTCACGCCACAACAAGCAGGAATCCTTTGTGAACAGTCGCTACAATCCTATTTTTCTGTACAGTTTGCAGACAATGTTCAGTTGCAGAACTCGTGAACCTTGTGTTCTGAAACAGTCAGATAAAGTGATATTTTAAGATAACGTTGAGTGTATGAAGATGGCAGTATAAAGGAAATTAATGACGAATATTGCTTGAGTCATCACTGCTTAGTTTATGCTGGCGAACGGCAAGAATTCGTGTACCTTGATGCTGATTTAATGCAATCTGATGTGTGCCGTGATATTATAAACATCACGCTTAGTTTTTCTAAACATTTTAACCCAAGCAAATTTGCACCAAGCTGATATCTGATTTCCTGTGAATCAAAAAAAAAAAAGAAAAGAAAAAAGGAAAAGGTTTAGTAGCACACAAGCATTCACATTGTGTGTGTGTTATTATTAGGGGTGTATGGTGTGCTTAAGGAGAGGTGGTACCTTGTAAACCTGGCAGTAGCATCCCTCAGGATGGACGGAAGCACTGGGCACTTGGCACTCAACTCTCACTTCTGGGTCCGGGTCCTTAACCCACCCACACCCCGGTAACCGCTTCTACTGGCGGGCAAAACGTTGTGAGGGGCTAGTGCATTCTGAATCACCAGTAGGAGTCTTGGAGAGGAGATGGGCGCCACCAAGCTTCCTCAAGCCCACTGCAAGAACATGATGGGAAAAACGAAACAGAAAAACATGCCGGATTGGTCGAGGCCCGGATCAACAACGACCGCGCTACCCACTGCAAGCCTCCAGGGTGGGAGTGACAAGTGCTCTACTGGAGCAGAACCAACTCTAAAGCTTCCAGCTAAAGGAGTAACCATCGGAACATGGAATGTAAGGACTCTATATCAAACAGGAAGAGTACAGGAACTCACACATGAACTAAAAAGATCTAAATGGGACATCCTAGGGCTTGCGGAAGTCAGATGGATTGGCTTCGGAGAAACAACCACGCAAGACGGCCACAAGATATGGTACAGTGGAGAATAGAAACTACATCAACACGAGTAGGCTTCATTGTCAGGAAAGAGATTGTGTCAAGCATCATCAGCTGCACACCAGTATCCAGCAGACTCATCTCAGTCAGAGTTTCTGCAAAACCCCAGAATCTCACCATCATCCAAGTGTGCTCCAACATCTGACTACAATGATGACCAGATAGAAGAATTCTATGAACAACTTGAAAACGTCATCTCCAAAACGCCCAAAAAAGACATTCTTATTGTGGTAGGGGACTGGAATGCTGAGGTGGGACCTGATGCCTATGACACCTGGACAGGAACCACAGGACGCTTTGGACTAGGAGAAACAAATGAAAGAGGACAGCGGCTGCTGGATTTCGCAAAGAAGCACAAACTAACTCTGGCTAACACACTCCACCCTCACAAGCCATCTAGAACATCAACCTGGCACTCACCAAATGGTCTGATTCACAATCAAATTGACTACATTCTGTCACCCCAGATTCAAATCCAGCATAAACAAGGCAAATACAAGAACATTCCCAGGAGCTGACATTGTACTTACCACCATCAAGCTGAAACTGAAAGCAAAACAACAGTCAAAAAACCCATCTGACCTGGAAAAACTCAAAGACCCAACAGCGGTTGAGATCTTCCAAGCCAACATTGGAGGAAAGTTCGCCGCACTCACAGCCATCGACAATGATGTGGACACACTAGCTAACAACATCAAAGAAGTGCTAATGACAGCAGCAGAAGAAATATTAGGAAGAAGCAGAAGAAAGAAACAACCCTGGGTGACAAATGAGGTTCTTGACCTGTGCGACAAAAGAAGAGAGCTTAAGAAACAAAAGTTCATAAGTCAAGAAGCCAACAACAAATACAGAGATAGCCACAGAGAAGTGAGGAAAAAGATGAGAGAAGCCAAGGAAGCGTGGATAGAAGAACAATGCAACAGCATCGAAGTTGAAATGGCCAAGGGAAACAGCAAAACAGCTTACGGCACTCTGAAATCACTAACTAAAACCACACAGCCAAAAGCCTCTGTTATTGAAGACAAAGAAGGAAATCTTTCAACGGAAAGCATGCCATCCTCCAACGCGGACGGAATACTGTGAGGGATTGTATAACTACCCACTACGCCCAGATACCAACATAGTTTCTGACAAACCCCCTAAACACCAAGATAAAGACCCACCAATACTAAGGTGTGAAGTAGACACAGCTATTAAACAATTGAAGAAGGGGAAGTCCCCTGGAATCGATAACATCCCAGCTGAATTCATAAAAAATGGAGGGAATGAAACAGCAAAGCGATTCACAGAACTTTGTCAGAAGATTCACGACACCAAAGAATGGCCAGAAGAATGGATACAGTCTCTTGTAATACCCAAAGGAAACCTCAAACAATGCCAGAACTACAGAACCATCAGTCTCATAAGCCATCCTAGCAAGATCATGCTGCGGGTAGTCCTCAACAGACTGAAAAACCGAGCGGAAAAACTCCTGGCAGAAGAACAAGCCGGCTTTAGACCAAAACGCAGCACAATGGAACAAATTTTCAATCTGATAATTCTGATAGAGAAACATCTCCAACACCAAAAAGACTTGTATCACAATTTCATAGACTTCAAAAGGCCTTTGACAGGGTATGGCATGACGGCCTCTGGCAAGTACTCAGGCACTTCTACATTGACAACTGCCTCATTGAAGTCATCAAGGCACTGTAAAAGAACGCAAGAAGTGCAGTTTTCATGAACAATCACATGGGCGAGTTCTTCAAGACCACGGTTGGGGTCCGACCGGGCTGCCTTCTCTCACCTGTACTTTTCAACCTCTTTCTCAAAAACATCATGACAGAGATACTGCAAAACCACCACACTTCCATCTCCATTGGTGGAAGACCCCTTTGCAACCTCATATTTGCATATGACATTGACCTCATGGGCGGCAGCAAACAAGAACGGCAAAACCTCACAGATAGTCTATCAGATCGAGCGAGCGCATACGGCATGGAGGTCAGTACAGAGAAATCAAAGATCATGGTCAACAGCGCAAGTAATGACAGCACGGAAATAATAATAATAATAATATATGGAATTTATATAGCGCTAAATCTTGTAAAACAATGATGAATGGAGAAATACTGGAAGAGGTGAGCCAATTCAAATACTTAGGCTCCATCCTAACAAAAGATGGCACATCAAACAATGAAGTGAAAGCTCGCATTGCAACAGCAACATCTGCTCTGGCCAGACTCGAGGGGATCATCAGAAGCAACAACATCAGCTTCTGCACCAAATATCACCTCTACAAATCCCTCGTGATATCTATCCTCCTATATGGCTGTGAATCATGGACTCTGTCAGCAGAGCTAGAGAGGAGAATCCAAGCATTTGAGAACAAGTGCCACAGAAGACTCCTCAAAATATCATACAAAGAACACAAGACCAACAACTATGTGAAAGAAGAAATCAAAAAGCGTGTGGGCCCCCAAGAACCTTTGCTCTCCACCATAAAGAGGAGAAAACTGATGTGGTTTGGTCAAACCACAAGACACAACACCTTAGCAAAAACCATCTTGCAAGGAACAGTCGAAGGCAAGAGAAGAAGAGGCCGCCAAAAGAAATCATGGGTTGACAACATCAAAGACTGGACCGCCCAACCCCTGCAACACCTTCTACTAGCCACACAGGATCGTGAAGCATGGAAAAAGATCTCTGTTGCGTCTTCTCTCATGTCCCCCCTACGTCCTTTGGGACATGGGACTGAGTGAGTGAGAGAGTTGTTTTCGTTTTACTGTAGAGGCATACTGCCTTTCTAGGGCTAGTTATACCTATGATAATAATTATTGATATCATTAGTCTACATTTGTTGTTCTTCTTTTTCTTCCATTATCATCATCATCATCATTATTATTATTATTATTTATTATCATTATCATCATCATTATCATTATTATTGTTCTTGTTGTTGTTATCATCGTGATCACTTATCTGGTTGTCCAACAGAAGGAGAGCACTATATTTGTGCACGCTGTGGCGACACCTTTGAGTACCCCTACTCCCTGAGAGCTCACACCAAGTTCAAGTGCAGCTACACCCTGGGTCACATCAGCCCCAGCACAGTCAGCCTGCCTGCAGAGAAGCAGAAGGCAGGGGACAAGGACTCGGACAGGAACTACAGCCTGAAAGGTGTCAGTCAACCAGATTCTTCTCACATCAAGGCTTCAGCAGGCACGCCAGAACCCCCTAAAGATCTCCACAAGGAGCCAGACTTTTCCAAGATAAAAAATGGACTAGATTATTCAAAAGCAACGAACGGAATAGATTTTCGAAAACCGGGGCTGTATTTCTCACACACTAGCAAAGGGCTTGACTTTTCAAAAAGCCAGGAAAACTGTTCTGATTATTCCAGGAATGGAGAAAGTTTAAATTTAGCCAAGTCTCGGTCTGGTTTAGATTTCTCTAAGCCGTTTCCTCGGTTCTCTGTGAGCCAAACTAACCAACCCCTGTCCCTGGTAGGCGTCAAACGATCCAGTGGAGAGGGTCATCCTTTAAGACACTGCTCCTCACCGAAGATGTCCAGGGTTTTGGAACCCAAACCAGAACTGATGTCCCCAGGAAGGGAAGATCACAGCAGGATGTTGTCGAAGTTGGAACGGTCCCCTCAAAAGACTCCCCCAGAGACTTCTCTCAAGGACAGTCACTCAGACGTTGCCAGCGCTTTCAGAAAGGTGGAGAGGTCATCTACGCCAGACACAGAACGTCCCAGCAGCGGCAGTTCGTCCAGGGCTGAGGAGAACTGCAGTACCAGTCCCGCCAGCACCAGTCTAGGAGTATCCATGCCCACGTCTCTCCCACTGCCGGGTCGTCCTCCAATCAGCAGCATGTCTCGTCTCTCGGGGCCGTCCAGCTCCACCGCAGGCCTTCCTGCCATGCCAGGCTCCTTGATGGGGTTGTACATGCCGCGCCTGCCCATGGTGCCCCCACCTCTTGGCCTGCCTGGAGGTCCTGGTGCCGCCCCCATGCACGCTGTCACTGCTCACCACCCGGCCTTTGCTGCCGCTGACCAGATTCCACCCGGCTTGCTGGAGATGTGCCGGGCTACCATCCCCTCCATCGGACCTCTGACAGAGAGCTTCGCCAACATCCGCAACAGTGACGGCCATGGGCTGCCCGCCGCTTTTCCGGGCAAGCCGGGCATGTTCCTGGCTGGCGGGGATCGTGACGGGCACCCTGTGGGCGTGGGCACCGTTCCCTTCCTCAAGTCCAACAACCCCATGGTGGAGAAGATCCTTCAGAGCACCAGCCCCAACCTCATGACCTCACCCCTCACCTCCATCAGCATCTCGCAGAATTGGTGCGCCAAGTGCAACGCCACTTTCCGCATGACCAGCGACCTTGTCTACCACATGCGCTCACACCACAAACGCGAGTTTGATCCCATGAAGCGGAAACGGGAAGAGAAGCTCAAATGCACTATCTGCAACGAAGCGTTCCGCGAAAGGCATCACCTCACACGACATATGTCGTCCCATGCATGACGCTGAGTGTAGGATTTCAAGATTTTCAATCTTGAGTTTAGGAGAGGACCATCTGTTTATACACAAGATATTTGCATCAGTCTTTAAGGGGCAAGTATGATTATGAAAAATTGACATATCGATCTAGTGCAGAGGATGTGTCTATTGCTTAGAACTTCGTCCAGTAATTGTTAATTAAATCAAAATGTGCGAAAAAGTTCATATTATGTTGATATCTTGAAGACAACAGCAACAGCATTTTTGTGAAAGGACATTTTTGTTTCACATAATTTCCAAGATCCTTTTGGTTTTATCAAATGTATATGAGCTGTGAAAGGACTTTTTTTAATTTCCAAAAAAATTTGTTCTCGTGAATTTGGAATCGTTGAGTGTGAATTATATTTACATTTGTAGTAACCTTCCCTGGCAGGACATGTGTTAAAAAAAATAATAAAATAATGATGAGTGTTGTCAAACTCAATAACGTCCAATCTAGGGAGGAAACTGTTGGAAGTTACAGTGCTGTTTAAAAAATAGAGTTTATTCCACACAAGAATACCAGAAATAGCTGACAGCAGCAATAAGCAGTTTTCAAGAGTTGCAAACGTAGAATAAAAAATAATATTTCTTCCTGGAGCTGTCATTGGTATAAACTTGTGGAATCCACATGACTGATGTTTCCTTAATGGTGGGGATTTTTCTAGAAATATGGGGGGATTGATAAAACGAATCACGAAATGGGCAGGGTGCCCAGTGCAGTGAGCTTATTCGGTAAATAGCCGTACTGACATTCAAGTTCGGTTCCTCTTGCCTCCTTCAAAAATTGCTATCTATCTCCGCTGATCTTGTTGTGTAAGAGGTCGTCTTTCTCCCTCTGTCCCCAAAATCGGAATGCAGCTACCTTTAATGGTGGGGAAAAGGCTGCATACGCAAAATGTCACTGTGGAAGAACTTTGGAGCTGTAGCCGAGGAACAAAAAAAAAAGAACACGACAAAAAAGCCTATGGATCAAAACAGTTCACAACATTGCATGGGTCTTCAAACCAAAACAACATTGCATGGGTCTTCAAACCAAAACAACATTGCATGGGTCTTCAAACCAAAACAACATTGCATGGTTCTTCAAACCAAAACAACATTGCATGGTTCTTCAAACCAAAACAACATTGCATGGATCTTCAAACCAAAACAACATTGCATGGGTCTTCAAACCAAAACAACATTGCGTGGGTCTTCAAACCAAAACAACATTGCATGGTTCTTCAAACCAAAACAACATTGCATGGTTCTTCAAACCAAAACAACATTGCATGGTTCTTCAAACCAAAACAACATTGCATGGTTCTTCAAACCAAAACAACATTGCATGGATCTTCAAACCAAAACAACATTGCATGTGTCTTAAAACCAGAATGAAAAATACAGCATTTTGTACTCATGATTGTAGTTTGAAAACAAGTGAAAGGTCGTTTATGGGTAAAAGTCAATAAAATGTGTGGTTGGTGTTTTTTTTATGGGAAGAGAGGGGAGTTGGCAGCGGTTTTGTTTTGTTTTTTGCTTTAAAAGTACATGAACAGAGTTATGGTCACTTGCGGGGGCATGTTTAGCATGTGTCTTCAAATTTTGTTTGTGGGTTGAATAATCTTAATTTCAGTGTAACTTTTAATTAAAGGCATGCGAGTGTGTGAATGTATGTACATGATGGAGAGCGTGTGTGTGAGTGAGAGAGTGTGTGTGTGTATGTGTGTCACAGAGAGAGAGAGAGACAGAGAGAGCGGACTCTAGGTCAGATTCAGTGCATTGTCCTGTATTTTAGAAGAAGAAAGAAGGAAGAAAGAGTTTATAAATACGTGTTCATCTCTTATTAAGATATTTCCTGTCCCAAATCCTATTTATCCTCATAGATTAAACCACTACAGTCATTTCCCTTCATATCATTAACATTGTCATTTGTATGGTTGTCACAAATGACCATCACGCAAATCGTCCTTAATTTGCACCGTATCATGGACATCACCATTAGCATGACTGACCACCAGCACCAACACCATCGTCGTCGTCATCATCATCGTCGTCGTCATCGTCGTCATCACCACCACCACCACCCACCACCATCACTACCATCATCATCATCATCATCATCATCAACACCACCACCACCACCACCACCACCATCATCATCATCATCATCATCATCATCGTCGCCGGCGTCGTCGTCGTCGTCGTCGTCATAATTTTTATCATTAGCGTGGGCGTCCTCGACATCATGATTTTTGAGAGTTATACACCCAAAAAACAGTGTGTTTGTGTATGTGTGTGTGAGTGAGTGAGTGCATACGTGCGTGCGTGTGTATGTGTGTGTGTGCGCCTCTGTGTGTGTGTGTGTGTGTGTGCGCGCGTGAGCACGCGCGCGAGCACACAAACACACGTACTCTTGCATGTATCCGTGTATCTGGGCTTGCGTATGCCTGTGTGCCTGCATGTTCATGTGATATAATCTCGTTGCTGCAATCTTATCCGGACAGTTGTAGCAGTGATAATTATTATATTGTTGTGGAATTTATTTTCCCTCTGATTTTCCTTCAATATAGTATAGCTTGTGTCTTAACTGAGACGAAAGAAGTTTATTTTCTCTTTGTGTGCGTGTATGTGTGTGACCTAATTGTGTTTGTGCAATATTTTTGAAAGTAAACGATATGAAAATTGTTATCGATACTCAAAAATTAGCTTGTCTTTGAGTTCTGATAGCTGCCCATTCTTTTTTATTATTGCTGCAGCACTGTCTGTCTGTCTGTTTGTCTGACAGTCTGTCTGTCTCTGTCTGTCTGTCTATCTGTCTCTCTCTCTCTCTCTCTCTCTCTCTCTCTCTCTCTCTCTCTCTCTCTCTCTCTCTCGCACGCGCGCTTTTGCGTGCGTAGGTGCGTGCGTGTGCTTACGTGCGTGCGTGTTAGTGTGTGTGTGTGTTTGTGTGTGTGTGTGCGCGCGCGCGCGCGCACCACCTAGTCAACTTGCTGAGGGAGGATGTCCAGGGAAAGTAATGATGTCCAGTACAGCCATGTCATTTCAAAGCTAGCTGGGCCTCCGTAGCATCATCTCTCCCATCGTCGTCATCACTAATTTAGCAACAGCTGAACGTTAAACCTAATCTAAGAGCAGGTGCATTTTTCCATTTTTAAAAGAGAAAAAATATGTAGCGTTAGTTAAAAAAGAAATTATGCGAATAAAGTATAGTTAATACCAGGCTAAACCATTGAAGGACAGAGGCAGGTATCTGTATATCTCGGGCCTGGTTGATGTCTGGATACGTCCAGGGAAAATAATGATGTCCAGGGAAAGTAATGATGTCCAGGGAAAATAATGATGTCCAGGGAAAGTAATGATGTCCAGTACAGCCTTGTCATTTCAAAGCTAGCTGGGCCTCCGTAGCATCATCTCTCCCATCCTCGTCATCACTAATTTATAATCAGTAGTTTACAGGGAGGGAGGAAACCAGACTCCAACAGAGCTATCTATGGTCAGGAGAAAAAGAGGGGAGGGGGTCCAGTTTTTAGACAGGATTCGAACAATGGTCTTCTCGCTTTCATGTAGATGGGTGCACCAAAACCGCCATCATGATATCCCACCCCCCCGCCCTTTTTTTTTTTCTTGTTCTGCAGTTGTCTGCTGTGTGCAAATAAAGCATACCAAACCATGGCCAGGCCAGTGCCGAAGAAAATTGTGCCGTTTTAAATTCAAGGGACATAACATAAAC
>CM054135.1:33748120-33769436 GCA_028751875.1 Rapana venosa | reverse complement strand
ATGTTGACACACATCATGATACACATCATCATCAGAACAAAAAACATTGTCAGAATCACAAACAACAGAGCAATCAAAAGCTGAAGGGGCGGGTAGACGGCAGCATGGGGAAGAAGGGTTGTCAGGGGTTACAGAAGTGACGTCAGAGGTGAGGGGGGAGACACAGGAGAGGGATGCCTAAGTTTGTTATATGTTGCTTAATCTCAGGAGCAAACGTGTATTGTTTTTGACAAAATTCAGGTGCGAGCATAGCTCTAATGTCCGTGGCTCTCACTTCTATGGTAGCAGAACAACACACACTAGTCTTGATTGATGGGAGTGGTGTCAGTTCGTGAATCACGTGCAATTTGTTGAACGGCAGCAGGGTCAGTTTGAAGTGGGTCACAAAGACCAGCACAGTCAGATAAACACAATTCATAAGTCATTCAAAATTTTTAACAAACAGAAAATGAAAATTATTCATTGAAATAGCTCTTACAGTAGATAATAACAAATAAAAAACGTTCTGACCATATAACACACGGTGAGAAAACGAACAAGAAGATGTAAAAACTTTTCAAAAGGAAGCAGAAAAACACACATCCAGCAATCAAAAACAGAGCCACACGCAGTGCTGCCGATAGGCGCAAAGGTGATCAGGCCCTCTGTGTTTAAGAACACATGGCTGTTTTGCTGCCAAAGACTGAAGACAGACAAGCCTGGACAAAACTGTCGACTCTCGTGTCCACCGACAACCATCTCGGTCAATGGACTGACTGATTGATAAAAGAAAGCATACACCCCATGACCCAAAGTCGGGTACAAGGTGGTCAGGGGAAGGGGGAGGGCGTGAATGAGAAATCTGGTTTTTGATCAGATATTAACTGCAGATTTTTCCATACCATTTCTCCATATCATGAAGGCCACTTTTTTCTCTAGGCAGCTAAGCTGAATTTGTTTGTAATAGACTTCATTCATTTCAGAGCAGTAGGAGCCTGAAGAAACACCCGAGCCAAGAATAGTAAAGAAACATAGATGGAAAGTGATTTATAACTGTTCCTTCAAAATAAAAACTTCCCTTAATCACTGATTGTTGAGATAATAAAAATAAATTTATATTGAAGAAAAACATGTTCCTTATTAGAATAAATTTGCCATTCAGTCACGGTGAACAAGGTCATAAATCAAACGTGTTAACAAAGACAACATTAAATCAAAATAAGCTATTATCTGTCCATTTTTCCAACCCACACAAACTGACTAAAGCACGATCCAGGTCCCCCAACCAATCAGAGAAAGACAGTGACCTAGAGTATCTCCATCCCATCCCTGGCGGCCAAGTATTTATCAGCTTAGCGCCAGACTCTGAAAATGGCGGCAGGGGAGGGCCAGGAACAGGTGGCAGGGGAGGGCCCAGAAAATCTATAACGAGAATATGTTCTGCAGTGTGCAGTCCCATTTGGTACTGCCCTAAGACTAGCGCTAGGGCTGGACCGGGAGCAGACGGTGACTACTTGGGATAGTAATTTAGAGAAAAGAATCACCATTCTCTTCCCCTTCTCCATGGGAGACTACATCCAAGGCTACCAAGCTCAAAATGGATCTTTTCTCTTCCTCTCCTGTTCCCATTACTGGGCCAGAGTCGAGTGAGATTCTTCCCTTGGAAGTCATTGAGAAGCGGTCTAAGAAGGGTCAATATCTTTAGCATGGAGGCCTAAAAGAATCGTTAATTAAAGCCACCACTGTCAATCCACTTTTGATTTGGGAGGCCAGCTTTGGCAGTGCTGGAGCTAGGAGGTGGGGACGTGACCTGATTATGCAGGCACTTAGCTGGTGCTCGGAGCCGAATCGGGTGCTCTTTCTCCAATCAGTTGTATGCTGTTTCCCAACCTCACCTGTCGCTTATAGTGCACAAGACGTAGCTTTTCTTGGCGTCAATGAAGGCATATTGAAACAGGTCCACATCATTTTAGTGCAGGATAGACACTATGTCCTGACACAGCTAGACCTCTTTCGTCACATCTGCAGACCCTTTCTCCCCTGGCTCATTGTGTCATGTATACTGCCTCACTTCAGGTTCTTTACGATATTATGTCATGACCTAGTTTGCGATACATGGCCTACACATGTTGTTGTGCATGGAGGAAAATCCACATTAAAAAGGGGGAAAATACATAAATACAGTACAAATTTAGCGCGGGACAATGCCTAATTTTCTGTTGGCAAGTCTTGGCTTACGCTAAAGTCTGCTTTGAATAGACACACTCGTGTACACGTGTAGGTACACGTGCGTGCATCCTTCTCCACACAGCCTGATTTTAACGCTTAACCCAGACTTCAAAATGTCTCCAGTCATTTTGTCTGTTATCGATTCTGTCTACGATATCCTGACTACAAAAAAGAGACATTACCCACGTCCCAACCCCTATGGTCATTCAAAGGAAGATACTGACCAATAGTATCCCTGATAAATATGATTCGCCATTCCATCCCAGCCAAATCTACACCAAAAAAAGAATTCAGCTGTCTGTGGCCAGATTTAGGGCACAGTTAATTAATCTCTAATGGGAATGATTGTGTGTTGTGTCATCAAATCTCAGTGGGCACTGACCATGGGCAAGCATGAAGGCAAAGGCAGCTGTTTGGGATAGAGTAATGGAAGGAAGGAACTTCCACCTTTTCTCCCACCTTCAGGCCTACAGCATGTTGAATCCAAGCTTATTCAACTCAAGTTTGATCTGTTCTCCCATTACCCCATAACCATCGCTGGGCAAGCGTCTAGTAAGCTCTTCTTCTGGAAGATGATCCACTGATGGGAGTTCTAGGGATGTCAAGAGGCGAAGAATCGTGAATTTAAACCAGCATAGATTTTTAATGTAGTCAGGTTGCACGGCCAGTCATAGAACCAGAAGGTGAAAACGTAACTGATTGTCGTGACATTTGGCTGCTGCATGAAGCTGAATCAAGCGTTCTCTTTATCCACGTTTAACATCTCTCTCTCTCTCCTCCTCTCTCTCTCTCTCTCTCTCTCTCTCTCTCTCTCTCTCTCTCTCTCTCTCCAGCCTATGTAAGTGAGACATCATGTGAACTAAAGGAAGGCACAATAAACTAAATGGAAGCCAGGTGTGGCCAAGACCTACACCAGTGTCCTAACACGGCTGGACCTCTCTCATGCCTGGCTGGGGCCTGTCTCTCTGCTCATGTTGACAGGTGGCTTGCCTCAGTTCAGGTTCTTTGGGACTCTGTCGTAGTTAGGGGATCAGCTCATGATGCTAGGTCAGGAACATCTGTTGTGTGTGGCAGGAAGAACTTAAATGCCAGAAAAGGAATAAGAAAAGAAATGAGCTGCATAAAAAGTGATTTGCTAAAAAACTAAAAACATATCTGCCCACTATTTTTCATACTTTATACTGATTACAAATGTTTACTCAATAAAGACATGCAGACTGGAGCATTATTCTAAATAAATCTGGAGAGAGAAATGTAACAAAAGTAGAACACCAAGATGATAAATTCTTCTGAAGAAAATGTGGGGAGAGAAATATGACTTTTTACATTGATTTGAGTAATCAGTCTCTTGTTTCTTTAAAGAGAACCTAATGCTCTTTACTACAAAGTTTGATGTGTTTAAATGAGACTATTATCATTTATCCTGAAAAACGCCAGCTGGGGTGAGAAAACTAGTGCATAAGTCTTAATTGAAATGGAACGTCTGTTAAAATTTTTTACTGAAAGTACAATTCTCTGCCCATAAGATTTAGGAAAAAGCATATAAACACACTTTTTAATGTCTAAAGCCGAAGAAAAATATCCCCTTTTCTATCGAAAGTTCAGATTAATTACGCCTTTCTAGGTCACTTTGTCATTTGTTCACTCCCACAGCAAACAGACTGACAAGACGTGCCAAGTTCCTTCGGATGAGACTATAAACCGAGGTCCGTGTGCGAACGCACACAGATCTTGCGCACACGATAAAAACTGTTCCGCTTTTCGGAAAAGTAGGTCATTGTGTGCCGGTGGAAATGGATGACAAATTTTACAAAACTGAATACACACGGAGTCTGGATGTAAAAAAGCACACACGTGCTTATTCCAATAAAAGAACATTTTTTAAAGTTCCCCACCAGAGAAAGACAATGACAAAGGGTATCTCCAATCAATGTCATTTGCCATCCAATCCCAGTCAATACTGGGAACACCGAAAATAAGCTACTTAGTGCCAGGCTTTCCTGGAAGCAGTAATGGAGGGGTCCAGAAAATGTCATGTAACGAGAATGTGTGTTGTCGTGTTCCTTTGGCACTGCGTAGGGACAATCACTAAGCCCAGGCACAGGGCAGACGGCGCCTATTTTGCAGAAACAAAATCAACATCTTGTCCTGTGCCCCACAGCAGACTGAATCCTAGGCTAGCATGATCAAGCTGGGTCTTTTCTCTCTCCCACATGACCATAACTGGGTCAGAGTTTATTGAGCTCCATTCCTTGAAAATTGCCCTTAAAACAGATCCACACATGGTTAATATCTTTAGCCAGAGAGTCTAAAGAGTGGCTAATGAAAACCACAATTGTCTCATGTGTTTTGATTTAGGAGGCCAGTTTAGGCAGTGTTAGAGCCAGGGAGGCAGGACGTAACCTGATCATGCAGGCATTGGGCTGGTATTTGGAGCGGAATCAGGTGCTCTTTCTCCGCGTTAACCGTCTGTACTTTCCTGCACCTTACTTCTATCCATGGCACGCAGAATGAGGCTTTGTGTGACGTCAATGACGGCAGCGTGGAGTGGAGAGAAGGCAGTTCTGTTTGCTGCAGGAGGGACGATCTTCCTCCTAACAGCTCGACTTCTCTTGCTATCTGTCCTCTCTGAGCTGATTCTGACACAGGCATCGCCTCATGTCAGGTTCATTAGCAAGCACTTCATCACTGCAGACGACCAACTGATGACATGTAAGACTGGCAGTTCTGATCCTGCAGAATGGGAAAATGAAATGAAATGAAAAGAAAAAAAAAGAAAGCTACATAAAAAAATGATTTTATTTTATAGGTCAGTTAACATGGAATTTTCTACTAGCAAAAGCTCAGTTCATAGACACAAGTGTTTGTTTTGGAAAGGCATGCATGTAGATACGTGTATACATGCCCACTTTCCTCTCCTCACACAATACAAATAACCCCTAAGAATGCAAATTTTAAATGTTCTCAGTCAATTTGTCTGTACATCGTTCTAGCTTGCAATAAACTGAATCAGAGCACTAGTACTACCCAAGTCCACACCCTGAGGTCTTCAAGTCAATATTCTTGCTAAAGGTGATCAGTCACTACTCAGTTCCAGACAAGGGGGATTGTGGGGGAGCGGGACGGGTTAGCCTGATGGTTAAAACATTGCGTTCGCAATCTGACGGCCTGAGTTTAAGCCCAGGTTCGAGCCACCACCGAGGCGCCCGTTCCAGTCGAGGGGATTTTTCCTCTAGAGTTAGCATCAGTGCTGACTCCAATCCCCCTAAAAGTCCTTCAGATGAGTCAGTAAGCCGAAGCCCCGTGTGTGAACGCACACAGAACATCTGACACGTTAAAACCTGTTCAACCTTTCAATAGAGTAAGCTCTTGTGTGCCGGTGGGAACGGATGACAAAATTTACAAAACCGCATGCACACGGGGACTAGGTGTAAAAAAAAGTACGTGAGATCCTCAAAATAAAAGAATAAATGAAGGTCAAAAGCCAGATGGGTGGACAATGGAGAAAAAATATCCAAATATTTCTGTAATTTGGAAAAAAGACATTATATAAACAAATATATTTCCAACCTCACTACTAACAAGGGATAATTCTTAAATGATTCATGGGAAATAATGACAGAAATAAAAGCGTTTTATGAAAGTCTGTATCAAAAAATAGGTAGAGGATTGTGAGATAAATAGTCTGATACAAGATTTTCCAAAGCTAACTACACTTGACCAAACATCTCTTGAGGGGTAAATTACCTTGCAAGAAGCTGGAGTGGCCTTAGAGTGGCCTTGAAAAATGGCAAAAGTCCTGGTACTGACGGTTTTACAGCAGAATTCTTTAAAAAAATTTTGGAAAATATTAGGACCATTTGTAGTCAGATCTATGAACAAATCATTTAGAGACGGCGAGTTTTGCACAGAAACAGGGCATGATTATTTGTATCCCTAAGAGTGGTAAACCAAGAAATCTTATTAAAAAACTGGCGACCCATATCTTTACTGAATGTCGTGTACAAAATAGGTTCTTCATGTATAGCTAACAGATTAAAACCTAATCTTCCAAAATTAATCGACGAAGACCAAACAGGATTTCTTCAAATAGATTTTATTGGGGACAACATCAGACTTATTTATGACCTTATTGATTATCTAAAACATAAACAGTTGCCTGGTATGTTAATCTCAATAGATGTTGAAAAGGCGTTCGACTCCCTAGACTGGACATTCTTGCATAAGGTTTTGAAACTGCTTGGATTTGGAAAAGACATATGTCACTGGGTGAGAACCTTTCATTATGACATCAAAGCTAGTGTGGTAGTAAATGGACAGTGTTCATCTTGGTTCAGCATCTTAAGAGGCTGCAGACAGGGTGATCCTGTATCACCGTACTTGTTTATTCTTTCAGTTGAGATACTCGCCATAATGATAAGAAAAAATAAACATATTAAAGGTATTACTATAAATGATGCAGTGTACAAGATATTTCAGTTTGCAGACGATACACAACTGGTTAATAAAGATGACAAAGAGTCCTTCGAAAACACAATGAACACAATTGAGCAGTTTGGAAAAGTCTCAGGACTCTTCATAAATATTGAAAAAACAAAGGCAGTTTGGCTTGGATCTACAAGCTTGTCAACTTTGAAATACATGTCTCACTTGAAAAAAGATTGCAACCCCAAACAGTTTAAGATTCTGGGAGTTTGGTTCACAGCTGATCTTGGTCAATGTATCGAATTGAATTACACTGAAAAATTCTTAGAAAAAAAAGTTTTATTTCAATTTTGGATTAAGAGAAATATTACGCCCCTAGGAGGTAGCAGTGTTAAAATCACTTATTCTATCAAAACTGTGCACCTTTGATTTTGCTTCCAAACCCTTCCTAAACAACCAAATCGACAACTTTCAGAAGCAATGTTTTAAGTTCATCTGGAACAACAAGCAAGATAGGATATCAAGAAAAACAACTTTTAAAAGAAATTACGTAAAGGGGGCCTTGGTACCCCCTCTATTCGTCATTTAATCAACCCCTTTAAAACTCATGTGGATTAGAAAACTTTTATCTGGTAAATCTAAAGGGAAAATTTATCTCATTCAAGAAGTTTGCCCAATTGTCAGAGATTTAAGAAAATATGGTTCCAGTCTCCCAGTGAACAAACTAAAATAAATGCTTCTTGGAAAAATGCTCTTGAAGCATATAAGGGATTTGGCTTTAAAGTAAAATTAGAAAATTCTGCTGAACTTCTGGCAGAAAACATTTTTTATAATGATAGGTTTAAAGTTGACGGGAAGACTTTTATTGTATAAAAAGGGGATGGAAAAAGGGTATATACCGTGTAGCTGACCTGGTTAATCAAGATGGAACAGTTATGACATATCAACAGTTCAGAGACGTTTACAAAGTTAAAACAAATTTCCTTGAAGTTTTAGGTTGTTTACGTGCAATTTAGGACTATGCTTACAAGTCGAAAATCACTTTGCAGGGATATGAATTTAGAGATGTTCCTAAATCCCTCAACACCTTGCTTAGTGTGATAAAAGGGACAAAAATGTGTTACAATATCTTGACGGCTGACAGATACCAGCCAAACTGCTGTAAAAAAAATGGACTAAAGAGATCTTAGGTGAAGTTAATTGGCAAAAACATTCTCTCATGTACAGAAAATTAAAGAAATCAAACTGAAATGTTTTCAGATAAGACTCATTCACAGAAAAGTTGCAACTAACATCGCTCTGCAAAAGATGTGTGTAGCTGAAAATGATAAATGTACATTTTGCAAAGCTGCAAGAAAAACAATAGAACACCTCTTTTGGTCATGCAATATAACACCAGATTTTTGGACTGATTTGCAGAACTTTCTAAACTTTGTAATAGTGGAACAAATTTGAGTCTAACAAGAAAACTGGTCATATGGTAATGATACAACTACACAGTTTTGATGAAGCACTGATTATATTTTACTTTGTGCAAAGTTCTTCATTTATAAGTGTAAATTTGAAAACAAAAACCCAGTGTTTGCACTCTTTAGGCAGCACGTAAAAATGAAATATGATACAGAACAGCACATTGCCAGAATAAACATGCGATTTGCCTGTTTTCAAAGAAAATGGCATTTCTATCAGCCTCTATTTGAATACATCTAAAACACCAGTTAAAGCTGCAAAGGACATAATTTCAAACTCAATGCTTTTGCACAGTGGGAATATTGTAATGCATTGTTTCAATACCAATGATGCAATATGGTGGGTAAAACTGTTGCAGTGTATTTTATTCATTGTTTGTCATGAAAAATGAAGATTTTGAAATGTAAAAAGGAAGAGGAGGAAGAGAGGGAGGAAGAGGGGGAAAGAAGAGGAAGAACACTGACCTATACGGTCCTAGTGATATGTAGACTTTTCACACATGAGTCACTTTTTCCCCGGGAATTGCGTCGTGGGCATGTATGACAGAAGCTGCTGCTGTTCTCTCTCTCTCTCTCTCTCTCTCTCTCTCTCTCTCTCTCTCTCTCTCTCTCTCTCTCTCTCGATATATATATATATATACATATGTGTGTGTGTGTGTGTGTGTGTGTGTGTGTGTGTGTGTGTGTGTGTGTGTGTGTGTGTGTGTGTGTGTGTGTGATTATTTCGTGGTTTTCTTTTGGGATGGAGTTCTGGGTGTTTTGCTGCTGTTGTTTTTAATGTGATTTTTTCCCCTTTACTTGTTGATGTATTTTGTATTTTTGTGTTTTTTCACTTAAACAAGGGCACTTTTTTATTTTAAAAAAAGTCTATTCTATTGTGTGAATAATTATAGGCCATTATATTTCAGTGCCCCAAAAATGGAAATGCCTCCCCACCCCCCCAAAAAAAAATCATAAGCAAAAAAGCACTGTATATGTGTTTGTGTTAGTATGAAAAGAGAAGGAATACAATGCTAACTACTTACTGTATATCCTGGGGTGTGTTTGTATGAAAAGAGAAGGAATACAATGCTAACTACTTACTGTGCATCCTGGGGTGTGTTTGTATGAAAAGGAGAAGAAATACAATGCTGACTACTTACTGTACATCCTGGGGTGTGTTTGTATGAAAAGGAGAAGGAATACAATGCTATCTACTTACTGTACATCCTGTGTTTGTGTTAGTATGAACAAGAGAAGGGTTACAGTGCTAACTACCTACAGTAAAAAAAGAAAAAAGAAGGAATAAATGAATACATAAAACAAGGCTTGGGCAAGTTCTTTAGTGCCCCACTTTCCTAGCATGCAGCACCAGAGGAAGGTCCAGACAATCTCCTGTAATGAGAATACACTGTTTTGCAGTGTCTAGTGCCATCTGAGTGATGAAGGAAAAGTGCTAAGTCAACACCCGGGTCAAATCTGTTGGGGGAGAAAGTTGAGGAAATGGAATAACCCTCTCTTACCCTGCCTCCGAAGCACTTACAATATAAGGCCATCAAACTCAACCTGGATCTGTTCTTCCAGCTCTCCATGATCATTGTGGGTCAGAGCCTACTGAACCTATCTTCCCCACAGAAAGTTGACTGAAAGTTGATGTTTGGAGGGTTGAAGTTTTGCAGGAAGCAGGGCAATAATTATAGCCAAAAGCCACAATTCCTTATATAGTTTTGATTTAGGAGCCAGCTTAAGAAACTTCAGAACAGGGGATAAGGGTGGAATTTCGCTATGCAGGCACTAGTCCAAAATTTGAAGTTTAACAATACACTTTTTCACCACGTTGTCTGCAGTTTCCCAAACCCGGACATTTTCTGCAGTGCATAAGACGAGCTTTGTGTGGTATCAATAAGAGCACCGTGGAACAGATCACTCCTGCGAGATGGACCTTGTCTCCTTTTATCACACAGTTACAGTAAATAAGATTCAATCAACACCTGCCAAACGGGAATGTGGAGTCCCACAGGGATCAGTTCTCTGCCCTGTTCTTTTCACTCTCTACACTGCCCCACTTTCACATATAATAACACGTCATCAAATCAGCCATCATTTTTATGCAGACGACTCTCAGATTCTTAGCAGTGAAACTCCCGAAAATCTTATTCTCTCTTGACAAATATGTCCTAATGCCTTCAAGATATCCAAAATTGGATGACAGAAAACAAGTTGCAGCAAAATGCAGATAAAATTGAAGCCATGGTTGTAGGGACCACACACAAAGTCTCTCCCATCACAACATCTTCAATAGAATTCGGCAATACGTCTGTCCCTCTATCCACTGCAGTGAAATATATAGGGGTAGTTATCGACAACACACTCTCCATGCAAAAATTCATCACCCAAACCTGCCAGTCGTGCTGCTTTCAATCACGGCGCATTAGTGCAGTTCGAAAGTATCTGTCCACTGATGCAACATCCAAACTAGTCACGTCTCTAATTCTCTCACGTCTGGACTATTGTAATTCTCTTCTGGCTGGTCTGTCAGCATCATCTATCCACCCTCTTCAACGTATACACAATTCTGTAACTCGACTAGTCCTCAGAAAGAAAAAATCTGAGCACATTACTTCTCTCTTGCGATTTCTCCACTGGCTGCCTGTGCCACAGAGAGTAAACTATAAGATCTGTACCCTCTGTTACAAATGTCTCCACAAAACAGCACCTTCCTACCTCTGTGAATATCTTCACCTGTACACTCCTTCTCGTTCCCTCCGCTCTGCTGCAGATACCTTGTGCTAACGAATACCTAGATTCAACCAGTCCACTGTTGGTCGTCGCTCTTTCTCTGTTTCTGGTTCATCGATCTGGAATGACATCCCCCCCTCTCTCTCCGCCAAAAGCCTACTTATGATGCTTTTAAATCCAGCCTAAAGACACATTTATTTCAAACCTAAGATTATCTCCTCTTGTTTCATTTAATTTCTGTCCCTGCCCTCAACAACCTCCCCCCCACACCCTGCCGGAGTGTACAACCTTTATGTGTGTGTGTGTGTGTGTGTGTGTGTGTGTGTGTGTGTGTGTGTGTGTGTGTGTGTGTGTGTGTGTGTGTGTGGTGTCGCGCGCGCGCGCGCGCGTATGTGTTTACATTTGAATTTGTAAAAATCTATTTATTGTAACTGGCTGCATGTGAAAGATAGGATGAATGAAAGCGCTTTGGTTAGTTTTTGGCAAGATATAGCGCTGTATAAATTCCATGCATTATTATTATTATTATTATTATTATTATTATTATTATTATTATTATTATTATTATTATTATTATTATTATCATCATCATTATTATTATCATTATTATTATTATTATTATTAAGTTCACTATTTCCGCGGATCGGCTTACGATGCGCGCGCGTGTAACAATAACAATAATTTTAATTCAGTTTTTGCAGGCCATATGGCCCATAGGAACAACAGTTAATCATATACTTTCATGTAAGGTGAACATCCTTACTTCTGATATCTAAACATTTAGTAAGAAACTTTAAACATCAAACTAGGTTTAGTGTTCATACAAAGAAGCTGCACTTTCAGATTCGATGGAAATCTGCAATAATACAGAGAAATACATTTTCTTCGCAATACAGCATATTTTGGGCATACAAGTAAAAAGTGACAAACATCTTCAATTTGTTGGCCATCACACTGAGAGCAGAATGGATCAGTAATCGGTTTGCCATAACGTGAAATTCCATTTAAAGGTAATCTGGTTGACCTCAGTAAACATATAGCTCTACGGTATTCTAAAGATTCTACTTCACATACATAATTTGCTCTACAAATAATCGGGTGATAATCTAAGTAGTCAGGGTATGCTGATAGAGAGTTATCCCATTTTTGTTGGTACACATCTTGTATTCGTATTTGGAATTCTTTCATGAAGGATGAAGAATTACCACAATTCTGCATTGTCCAAACATAACCAAATCCGTGGGTGCATACAATCTTTCTAACATGTGTTACCCAATTTATTCTCCCTGCTTCATCCTGTGCGCGCGTATGTGTATGTGTGTGTGTGTGTGTGTGTGTGTGTGTGTGTGTGTGTGTGTGTGTAGTGTGTGTGTGTGTGTGTGTGTGTGTGTGTGTGTGTGACATGATACATGTGGTAGCAAAATGCATTGAAAAATTCTACACACCGAATAGAATTAGTATTAAAAAAAAACCCCATTGGACTGATTATTTGTGCGTAACAAACTATAAATTTTCTATTCGCAGAATCTTGACGCATGTTATTGTCTGTTTTAAACAGGCGCATACGTGAGTACACAGAACACACGCACATATACACACACGCGCGCATGCGCGCGTACGTATGTCTGATATATTTTATGGTCTAATGCTACTTTTAGTGAACAGACGTAAAATAGGAGATAATAACAATAACAACACGAAAAAAACACTCACTCACTCACTATTACTACTACCATTACTACTGCTACTACAATAACCACCACCACCACCACCACCACCACCACTGCAACTACTACTACTATTACTACTACTATTAATACAACATCATTGTATTTTATTATGTTTATACCTGTAGCTGTTTGTGTCCATTGATGCACGCGTGCGTGCGTGCGTTCGTGCGTGCGTGCGCGCGCGCGCACACACACACACAAACAGCAAGAGTTTTGCTCACATTCTACTCAACGTTGTTTTCAGATGTACTCAGTTTTTTTCTGTGCTTTTCTCTGAGAAGACAATGAGTAGAGATTGCCTTCCGTTCTGTTTCTGTGGAATTCTTTCTCAAATAGTGTTGATGACAAAAGCCTTAGCTGTACATCTTCACAAAATGAAAGTGTGTGTGTTTGTGTGTGAGTGCGTGTGTGTTGTGGTGTGTATGTATGTGTCTGTGTGTGTGTGCGTGCAGCTTGTCATCAACATTATTTGAGAAAGAATTCCAAAGAAACAGGCCGGAAGGCAATCCCTGTTCATCATCTTCTCAGAAAAAAGGAAAGAAAAGAAACCTTGAGTACATCTGAAAACAAAGTTGAGTAGAACGGGAGGAAAACTCTTGCTTTTGATTTCTGGCTCGATTAGGAATACAGATCTTTCTGTTCAAAATAGATGCATTTCATCTGAGGTATCCAACTCAGTCTGCATTTGACAGACCAGTTGTGTTTGCACAGATGCATATTTTTCTATGTGCTCAAGTTTATGTACGTTTGACAGACAAATTTTTGTTTGCCATTAACAAAATTCTAATGTGATAAAGAATTAAGAGCGTGATATGGGTGAAACATTGATAGAACATTATGTTCAAACAATTTCTTTAAAAGTGAACTTCTACCTTCTGTATTGATCACTGAGGTGCTTAAAAGAAAGTACACCAATAAAAATATATTTTAATCAACTAAAGAAACACTTGAAAAAAGGGAATCTGCAAAGTAATCACTTTCTTGTAACTATTCCAAATGCACAATCAGTTAAAGCCCCTGCTTCTCTCACTCTAGACAATAGCAAACTGACAGTACCCACATCTCCAACTTTACAGTCAGTAACAGCAGTGACTAAGGGCTTCCCTTCTCAATGTAATTTGCCATCCAATCCCAGCCTAATCTTGGGCCAAGCACATATCTTTTAACTTCAAACTTGCCTGGCAGCAACAGAGCGGGCCAAGGAAATGTGTGATGACAATATGTTTGCAGTGTTTAGTCCCATTTTGGCATTGACTGGGATGAAATGCAAAGTCTAACACCAGTGGGCAAACAGTGGCGGTTTGGGATCCGCGTTGTAATGGTGGGAATGAAACACCCTTTCTTTTTTCATGTCCTCCCCCCCCCCCCCCCCACAGCAGACTGAATCTCAGGCTATCAAAGTCAGGCTGGACCCCCCCCCCCCCCCCCACATATCCTGTTACCACTGCTGGGTCAGTCTGTTGAGCCTGTCTCCACTGAAGACAGTCAAGAGCAGAGCTAGAGGTTCTGGGAGGGCTAATGGCTTTACCAAAGAGGGCACAGAAATGCTGATTGACATCAAGATGATTCAGACGGTCAGCTGTGGAAGCCTTAGAGGCGGAGGGGGGTTGGCGTGGAAGGCCATGATTTGATTATGCGAGCTTTTAGCTGGTGTATGGAGCCACATCAGATCTCCTTTCTCCACGCTAATTGTCGACAGTTTCCCTGCCTCGTCCTTCTGCTTGTGGTGTGTGGAAGATGAGGTCTTGTGTTGGGTCAATGACTGCACCATAGAATGGATCAAAGCCGGCCTTGCTGTAAAATGAACTCTATGTTCTCCTAACACAGCTGGACTTCTCTTGCTACTTTAACCAACCATTTATCTCATGGGTCATTATCACACCTGCATCACCTCATTACAGGTTCTTTAGGACTTCATTACTGTCACGGAATCAGCTCTTGATGTGCGGCTTGGCACATCTGGTAGAACAGGGTAGTAGGTGCTCAATTTAAAAAAAAACTACATAAGAAAGCAGTCAACGTTGAAGAAAACTAAAAAGAAAACAAACACACAAAAAAGAGTTTTCAGACCACCAGACAAAATAAACAAATGTAACTTACTTCAGGCTAAAATCAAACCATGAATATCTTGCTTCCTAAACAGATGTTTCATCTGACCTCAAGGTGGTGCATTGTTTAGCTCAAGACTGGTCTAGATAAATAGTGAACTAACAGTAGTAAGGGGGAAGAAAAAACCTACAGAGAACACTTCTGTTCTCACTGTACATTGAAAGAATTATTCTCTTCAATCCTGATCGTCGACGCCCCACAGAAAACACGCATGTGTGCGTAGTCGTGCACGAGGTGAAGGTTAAGGATAATGGTAATAATAATAATAATAATAATAATGATAATAATAATAAATGGAATTTATAGAGCGCTTTGTCTTGCAATTACAAATCAGAGCGCTTCATTCAATCAATAAGGATTTAATCAAAAAGGATGAAGGGAGTGGGTTAAGGATAAAGGGAGTGGGTTAATGATGAAGACAGTGGGTTAATGATAAAGACAGTGGGTTAATGATGAAGACAATGGGTTAATGATGAAGACAGTGGGTTAATGATGAAGACAGTGGGTTAATGATAAAGACAGTGGGTTAATGATGAAGGGAGTGGGTTAATGATAAAGACAGTGGGTTAATGATGAAGGCAGTGGGTTAATGATAAAGACAGTGGGTTAATGATGAAGGCAGTGGGTTAATGATGAAGGCAGTGGGTTAATGATGAAGGCAGTGGGTTAATGATGAAGGCAGTGGGTTAATGATGAAGACAGTGGGTTAGAGTGGAAGAGGCTGTGTATGTGTATGACTTGGTGTTCTTTTTCAGTAACTGTAATTGTGTTTGTGTCATGATTGTAAGCACTTAGAGCTTTCATAGGAGAGATTAGGCGCACAATTTTACTTACACACACACACACACACACACACACACGCACGCACGCACGCACGCACGCACGCACGCACGCACGCACGCACGCACGCAACGCGTAAAATTCAAAGAAACAAAAAAACCCCCCCTTTTTTTCCATTTAAAACAAAAAGAAACCCAATTAAATTTTTACGCAAAAAACATGCAGGGCTTTTTTCCAAGAATTTCCCCAATAGAATTTAAAAAATATCTTTAATTAAAATTTACCGGCGGGCCAAAAATTTGGGAGAAAATATTTTTTTTTACCCCAGGAAAAGGGATGTAAATTTAAAAGTGGGAAAAAAGGGCGGTTTGGGATCCGCTTTTGAGGGGGAATGAAAACCCCTTTTTTTTCCCCCCCCCCCCCCCCCAAAGCAGTGTTTGGGAAAAAAGTGGGGAAAAAAACCTTTAATTGGCATTTGTTATGTTAAAAAAGTAAAAGGGGAAAGGGTTTTGGGAGGGTAATGTTTAAAAAAGGGGAAAGAAAGGCTGTTAAAAAACTTTTGGGGGGAAGTTTGGCGGGGGGGTTTGGGCTGGGGCTTTTTAACGACTTTTGTGTGTATGGACCACATAGACCCTTTCTAGAAATTGCGTTTTTTTTCCCTCCCCCCCCCGGGGGGAAGAAGGTTTTGGGGGCCCCCATGAAGCAAGCGTTTTCGAAAAAATAAAATTTTTTCACCCCTAAAACCTTGTTTTAACCAATTTTTTTGGGGTTTTTTAAAAAAACCCTTCTAATTTAAAGGTTTTGGGACTCATTATAAAACCCACTTGGGGGGCCTTTTAACCCGTAAAAAGGGGTAAAAATTTTTAAAAAAAAATCATAAAAAAAGGGAATTAAAAAAAAAAAAGCCAAAAAAAAAAAAATTTTCAGCCACCAACCATAAACAAATGTAACTTACTTCAGGCTAAACAAACCATGAAAATCTTGCTCCTAAACAATGTTTCAATGAACCTCAAGGTGTGCATTGTTTAGCCTCAAGACTGGTCTAGATAAATAGTGAACAAACAGTATTAAGGGGGAAAAAAACCTCAGAAACACTTCTGTTCTCCTGTCCCATTGAAAGCAATTCTTCTTCTTCTTCTTCTTCTTCTTCTTCTTAATTCTCTCTGTGCCAGGAGGCACACAAGGCTCGAACATCATTCCTCCACTGGTTCCGGTCTGCAGCTGTACGTCGTGCGGCGTTCCACGTGCTCCAGCCTACGCTGTTCCGCTCTTCTTCTACCATTCGTCGCCATGTTGTTTTTGGGCGTCCCCTTTTCCTTCTCCCTTCAGGTGTCCATCCGAGGGCAACAGCACAGTCGTCACTCCCGTCCTTTCTTAGGACATGTCCGATCCAGTTCCATCTCTGTCTTCTAATCTCCTGGTTGATTTTTTCTGCTCCTGCTATTTCCAAGACTGTCTTGTTGGAGGTGTGTTCTTGCCATCGGATCTTGAAGATCCTCCTCAGACATTTGGTTTGGAAAATGTCTAGTTTCTCTTCTTCTCCTTTCGTTAATTTCCAGGTCTCACATCCGTAGAGAAGAACTGACAAAACAAGGCTTTTGAAAAGGGATGCTTTGGTTTTTCTGCTGATGTCTCCCGTTTTCCAGATGTTGGATAATCGTTTCATCTGCGCACTGGACAGTGCTACTCTCTTCTTGACGTCTGCTGTTCCTCCTCCGTCTTTGGTGACGTTTGCTCCGAGATAGGTGAAGTTCTCTACCTCTTAAACCTTCCTGATCTCCAACCTTCAGACCGTCGATGTTCTGCTGTTTACTTCATGGCTTTGCACTTCGTCCATTTAGCTTGAGTCCAACCTTTGTTGCGTTGTCTTCCAGTCTTGTAGTTTTGTGCTGTAGATGGTTCATGGTTGATGAAAGAAGGGCGATGTCGTCTGCAAAGTCAAGGTTCTTCTAACCCTGTTCATGAAGTCCCATATTAAACCCTGTTCTCTCGCCTTCCACTGTTCTTCTCATCACCCAGTCTATCACGAGAAGGAAGAGAATCCTGACATGCAGCATCCCTGTTTCACCCCGGTAATCACTGGGAACCAGCCTGTTGTTTTCGTTGTCAACAATGACGGAGCACTGAAAGTCCTCGTACATTGTCTTGACCATCTGGATGAGTTTCTGTGGGATTCCATACTGACGCATGATGACCCAGAGACTGTCTCGGTGTATGGAGTCAAAGGCCTTTTCAAAGTCGATGAAGTGAATGTACAGTGTGGCGTTCCATTCGTTGACTTGTTCCAAGATGTTCCTGAGTATAAATATTTGGCCGACATTTCCCCTCCCCTTTCGAAATCCAACTTGTTCCTTTCTGAGAGATGTGTCTACTCCCTCTTGTATTCTGTTGATGAGGATCTTGCTGAGCATCCTACTGGCCAAGGGTAGTAGTGTAATCCCACGCCAGTTTCCACACTCCTGAAGATTTTCTTTCTTTGGAATCTTGCATATGAGTCCTTTCGTCCACTGTGCTGGTACTGTCTCCTTTTCCCAGACGAGGTCAAAGGTCCGTTTCAGTTCCTTGCCGGTCTGTTCAATGTCTGCTTTTAGCATCGCTGCTGTGATCTGGTCTGCTCCTGGTGCTTTTCCATTCCTGAGGGTTTTCAGTGCTTTCCTGATTTCCTGGATGGTTGGTTCTTCTGCTGAGATGTCTAGTTCCTTCACCTCCCCCCGGTCATCTTGTGGTGGTTCATTCGGTGCATCCCTGTTAAGAACTTCCTGGAAGTGTTCTCTCCATCTCTCCAGCCTGGCCTCTTGATTCTTTAGCAGCTCCCCATTCTTATTCTTCACTGCTGCTGCTGGTCTAGTGCCTTGTTTGGTGAGCTGTTTCACAATGCTGTACAGTTCTTTCTGTCTCCCATTCTCTGCTGTGTTCTGTGCTCTCTCTGCTTTTTCTGACATCCATCCTCTCGTACGCTTCTTTTCACCTCCTTGTCTTTTTCCTTGTATGCTTCCTTCATTCTGTTCTGTATCCTCTCCGAGTGTGTACTGTTGATTCTGATCTTGATGCGCTTCCTCTCATCGATCAGCTTCCAGCTGTTCTCACTGATCCACGTCTTGCTCTTCCCCTTTCTGTAGCCAAGCACCTCTTCTGCTGATTTGATGTAGGCGTTCTTCCGATGTTCCCACACCTCCTCTACATCTTCAGCTTCGGTTCTGTTCTCTTCGAGCTTGGTCTTCACTGCGTTGCAGAACTTCTTCCTTAGATCTTCGTCCTTCAGTAGTTCAATGTCCAGTCTTGTCTTGGTTTTGTTGTTGTTCCTGCGTGATCTGAGTCGTATCTTGATCCTCGTCTTCACCAGGTAGTGGTCGCTGTTGGCATCTGCTCCCCTCTGTACGCGGCAGTCTTGTACCGATGATCTCCAGTGTCCGCTGATCAATAGGTGGTCAATTTGGTTTTGCACTCTTCCGTCCGCTAATGTCCATGTTGTTTTGGGAATGTCTTTGTGTGTGAATAGAGTTCCTGTGATAACTAGTCTATTCAGCTGGCTAAACTCGCAAAGTCTCTCTCCATTGTTGTTCTGTCTCCCAAGTCCATGAGTACCCATTGTCCTTTCGTATCCAGTATTGTCATTTCCCACTTTTGTGTTTAAGTCTCCCATGATGATGATGATGTCGTTCTTGTTGCACCCATCCACTGTTTCCTGGAGTTGTTGGTAGACTGCTCTTTTTCCTGGTCTTCCCTCTCGTTGTGTGGTACGTACACTTGTATGACTGTCATCCGTCTGTATTTGGAGTAGAATCTTGCTGTAATGATCCTCTTGTTTACTGGTGTCCATTCCATGAGAGACTTCACTACGTCCTGGCTCATCATGATGGCGACTCCTCCATCGTGTAGTTGTTTCCACTGTAGATCACTGTCTGTCCTGACTCTATCTTAATTTTTCCAGCTCCTGTCCATCTGCACTCGCTGATTCCGAGAATGTCCGGTTGGTATCCTGCCATCTCTCTCGCGATCTGTGCTGCTGCACCTCCTCAAATAACCTCAAAATAACCTCAGCCATTGTTCTTACATACCAATGTCCGATGTTAAGAGTAGTTTTGGGGTTTGCAAAGGACCTTGTTGGACGGTGAGCTTCCCGCAGGCTTTCGTCGTCATGATGCCAGTGCCGGCGATCCCCGCTCCCCCCAGGGCTTGATTTGAAGTGATGCTCATAGTTTCTGTAACTTGTGGGGTTTTTCCGGGAGTAGGTAGTTGGCCTTCTTCCATACTTGGAGGGCCAGTGGTTTTTTGTCAGGGTGGCCTTCCCTTAGACTGCGTTGGTCCACGGTGCAATCTCCCGAAAGCAGATCTTGGGAAGGTTAATGGCCTTAGCAAAGGGGCAAAGAATTGTTGTTTAAAGCCATGATTGCTAATATAATTTTGATTCAAGGGGCCAGCCTAGGCAGCCTTAAAGCCAGGGGATAACCTGATTATACAGGCATTTGGCTGGCGTTTGAAGCTGAATCACGGGCCCTTTCCCCATAATTATCAGTTGTCTGCACCGTCCTTTTCTCTATGCTGTGTACAGGGCCAGCCCTTGTGGGGCATCGATAAAAGCACTAGGGAAAGGATGGAAACCAGGTGTGGTGTAGGATGGACCATATGTCCCACTAACACAGCTGGACTTCCCCTGCTACCTCTCCCAACCCTGTCTCTCTCGACTCATTATGACACGTGCATTGCTTCATTCGAGGTTATTTAGGACTTGATTACTGTCCGCAAATCTGTCCATGACATGTGGCTTAACACATCTGGTTGCGAAAGAAGGGGAGGGGTAGATAAAGAAGAAAATACTATAGAAAATTGGGAATATACTGAGTTTGCATGCCACTTAAATTTGCTTTCACACTATACACACACATACACTATATATATATAATATATATATATATATATATATATATATATATATATATATGCATACCTATATACATATACATATATATATATATACATACACTATATATATATAGTGTGTATATATTTATATATATCCACACCAGGTATAAAAAGCAAATATTTCAGATCACAAGATCATAAAAATTATGAAATGTCATTCCTGTACACCCGTTTAGTCTGCACGGGTGTCGATTAAATTAATACCATAAATCTGAAGATGGACAGTCAAAACAAGGGGAACAAATCCTTTGTGAACCATTTCCGTAGCACAAAATAACGCCTTGGAACACGGGAAAAGGTCGAGCATAAAACAAATTAAAAGATGAATTAGGCGCTCTTTTTCCTAAGTAGTTGTCCGTTCAAGGGGATATTTTTCCCTGGAGTTAACATCAGTGCAGACTACACTCTCCCCAAAAGTCCTTCGAATGAGACTATAAACCGAGGTCTCGTGTGCAAACGCACGCAGAACATCTTGCACACACGTTAAATCCTGTTCCGCTTTTCGTAAGATTAGGCCATTGTTTGCTGGATGACAGAATTTACAAACCGCATACACACGGGGACTGGATGTAAAAAAAGCACATAACTGTTTATTCCATTATCCTCTATACAAAAGAATTTTTTTTTTAAATGAATAAAATAAACTTCCCAACCTAATATCTTCACCATAGCACTCAGGCAGAATCTTTCTGTGACAGCAATATAATAAAACCCCTTCTACCAGAGTGAGGGAAACCAGTTGTTAGATTCAGCGCTATATGAAATCTATACATCATCATTATTATTATTATTATCACTAGTATTATTATTACTACCACCTCTCCTGATCCTTTTTCTCTCTGCACATTGGGACATGTGTATCATCTCATTTAAAATTCTGAAGAATCTCATTGGAGAGTAAGCTAATGAGCCACTATACGTTACTTTATAAAATCAGCGAACATGGTGTAAATC
>CM054135.1:33731333-33747620 GCA_028751875.1 Rapana venosa | reverse complement strand
AACTTGTAAACTGGCCAGTTTGCGGAAGGGAAAGTGGATCTACAACATGACATACAGAGAGACAGGAACCCATGCTGCATGTAGCCTGCATGCTCTGCACTACATGTCCTGATCCAAATTTACCTGGGGACCTGACAGGGTCGCTTGACCTGATGACAGAGAACATGCTTCAGTGAAACTTGTCTCAATTTCGAAAATAAGACATTGCAGTGGTTACAATGTCAGTGACATTATGTCATGTTGGTTTTGTACATTGCCTCACCTAAATGGGTTGTGTACTTTAGCATTAAACTTTGTTCATTGCTCATTGCTTACTGTTCTCTCTGTCTCTCTCTGTTATGCAGTCAGGAATACTTTCTGCTGTGCAAACATTTACTGTATATTATGGAATAAGTCCAGCACCATGCCAGTTGTGCTTTACCAACAGTTCTGGATGTGACCTTGAGTGCCCTGCTTCAAGAAAATCACGTTTCTTTGTGGAAGATCAGGGTGGGGGGAGGAAGGGGGAAGTTGATAACACATTAATGTTTGCAGACTAAAGGCTGACTCAGCTGGCAGCAGTCAACGCCCTGTGATGCTGCAAACAGCGTTCTGTCAACACAATCTCAGTCAAGCAGTATGCTTGAAATGTTCACCTTTGACCTCTCTTCAATGTGCCAGTCGCTATTTTGGGGGGTAAATGTTGTGCCATATTAATATAATTTACAAAACTATTATTTACTTACAGGTGCACAAATTGGTAGGAACTATATGGTTGAGAGAAGTGACTGTTGACACATCTTTGCATGTTGGTATAGTGTGCTGTTTATACAGAAAAAAATTATTTGCCTGTATACTCATCATGGCCTGTGGTATACATTTTCTTTAGTTTTAATCCCCCTGTCGCTTCCTTCTCTTTAGAGAGGAAGCAGTTAAGGACTTAAATTTCCCCCTCCCCCACGTCTTAAGTGACACAGGTTGAACATTCTATGTACCCTGGTTCAAAGATGAACATTCTAATTTCATTTGGATTTCCTTCAAATGATGCTACACCACAGCAAACCACCCAGCTAGTTGAAGAAGGACAGAGGACAAGCAGTTTTTATTTTTATTTATTTTATTTTTTAAATTCTTTTATATCAAGGGTAATGGAATAAGCACTTATGTGCTTTTTTAATCTAGTCTCCGTGTGTATGCGGTTTTGTAAATTCTGTCATCTGTTCCCAAGGTGGAAAGAAGAGAGACTTTAAGATAAGATCATTAGCATAAGGAAAGTGAACCCTCTACACACAATGATTTCCTGTGTTTATCTATGACTATACTTCCCACCAGCCACCCTGTTTCACAAGGCAACACACTCACGTCTCCAAACAACATGTTCTGGGAAGATAGGAGTGAAAATCGCTGTGTACCAAGTGAGGTCACTATGTTGGACATGGCTTATTTTGAAGAAGCTAATTTTAAAAAGGGAGAAAAATTATTCTACATTATTCTTCCTGAATAAGCAAGGATGTCAGCTGGATGTCAACAAATTGTCAACAATCCCTGAGAAAGGAGTCTCACAATTTTATGCTTGGTTGGAAATTCTATAGCCTTTTACTTTTTTTTTATATTGAGGGGGAGTGGCTAATGACATCAAACCAGAAAAAGGACTCCAGTAATTTCGTTATAATTGATATTCAAATGACATTGCTCAAGCAGTTGCTTAAGCAGTATGGCATGAATGATTTTCATGAAATCATGACTGATATTTATGAATTGAAATGAGAATGCAAGTGAAATTTAAGATATTTTTCTAATTGTTTAGATAGGACTGATAGTATATTTGGTCCATAGTTAGATGGGTTGGCTGGATCTCCTGATGCATGTAGAGGTATTACTTCTGCTTGTCTAAGCTTCAAAGAGTCTTGGTTATACACAATTCATATATAAGTATCATTCATAGTACATGCACTGATGTTTACATTCTACTGTCGATTTTGTCAATATTTCTCAATCCTGTTTTAATTTGAGTAAGCTGTTAAGCACTTCTATCACTATTTCGGGAGGGGGGAGGGTATGACAAAATCAGAAAATATGCTTTTTGCTGAACAGTAATGCTTTAATTCTTTCAGCTAAGTTTTTTGTTGTTGTGTCACTGGATATTGTAGATTCAGCAATGCTATACCTTTTGTTATAAACTATCCCCTCTTTAAAAAATATCAGATGAGGCGATAAAAAATGTGAACTTTTCAACATCCTAAAAGGAGTAAGATTTTACCTTTTCAAAATATATATACAGAGCAAGTCATGTGAGAATCTGACATTGAAAAATGGGTCTCAAGATAGGCAGCAGAAATAACATATATATACAGCAGAAATATATAACATACATATACAGCAGAAATAACATACATATATAACATAACAAATTTGCGCTACGCTCATGATACAGCACTGTTAGCCAACAACATCACCAGCATGAAGAGAATATTACACATAGTAGATGTAACAGGAAGAAAAGCTGGTCTCAGGCTCAATGCCAAAAAGACAAAAGCATTGCATGTTGCCAGAACCAGTTGCCAAACAGAGCATGAAATAAACAGTGTTAAAAGTCCTTTAAAAAACGAAAGGTAAAGGTGTTCCCATAACCTATACGGTCGTTGGGGAGTGAGATGTCAGAGACCTCTGCTTCTCCAGGGGCCAACATATTGAGGGCAGTGCCAATCTCCTCTCCATCACTGCTTTACCTTTCCTGATCCTGTAGAGGGCAGGTACCCATTTACAGCTGGGTGAACTGGGGGTCTGCCAAGGCACACAAACGGTCACCTATCCACTTGTTACCCACGCTTAATGCTGCCTAGAGAAAGCGAGTGCTCTGACCACTGAGCTATCTTGTCCCCAAAAATCCCTTAGAAAATGCCAAAGACTTGAAATATCTAGGATCAGTCAAAAGAAATGATGAATCCTGTACCAAAGACAAAAACAAGAATACGTATTTCTAAAAAAAGAATGATCCATCAAACAATATTCGGAAAGATGGCAACATTTCTTACCAGCAAAAAATGAACAACAATGAACAACTTTTATTTATCGAGGGTTATAGAAATAAGCATAACAATAGCTTTTTTACATCCAGCCCTCTGCGAAAAAAAGAAAACATGAAAATATTAAAAGGCTACATATGGCCCATTGTGCTTTATGGCTGTGAATCCTGGACACAAAGATGAGACGATGACACAAGAATGAAGCAGCTGAGATGTGGTTTTTCATTTTGGAGGATGCTCGGAGTCAGCCAGACAGATACAGAACAAATGAAAACATACAACATGAACTGGGAACAACATCTTACATTGCTTAATGACAGCTGAAATTAAGATAATTTATGTAAGCCGTGCGCTACGAAACCAAGATATGGACCTCATGAAGACTGTCTTTTAAGGCAAGACCTAGGGAAACTGAAGAAAGGCAGATTACCAGCTTCTCTTTGGCAACATCACCGAATCTTGTGGTATGGGAATCTGTGGAGTCAGCAGGGCCAGTGAAGACTGGAGAAGGAGCATCCAGTGTCATGAAAGGCAGCTGATTACATTGTACAGGTGACACCGACAGGTGAGAAAGGTGAGACCCCCTCTTCCCACCCACCCTCTCTCTCTCTCTCTCTCTCTCTCTCTCTCTCTCTCTCTCTCTCTGTGCCTTTTTTATAATATATGTCGCTTTACACATATGTTGGTATCTAAGACCTGAACTCTGAGCTCAAAACAAAATTCTTTACAATCTGACGGTGCACATTTTAGTGTTATATACTTGTTAAAAAAAGACGTTCAACTGTATCGTTAAATTAACAACAAAACATCACTCTAGCAAACTCGTATCCCCAGTCGGCATGTGGCCCCCACAGTACTGGTCAGGCCTATAGCCAACTACCGTTGAAGTCTTCCTCTCCCCAATGCGACATGGCAGACGTCCCTTGCTGCAGTTAATGAAGCAATACCATGAACAGAGACCCCTTCAGTCTAGCCCCTGGACTCTCCCCTTCCCCCCTATCCCTCCCTGGAGCTGGGGGGGGGGGGCGTGATGCTGGGGAAGGGGGGGACCTGAGGAAGGCGTTAGCGGTGAAATGTTGAGAGGATTAGTTGTGATCTGCGGCGCTTCAAGCAAGGGGCGGTTATGTTATAGTAGCTGCCATCAGGGTTCTTCTCTTCCTCTTC
Source organism: Rapana venosa (assembly GCA_028751875.1). NCBI lineage: Eukaryota > Metazoa > Mollusca > Gastropoda > Neogastropoda > Muricidae > Rapana > Rapana venosa. The sequence goes on along the minus strand of CM054135.1, from coordinate 33,743,451 downwards.
GTTCCTCTTCTGTGAGTGTCTTCTTTCATGGAAACTGCTAATCTGGGAAAACGGCGCTTGGGTGTGGATGGGAGTGTGGGTGACGGGAAGGACAGTGTGGTAAAAAAAGAGAGGGAGGGACTGTCTGTCTGCCAACAATCATTTGAGACCTTGGCAGTCCTTTTGTGCGACTGATCGATATTAGTGTGTGTGTGTGTGTGTGTGTGTGTGCGTGCGTGCGTGCTTGCGTGCGGGTACGCCCGCGCACGCATTCGCGTGTGCTCACATACGCAATAGTGTAGTGACGAAAGATGGCGGAAAAGACTGATTCTGAAGGACAAGGGGTACATGCTACATCTGTACGCGATTGTGGCCAGTCTTGCTATAGATATTATCTATGACATACATTACATTCTGACAGAAAGACACGGAAAGAAGAACATGCTGATGGTGTTCTACTGGACTTTGCATATATGTGTACTAGAGTTTAGTTTGGTGTGTGTGTGTGTTCGATTTAAATTTAATAATAATAAGAACAATAATAATAATAATAATAATGAAAAATGGAATTTATATAGCGCTATATCTTGCAAAGAAAAATCATAGCGCTTGCACTCAACTCATTCTTACAGTCAATAACAAATAAGTCTCTTCCCAAATCGCCCATCGCCCCGCCCCTCCCCCCACAAAAAAGAAACAAAAACAAAACAAACAAAACAAGAAGAAAGGGGAGGGGACTGGATCGGGATCTGCGGGGTAGAAGCACACACTTTTGAATACCGATGGACAAGTAAATGGAAATCAACTTACTGATCTACAATGAAAGCTAGAAAATGCAGCTCTTGAATATTGTTATTCTCATGATCCAACCGTGTACAATTGTTTCAAGGATGACTAGACATCAGTATGTCTGATGTTCCTAACAAGGCTTTTCGGGAACTGATGCAGGCGAAGTCCAAGTTGCAATGTTTCCATAAGGTGAAATACGAAGCATTTGTAGTTTACTGTTCACACACAATTATACACAATTTAAACACAGATGTAACTCACTACGCCCATATCCTGGAGTTAAAAACAAATTAATGCACCTTGAAAACAAGGAGTCACTGCATGATTATGATACCTGTGTTTATTCTTTCAGTGTTGGATACGTCACCTTTACTGTGAACCTTGTGGTGTTTCTTTAAAATCAAAACGTTTTCTCTCGCTGCAATCACCAAATTGTTTTTGGTCTTTTGTTTTTGCCTTTTTTGTCAATGATCAAGTTGATCTCCGTATCAGATAAGTTAGTTTCAACTGTTACTTGTGTTTAGATCAACCACTTGGATGACTTTCTTGTCATTTAGAGATAACGCGCCTGCCTAGAAAGCGGGTCGGAAGTTTGTGGTCGTTTGAATCCTGTTTGAGTCCGAAACTGTTCCCCATTCCATTGGACCTTGAGTGGTGGTCTGGATACTAGTCTTTTCGGATGAGACGATAAACCGAGGTCTCGTGCGTTACACAAAATTATTTAGCGCACGTAAAAGAACCCATAGCAGCAAGACAGTTGTTCCTGGCAAAATTCTGTAGAAAAATGCCAGTCTGATAGGGAAACAAAATACAGTTGCAGAAAGGAAAAAATAATGGGTGGCACTGCTCTTGTGGCAACGCGCTCTCCCCAGGAAGAGGAGAACGAATTTCGCGCAGAGAAATCTGCCGTGACTTAAAGTGGAATAAAATAAATAAAAAATTAAAATTTAACAGAAGGTGACCCCCTGGATGACTTTCTTGTGGTTTAAAAATAGGTGAAGCCCACATACTAGCATGTACATTGTCCTTTGAAGACACCATACGTCCTCATTGTAATCAAACACACACACACACACACACACACCGGTTGCAACAACAGACCACACTACCGTCGCAGCCTTGTTTAACACAAGCAGGCGCAAGTGAAAAGTTCATTAAACCCATAACCCTGAGCTCCAGTTACAAAAAACAAAAAGGGCTTCTCCTCTCAGAAAAAAAATCAGAGGGGGTGGCCAGAATGGGGGGGGGGGGGGGGGGGGGGGGGGAAGGGGGGGGGGGCGAACAATCTCTCTAGCCTGGATGGAGCGAAGAGCAATTACTGTGAAAATGGTGAACCCACCAGACATCTGCTTGACATTAATTTCGCTTATCTGAAACACGATTGATCAGCAGCGCAGGGAAAGCGCTAGAGGTCCGGACATCATCAAGATGGCCTACTGCTCGAACCTCTCGTTGAGAGAGAGAGAGAGAGAGAGAGAGAGAGAGAGTTCGAAGGTTGGCTGTTTATTAGCACGAGTGGACACTTTGATGAAATGTGTTTTTTTTCTTCCCCTTCCCTTGATGAAGTGGGTATTTGAAGCTGAGTAATTGGTTTGTCTGGTTGGTTGTTTCTGAGCAAAACGTGCCAGGGGTTGGGCGGGAAATGGTTCTGGCATTGATGAAGTTTCTTTTTGCCGTTTGGTTTCGAGAAGGACGTGCCTTCCTCCCCCCCCCCCCCCCACACACACACACACAAGCACTCTCTCTCTCTCGTTCAAACATTAATTTTGTGCTTCGTTATCACAAGCCTACAAGTGCAAATTCACTTAAAGCCTGTTTCAGCATCTTTGGGCAATAAAATCAGATCTCAACCTCATTAACATGTTACTCAGACAACAATGTCTGTATTGTTGGCACAACTAAAGTGAGACCACAATATTGTTGGCACAACTAAAGTGAGACTACAATGTCTGTATTGTTGGCACAACTAAAGTGAGACTACAATGTCTGTATTGTTGGCACAACTAAAGTGAGACCACAATGTCTGTATTGTTGGCACAACTAAAGTGAGACCACAATGTCTGTATTGTTGGCACAACTAAAGTGAGACCACAATGTCTGTATTGTTGGCACAACTAGTGTGTATGTGTGTGTGTGTGTGTGTACACACTGCTGTACACACTATTACTGCACGCACATGCGCGTGCGCGGCTTGTGTCGTATTCCTTGCTTGCACTCCCCAAAATGAGCGATAGGATGAAATAAAATAATCATCGTTCATTGTGAGCAAGTGGCCCCCCCTCCCCCCCCCCTGAATGAGTTACTGTGGATCGTGTATATGTACTGTCTGCACATGTGTATGGGTACATGCTAATGCTGGTTCCTGTATATTTGCACGTATGTTTTAGCCATGTTGTATGCATCAAGATAAAACTCTTGCCTTTAAAACTCACAATTCTTCAATATTTATTCCTTACACTATGCCCTTGCATGCAGTAGTTTTGTTCACATCATTTTTGGGTGAGGTCTTATTTAGAAGGCAGCTACATGGATATTGCAGTGCTGCACAGGCCACAGTAAACTGCACAGCCAGTGTACACAAAGCAAACAGCTCAGTTCCAGCAGCTTGCCCTGCAGTCTCTTAATTTACGTCTACAAACCACACCGTCTAGTTCAAGTCATTTTTGATAAATATACATTTCTTACCTTTTTTTCGTGTGGATACAGTCTTTAAAACATTGGCTGTTGTTATTTCTGCTTCAAAGGTTGCTGTCGTGGTCACTTTTATTGTTGTTGTTGTTGGGTGTTTCTTTTCATCCAGCGTACCTACAAGTGAAAACAACATAATAATATGAAGAAAATGAAACGGTAGAAGAAAAACGAGAGATAGGTGGAGAAAACTACAATGGCAGGAAACAAAGTAAGCGTCGAGGAAACTAAAAGAAAGAAGAATAAATGAACAAAGAAAAGAAAAAATCACCACCACCATCATCATCACTATCATGATCACTCTACGTTCTTTCATGTAAGAACTGTACAGTTATAAATATGTATACTCCTTGAAAGTTAGTCCACACAGACAGACAGACAGACAGACAGACAGACAGACAGAAAGCACGTTAATTAAAACAAGAAAGGCAACATTTTTATAATTATGTAGAGGAGAAGCAGCTTTTCTGTGTTCTTCTTTTGTTTTTTCTTTCTGTTTGCTTTTCTTTCCTTCTTTCCTTCTGTCTCTCTCGTTCACCTCTCTGTCTTTCGTGCTTTTTCTGACTACCTTTTAGCAAGACAAGACAACAATACTGTCCTATACACAGGTTTGTTTTTGCCTTGTTGATTTTCCCATGGTTTTCTTGTTATTATTTCTCATCTGAGTCCATCATTCCCCAATTTAAGTGAATGCACTCTTCATCCATACAGGAGAATCAGTGCCCTGTTGTTGTTTTTTTCACCCCTCCCCCCTCCTCCTTTCAGGGTTTTTTTTTGGTTGCGACAAGCCAGTCAGCCTAGCGTGCGCCAAGATGTGACGATAATAACGTGCTGGACGGGAGTGGGTGAGAAAGGCAGAATGCAGAGGATCATGGGACATGACAAGGAACCGGAAGTTAATGCATTTTACTTGATGGAATGTACGCAGTCTGCTCCTCAAGCCATGTGGGGAAATTTGTTTTCTGAGGAGGGAAAGAGTAAAGAAAAAAGTGACTGTATGTGAGCTGAAATGTTCTTCATACGCTGTTGAATCCACTCTAGATGCTCAAGGCGTGTTGTTTCTGTAGAAACAACAAAGTATCAAGAGATGGAAAATTAGAACTCGCCTCTGTGTGTGTTCTTCTTTAATTTAACGTCTTTGTGTATGTGTGTGTGTGTGTGTGTGTGTGTGTGTGTGTGTGTGTGTGTGTGTTGTGTTGTTGTGCGTGTGTGCACGCACGTGTGCGTGCGTGCGTGCGTGCGTGCCTGTGTTTGTGTGTGTGAGTAATTGAGAGAGAGAGCTAGCTTGTATGTACATGCTTCCTTTCTCCTTACCCCCCAAAATGTGAAACATCCAAGTCATCATTAATTCAGAATTGACTTATTGACTCCATATGCAAACTAATATTAGACAACTGGGAAGTTGGGATAAAATTTAAAATAGTGCAAACACTAATTTGGTGCATTGTTTAAAATGCAAGTGTAAAATAAACTCTTAAAACTGCAGATGAAAACAGTAGCTACAGTGCAAAGAAGATTCCTCAGAATAAGCTGAACGAAAAGACGATTGTCTGTTGCCATGCGTCAGATGGATAGCTCAGTCTCTGTGAAAAAGGCAGCTCTACGCTGCAGACCCCCCTCCCAGTCTCCAGAGAGCTTCTTGGCCACTGGGGTGGGGGAAGGCCAGATCTTCTTTCGAAATTCCTCATGTAGTGGGAAGGGCATAATTATTCGGTTGTTTGGCTGCCAGTCTTGCAAGGGCAGTGGTCTTTTTGGCCTATGTGTGTGCATAGCAGTTTAGGCGGTTCTGGCCTGCCCTCAGTCTGAATATACAGACCTGCTCCCGTTGAGTCAGCAGACTCAAGACTCAAGACTACTTTAGTGTCTCAACTAGAGAGATTTATGAGTGGCATTTTAAAATTATAATCACAGAGCATGCATTATTAAACAATACAGATTAAGAAATAACACAGTATTTTAAAAGCCGACAACAATCTACGTCACACACACACCCGCACCCACCCATCCACCCACACACACACACACCTGCACCCACCCATCCACACACACACACACATACACATAAACGCATGTGCGTGCGCACGCACACACCAGTAAAGGTTAAAAGTAGCAAAGCAAAGCCACAACACAACAATAATTCAAACACATCTCATGAAACACATCATCAGCACAATCAATACAAATATCACAAGTAACTTTACATTAAAGAAAAACGAACATTTTGATTTAAAAAAAAAGAAGTTTTAACACTATTACCCATCACAGCTCACACTTATTCTTTGCCTGGTACTTTATATAAAACTATGCATGCATGCACGCACACCACACACACATACACACACACACACACACGCTCACACACGCACACACACACACACACACACTGAGACAGAAAAGCTCCCATGTCCTAAAGACCAGGGCAAAATGGAGGGCAAGAGATGACGAGGAAAACCATCAACTTCCTACACAGTCGAGTGGACGGAGTTGCATAACATGGTGGAAATTAATTCACAGAAGGAATCAAGACAGAGGGGATGAAACAACTGATGAGGCATGCAAGCATCAGCAGTCACATTCAAAGTGATGTCGCCAACAGGTGACAGTTAAATCAAGTATCCTTAGGTGACACGCGTGTTCACATAACATGGACCATCACTTTTTGTGTACAAGGGGTATGATAGCTGCATCCTCTTGGTAACACTGACAATTCTCCTTGATCAATATTTCATATTGTTTAAATTGTGAAATTGTTATAAGTGATTTCTTTTACATTGCATTATTTTTACAAACCCTTTTTGTGTGTAAACATTTAGAAAGCAGCCAAAAGAATCTTTCAGTGTCATACTCATGCATTTTTGCATATATGCACACAAAACAAGCAGTTCATTTCAAGAACTAGTTCCATGGGACACTGAGCTAATGCTGATGCACGTATTTTTGTCCTGTTTTTCACCCTGACAGAGAATCTTGAAAGCATTGGCCGTCATGTCAGTAGTGGAAACGATTCTTTCTGTGGCCATTGGTGTTTTCTAAATTTTTCTTTTATTTTAATCGCCCCTTTCCTAGGAAGAATCTTGAAATGAAAACAAAAAGAAAACAAAGGAGAAAGAAAAGAACGCAAGAAGAAATCTAATTTAAAATAGTAGGCATCGATTGATGTCTCCAGTCTCCACACCTTTTATGGTTCATATACAGATGAAAAGCAACTTAAAAAAATTTCTTCCCCCTCGTGCTTCTTTTTCTTTCTCTTTCTTTTTAAAAAAACTTTCTTTAACTTGGTCATTACTTCTTGTTTCCCCCATCATTTCTTCCTGTACTTTTTTCTTATATTCCTGTTGCTGTCTGTCTTGTCTTTTTTCTGGCCAATTTTTGTGCAAAACAAACAAGCATATAATCTCCCATACAGGAGGCTTACAACATGTTTTTGGGTTTCTTCCTCATCATTTCTAATCAGAGTCCATCACTCAAAAATTAAAGTGAATGCACTTCTCATTTTTCCTTCACAGAGAAGAAACTGATTTTCTTTTTTTTTCTTTTTCAGTTTTTGCTTTTAAGCTTCTTCCCTTTCAGGATTTTTTTGCGCACTAAGACAGCCAGCCTAGCGTGCGCCAAGATGTGACGATAATAACGTGCTGGACGGGAGTGGGCAAGAAAGGCAGGATGCAGAGGATTATGGGACATGTCAAGGAACCGGAAGTTAATGCATTTTACTTGATGGAATGTACGCAGTCTGCTCCTCATGCCATATGGGGAAATTTGTTTTCTGGGAAAGGAAAGAAACACGAACAAGAGGTTTGATGGGAGCTAAAATGCTCTTCATCTCTTCCAGCAGGTGGACAAAAAACTCGAACAGTCTTAGGTTCAATTCCACCCCAACACACACACACACACCACACACAACACACACACACACACACACACACCACACACACACACACACACACTCACTACCTCTCTCTCTCTCTCTCTCTCTCTTCTCTCTCTCTCTCTCTCTCTCTCTCTCTCTGGTACCATCACATATCCCATCTGTGCAAATACATGTCTCAAAGAGTATACCAATTGACTAAAATCAAACATTTTCTTGACTTTCATTCAAGAAAACTATTCTTTCAAGCTTATATACAATCTTCAATAGATTATGCTTCAGCCCTGTGGGATTCTGCTAGTGCAAACACTATGAAACCATTATTAAGTCTGTATAAACGTGCTCTTAAACTGGTTCTTCTGAAGAAGACTACCTTACTAGAAGTGGATTATACTCAGTTAAATATTCTTCCCCTACACCAAAGACTAAGATTTAACAAAGGCATCATGATGTTTAAGATAATGAGAGGAACTGTTCCCTCATCCTTAAAAGACAAGTTCCCAATAAATCATTCCAGATATACTGAAAAGCCGAGTGTCCCAATCCCAAGAATAGATTTGTTCACATCTAGCTTACTTTACTCAAGCCCTGTGCTGTGGAACTCCCTTCCTGACTCATGTAGACAACACCAATCATTAACAATCTTCAAAAGTCATTTTTTCATCCACTTGATGTATCAAAAATAAAAATTCACACTTGATGTGTTGGAAACAAAGTAAATATATCCTCCCTTACATTATACCAAATTATCCTCTCTCTCTCACCCCTCCCCCCCTCTCTCTCTATCTCTGTATAAGTGTGAAAGTTATACTTGTATATCGCTATCGTGTTATTGAAAAATGACTTCTAGAAATGATTTTTTCCACTATCCTACTTCTTTATTATGACTCTAGGACGATCTTAACATGTACAATGTTAAATCACAGTGAGTGCTAATGGTGATTGTGTTGATGCAATATCATATGGATTCAAAATGTACTGTGTGCTCTCTCTCTCTCTCTCTCTCTCTCTCTCTCTCTCTCTCTCTCTCTCTCTCTCTCACTCTCGTACTCTCCTTTTATTGTTTGCTTGTAGATTTAATTGTCGTGTTTACAATTAGTATCCCGTTGAATGCTTTATTCAGATTTAATATTTCAGTTCTATTGCGTAAGTTGACTGTATTTGAGATTTAGTGAATGTTTTATTTTGATATCTTGTTTTGAGCGTACCAATTATGTATAGCTAATTCCAAAGTGCAGATGTCCTTTTCTATGACTATACATGATATTCATAAAGATTTGATGTTGGCATTGATGCATGGTGTGAGTGCATGCGCGCGCGCGCGCGTGTGTGGGTACGTGTGTGCGTGCGTGCGTGTGTGTGGGTGTGTACGTGTGCATGGGGATGCAAATTGCTTATACAATATTTGTTTCATGTAGTATACTATTACTGTTGCCTCCCATAAAAGCACAAAGAATTTTTGACGTTTCTTTCTGTTAGCCAAAATGATACTATTTACGTGGTTTGTTCTCCTTTATTTTATGGAGGTTTTGCTTTGTTTAGTTCTGTTTTGGTTTGGGTTTGGGGTTGTTGCTTTTTTTTGAGGGGGGACTATTTGGTTGTCCCCTCTCCCCTTGTTGTTGTTGCCGCTTTTGCTTTGCTCTTGGTTCTTGCTATTTTTTCGGTTGTTTCTGTGTTTTCTGTTCTGCTTTCTTTCTTACTTGTTGCTACTCTCTCTCTCTCTCTCTCTCTCTTCTCTCTCTCTCTCTCTCTCTCTCTCTCTCTCTCTCTCTTCGGTGATTTTTGTGGGGATTTTTGTTGAGATATTTTTTCCGTATACTGTGTAAGTGTGTTGCTATGGGCTTTATCTTATTTTATTATCATATATATCCTTAAGGGCGGGGACTGGTGATAAAAAAGCACATGGGTGCTTATTCATTATCCTTGAAATAAAAGAATTTGTCATTGTCTCTTTCTCTTATATATTCCTAAGGGCGGGGACTGATTGTAAAAAGCACATGGGTGTTTATTCATTATCCTCGAAATAAAAGAATTTGTCAAAAAAGAATTTGTCACAGATTCCACTGTAGATGATCCCAATGCTTTAGTTAATAATCATTCAACTAATAATCATAACCGTAAAATGCCATATTGACAGGGAAGCAACATTTCTGGGATCTGTTTGTGCATGGATGTGTGTGTTTGTGTTGTGTGTGTGGTGGGGGGGGGGGGGGGGGGATGCGTACATGCGTGCGTGCATGCGGACACACGCGTCACATTTATCTGTAAATGAAAACTGCATAAGTTTTTGGAGGTGAATAGCAACAGCACGCCTTTTGATCTAATTTAAAAGAACCAGAAAACGACTATGGTCGTGCGTATATACTTGATTCAAATGCTGTTAAAAAAAAGCAAAACAGGGTGCCCACAGAGAAACGACATTGATCAGGTTGACCCATCCCACTGAAAAGGGCAAAAAGAGAACAGAAAAGAAAAGAAACCTAGCCTACCTTATTCTGACCTGCACTTCGAAGCTGTTTCGCCAGTATATTCAATTTACATGTCTGTCACATTTCTTTTGCCCCATTTTTCATCTTTTTTTTATTTTCTGTAGTTATTTATTTATTTTTCAGCAAATGATGGAGGAGGGAGAGAGCGAACAATGTGGTGAACAAAAACGAACAAGTAAGCAGACTTGGAGAAAGAGGAAGCAAAAATAAAAGCAAAAAGCAACAAACAAAAAAAAAAGGGAAGAAAGAAAAAAAAAAAAAAAAAAAAGAGAAAAACGACAGCAGGAGATAGACGGGGCAAGCAGCAAGCAAAAACATCCCTACGGGCGACATACAGACAAGCGCAGCAGAAGAGAAAAGTGAAGCGGTGAAGTAAAAAGCTTACGGGTGGTTAGAAAACCTTTTTTTAAAAGTAAACATGGGGAATGCTCGCCTTGCTCCCCCCCTTCCCTGCTTTTCTTGGGGCATTAATCCTGCTTTGATTTTTCCTTTTTTTTCTGCTGTTCCTTTTACTAGAAAACTTTTTTTATACCGCACGTATAAGGCATCCACAGAAATTTAAAAAAAAACTTTTTTTTTAAAAGATGCCTTGACTCGAAAAACGGGTTTTTTTATTTGCCAAAAAAATTTTTTAGGTTGTTTTTTCAGGAAACCTGTCATTTGTCGTTTCTAGCTTCCTTTTAAAAAAAAACTTTTTTCAAATTTTTTATTCATTTTTTTTTTTATACATTTTCACCCGTTAGAGATTACAAAAACATAAACAATTTTTTGGTGGGGGGGGGGGGGGGGGGGGGGGGTGAAAAGGAGAGAGAGAGAGAGAGAGAGAGAGAGCCCGTCAGGTTAGCCAGACAACCAATACAGAGACAGGAGAAAGGGGGACAGCCTGACAGCAGACAGGACCGATCGAGGAGGTCCCAAATGGGCCAATGAGCTCAATACAGGGATGACATGTATGGGTTTCATGCTATACATTCTGTGCGCTAAAATAAAATCAGGTGTGTCTGTGTTTTTACAGATTTCGTACTGGTGTCTTTTTTAAAAATTTTTTTAAACAGAAGGCCTACCCTGGAAAGACCGTCGACGACAATGATATTCACAAATGCTGACTGTTCTGACTACTGTTATCAAACAGAGGTTGATATGGAATCCATCTAATAATCAACATGTTATGTGTAAAATTTTTATGAGAAATATATTCCTCAGTAAGATATCTGTATCTTAATCTGTTAATGAATACATGAAGTACATAACTATTACTATTCAATTTACTATGATAGATTATTGTTTGGCCAGCAGTAGAATGAAATAAAATTATCATCAATACTTATATTTCTGTCACATCCTAGTATAGCCAGACACTCTGTTATATTCAGATTGAACACATTCTGACATTTTTCATTCATTACTTCAGTAAGTGCCTGCCAACAACTCTGAACTGTGCACTGCCAAAACACGTGTCTAATAATGTCTACGGCTGTATTGCAAAAATTGGAGAAGTCACTGTCAGCCACGCCCATCTCTTTCAGTACAACATTGGTCCCAAGACACCTGTGAATTATCCTAAAATGGGGCCAATTCATTTTAACATCAGAAATGTTATGAACATACAAAAAACAATTTTCCAGTCATTTTCAACATCCAGTTTTTCATCCCACTTGGTACAACTTTTTGGGTGATTATTGTTGCTAATGAGCTCCTCATAAAAGGGTTTGGACCCTTTCAGTACACTGTTCACGTTCTCAAGACAGGCAGACATATCTGAGCAAATTTTGTCGTGTATTGCAACCTTTGTTTTCCTGATAATTATATTCTGATATGGCTGATCTATAACCAGTGAAAGTAACAAAATCAATGTTCACATCATATCTAAGTCTAAACTGTTCATATGACATAAGGTTGCCATTTTCAAGTATAAAGTGTCATATGCAATGACTGACTTTATCAAATCCATATTTTAATAGCAATAGACTTGTTTCCTGTCTGTATTCTTTTATTGAAAAAAACTGGTTTTGCTAACAGTTCGCAAGAATCACTAGAGTTAATTTTTTAAAAGAATTCTTTGTAAGGACAGAAAACGTCTGTCCAAAACGTATTGGATTTACAAAATTTCAAAACGATCTCTGGGTCATATTTTGAAATACTGTTGATCAGTGGAAAGTTGTAACTTGCAATAGCCTGCCACCTATGATTTGTTGTCTGGAGTTTTTGCAGCCATGTCAGTTTCAAAGATTGTGCTAATATTTTTCATTCTGGTAATCCAAGACCTCCATTTTTTATACTTCTGTGTGATTTTTTTTTTATTTTATCT
>CM054135.1:33712113-33730833 GCA_028751875.1 Rapana venosa | reverse complement strand
GGGGGGCCCCCGGAGAAGGAGGGGGAAAAAAGGGGGGGAAGGGGGGGGGGGGCCAAAAAGGGAAACGGAAAGGGGAAAAACCCCCCCGTGAAAAACCCCAAACCGGGGGGGAAAAAAATTTGGGGCGGGGGGGTTTTTAGCCAAAAGGGGGAAAGTCACTGGAACAACCCCTGTGAAAGTGAATGGAACTGACCTGCGCCGACAGACAAGTTCACTTTCCTTGGCAGCATCTCAACCAGAGGGGCACAAAAGAAGACATCCACACAGACTGGGCAAGGCCAGGAATGTGTTTAGGGAGATGAACAATATCTGGAGATCAACTCAGTACAGCACCAACACCAAGCTGAAGCTATACCAGAGCTGTGTTGTGTCTACGCTCCTATAACGGTTCTGAGTGCTGGAGGATGACGGAAGTGGATCTTACCAAACTTCGATCCTTCCACACCATATGCCTGCGAAGAATTCTCCGGATCTTTTGGCCAGAGAAGATCTCCAATGAAGACCTACTACGGAGATGCAGGCAAGAAGACATGGGAACCATCATCACCAGAAGACGGTGGAAGTGGATTGGGCACATCCTCCGAAGAGACCCACAGTCAATTGCAAGAACAGCATTGCACTGGACCCCAGAAGGAAGGAGAAAGAAAGGAAGACCAAAAGCAACGTGGAGAAGAACTGTAGAAAGTGAGATGAAGGCCATGCAGCACTCTGCAGCATCAGTGACTAGGTTGGCCCAGAATAGGCAGGAGTGGAAGCGCTTTGTTGCTGCCCTACACACCGCTGGGTGTAATGGCTAATGATGATGATGATGATGTGTCTAATGTGCCCCTCTTCAAAACCTTACCGTAACCATAATTCTCTCTGTGCCAGGAGGCATACAAGGCTCGAACATCATTCCTCCACTGGTCTCCACTGTCTGCAGCTGTGCGTCGTGCGGCGTTCCACGTGCTCCAGCCTGCGCCGTTCCGCTTTACCTCTACCATTCCTTGCCATGTTGTTTTGGGGTGTCTCCTTTTCCTTCTCCCTTCAGGTGTCCATCCGAGGGCAACAGCACAGTCGTCACTCCTGTCCTTTCTTAGGACATGTCCGATTCAGTTCCATCTCCGTCGTCTAATCTCATGGCTGATTTTTTCTGCTCCTGCTATTTCCAAGACTGTCTTGTTGGAAATGTGTTCTTACCATCGGATCTTGAAGATCCTCCTCAGACATTTGGTTTGGAAAATGTCTAGTTTCTCTTCTTCTCCTTTCGTTAATTTCCAGGTCTCACATCGTAGAGAAGAACTGACAAAACAAGGCTTTTGAAAAGGGATGCTTTGGTTTTTCTGCTGATGTCTCCCGTTTGCCAGATGTTGGATAGTCGTTTCATCTGCGCACTGGCCAGTGCTACTCTCTTCTTGACGTCTGCTGTTCCTCCTCCGTCTTTAGTGACGTTTGCTCCGAGATAGGTGAAGTTCTCTACCTCTTTAACTTCCTGGTCTCCAATCTTCAGACCGTCGATGTTTCCTGCTGTTTACTTTCATGGCTTTGCACTTCTGTCCATTCAGTCCAACCTTTGCTGCGTTGTCTTCCAGTCTTTTAGTTTTGTGCTGTAGATGGTTCATGGTTGATGAAAGAAAGGCGATGTCTGCAAAGTCAAGGTCTTCTAACATATTTCCATCTTATCCCAGTTCTCTCGCCTTCCACTGTTCTTCTCATCACCCAGTCTATCACGAGAAGGAAGAGGAGTCCTGACATGCAGCATCCCTGTTTCACCCCGGTAATCACTGGGAACCAGTCTGTTGTTTCGTTGTAAACAATGACGGAGCACTCAAAGTCCTCGTACATTGTCTTGACCATCTGGATGAGTTTCTGTGGGATTCCATACTGATGCATGATGATCCAGTGACTGTCTCGGTGTATGGAGTCAAAGGCCTTTTCAAAGGCGATGAAGTGAATGTACAGTGTGGCGTTCCATTCGTTGACTTGTTCCAAAATGTTCCTGAGTATAAATATTTGGCCGACAGTTCCCCTCACCTTTCGAAATCCAGCTTGTTCCTTTCTGAGAGATGCGTCTACTCCATCTTGTATTCTGTTGATGAGGATTTTGCCGAGCACCTTACTGGCCAAGGGTGGTAGTGTAATCCCACGCCAGTTTCCACCCTCCTGAAGATTTCCTTTCTTTGGAATCTTGCATATGAGTCCTTTCGTCCACTGTGTTGGTACTGTCTCCTTTTCCCAGACGAGGTCAAAGGTCCATTTCAGTTCCTTGCCGGTCTGTTCAATGTCTGCTTTTAGCATCTCTTTTGTGATCTGGTCTGCTCCTGGTGCTTTTCCGTTCCTGAGGGTCTTCAGTGCTTTCCTGATTTCCTTGATGGTTGGTTCTTCTGCTGAGATGTCTAGTTCCTCCACCTCCCCCCGGTCATCTTGTGGTGGTTCATTCGGTGCATCCCTGTTAAGAACTTCATGAAGTGTTCTCTCCATCTCTCCAGCCTGGCCTCTTGATTCTTTAGCAGCTCCCCATTCTTATTCTTCACTGCTGCTGCTGGTCTAGTGCTTTGTTTGGTGAGCTGTTTCACAATGCTGTACAGTTCTTTCTGTCTCCCATTCTCTGCTGCGTTCTGCGCTCTCTCTGCTTTTTCTGACATCCATCTCCTCTTGTCCTCTCGTACGCTTCTTTTCACCTCCTTGTCTTTTTCCTTGTATGCTTCCTTCATTCTGTTCTGTATCCTCTGTGTACTGTTGATTCTGATCTTGATGCGCTTCCTCTCATCGATCAGCTTCCAGCTGTTCTCACTGATCCACGTCTTGCTCTCCCCCTTTCTGTAGCCAAGCACCTCTTCTGCTGATTTGATGTAGGCGTTCTTCTGATGTTCCCACACCTCCTCTACATCTTCAGATTCGGTTCTGTTCTCTTCGAGCTTGGTCTTCACTGCGTTGCAGAACTTCTTCCTTAGATCTTCGTCCTTCAGTCGTTCAACGTCCAGTCTTGTCTTGGTTTTGTTGTTTGTTCCTGTGTGAGCTAGAGTCGTATCTTAATCTTCGTCTTTCACCAGGTAGTGGTCGCTGTTGGCATCTGCTCCCCTCTGTACCCGGCAGTCTTGTACCGATGATCTCCATGTCCGCTGATCAATAGTGGTCAATTTGGTTTTTCACTCCTCCGTCCGCTGATGTCCATGTTGCTTTGTGATGTTTTTTGTGTGGGAATAGAGTTCCTGTGATAACTAGTCCATACAGCTGGCTAAACACTCACAGTCTCTCTCCATTGTCGTTCTGTCTCCAAGTCTATGAGTACCCATGTCCTTTCGTATCCAGTGTTGTCATTTCCCACTTTTTGCGTTTAAGTCGCCCATGATGATGATGATGTTCTTGTTGCACCCATCCACTGTTTCCTGGAGTTGTTGGTAGAACTGTTCCTTTTCGTGGTCTTCCCTCTCGTTGTGCGGTGCGTACACTTGTATGACCGTCATCCGTCTGTATTTGGAGTAGAACTTGCTGTAATGATCCTCTTGTTGACTTGTGTCCATTCCATGAGAGACTTCACTGCGTCCTGGCCCATCATGATGGCGACTCCTCCCTCGTGTAGTTGTTGTCTCCACTGTCGATCACTGTCTGTCCTGACGCTATCTTAATTTTCCTCTTCAAAACACTGTCCTGTTTTGTATCTTTTGCTCTATCCAGTCCACTCTAATTCAAATTCCTCAAACAATGAGCTTTTAAAGGGCGGGCAACCTTTTTTGCTCTTTTCCTCCTCACCTACCCCGTAGCCATGGATATGGGGGTAAAGTAAAGATTTTGAAACCACTTCCTCCATTCCCCGGGGCCCTCTGTTTCCGTAGCAATTCGTTCCGGCCATGCCCAGTCCACTTCTGATTTTGTCTTCCCCGTCCTTTTCTTGCGCCTTTTCGACTCTCCCCTTTGTCTCTTCCGTTTTGAATTTTGGGCCATCCAGATGTTCGTGTGACGTCCCCAAACCTTCATTTTCAGCTTTTCCGGGAGTCGGAGTCTTTAAATGACCATGGATTTTAAATTCTGCCTTCGTCAGGCACAAATTTTGAATCACACAAAAGTAGGATGTGGGGGTCTTTACATTTTTTTTTTGTAAAAAGTGGAAAAACTTGTTATAGCTACTAAAATATTTTTTCACATTTAAAGATAATCCCTTTTCTCTAATTTATGCAGTGGGGTTGCTGTTGTTTATAGTGGTGAGGGGATTCCTCACTAGAGGCCTGTATCCTCTCATCACTATTTGGTAGGATTGGCTAAAATATTTTAGGGCATCACCTAGTTTTTTTTAAAAAAAAAAAAACTTAACCTTTTCCTTTGGCCAGGGCGGTCTGGGACCTCATCACTAAATTCTCCATTCGCCAGGCTGTTGGGAAGAAGGTAATAAGTAAATTTTGTACTGACATTTAAAATTATCATTTAAACTTATGAATGAAATAAGAAAGAAATAAGAAGTGAAAAAGAAAAAAAAATAAAAGAAAAAAGAAAGAAAAAAAGAAAAAACAAACAAATGGAAATGAAAAAGAAGGTAAACCAAACGGATGGAAAGAAGATGATTGAGAAGGGAAAATGTAACTAATATTACGAGGGTGACCTTCAAAGGGAAAGGACCCCCCTGGAAATCTGGGGGAGTCAACCTTAAAATTTAAAATTAATTTAATTTTTTAAAATTTTTTTATTTCGAGGTAAGGAATAAGCCTCATGTGTTCTTTTTTCGTCCCTCCCCGGCGGGACAGGATAGCTCAGGGGGCGGGGCACTCGTTTCCCCACCAAGTTAAGCAGCGTCGTGGGTGGGTTTCCAAATTTGGGTGGGGGAACCCTTTTCGCGCTTTGGTTCAACAGTTCCCCCGTTCCCCCCGCTGTAAATGGGGACCTGCCCCTTTAGGGTCAGGGAAGGGAAAGCGCGGGGAGAGGAGATGGGTGCCCCCCCTTAAATACGTGGCCAGGAATTTAGGGCTCTGACACCTGCTCCCCCACACCCTTTTAAGGTTAGGGGCACCTTTACCCTTCCACCCGGTGTATGCTTTTTTTTAAATTTTTTCTCCGTTTCCACCGGACATAATGCCCCAACCTTTTCCGAAGAGCGGAACGGGTTTTAACGTGTGCGCAAAATGTTCTGCGTGCGTTCCACACGGGGCCTCGGTTTTAAACTCATCCGAAAGATTTTTAGGGGGGATGGGGTCGGGACGGTGCAAACTTTAAAAGTGATAATCTGCGAACCCAAAAAGTAACCAGAAGAATCTTGAGCCTCTGCCTTAACAGAAAACGTTTCATGAAGAAGAAAAAATTGCCTAACTACGAACTTTTTTTTGTGAATTTCCGGGTATTATGGCCACCCCAAAGGGTACAGGAGGCGTTATAAAAATTGAGACAGAATTTTTTTTTTTCTGATTGAACATTGAGAAGTTTCCCCACCTTGAATTTTTTGATATTAATGTGAAGGGGTTGATTTTGCTTTCAGGATGAAATTAATCATGACATAATTATATTTAATAAATCCCTTTGTAGAGGGAGGGAACTTATATTTTAAAAAATCCTTTTTTTAGAGGGGGGGGAGCTTTAATTTGTTGGCCCCTGGTTGAGTGGAGAGATAGCGTGGTGTGCTGAAGGGTGCTGCAGGTTTTAGTGTAAATGGTATGACCTTTCACTTCCTCATTATTGATGGAATTTTTGAGATCCCCGGGATTTTGCGAAGCACCTCATCTATTGCCTGTACCCTTTTTTTCAATATCTGCTGTTATGTTTCTTTTCGCGTGGAACAAAAATAGGGGAAGGTTGGGAACGCATAGTCTGACCTTAAAGTGATGGCGATGTTCTTTCTTCAGAGGACTTAGTCGTCGTTGCAGCGCGGTCGGGGTTTAAATTTTTTAGTCTGTTCACTCTGATGTTTAGAGGGTCTGGGCTATCCGGGAGACAATTTCAGGTTTTGCCCTTTCACCGTACTATAGTCCCAGATATTTGAAGTGGGGGGCAAAATTTTTCTTGTTTTTTAAAAAAATTATGCCCTGCTGAACCATTCCCTTTTTTTTTCATCAGCTGGGTTTTTTCCCCTTTCATCTGCATCCATTGTACAGGCCTCTTCAGGTGTTTTATTATGTTGACAAGCTCTTGCTCGCTCCAGCTAGCCTTCGATGTCATTGGGCAAACGAAAGTTTGAATTGCTGCCTTGATAGTGACTGTTCCTCAATGATTTTCAAGTGCGTCGCCATTATTTAAAGATGTTGAAAGGGTGGGGGGAGCAGACATTTTGGAGTAGTCTAACTGGGTTCGGGCCCACTCAATGTTGCTGTAAGTAACTGCATGGTTCCTTTTTATAGAGTCACTTTTGGCTCTGATCAGGTTGGCAATGTTTTATACGCCCCAGGTTGCCAAGAGCTGCAGCCAGACTCCCCAAAGGGCACCTTCTTAAAGTCTACAAAGATGTGGTAAAGACCCTGTTGGTGTGCTGCGGTGTATTCAAAGGGTTTAACAATGTGTTCGGTTGTCTCCGTCCTGCTCTTGAAACCTGCCTGCTCTTCTTTGATGATCTCTTCAGCTTGAGGCTTTAGTCTGTTTAGGAGGATTCTGAACATGACTTTTGCTTGGATGGCGATCAGGCTAAATGGTAGTTTTGGCCAGCTGTAAGTTGCCTTTCTTTTGAAGAATGATAATCAAGGACTGTGTCCAATGTGTTGGCTGTTTCACTGTCTGTCAGATCTGATTGCGATGGGAGTAACACCTCTATCAGGGCCCCTCCCCTGCCTGGACCAGTTCTGATGGAATGTTGTCCACTCCTGTTGACTTCCTCTTTTTAGCGTTCTTACTGCACTTTCTGTTTCTTCCCATAGGATGGGTCGTTGCTGTTGTTGGTTGGTGGGGGGTTTATCTTACACCTTGAAGTCTCCTTTTTGCTGTGGTGAGTGTACAATTGGGGAGCAGTACCCTGCTCCCCTCTTTAAAATATCTTGATCTTCTGTGAGAAACTTCCCTTTTTTGTCTTGGATGGTAGTGGTTCTCCCTTGTTTTGAGCTTGTCAGGTCTTTTGCAAGGTTTTCTTGCAGTTGTTTATCCGCAGGTTTTCTTTTTATACCTTTGCATTGTTCTCAATCCATGTCTCCTTTGCTTTTTTTCATGCCTTTTAAATTGTTGATTGGCTTCTCTGTATGCTTTGCACCTTCACCTCCTCCTTCATTTGCTTCAGTTCTCTGCTTTGTCGCACAGTTAGTATATTTTTGTGATCAGGCTTTTACATGGTCGTGTTTCCAAGGATATCGTTAGCTGTTTCAGTTATTGCAGTGTTAAAGCTGCTGATAAAGGTATCTACATCGGTGTCCTGGTTGTCCAGAACGAAGAGTGGGGCAAATTTTCTTCCTACCATTGCTTTTAAGTTTTCTGCTATGATTTGGTCCTTTAGTTTGTCAAGATTGAACTATATCCTTAAATTTCCCTGCTTGGTAATTCTCATAAGGGAGCGTCTAAACTCATCATACAAGCCCTCTTGCTCCCGGGAAAAATGGTTTTCGCTATTGACATTGATTGAAAGCACTTTGCCCTAATGTTCTTTTTGTTTGGGGAAAATTTCCTTGGCTAGCCTGTCCATCAATGATGGGTTTTTGTGGGCTAAATGTAATTATCTCTTTTAGGTTTTGCTTGGCAAATATAAGAGCCTCAAGCCTATTTCATTGGTCTGGGGTTGCAGTATTTGCCCCAAAAATCCCCTTCCCAAAATTTTTGCTATCACTGCCCTTTTTTGTATTTGGTCCCCTGAAAAAGAATGATGTTTTCTTTTTTCTGGGTTTTGACCCTTTTCAGTTTATTGTAGAAATTTCTACGTCCTGGTCGTAATATTGTTTTGGGGGTAAGCTCATCTGATAGATAATTCATTTGTTGTTTTTGGGGTGTAAGCTATCTGTAGATGAAGTCATCTTAGTTTGTTGTTTGGGGTTAAGATCTGATGCTAACTGTCTCTTAGTCTTTGTTGGGGTGTAAGCTCATCTGTGAAAAATTTATCTTAGTCTGTTGGTGGGGGTAAGTCTTTGAAAGATTCTGTCTCGTATCATTGTTTTGAGTGTTATAGATAATTGTACTTAATCTGTTTTGGGGGGTTTTGTAAGCCTTGCGGGGGGTAAAATTAACCTGTCATCTTTTTGTTTTTGGGGGGTTTAAACATTGGTGGCTAACGTCATCTTAGTCGGGTTTTTGGGTTAAGTCATCGATGGCTAACTGTCTCTTTTTCTGGTTGGGGTTTAAAACTATCTGATAATAACTGTCTCTTAGTCTTTGTTGGGGTGAAGCTCATCTGATAGATAACTGCATTTTTGTTGTTGGGGGTATAAGCTCTTGATAGATAACTGTATCTTTTCTGTTGTTGGGGGGATAAAACTCTTCTGATCGCTGTATTTTTTCTGTTTTTGGGGTGTAAGCTCATCTGATAGATAACTGTCATCTTAGTCTGTTGTTGGGGTGTAAGCTCATCTGATAGATAACTGTCATCTTAGTCTGTTGTTGGGGTGTAAGCTCATCTGGTGGCTAACTGTCATCTTAGTCTGTTGTTGGGGTGTAAGCTCATCTGAGGGCTGTCATCTTTGTTGTTGTTGGGTGTAAGCTCATCTGATGGCAAACTGTCATCTTAGTCTGTTGTTGGGAAGAAAATTCATTGATGGCTAACTGTCATCTTATTTTTGTTTTTGGGGGTTTAAGCTCATCGTTTAGATAATTTGTCATCTTAGTCTTTGAGGGGGTAAGCTCATCTGATAGATAAGTTTTGTCTTAGTCTGTTGTTGACTGAAGAAGGCAACAAGATCTAGTACAGTGGACAAGAGAAACATCACCAACATGGAGTGGCATTTATTGTCAGAAAGGAAGTAGTGGGGTGCATTATCAGCTGTACACCGGCTTCCAGCAGGATTATCAGCTTTCCGGGTGTCGGCCAAGCCCAAGAACATCACCATCATACAAATCTATGCACCATCATCTGACCATGCAGATGAAAAAGTAGAAAATTTATGAAGATCTTGAAGAGACCATTATGAAAATACCCAAAAAGGGACATTTCATCTATCCAAGGGGATTTTAACGCCAAAGTAGGTCCTGACTCTTACAACCAACGGGCCGGAACAGTTGGTCAGTTTGGAACTGGGGAGACCAACGACAGGGGACTACGTCTGCTGGAGTTTGCCTGCACCCACAGACTTACCATTGCCAATACCCTCTATCCCCACAAGCATTCAAGGAGGACAACCTGGCCTGCGCCAAACGACAAGATCCATAACCAAATAGATTTTATCTTAACACCACGGCGGGGATAGCTCAGTGGTCGGAGCACTCGCTTTCCCCCAGCCAAGTTAAGCAGCGTCGAGCATGGTTACCAGTTGGATGGGTGACCGTTTGCGCGCCTTGGCTTCAGTACAGTTCCCCCAGTTCACCCAGCTGTAAATGGGTACCTGCCCTCTTTAGGGTCAGGGAAGGTAAAGCAGCGAGGGAGAGGAGATGGGCGCCGCCCTCAATATGCTGGCCCCTAGAGAAATGAGGTCTCTGACGCCTCGGTCCCCTACGACCTTATAAGGTTTTATGGGACTCCTTTACCTTACCCCCTTACCACGGCGCTTCAAATCCAGCATCAAACAGAGCCAAACAAGATCTACCCTGGGCAAACAAGCACGACCACACCTTGTCTGCGGGTATTCAAAAATGAAGCGAAGAAAAAAAAACAGCCTGCAAACCACGTATCAAAATTGACTGGACAACTGAAGATCCAGATGTCGAGAGATCTTCCAAGCTAACTTGCGGACGTTTTGCGGCATTAACCCTCCGGACAATGACATAAAATGCCCTCACCAACAACCTTAAAGGCAGTCAGAAACAGCGAGGAGGTACTCGGTCGTAAAGAGGAAAACACACCATGGACTACCAATGACATCTGGACCCGCGAACCAGTCTTCAACCCTAAAGAACCGAGAGCCAACAATCTCGTGAAGAAGTCAATGTTAAAGGCCAGAGAGAAGTGATCAGGATCAATGTGATAATCGAAAAAAGCATGAAAGTGGGCAAAGTAAAAAGCATACACACCGAAAAACTCACAAAACCATTTCCCAAACCAAATCATCAGTCATTGAAGACAGCTCGGAAACCCCTCACAGAAATCAGCTGAAATGAACAGGTGTCGAAATATGTCAAAAACTGTACAACACCAATACAACCTGACAAAGAAATAAGAAGAAAAAGCAGCAACATCAAAGCACCCTCGCCATTACCTATACTGAGGGAAGAAGTGGAAGAAGCCATCCGCAGCTTCCAGTAGGAAAGTCCCCAGGAGCAGACAATAGACCAGCAGAGCTGCTCAAGCATGGTGGTGAAACGTCACACCATATTTACAGCTACGTCAGAGATTTGGGAGACAAAACAGTGGCCAACAGAATGGAAAACAATCACTCATCATACCCCTGCCCAAGAAGGGGAATTTACGCCAAATGCCAAAACTATAGAACAATCAGCCTCATCACCACGCCAGAAAGATCATGCTCAAAGTTATTTTGAATCGACTCAAGAAGGAGGCAGAAGACCCCTTGCAGAGGAACAAGCTGGGTTCAGGGCAGGCAGGAGCAAAAATCGAACAGATTTTTAACTGCCACATCCTGAGGAAAAAAACTCCAACATCAGAGAGCCCCCTTTCCACAACTTCTTTCGACTTCAAGAAGGCTTTCGACAGAGTATGGCACGAAGCCTGTGGCAGGTCCTCGGAATGTTTGGCATTGAAGAAGGACTAGTGCAAACCATTCAAGCACTCTACAACACCGCAGGCAGTGCAGTCCTTTTGAACAATCGGTCGGAGACTACTTCAAAACCACAGTTGGGGTCCGACAAGGATGCCTTTATCTCCAGTCCTGTTTAACTGTTCTTGGAAAACATTATGAGAGAGACCCTCCATGACTTTTCCCCCTACCATCTCCATTGGCGGCAGACCCTCAACAACTTACGGTTTGCCGATGACATGACCCATGGGCGAATAACACAGAGCTGCAAGATCTTACGACCAACTTGAGAACAGAGCTGGAGCATATGGGATGGAGTGACTCGGGGAAAAGTAAAGTTTTTTTTGTGAACGCACGAGCAACGCCACTGCAAATTACATGAACGGCACAACTGGAGGAGGTAGCCTTTTAAATCTTCGCCACCTCACAAAGGAAAGGGCGATCGACGCAGAAATCAAAGTCAGACTAGCCCAGGCCCAACATCTTCCATGACAAAACACCACCTGTGGAAAAGTAAAGAGATCATTTTTTCCATCAAACTAAAGCTACAAAGCCTAATTCGACGATCTCTGTACGGAATGAAACCGGACATTGATGCGAAACAGCAAAGGGGAATCCATCATTCCGAAAAAAAAACCATAGAAAACTACGGCATATCCTGGAGAGAACGAAAGACCAAAGAATTTGTCAAGAGTCAAATAACAGGCTGGCAGGTCCACAGAACCCTTCCACCATCGTCAGAAGAAAAGCTGACATGGTTCGGCCACGTCACCCGCCACAACACTATGCCCAAACAGTACTGCAGGAAACACTCGCAGAAAAGGGAAAAAACGTCCGGATGAAAAACCGAAGGGCCAATGAAATTTTTGGCCATCCGGCCAGGCCAAGGGGGCTTACCTTGGAGAGGGTTGGAACGCCCGCTAAAAGGGGAAAAACCGGGGCTGAAAGGGCCGGTTTTTTTGGGAGGAAAACCCCCTTTGACCAAAAGGGTGGCCAGGGAGTTTTTGGGTAAACGAAAACCCAGGCCGGTGTTAAAAATTTTTTTGCGAGTTTAAAAAAACCCCGCAAAGGAGTCCCGGCAAAAAATTTTGAAAACCCCCGTGGCAAAAAATTTCCCCAAAAAAAAAAAATGGGGGCGCGCTTGTCCCGGAGCGTTACCCCCGGGGGGAACACCCAAATTTACGGAGAAAACGGGCCCGGGTTTTAAATGGAAAAAATCTAGGGGATTTGTGGGACAAATCAGGCCCATAAAAAAAAAATTTTTCCCCGGCAGCCCTTTTTGGCTCCCCCGACCCCAAATCACGGGGATTTAGGTGAGTAGTTTTGGGGTGAAGTATTAGGGTTCCTTGTTGTTGGGGGGTAACTCTCTGATAGCTTTCTCATAATTTTATAGAAACAAAAAATTGTGTGTGAGATTTTGGGGAAAAAAAACAATGTTTTGGCATTAAAATTTTTATCCACAGGGATTGGAATGAGGGATTAACCCAAAAATAGTCGAGGAAAAAATAAAAGGCGGGGATGAACCAGTGCAAAGACAAAATTGGCTGAAATGGCGACTAAATTATGTTGTCAGAAAACGGACAGAAAAAAAACTGAGGGAGACAATTAAAAATTTAAAGGAAGAGCAAAGGAAAAGAGGCGGGACCCACCAACACCTACTTGCTTTATCATGGGTCGGTGGCTTGTAGGGCTCAGGGGGCGTAGAATCAGCCTACAAAGAGAGATGACAACCTTGGGGGCGCTGCGTGGAGC
This sequence comes from Rapana venosa, assembly GCA_028751875.1. NCBI lineage: Eukaryota > Metazoa > Mollusca > Gastropoda > Neogastropoda > Muricidae > Rapana > Rapana venosa. The sequence goes on along the minus strand of CM054135.1, from coordinate 33,718,369 downwards.
TCTACCGATGACAGCTATGGGAGGGGGGCATCAGTTGAGTTGAGGAATCTGACTTAGACCTGCATGATATAACGTGGCCTGGCATTTTTGTGTTGCCTTTCTTTTTTGAGTTTGAAGGTTAAGTCTTTTGGCTCCACATTTTAAAAAAAGTGAGACTTTTTGTTTCTGTCACAGCCCCATGAACCACTCACCGTGTTTCCATATTCTCCAAACCCTCTTTTCCCCCATTTTACCCTAAGGATTCAAGGGAATTATGTTGATCAATCGGGATCAATACTTTTTCAAAGAACATGTTATATCCGTGTCATTCCACCCCCATTTCTAAAAAAAAATAATAATAATAAAAATATAATAATAATAAAAAAATGGAACTTATTTTAGGCTATATCTTGCAAAGAAAAATCAAAGCGCATATGACGTTATGACGATTTTTTACCTTTCAGGGGGTAAATAGATAGGGCAATACTAGGGGGAAAGGGGCAGGGGAGAAGCAGCTTATTATTTTTATTTTTAATTATTATTATTATTTCCCTTGCTTTGCATGTATTATCTCAAAAAATTTGTTATATAAACGGGACTCTTTTTCGTACATAGCTTCTGTTTTGACAAAATAGTACGGTTACTACAGGAGATTTGTTTTTTAAAAAAATTTTCTTCTGTAGTCAAGATAAAGTCGGAGCCATAAGCTAGGACCCTCACGTCGAGCTTTTTCCTTCATTTTCTGCAACAGTGGTCGAGCTAGACCCCGTTCATTCAATTAAAAAACTATAATCTATTTTGAATACAGGTAGGAGGATTGTTGTTCAAACTATTTCTTCCCAAAAAACTGATTCTTCTATACAAAAGGCCATGCTTATTCAATATTCCACTCTGTCAACAACGAAATTTTAAAAATTGATCAGTCACCAGGGGTCACCACAAGAAAGAAAACGACTAAAAAGTGCCCACCTAAAAAAGCTTTGTCGAAAAAAGGAAAAAAGGTCTGATTTTTTTTTCCCTTTTCTCAAATAAACCTTTATTTTTGGAAAAATTCCATTTAGGATCGTTATTTACACACCGGGGTTTGGGTTTGTCCAGGGCTCCTCCTTAGGGCCCGAAAAAAGGTTGGGGGCGGGGACGGGGGGGGCGGCAGAAACCACAGGTTCTACTTGCACTTTCTCGGGGGGCCAACAGTGTTCATAAGTTCGTCACTTTCTCTGGGGCGACACAGGTTAAAAACTTTGTCACTTTTTTGGTGGCCCCAAACGTGTTCAAAAATTTTCGGTACTTTCTCGGGTGGCGCACCAGGTTCATAATTTTGTCACTTTCTCTGGGGGCGCACACAGTTTTCTTAATTTCGTCCTTTCTTGGGGGCGCCACTTTTTCATAATTTTGTCACTTCTCGGGTGGCGCACACTGTCTAAGGTCCTTTCTCTGGGGGCGCACACATGTTCAACGTCATTTCTTAGTGACGACACGTGTTCAAAGTTTTCACTTTTTTTGGGTGGCGCACCACAGTTTCATAAGTTCGTCACTTTCTCGGGTGGCGCCACGGGTTTTCATAAGTTCATCTTCCTGTCTCATTCTGACTCTGTGTCAGGGTAAAGAAGGGTTTTGGACCGCAGGTCCAGCCCAGGGGTGCGGTTGTGGCAATTTTTTCTGTTCCTGTCCGTTCGCACCCCACCACTGGCTGCAACCCAAAAAATGCAGTCCGTTGTAAGGGTGTTTATTTTTTTAATTTTTTTAATTTTTTTTTTATATTGGAAAAGGGGAAAAAGCACTTTTGTGCTTTTTTTAAACGGGCGCCGTGGTTGCGATTTTGTTAATTCTACATCGTTCCCCCAGGCACACAATGGCCTATCACGAAAAGCGGACAGGATTTCGGTGCGCAAGGTTTTTCCTGCGTTTGCAACGGACCCCGATTTACGTCTCTCCGAAGGATTTGATGAGGGGAGTCGCACTGAGTTTTCTCCAGGGTTGAACGGGGAAACGAACCCGGGTTTTAAAATTTCCAGCGATTTTTTCTAACCCCTAGGCTACCTCCCCCATCCCTGTGTGTCACCAATGCAGACTGTCCCCAGACTCCCGGATCTTAGTCGACCACCAATGGGGGGAAGGGGGAAACTGCACCAAGTTTTACAGCATCAGCTGGCAGAGGGGCTTTTGTCGGGGAAAAACCCCTCCCATTTGGTGAAGTCCCTTCAGGTCTTCCGTTTGGTGGGCTTCATGGAGGGGGGGGGTACTGTCGGACCCTCAACGTGCCCGCTGGTCAGGGTATTGACAACCCAAAAGGGCATCAAAGGGCCCTTGGGTGCAGTGAATGTCCAAAAGGTACAAAGCCTGTGGGGCTGGGGGGTGCAGTTGTATGCCTGCAAAAACTCTGGGGGGTTGCAGGCCCTCTGGGTTTTCCTTTTGACGCTTTGATTTTTTGCTTTAAAGATTCAGCGCATTAAAACCCCAAAATTAATTATTATTATTTTTTTCATTTTTATTTTTATTTTTTCCCCGGGCAAGCTTACAGCGGTTTGCAGGACATGAACCCCCCACAAGGCCTTTCCCGGGGGTGGGATGGGGGTAGATGGACTTTGAGTTGTATTGGCAGATCCTCTAATCGGCGTGACAAAGCTTTACTTTGGTCGTGTGGATCCCCTTTTGTACCCCATATGTGGAAAACCACTCGTGGGAGGATCCTGGAAACTGTCACTGCTTTTTGGTTTTCCCCGGGCACGGCTTGGGGAACTTTCGTCAGGCGCGCATCCTAGGAGTTCTCCCCCTGTTCTTTCCCGGTCACTTTGGGGGAAGCGAAACGCCAGGGTCTTTGGGTCGGAGGCCAGGGAGACCAAGGGGGTGTTTTCCAACGGGTGATGCGGCCCAGCTTGCAGCACTCACGGACCCGTGAAGTTCCTGACTCTTGGTGCTACCTGGGCCGAGACCTTTGACTATTGAGGCCAAGCTGTGGTCTGTCCCCGGGGGTCCCCTGGTTATGCAGTGATGCAAGGGCGTCGGGGGAGGCGTTGTACGACCCCGCTTAGGGTTTTCCCTTCTCTGGGCCTTATTCGCCAATCAAAACACCCTCGTTCAGAAAAGGCAGGGGGGCTGTTTTTGCAAAGGTTCGCAGGTGCTTCCTTTTCCCGTGGGAGGGTTTAGGGCCAATGGGCCAGGAAAAAGGGGGTGGAGGTCTTCTCGTGGAGAAAAGGTTTAGACTGGGGTTTTAGAGTCCCCAAGGGGATTTTTGGTCTTTTGGGGGGGTTTGGGGCAAAAGGTTTAGGCCGACTGCTTTTGTAGACACTTTCCTTTTTTGTGCCCGGCAAATTATGGGGGCACAGCAATGGAGTTGGAGGGCCATGTTTGGGGGAAGCGGAGAGGGCGCTGCGGTTTTTGCCTTCCCGGGGTTTCTGGACATCGAAATTGAACTGCGCAGTTTCGCAGCCCACCCCTGCCCAGTACTCCCCGGGGGGCGGCGGAAGGGACCAAGGGGGTTTTTGTCATGAAGAGTGGGAAAAAGGGGCCCCAGAAGGTTTCTGGGCGGGGGGGAAGAGCACCAAGGTCTTGTTTTGAGGCGCCTGTAGTAGAGCAAGGTGGATGCCCCATCCTTTTTCCCGAAGATGACCAGGGTGGGGGTACGGGCTGTGGTTTTTGGTGAGATGCCGGGGGCCAGGGCCTTTGAGGCTATGCATTTCTTTGAGGGGGATGCTGGCTGGGCTTGTCATTATTGTCTTCAGAGGGGGGAAGATGGCTTCATTGTTCCCCAGGTCGTTGTCAGTGGGATTTCCTACTGTTTGGACAGCAGCTCCTGCACGGGCTTTTTTGGCTCATGGTGCCGCCAATTGGGGGCATGGCACTGGCGGTGGGGGCAGCTGGCTCCAATCAGGGAAGAGATGACCAGCTCGTTGACCCCCAGCGGGTTGTGGTTTTGTCCTTTTTCAACATCATCCTCTTCAAGGGGGCCACAGGAAGTGGGTGGCCCTATTCCGGCATCACTTCTTTCGTCGGGGCCCTTTGGGGCCCAGCATTTGGCCCCGACTTGGGGGGGAAAGGCCCGAGCCCTTTTATGCAGGGACATAATACAACTGCCAGCTCTACTGGCTGAAGTCCTTAGCCCCCGCTTCACCCTCCCTCCTGGATTCCCCCTTTTTTCCAGGGTGTTTTCCCAAAAAGCCCCAGGAAAAGCAGGGCCCCGAGGGGGAGCTCATTCCACCTCCTCATTGTATTTGCCCATCCTTTTGGGAAACCAGTTCCCGCCCCCTCGCCCCATTTTATGCACCAGGGTGACGTGGGAGTCTTCTCATTTCAATCCTCAGAACTTGGCTCCCCAAGGTTGTGCGTGATGACTTCGCTTCCAGGTTAGAAGGGCACCACTTCCTTTCCCTTTTGGTGATGGTGGCCGTGGCATGTTCCAGAAGGTTGTCCCTTTCCGACCCCGTTGCCTGGGTGTTGGCAAAGGGGTTTTTTTAAAAATGTTTTTTTGGGTCTGGGGGCTGCGGGGGGCGTTTTTTTCCTGCTGGTGTTGAGCCGCCATGGGGACCTCTCCTTTGGGTTTCGCTCGACTGTGGATCAGGGGCTGTTGGGATGTGCTGGGCTTGTGAGGTTGTCCCCAGTTCCCGTTTTTGGCAGCATTTTCGGACATCGTGTGGCGATCGGGCCCCTTTGGCGGGTAGGCATCAGGGGCTGCCATGGCTGTCGCTCCCTGTTTACGTTATGTCCATCCCCCTCATCCACGTTTAGCCTCATGACAGCATCTTGAAATTTTGACTTGGTTTTTCCCCCAGGAAGCCTTTATGTCTCTAAAAAGGGGAAACTGGATGGAGCCCGTTTAGAAAGCATCACAGACTGCCTGGTGACAGGGTGCAAGCCTTTGTGGTGTTGCTTTTTGGGCCATAAAAGTCTCAGGCAAAAGCTATTCAAAAAAAATTTCAGCAAGGGCCCCACGGGCTCTTTAAAATCTATTTCCAGTGTTGCGACCCCCTTTTCCCCCCCGTATTTTTTGAAGGTGCGATAATTTTTTGGGGTTGCCACTTCCTCAGCATCCTTAGAGGATTTTTGGGCGGCTTGGGCCCTCCCCGTACCCAGCAATCACCCGGGGCTGTTGCTTTTAAATTTGGGGTGGCTTTAGTGGCTTCCCGGATGAAAACCCCATCCCTCATCAGAAAACTTGGGAACTTCTGGGGCCATTGTGTGTGCAAGGGAGGTGGGCACTCCTCGCATGGGTAGGTCAGCTGTTTCCCCCATCTGTTTTTTTGGGTTCTGCTGCTGACGAAACAAATGTGTTGAGCAGGTGGGGCTCTTCATCCAATAAAAGGGTGGGTCTGCTTCCTTCCACTGTTCCCCCTTTTGCTGGCTGGCACAGGTGGGGTTCTTTCAGCGACGAGCCCTTAGTACCCAAGTTGCTGTCAAGCTTCAAAATCCCTAACCTGCTGCAGCCCTTGTGATGGTGCCCAAGCAAATAAAGGCAGGGAGGGGTTGAAAAGGGAACACGCATTTTCAGCAAAAACAATTTTATAGCAAAAGAACAAAAGACTCAGGGGAAAACACTCTGGAAATTCATCCTTTAAGTCCCCCACCATAACAATGGTGGTGCAGGATCCTCCAGCAATGACAATGAAGGACCCCAACCTAGCTAACTTTGCACTGAAAAACACAGGGGCACACAATTCTGGAGTGTCCCCATTTTGAAAACAACCCAAAAACCCTTACTCCCTGCACCAAGATCTAGCAACAAACATATAAGGGGAAAAAATCTCCTTCTCAGGGTGGTAACACCCCAAAATGCATGGCTACACTTTAATTAAAACATTTTAAGGAAAAAAACACAGTATGTTCGTCTGCCTTTTTTTAAAAAAAACCAATTAGTACTTTCTTCCCTTTTTTGCTGTCAAGTTTGCAAATCAAGATAAAAAGAAGTGGTCCTTTTTTTTCGTGTCTATCAAAAAAAAGTGTTTCGAGCAAGTGGATAAAGCTTTCTAAAAAAGTTAAGAATGTAAGCAAAAGGGCCCTGAGGTTGGTTTTTCCTTTTTCCCGCATTAAGATTTAAAATAGCAATTTCTTGCCTTGGTGTGTTGTTTTTCCTTGGTAAAAAGGTGAATTGGGGGTCCCCGTGAAACTTCAAGAAAGTTGCCATTTTTTACGTCTGTTTTTTGTCAGCTCAAAACACAAGTGGGTACAAATTGATTTATCACTTAGATAAAATAAGAGTTTGTTGTTGTTTTTTAGGTTCCCACCTTCCTTTTTTTTGGGCAATGTGCTGGTGGGGGGAATTTAAAACTCCAGTGTCAAGCGG
>CM054135.1:33564030-33711613 GCA_028751875.1 Rapana venosa | reverse complement strand
AAACAGTTTGTAGGTCATTTGAAAACCCAGATTCCCAGTATTTTGAATTTCGGTAGATTCCATTCTATACCTAAATGGCTCATAAAGCGAACTGCAGAGTTGGGTATTTTTTTTCCCTAACCAAATTACACATGTTTTCCCATGATTCATATTTAACCCTGACTTAGATCCAAATAAATTTATCATTTTAATTCAAGTTTCGAACGATTTGTTGTCACCTGCTAAAGGAATTTCAATATCATTTGCGTACTGAGAAACCTTGTGTGAAATATTATCAATGTTATTCCACGTATGTCTCCATTTTCATGAACCATATTTGCCAGTAATTCTGCACATAGGACAAATATATATGGAGACAGTGGGTCACCTTGTCTGCATCCACGTTCTATGTTAAACCACTCAAAGACTTGACCATTGACTATAACACAAGATTTGATATTACTATGAAATATTTGTATCCATTTACAAACTCCATGTTGAAAACCAAAAGCCTCAAGTACTTTAAACATGAAATTCCAACTAACTGAGTTAAATGCTTTTTCAAAATCAATGTTCAACAAAAGTCCAGGTAAATGATGTTTTTCTAAGTAAGCTATTGAATCATAAATAAGTCGAATATTGTCAGCGATATATCTATTCTTCATAAAACCAGTTTGATCTTCATTAATAAATGTAGGTAATACATTTTTCAATCGTTTAGCTATGCATGATGATCCAATTTGATAGTCTAGTGGTTAGAACATTGCGCTCGCAATCTGACGACCCGGGTTCGATTCCCGTTGAAGGGGATATTTTCCCATCAGTGCAGACTCCACTCTCCCCAAAAGTCCTTCGGATGAGACTATAAACCGAGGTCCCGTGTGCGAACGCACGCAGAACATCTTGCGCACACGTTAAATCCTGTTCCGCATTTCGTAAGAGAAGGCCATTGTGTGCCGGTGGGAACAGATGACAAATTTACAAAACCGCATACAGACGGGGACTAGATGTAAAAAAGCGCGTAAGTGCTTATTCCATTATCCTCGATATAAAAGAATGAAATAAAATGAAAAAATGAAACAAAGATATCGGTCTCCAGTTCTTTACCAAGTTTCTTGGTTTGTCTCTCCTAGGTATGCAAGTGATTATGCCTTGCCTTTGAACACAAGTTAGTTCTCCCTGTTCAGTCTACTAGCTTTCTAAACCGCAATATGCATGCGTGGGGTCAACACTGTAGCATCACAAGCAATCCTCATTTGGAGATAATTTCCAACTTTCTCATGACTTCCTGGTATTGTTCCAAGTCGTCAATAAAAAAAACCCAAGTACACAGAGCATTATTTTCATACTTTAAAAAATCTTTGAAAATCACCAGAAATTTTTCCAACCAGCACTCCATAGAAAATTTTACACGACCTGCAAGCTAAGACAGGAGTGTAACCTTCCCGGCTGTCTCCATCAATTCTTAGCTGAAACTCCATGTCATGTGGTCTAGTGTTTAATGTAAGTGATGACCTATTGCAAGAAAGTAAAGTGATCCACTACCATTAACCTTACACTTGCCTATCTTTTTTGTTGTTGCGCAGTTACTCCTGTTCTTCTGTTGTTTTGTACAGGCAAGAATGGATGGTTACCATTAAGTGAAAGAGTTGTAAAGAAAGTGTCACCTATGTCAGTCCACCACCTTTGTACAGTGTCACTACCACTACTCTACCCCTACTCACAACTGCACTGAACTAGTTCCTTAACCGATAGGGAGGTCCTGTGTTGTGTGTGTGTGTGGGGGGGGGGCCGATGCAAGGCGAGAATAACTGGCTTTCTATAGACTTGGCGATCAATGTGGCAATTCCTGGGTCCTTTATTTAGAAAAAGCTCCGTTTTTAAGAGTCCAATCCTCAGTGATATACTGATATTCATGTGTTCACACTTTGCGCCTGGCGGCAGCCATCCCCTTATCTCTTATGAGTTAGTGTCTTTGTGTGTTTCCTAGCCTGGTCCCTCCAGAAACTTTAATGTCTTCTCATGTTATTGCGAACATCGCGCGCTATATCTACCTTAATTACTACAGTCAAACATCTTATTTGCTGATAATGTTAACTTTTCGGAATATTTAATTTAAAATTTTCATCTTCAAGTTGATTTTTCAAAAATTTCAGCTTTCTTCACGAGTGTAATTATCTTTATTGCTGGTCTCTTTGTGACCCCCAACTAACTCTGACCCTGCCTGCCCGTGAAGTTTTGCACGTATGTCTGTCAATTGCAGAAACATGACTGCGTTAAACTATGTAGCCGACATAAAACCAACCTCCTTGCTCGACTCATGTGAACTCATCCATCTAAACACTTGAGAGTTTTGTCAAAAACAATACGACACTTGCTCCAGCGTAGCATAATGCAGATCAATACGAAACTTGGGCATCCATCGCAGCAAAATCAGACGGGCAGGTGTGCGTCATCGCCAGTGGCAGGCTTCCCTCTCCTGTGTCTCCCCCTCACCTCTGACGTCACTTCTGTTACCCCTGACAATCTCTTCAGCTTTCGTTTCTTCTGATTCTGACAATATTTTTTGTTCCGATGATGATGTGCATCATGATGTGTGTCAAACACCGAATCCCCTGATTAACACAGTTCTTTCCCCATCTTCTACTCCTGATTCACCATCCAAACTTTTGTCTGTTCTTCGCTAGCCACATCTCCATCATCGCCTTCATCCTCTTCCTCTGATTATTGTCTAAACTCACCACTTTCATCTTCATCCTCTCCACCTCCTTCAGATCTCCTTCAAGTTTGTTCAATGTGCAGTCTGTCCGTCCAAAAGGAAAAGCCGATTACATTTCTGATTTATCTCTGGAAAAAAACATGACTTCAAACCTTTCCTCACTCGAAACTTGTCTTAAGCCACATGACCACGAGCCAAAATAAAACAACTGACCTCCAGAATTATAAAAACTATATCTTTTCCCCTCCCCGACTACTCTCCGAGGAGGTGGGATTGCATCATCAACAAAGACCATATTGGGAACCACTTTTTTCTATCGAGTCACACTTCCATTCCGCACGAATCTTTTGACGAGTTATCGAAATCATCTCAAACACCTACCTGCCACCTCAATAATTATCTGCTGCCTTTATCCGCCCACCTCCTAACGCGCGAAAGAACACACCTGACAATATACTTTATTCTCTAAATCAGAAGTCTCCGAGCGTCACTCCATCGTAACCCACTACACCTCTCTCACACAGTCAAACTAATAATTATAGTACGTCACTTTTCATTTACGAGAGATAATCAATCATCTCCACGAAATCTTTCACAGCGTACTACTCTCAAACTTCTTCTCTCCACCTCTCCTCAGTCCTACATCCATTACACCTTCCACACCTCACAGCTTGCGTAAGATGACTGTCATTACCTACAAAACACCTCACAATCTGCGTCTCTCTCTCCCATATATTATACTGGCTGATACACTCCATTGTTCACTACAATCTTAACTCTCTGTCCCCAACTCATCATCCTCGTTTCTCATGAATTCCCGAACGCAACCTGCATATCCTGTCCATATCGCCAATTCTTTTCCACCTCAACCATCACAAAACCTGTCAGAAACGAAGAAAAATTTACTTTGTCCCACAACTCTCAACAAGAGGCGCGCCTTAGGCACATACCCAATCCCCATTCCTCTTCTCTCAACAAACTACGAAACGCTTTTCCACAAACCTCTGACGCACACTGACCCCCTCCTCATCGCAGAAACACTGATGAATTGGTCTTCCTGCCATCTTGCTTAATAGCATAGCCACCCTTCTACAGATTCCATCTCTCCCTCGCCAACTAAACCAAGCACCCAAATGACGCCTGGTACACTCACGATATATTGATAGCAAAGCGCAAACGCCGGCAAAACTGATGAACGGCAGTGCGGAAAGTCAAAAAACCGAAATAATTAAACAGCTTTATCCCGAAAACAGAGTAGAACCAAGATCAAACACTTAATCCGATTCAGCAAAAGAAAGACTACACTCTTCCCAAGTTCCTCTGCGCTAGCCCATTCCATAAAATCTCTTTTTTCCCTCATCTCAAATCTCCTGATCTGCAAAAAACCAACTCCCATTGCCGTGACCTACACTCCGCAAAATCCTGTCTGAACTTCCATCCATCTTTTCTTTCTCTCTTTCAGACAAAGACCGCAACCACACCCCTCCATCCACTCGAACAACTCCTTTCCAGCCCCCCTTACAAGCTCTATTCCTGTACTCCCCAGTTATGACTGGCGCACTCCTCTCTTCTCCTTCCATCCACAAGTGCAAACAAGAGAAATCACAGACAATCTGAAGGAAATTACATGATAATCGTCGCGATCTTGCGATCCTTATCCTGCCTCCTGTTTCCTACAATAACTTCTCGACAACATGCAGAACCTATTATCACTGAAATACGTAAAAAACTCATCTCGTCTGTCAGGAAAATTGTCCATCGATTCTGTAAAACCCGCAATATCTCCCCTAAAGCCTCTACTGAAAAGACACGACCACGATCCCAACAATCTGAAGAATTATAGACCTTCTCAAACTTACCTTTTGTCTCTAAAGACATAGAAACAAGTTTTCTCAACCAGTCTCAACAGATCACCTTCATTCCAATGATCTCCTTTCCCGGCCTTTCCAATCCTTGCCCATAACTGTCTTCCCAACCGGCATCCACAACCATACTGAAACCATTATCGCACCCACATCAAGTCCAAACTTTGGATATCACTTTACTGCGCTTCTGACGCAGAAAAATCTCTCTCCACACTCTTCTCATACTTATCTGCAGCCTGCGTCGACACAGTATAGATCACATAACACTCAATTCTTCTTTCTCGCCTCAAAATAACGTTTGGTATTCTAACTGTCACAGAACCAGCCCTCACCTTGTTTAACTATCATACCTCCACGATAACGATTCTAGAAGTTTATCGTAAACAAAACTCAATCAGAGACCTTCAAACTGGAAATGTGGAGTCCCACAGGGACAAGTTCTGGTCAGCACACTTTTCAAAATCACGCGATACTGCTCCACTACTCACTTATAAATAAACCGTACCATCATAATGGTCAAGCATTCCTATGTCGTGATAACTCAACTGCAATGCAGTGGTACTGTTAAAAACTTGCCTTCCTCCTAGCGACAAATATGTTCCAACCTGCCTTCAAGACATTCAAACTCGATGACTCAAGCAAAGTTACAAACTTAATGCTGATAAAACCGAAACCATCTCACAAGACCGAACATAAACATTCATCCCATCGCAACAACTTCAATAGAATTCGAATACAACAGTTCCTGTGGCCAACGTCTGTTGGAAGTATTTAGAGTAAATTCTGGAAAACACACATATGAATCAAATCAATCTACACCCATACCTGCCATCTTGAATGCTACTATCAATTACGTAGCATAAGCGCATTCGCCACGATATCGTTCCACTGACGCAACTTCCAGCTTTCAACATCTCTCATTCTTTCACGTTTAGAGTATTGTAATTCTCTTTTGGTTGGCCTATCAGCATCATCCATCCACTCTCTTCAACGCATACAAAACTCTGCAGCTCGACTGGTCCTAAGAAAGAAAAAATCTGAACACATCACTCCTCTTCTGCGATCTCTTCACTGGCTGCCTGTCTCACAGAGATTGAAGTAGTATAATAATAATAATAATAATAATAATAATAATAAATTGCAACTTGTATAATACAATATCTTGCAAAGACAAATCAAAGCGCATGCATTCAACCTCATCTTACACAGTCATACAACCAATGACAAATAATCAATAGTTCAAACAGATATTACAAACATAGGCTACGCTGCAGACCCAAATCATTGAAATAAATCTTCGTACAATAGACAAATTTTTTTCAAAAGACCACCCAACAGACACACAGCCTCAATACTACTTTAGCAGGTGAAATGCCGACCTATGGATAAGTGAAGGGTGGGATCTAAGTTCAGATATGAAACGAGGGGGAAATCTAGGTTTGAAATAAATATGACTTGAGGCTCCGATTTAAAGTGGTCATAGCTAGCTTCTGGCGAAGAGAGAGAGGACTCCATTCCAGGTCGAACTGGACCCGAAAGTAGAGAAAGAGCGCGGGCAAACATAATTGTTAATCTAGGTATTCGTAGCACAGGGGGTTAAAAAAAAAAAATTTGAGTCAGAAACGAAGGCAAAGCAGGCGCGCTCTATACTCACGCACCGCGATATAGAGACAACCAAACTCCCATACTCAGAGGGCTCAGGAGCGGCTCGCAGTCTACTTGTGCGAGTCACATTTTGATGTAACGAGTGGTAACTGATCTTATAATCTACTCACTGAGGTCACAGGCAGCCAGGTGCAATACCGCCGAATCGCAAGAGGGGTACTGTGCCCGATTTTTTCTTTCTGAGAACTAGTCGACGCTGCGGATTTTCCTCTAGAAACTCTTGAAGGGAGTGGGATAGGACATGAGCTGGCAACCAGACAAAAGAGGAAATAGCAATAGTCTCCAACATGAAAAGAATAAGAGAAGTGACCAGTTTGCTGTTGCCTGTGGACAGGTACTTACAAATATGCATTATCTGATACCCGTAACTTATATTAGCACGACTGACAGGTCTTGTGATGAAATTTTAGTGCATAGGAGGAGTGTGTTGTCGGATAACAACACGTCAGAACATACACTCACAGCAGTGGATAGAGGGACTGAGTGCATAGCCAATTTCATTGAAAGCTGTTAGTAATGGAAGAGAGTTTGGTGTTTGGTTCCCTACGACATGGCTTTCGGTTTTAATCTGCATTTAGCTGTAATTTGTTCTGTGTCATCCATAGCGTTTTGAATATCTTACAAAACAGAGTCCATATTTGCCAAACTAGGGAAAAGGCCATTTTTCAGGAGTAACACTTGCTTGAATCTGAGACGCCATCTGCGTAAAATGATTGTACGATTTTGATGACGTTTTTAATTATATTGACAGTGGGGCATGTGAGACAGAACAGGCCTAGAACTGATCCCTGTTCGGAATAAGACCAATACCCACTGTTTTCAAAAGTCTTCACAAATCTCGGAGACCTTTAAAACCTCAGTACCGCATGTCCTAACCTGTATACTCCATCCCGTTCCCTTTCGCTCAACTGCAGAACTTTGTTGTTGTTCGAACACCCAGATTCAAACAAACCACTGTTGCGGTCGCACTTTTCTCTGTGTCGGTCCAAATCCACCAGATACATGAACTTCCTCTTTCACTTCGCCAAGCCTCACTTGATACATTCAAAATCCAGAACAAACAAAACGTACTTATTTTTTCTGACATCTTTCCCCACATAACGTCTTCCTACTTTTCAACATCATCCTGTCAAACCTCCTTCATCACCACCTAAATGTGTGTGTGGTGTGTGTGTGTTTTTGTGTGTGTGTGTGTGTTGTGTGTGTGATGTCGTGTGCAAAACTTGAAATATCTTATGTTGCATTCGCGTAAATGAGTGAGTGCTAGCGCTTCGATTTTGGTTTCTTTTACAAGAAAATTTTTCAGCGCTATCATAAATTCATTTATTATTATATATGTATTATCACTCACTTCTTCTCTGTGTGCGTGTTTTTAAAACTCTCAGGTGATCGTGCAAGATGACATCTTCGAATTGTAATTCTTTTCTTCTCAAGTTGTATTTAAAATCCTGCCCGCTCACCCACCCCCCAAAACAAACAAAATACCACAGATCCAGGATGAAGGTCATGTCAAACATGTCCATACAATCCAGTTTTTCCCTCTTCTTGACTATTGTAAGGTCTTCATAGTGGTCTGTGGTTTTGTCAGCGCTGCTGACAAACCAGCCTCGCCTCCCCTCACCTCCAAGTGTTCCCCATTCCCACACACAGCACGCTGCGGCCTCCAGGGGCCTGGAGAACGACAGTGGGCCGAGATGGCAACCACCGACAGAAGACATCCACGCCCCAAGACAGTTTACGGCGGGGTATCGAGAAGACATTTAGAGTCTGCTGGCTCCGGCCTCATCGGGACCTCGACAATTTGACCACTTGGATGCCGGGCGACCCCGCTGATTAGAACCCCACTCTCAGGAGACCTTCATGCGGCCACCGGCGGGTCGCTAAAGGCGGCAATTGTTTCGCGAAACGCATATGTCTCCTTCAAACGCGGATGAGACTTAATTGGGCGGCACAAACACTGAGAGGTCTCCATGCAGGAATTCCATGAGAAGGAGTAAAAAGGAAGAAAGGGAGGTGAGAAGGGAAATGGGGTGGGGTGGGCAGATCTGGAAGAGCTGAGACAAGCAAAGGCTGAGAGAGAGAGAGAGAGAGAGAGAGAGAGAGAGAGAGAGAGAGAGAGAGAGAGAGAGAGGCTTTTTACAGCGATCTCAAGCCTTCAGGTGCTGAGAAAAAGAGGTGGTGGAGTGGGGGTGGGGACTTTCTCTGATTGCCTGCAGGGGGCTAAATTAAAGCGGACGATGTCGGGAATAATTTCATCAGGCCGGGTCCAGGTCCCGCATTTTATGGGGCCTAATTCCATTCCAAGGCAACATGGGACTTTAATGGAGAAACATTTGTTGTTAAGACAATATGTTCTGGAAAGAGGGCGGAATTTATTGCCGGGGAAACTCGTGATACGTCTCCAATCCACAGCCCCCAATTTGGCCAAAAGAAGACGAAGTGAAGAAGAAAAGTTTGGGTTGAAGTGAACTGGAAAAAAACCCTGAAAAAAAGTTTCATTTCCAACTTATTCCACAGCAGAATGCAAGGGGGATCACTCTGGCCCAATTGATTTGGGGTCCGAGTCAGCACAACACATACAATCAGGGAAAACTCTCCAAGAACAGCTCGCGCTTTTTTGCCTCACAAGATTTACAGCAGAGGGAGAGTTGAAAGGGTGTGTGTGTGTGTGTGTGTGTGTGTGTGTGTGCGCGCGCGTGTGTGTGTTGGAATAAGAAAACAAAATATAAGAAGACGTGGGAGGAACGGAGATTTGCATATAATGGCTATTTCAATCTGTCACAAAATCAATTGGTCTGTGGCAAAGAGTGGAAATGTTATCTCAAAGTTGTTGGGTTTGGGTTTTTTTGGGCGAGTGTTTTGGACTAAATCATAATTATAACCTGAAGTACTCTCATCCTGACAAAACAAAAGCAACAGTAATATCAGTATCAAAACCATTATCATCATAACTGGCGTAATAATGAAAGCTACAATGATAGCATGCGTGTGAGGGAGCGAGCACGCTCGCGCGTATACGCACGCACGCAAGCACACACACACATACGCGCGCGCGCACGCACGAAGAGTTAAACGGGAGCCAGCAACAAAAAAACTATCAAGAAGAAGAAGAATGAGTGAATGAGTAAATTAATGAATGAATGACTTTAAGATAGAAAGAATGAATGAATGGATGGGCGAATAAATGAATTAATTGTGCCAATAATGTTTACCATCAGCTCAGTAAATCTTTTTACAGCATTCATTCGTAGGCATGCGCCCCTTACTTTGCAGTGTAAACAAAGGAAAGACTGAGAAAGAACAATACAACTTTGAAGGGCTGCATACAGATGTGCCAACAAAAGTTGAAATAGATCAATAAAGAAAGAAACGCCAACAATGAAGAGGCTGAATAAGGCATACTGCACAGTGTGGGGTGTGACTTTTTTCGTCAGGGAGAGGGAGGGAGATCATTCTGAACACAGTTCACGGAAAGAAAATGGACAAGGGGCGAGAACAGACTGACTGACTCTGGGTACAACCAATCACAGTGCACACAGATCAAGACGTGTGTGGAGGTGAAGACAGATAGCTATATATGCTAAACAAAAAACCAACTTTGTTGACACAATTATCACAGAAAGTAATGGTCTTTGCTTTATTCCTTCGTCTTCTGTGAATGCCATCGGTACTTTTAAGTTTGGATAATACCCCTACTTGTTCAAAATTCTGTCCTGTATTTTATGTGCTATTCTCTTTGTTTCTATTATTCTTATGTCTTTCTATTATCTCAAGCTTGCATATTTTTGAGTTTCCGAGTTTATTATGCTATCCTCTAAGCAGACTTTGCAACTTTTTTGTCTTTTGTTTTGGTGGGCTGGTTTCTGTTGCATTTCTCAACCCAACAGCAGCTTACACTGGTGATCAGGGCAAAGCTCGACCTCTGTCTGAACACCCTGAAGTGCCAGTGAGGCATTGGTTTGAAACGGTAGGCAGGTTGTCCTGACCTGGGCAAGTTGAACCTGGAAGAATATATTCCTCTTTAGGACTCAAGTTGCAAGCGGAGTGTGTTATCCATGCCATGGGCCACAGCTGGTCCTCTCTTCTACGAAAGATGGGCGGATTCTTAACGTGTGGGCAAGATGTGCAGCAAGTGCAGGTACTCTACTAGGGTGGATCCTTAACGTGTGGCCAAGATGTGCAGCAAGTGCAGGTACTGTACTAGGGCGGATTCTTAACGTGTGGCCAAGATGTACAGCAAGTGCAGGTACTGTACTAGGGTGGATTCTTAACGTGTGGCCAAGTTGTGCAGCAAGTGCAGGTACTGTACTAGGGTGGATTCTTAACGTGTGGCCAAGATGTGCCTGCACTAGCACAGAACATCAGTTTAAAAGTCTTATCTGGAAACCTTGCAAGAGGATCCAATTCTTAACTCCAAAGGAAAAATCCCGTGATTACTACACACACTAAAACTTCTTGGAGACTCTTGAAGTGGTAAACTATTTTAACTATCTAAAGAAACGCAGCAGTTGAAATACTATTAAAAAGGACGGTTAACAGTATTTCAATCCCGACAGTTTAAAATGAGCACCAGATGATTGTTAATCTTTCTATCCCCTACACCTGATGATTCTTCACCTCTCTATCCCCTACACCTCATGATTGTTCATCTCTCTATCCCCTACACCAGATGATTGTTCATCTCTCTATCCCCTACACCTGATGATTGTTCATCTCTCTATCCCCTACACCTGATGATTGTTCATCTCTCTATCCCCTACACCTGATGATTGTTCATCTCTCTATCCCCTAACCTGATGATTGTACATCTCTCTATCCCATACACCTGATGATTGTTTATCTCTATCCCCTACACCTGATGATTGTTCATGTCCCTATCCCCTACACCTGATGATTGTTCATCTCCCTATCCCCTATACCTGATGATGCATGTCCCTATCCCCTACACCTGATGATTGTTCATCTCTCTACCCCCTACACCAGATGATTGTTCATCTCTCTATCCCCTACACCAGATGATTGTTCATGTCCCTATCCCCTACACCAGATGATTGTTCATGTCCCTATCCCCTAACCTGATGATTGTTCATCTCCCTATCCCCTACACCTGATGATTGTTCATCTCTATCCCCTACACCTGATGATTGTTCATGTCCCTATCCCCTATACCTGATGATTGTTCATCTCCCTATCCCCTACACCTGATGATGCATGTCCTTATCCCCTACACCTGATGATTGTTCATCTTTCTATCCACTACACCTGATGATTGTTCATCTCCCTAACAACTACACCTGATGATGCATGTCCCTATCCCCTACACCTGATGATTGTTCATCTCTCTATCCCCTACACCTGATGATTGTTCATCTCTCTATCCTTTCACCTGATGATTGTTCATCTCTCTATCCCCTACATCTGATGATTGTTCATGTCCCTATCCCCTACACCTGATGATTTTTCATCTCCCTATCCCCTACACCTGATGATTTTTCATCTCCCTATCCCCTACACCTGATGATGCATGTCCCTATCCATGATGATTGTTCATCTCCCTATCCCCTACACCTTTGTTCATCTCCCTATCCCCTACACCTCTATGATGCATATCACTATCCCCTACACCTGATGATTTTTCATCTCCCTATCCCCTACACCTGATGATGCATGTCCTTATCCCCTACACCTGATGATTGTTCATCTTTCTATCCACTACACCTGATGATTGTTCATCTCCCTAACAACTACACCTGATGATGCATGTCCCTATCCCCTACACCTGATGATTGTTCATCTCTCTATCCCCTACACCTGATGATTGTTCATCTCTCTATCCTTTCACCTGATGATTGTTCATCTCTCTATCCCCTACATCTGATGATTGTTCATGTCCCTATCCCCTACACCTGATGATTTTTCATCTCCCTATCCCCTACACCTGATGATTTTTCATCTCCCTATCCCCTACACCTGATGATGCTGTCCCTATCCATGATGATTGTTCATCTCCCTATCCCCTACACCTTTGTTCATCTCCCTATCCCCTACACCTCTATGATGCATATCACTATCCCCTACACCTGATGATTTTTCATCTCCCTATCCCCTACACCTGATGATGCATGTCCCTATCCCCTACACCTGACGATTGTTCATCTCCCTATCCTTTACACCTGCCCTGCAGCTGCCCGCCCACCAAAGATCAAAATGAAGATCCCTTGCAAAGATCAAAATGAAGATCCCTTGCAAAGATCAAAATGGAGATCCCTTGCAAATATCGAAATGGAGATCCCTTGCAAAGGTCGAAATGGAGATCCCTTACAAAGATCAAAATGGAGATCCCTTGCAAAGATAGAAATGAAGATCCCTTGCAAAGGTCGAAATGGAGATCCCTTGCAAAGATCAAAATGGAGATCCCTTGCAAAGATCAAAATAGAGATCCCTTGCAAAGATCGAAATGAAGATCCCTTGCAAAGGTCGAAATGGAGATCCCTTGCAAAGGTCGAAATGGAGATCCCTTGCAAGGTCTGCTGCAGACACCCAGCACACCCCCCCTCCCTCCCCCCACCACATTGGCTAGATGATTGAGTGATAAAGTGCTCCAGTAACCTCAAACTCTTCATTGTAAGATATTAAAACAGGATGTATTCTTTCCGCCAATAAACCACAAAACAGTATCCCAGAGTTGAATGGTGTCTTCATGTACTGAAAAGAAAATCAAACGTATCTGTAATGTAACGTCTTGTTTGATGGTAGCTCCTTGTAGTTTCACTTTCAAAAATTTTCGATTTCCACAATATCACTTCTGTTTAGGAATGATAAGACATGTTTACAGTGTCGAAAATCATTGCTACGAAACATCATGTTCAGTTGGCTTTGCCTTTTTTAAAGAACTGGTGAGCACAATCACAACATGTTAACTCTGCAACAATCGTTATTCTGTTTTCTAAAGAGGAAATGTAAAATGTGTTTATTTATCTAAATATTTATTTTTTTCTTGTTTCTATACTTATTTTACTTGACTTTGGAATGTGCCCTTCGGCCAGTCCAATAATGATAAAATCAGCCACTAGCATGTACACACTAGCTTTAGTAGTAGTAACAGATAACAACCACTTCAATTTTTTTTTTAGTTAACTGTTTTTCTTTCTTTACAGCTTACCCAAACAGAAAAGTTTATTTTGAGAATTACACACACACACACACACGCTGTCTTGTATGTGTGTGTGCGTGCGTGCACGCATGTGTGTTTGTGTGTGTGTAAGGGTGTGTATATTTATACATTTTCTTTAAATAAACTGCGCTCTCTCTCTCTCTTCCCTTGCTTGGTAACCTACAAGACGTGTAACTCAGTAGCATTTCAAAGAATTTCTGCATTATGGTCTCAGTGCCGTTAAAGAACTGCCATCGACTTCGGAAAACCTGCTCATTTTACAAGGCACAACGGTATCAAAAATTGAAGGAAGAGAAAACCAGACTATTGTGCTAGGACTGACTACCACCATTTCCAATCAACCCCCTGTCACCCATGCTCATGGTTTAGTGTACGTGCCAAAGTAGCCTCCTTGCAATGACCAGATGAAAGAGAGGCAAATCAAGCAGGTGGTGCATCCCTGTCAGGCTTGATTCCTCCCATTCTTCCCAGTCTGTTTTACAAAAGGCCTACTGATCAGGTGAACAATTTCCTACTGATCAGGAGAACAATGTCCTACTGAACAGAACAATGTCCTACTGATCAGAAGAACAATGTCCTACTGATCAGAAGAACAATTTCTGATCAGAAGAACAATGTCCTACTGATCAGAAGAACAATGTCCTACTGATCAGAAAAAACATTTCTGATCAGAAGAACAATTTCCTACTGATCAGCAGAACAATTTCCTACTGATCAGAAGAGCAATGTCCTACTGATCAGGAGAACAATGTCCTACTGATCAGGAGAACAATGTCCTACTGATCAGAAGAACAATTTCCTACTGACCAGGAACAATGTCCTACTGATCAGAAGAACAATGTCCTACTGATCAGGAACAATGTCTTACTGATCAGGAACAATGTCCTACTGATCAGGAACAATTACCTACTGATCAGGAGAACAATTTACTACTGATCAGCAGAACAATTTTCTACTGATTAGGAACAATTTCCTAATGATTAGGAAAACAATTTCCTACTGATTAGGAGAACAATGTCCTACTGATCAGGAACAGTGTCCTACTGATCAGGAACAATCTCCTACTGATCAGGAACAGTGTCCTACTGATCAGGAAAAATTTCCTACTGATCAGAAGAACAATTTCCTACTGATCAGAAGAACAATTTTCTACTGATCAGGAACAATTACCTACTGATCTGGAGAGCAATTTCCTACTGATCAGGAACAATTTCCTTCTGATCAGGATCAATTTCCTACTGATCAGGAGAACAATTTCCTACTGATCAGGAACAATTTCCTACTGATCAGAAGAACAATGTCCTACTGATCAGGAACAATGTTCTACTGATCAGGAAAAATGTCCTAATGATCAGGAACAATGTCCTACAGATCAGGAACAATTTCCTACTGATCAGAAGAACAATTTCCTACTGATTAGGAACAATTTCCTAATAATTAGGAAAACAATTTCCTACCGATTAGGAGAACAATGTCCTACTGATCAGGAATAATTTCCTACTGATCAAGAACAATCTTCTACTGATCAGGAACAGTGTCCTACTCATCAGGAACAATTTCCTACTGATCAGGAACAACTTCCTACTGATCAGAAGAACAATTTCCTACTGATCAGAAGAACAATTTCCTTTTGACTTAGGGAAAATCTCTCTTCTTACTCTACTCGACTTATCTGCAGCCTTTGACACTATTGACTACTCTATTCTTCTCTCCCGTCTTCAAAAAACATTTGGTGTTACTGGTACAGCTCTTACCTGGTTTAGTTCATACCTTACTGGCCGATTTCAGACAGTCACAGTAAACAAGATTCAGTCAGTACCTGCAAGATTGGAATGTGGAGTTCCACAGGGATCTGTTCTGGGTCCTGTTCTTTTCACCCTCTACACTGCTCCACTGTCACATGTAATTAACCGCCATCAGATCAACCATCATTTTTATGCAGATGACTCTCCGATTCTAAGCAGCGACACTCCTGAAAATCTGCCTTCTCTCTTTACAAATATGGCCCACTGCTTTCAAGATATCCAAAATTGGATGATACAGAACAAATTACAGCTAAATGCAGATAAAACAGAAAGCATGCTTGTAGGGACCAAACACAAACTCTTTTCCATCACAACAGCTTCAATGCAACTTGGCAATGCATCAGTCCCTTTATCCACTGCTGTGAAGTATCTAGGGGTCATTATTGACAACACACTCTCTATGCAAAAATTCATCACCCAGACCTGTCAGTCATGCTACTATCAATTACGGTGTATTAGTGCAATTCGAAAGTACCTGTCCACAGATGCAAAATCCAAACTTGTTGCGTCTCTCATTCTTAAACGTCTGAACTATTGCAATTCTCTGTTAGCTGGTCTGCCAGCATCATCAATCCAATCTCTTCAACGTATACAAAACTCTGCAGCTCGTCTAATCCTCAGAAAGAAAAAATCTGAACACATAACTCCTCTCTTGCAATCTCTCCACTGGCTGCCTGTGTCACAGAGAGTAAACTATAAGATCAGTACCCTCTGTTACAAATGTCTCCACAAAACAGCACCCGCCTACCTCTGTGAATGTCTTCATTTGTACACTCCTTCACGTTCTCTCCGCTCTGCTGCAGATACCTTGTCCTTACGAATACCTAGAATCAACCAATCCACCATCAGCCATCGCTCTTTCTCAATTTCTGGTCCATTGATGTGGAATAATCTCCCTCTCTCTCCGCCAAAAGCCTTCTTATGACACTTTTAAATCCAGTCTCAAAACATACTTATTTCAAACCTAAGATTTTCCTCTCCTGCCTCATCTCATAGTTTTTCCCTGCCTTCAACAGCCAAGATTCTATTGCCCTGCCAAGGGTGTGTGACCTGTGTGTGTGTGTGTGTGTGTGTGTGTGTGTGTGTGTGTGTGTGTGTGTGTTTGTGTGTGTGTGTGCGTGCGTGCGTGTATGCACATTTGGACTTGATAGAACTATTACTTGTTACTGGTTGTATGACTGTGTAAGAATGAGTTGAGTGCAAGCGCTTTGATTTGTCTCTGCAAGATATAGCGCTATATAAATTCCATTTATTATTATTATTATTATTATTATCAGGAACAATTTCCTATTGATGAGGAGAACAATTTCCTACAGATCAGGAACAATTTCCTACTGATCAGGAACAATGTCCTGATCAGGAACAATGTCTTACTGATCAGGAGAACAATTTCCTTGTGATGTGGAACAATTTCCTACTGATCAGGAACAATTTCCTACTGATCAGGAACAATTTCCTACTGATCAGGAGAACATTTTCCTACAGATCAGGAACAATTTCCTACTGATCAGGAGAACAATTTCCTACTGATCAGGAGAACGATGTTGTTGTGCAAAATGTAGACATGTTTCGTTACACACTCTGCACATCCCTCTTCCCTGTGTCTTGTAGGACGAGGGACAGGGAGTGGACATGATGCAATATACAACAGACACACAGTCAGTGACATTAAGCCATAAAGAAGAAGTAACCTGTGATACACTGAGCAGGGCAGAATGATGTAGGTGATGTGAACATGTGTGAATGTGAAACAGCTGACGATATGGGAGAGACGGGCCTTACTGGTCTACCCAGTGATCTATTCCAAAGTCAAAATGCAGCTACCTTAATATTGGGAAAATGGTTGCAAGCGCAAAATGTCACACTTGGTGAACTTCAGAGCTCTAGTAGCCGAGGAGCACAAAAAGTAAATCCAGGCTAAGGTGACCATGTCCTAGAGTATGTGTCTGCCACGTACAACGTTCTATTTGACACACTTGGTTGGTTTGAACAGTGTCCCCATCCCCCTGTCCCCTGTTGGAGGGCTAAAAAAATCTGGCTACAGAAAGTCTGACTACTCTCTCTCTCTCTCTCACGCATGCACACACGCACTCACGCACGTGCGCCCGCGCCCGCGGGCATTTTCATTAACCTTTGTTAGCAGATAATACGTATTTAGCTTTTTACATGTTCACATTTAACCTGTATAGTCCATAGCCTATGTCATTTTGGAGTGGTAGGTATTAATTGAGACAGCCCTTTTTAAGGAAATACACGCCCCAGCAATGACAGGTAATGCATCTCGAAGGAACGCACGCGCACGCAAGTGTCATACACGGGTATGCATGCACACATGTGTGTGTCTGTCGTCGGCGGTCGGTCGATCTATGTATCGTCCCTCTATCTCTATGTATGTATGTATTTATATATGTATGTATGTATGTATTTATATATGTATGTATGTACCTATCTTTCTATCTCCCTATTCCCCTACCTACCTATCTATCTACCTACCTACCTATCTATCTCTCTGTCTATATATAATATATATATATAATATATATATATATATATATATATATATATATATATGTCTGCCTATCCATCTATCTGTTTATCTATCGATGTATTTGTCGATCTGTCTATCTATCTATCTATCTGTCTGTCTGTCTCTATCTATCTATCTATCTTGATTTATTGCTTTACAAGATTCAGCGCTATATAAATTCCATACATTATTATTATTATTATCTCTCTATCTCTCTGTCTATCTGTCTGTCTATTTATCTATCTATCTATCTGTCTGCCTATCCATCTATCTATCTGTTTATTTATTTGTCTATCTATCTATCTGTCTATCTGTGTGTCTATCTATCTGTCAGTCTGTCTCTATCTGTCTATTTATCTATCTGTCTATCTATCTATCTATCTGTCTATGTGTCTGTCTATCTATCTGTATATCTATCTATCTGTCTATTTATCTATGCCCTGCAAAGAGATTGGCTCCACTAAGCCTAGATTCAACTTGCCCAAGAAACACTGAAAAATTCCCTGCATGTGTTTGACCACTCTCAAACAACACTCGTGTGTGTGTGTGTGTGTGTGTGTGCGTGCGTGTGCGCGTGCGTGTGTTGTGTTTGTGTGTGTGTGTGTGTGTGTGTGTGTGCGTGCGTGCGTGCGTGCGTGCGTGCGTGCGTGCGTGTGTGTATGTGTGTGTGTGGACAACACATCATGGTAGAAATATATTTACATGCATATAAATAGAACATAGCAGACAAACTCACGACTTTACCAGCGCATTTATACTGTGGTCAACAATTATGTTGAGGTTCATTCTGCTCGATGTATGTGACGTTACTGTCCTGTTGTTCCCGCTCCGCTCATCTCCATCTCTCCACCTCAGTCACGCCTAGGTTAACTTGGTCATGTCACTCCGCTGCAGAGTCAGATGTCCATAGGGGGCTAATCAATGCTAGGACGCTGCAGAGCTACCAGCCACAGGGGCCATGCATTGCTGCTGAATCACTTCGGTGGTGTTCAGAGCCATACACAGGACACCACCTACTAAGCCCCCTACTGATGACAATAATGGCCTACTAGTTGCGGAGCCAGGCTGAATGGGGTGACCACCACAACGTCCCTCCAACGACTTTCTCTTGTGAACCTCCAACCCCAAAGGCTTTGACCTTAACTCACCACAGGCACAGAAGTGTATGGGGAAATCGACACTGACGTCACCATCAGACCAGGATAACCTGGGCCACAGAGTCGGAGATTTCCTTGTTTCTTTGTCTAGAGATCAGGTATGATGAGAATGACGTAATGATGATGCTAAGGGAGTAATGTATGAGTTTTGAAACTACTTAAAAGGGCTATTCTACGTTTCTTGTCATAATTGTTAACCATTGTCAACCGGGACACTTGCATTGTATTCCAAGTCTTTTGAACCACACACAAAATCGTTGTGAAGTGCATGAAGTTTGGCTGTATAGTCCCCTGTCTTCCCGATGAGCCCACAGCAGACTCCTCTTGGTAGGAGTCAGCCAGAGCACCAAAATTCCCTATGACCCTTATGGGATTTAATCCCACCACTTTCCAGCCGGTAGCTTAATGCACTAACCACTGCACTATGGTCGCTGATTTAAGATTCTGTACAGTTGAACTGAAAGCACCCTTACTGTTTACCTTTATCGCATGTGTTCTGTCTTTTTTGTCCACTTCTTCTAGCACGTAACATCATGGAGTATTCCACACGCATTGACATAGTATTAAGAAAGTGACAATGCACTAACATGTTAGAAGCCAGATTAATTATGTACTATATCTTTAGAAATGCACAACAGAGTCCTGATTAATGTTTTTCCTTTTAGCAAAGATCTTACCTGACCTGATTTGGCTGCTTTCTCCTTTCACTTTTCTAAAAGGGGTTGGAGCACAGCACTTGATTTTAAGAACTATGTTTTGGGGATGTTGAACTTTGAGTCGCATGTTGTATGCTGGGTATGCTTGTATCATATATACCCACCAGTCAAAGATGACCTATACTCCTCTACAAAAGATGGACTGGGTTCTAACGTTTGCATAAGCTGTTGTGTTGATGTTCGTACACACACAGGCCTCTGGCTTATTTGTCTCGGACATGCGCGCACGAGAGGGAGTCAGAACCAATGACAACTCCATGGGGAAAAGTCCCCTCACAGAACACCTCAGGAAACACAGGAACTCGCCTCAAAGCTGCCAAGTCAAGAGTTCTCTGTTCTCATCACTAGGCTATGGTACCCCCAGAAGAGCAAATTGCAGGCTCAAGGTTCAGTTTCTGCGGCAGTGTGGCGTGGAACACTAACGATAGGAAATCTAAGCAGAGAAGGTCTTCATGAAAGAAGTCTTCATCTGGCAAGAGTTTCGTCACAGAAATTTTAATATGTTGCTGTGTGCAATACACTGCATACACGCTCCATCACATTTTGCCATTCACTGACAGAAAACGGCGCAACATAAAAAATTAGATGAATGTGTCGACGTGTGCAGAACACCACATATACACCACACCCCATTTAGCTTATAAACAAGAATCTAAGAGGTACTCTAAAGCAATGTCATCAGATTCAAATAAAAGTCTTCATGTTATCTAATCAATAAAGAACAACCTTTCTAAAAGCTGTGTATCTCTGCTGATTTGACGAACGTCTTTGCACAGAGCAATCAGTCAGTGTGGCCCCGAGTGTATCAAACCCTGTGACAGGTCTGTCTGATGTAGTTTCAGTGTCAATGGCAAGTTGTTGAAAATCTAGTTTAACAACACTGACAAAACTACCCAAACTGTTCTGCACTGATAGGTAACACAGTTGACTGATCATCATCCATAGCCCCACCGTCCACGTATCTGCCAAGTCCTGTGTACTGGTTTGTTTATGCTCTATGACACACACAAACGTTTTTTTCCCGTTTACTGGTTTGTTTATGCTTTGTGACACACACACACACACACACACCACACACACACACACACACACACACACACACACACACAACACAACAGTTCTTCGTCATCACCACTATTGCTAACTTGATGGCTGCCATCGTCTAGGTTCGTCTGCCGCTGCTGCTGCTGCTGCTGCTGCTGCTGTTATTGCTGTTGCTGTTTTGTCCTTTCCTGGTCATGGTGGATTCGAGTTTGTGATTTATTTTTGCAAGTTCAAAACTGGCTCAGCATGCTTATTGACACTGTGCTAGTGGGCTTTAGTCTCAGAATAAAAACAATGTTTTGCACTCTTCTGACAATTGCTGACTATGTTTCAGCTTTCTCAACAGTCACTGGATGACCAGTAACTGACAAGTTGGAGATCAAATTTGGAAAAAAATTGTTGCTAAAGAAATCAGTTCCCTGCTGCTTCGCCTCACACCATGTGATCCAGAGAGAGGGAGGGAGGGAGAGAGAGAGAGGGAGAGAGAGAGAGGAGAGAGAGAGAGAGAGAGAGAGAGAGAGAGAGAGAGAGAGAGAGAGAGAGAGAGAGAGAGAGAGAGAAATGAAATGAAATGAAATGAAATGTTTATTCATAAAGGCCATGGCCCCTTAGGAGGGGGAATACAAATAATACAAGCAAACAATATGATGTACGTGTGATGTTGTTATGTTGCATAGATACTTCTTCTTTTAAATGCTTTATACATATATACTGCCAGTTGTTTTACAATACATTCATTCGTCGAAGCTAATAACAAAACCAACCTGAATAAACATGGATCTCTACAGTACTTTTGTGGTATGAATTGCTTTCGTATATCTCTTAACCCTGGACAGGTAAGCACAAAGTGGATTTTATCTTTTACTGAACATTTACAAATTGGGCATTGAAGATTTGTGGCAAGTGCATTTCTATAGCGATAATAATGTACATTGATATCCGAGATAACAAATCTAAATCGTGTCATTATACGCTTCAAATGTCTATCAATATGCATGGACATATAAGTTGGTACACAATTTATTTGACTAAACATTCTATAGTGGTAAAATCTATCACTATTCTGTACATGACTCTCACAATTTTGCCAGCAACAATCAATCAACCTTTCACGAAACTGTTGAATAAAACCACGCACATCTCCAACTCCTTGGTTTAACCACACGTACCCAAAACCCAATTCATATAATTTTATTCTTACATTTGAAGCCCAATTGATTTTGCCTCTACTATCTAAATCTAACAACATTTTATATGCTTTAAAGGGCAATCTTTCTGCATTCTCATCTGAGTTACTTTTATCCAATATTGTATGCATCTAACAATAGAAAGCCATGTCGGCGTACCTTGCTGTTTCCCTGTACACAAGATCATTTGGTGTCTTGAGTGACACTCCCAGAAACTTTTTTAACGCAAATAAATGGGTTTTCTCACAGTGTACGGCAGCAGGATACAGACCCCAGATCTCAGCTCCATACTGCAATACAGGTTGAATTTGGGCATCAAATAATTTTATAAACAAAGAGATTCGTTATTTAACAAAGTTAACTTCTTCATTATACATAGCAATGCACTTTTTGCTCTACTTGCGAGGTTTTTACACGCAAACGTAAAGCTTAAACGAGTAGAAAAGTATATACCTAAATATTTGTATACATTCACCACAGAAATCACAGTTCCACCATACGTCCATCTTTCTCTCATTGCAAGATGCCGACCCTTTCTAAATACAATAATGTTACTCTTTGTTAGGTTTACTTTCAACTTCAATGAAGCAGCGGCCCTATGTAAACTATTCAACTGATTCTGAAGACCAACTACAGTTTCTGACATTAACATTATATCATCAGCTAACAACAATATGAAGATTTCAAGGACATCATTACTAAATGTTGCACCATGTTTTCCAGACTTTATGACTTCTTTTGTCAGCTCGTTAATGAACAAAGAAAATAAAATAGGACTGCAAACATCACCTTGTTTCACTCCACACGTACAATTGATATAATTTGATAACGTACCACCTGAACGCACTCTTGCTTTCACAAAATCATACATACTCACAACACATCTGTATAGTTTTCCACGAATACCATTTCTGAACAAAACTGACCACAACAAACTTCTGTTGACAGAGTCAAAAGCCTTCTCAAAATCTATAAATTCAACGTATAATTTACGATTTAGACTGATTTGTTTTTGAATGAATGCCATAAGTGTAAACATGTGATCTACTGTGGAATAATTTTGCTTGAAACCTGCTTAAAATTCTCCGATTATATTATTTTCTGCAACGCATTCCTGTAGTCTTCTATTAATCACAGCACTGTAAAGCTTGCTACTTATGTTACACAACGAAATTCCTCTATAATTATTGGGGTTGTTAGCATCACCTTTCTTATATAATGGAAGGACAATCGACTCTGACCAACTATCAGGATAAACACCTTTATCAAATAAATAGTTAAGAAATGTAACCAAAAAGTTTAGAACAACATTCTCAGTGCAGGCATTTTTTTATCAACTCTCCAATAATCCCATCGGGACCTGCAGCTCTTTTATTCTTTAATTTTCGCAAAGCCATCAAAATTTCTTCTTTTGAGACTGGGCGATTAAAGTATTCAGTATCATAACTATTCTCAACAGCGTTTTCAGCATCTTCATGAGTTAAACCAGATCTTTGGTCTTCATCTTTTTCAAGCAACCCCCTGAAATGGTCAAACCACATCTCCACATTGATACTATTCTTAGGTTGTTTTCGTCTAGGAAGTGTTTTGTGTACATAACTCCAAAACTCTTTCTGATTGCCAATAGAATTGGACAATTCAGTTACAAGTGCATGATTATAATCTTTTTTTCCTTCTCTTTAACATATTTTTATACTCCCTTCTCCCTTTGCAATATGATTCATGATCAGAAATAGATAAAGTATGGCGACACTTTTTCAACAAATTACGCACTTTTCTTTTAGTGACACGACATTCTGTGTCATACCAATCGTTTTCTTTCATATTGTTTCCAATGCGAATTTGTTTTTTCATACAATCAGCAGCTTCTCTTAGACAATTATTGACAAATCTGTACCTATTAAGCTGATAGCGTCCTCTAAACGAGTTTTCGTTTCATCAGAAGTTAATGTATTTTTGAACGAAGCAGCACAGGCTTCATTCCAGACAAACTTTTCAATCATACCATAATAATTGCTTTCTTTCATACCAATGTGCTTGCAGTCAGACTTAACAAAAAGGGTTATAGGCAAATGGTCAGACTCAATTCTTTCTATCACACGTATTTCACAGCAGTCAGAGATACTTGCAAATAACTCACACGTCATCAAAAAATAATCATTTATGCTACTTCCTGTATCAGATATGTATGTGTAGTGACCCTGTAGGTCACCCTGACACATTCCATTCGAAATGCATAAATCTAAAGCTGTACATACATTAAGCAACATTTTACCGTAATTATTCAATGCAGTGTCCTGAGATTGTCTGTTTACATTTAAAGGACCACTTCGGTGCAAATTCTGGAAAGTATAGCATGTTACTCCCTCTAGACTACCAGAAATATTTGAGGTTCTACTATTAAGATCACCATTTAAAAATACATAAACATCATCTCTGATCAAAAATACACATTCACACAAAAATTCCTCCAAGGAAGCAATTCCGTTATCAATATCAAAATACGTATAGACAGGTGAACCCTCTGGTGGGACATATGCACACACATACAAAACATGCTTAACAGTTCCAAATATAGATTTATCAATAAGAAAAGCACAAAAATGATCAGAATCAACCTCAATCAATTTTACATATGAACACAGCTCATCCCTTATGAGACATACTATTCCACCAGAGTGTCTTCCACGCGCTGAAAGCTTTGCAGCAGGTTTACAATGGACTTTAAATCCCTTAAACACTAGTGACTGAAATTCTTTCACAAAAGTCTCAACTAAACATACAAAATCGAAACTACAGACAAATGAAATAAAATCTTTATTTGATAATTTAGGAAATAGTCCATTAATGTTCCAATGAAGGAAAGAAACTGATTTAACATCATTACAAACATCATCATCAACCCTATCAGGACGACCATCTTCCACAGACAAGATAGAATCAAACAAGTTTTGACAAGAATGGTTAGCCATATCACTACTTTCACTTTCACCCATAACAGCTGAGTTGCTCTGGCTATTCATGGACTCATTGCATGTTTCGTGTGCAGTGCTATGTCTGTCTCATTTTCGGTAATGCACCCAGCTAACTTTACCAGTGTAGGTTCAGGGTTTGTTCCCTCCCTATCTGTGGAAGAAAATCTGGTACACGGAGACCGGCCAAATTCCTATTTCATTTCCACTAGCCTTTCTTCACTGTCCACTGTGTACCGTTTCCCATCAACAAGGAGATAGTTAAAGACAAGGGCAGCACGCTTACCATCACTCCTTGCTCTTTTCAAGTGAGGGGTTAGTCTCTTCCGCAATGTCCCTTACCCTTGCAGAGAAATCCTCACCAATGAAGATGTCTGTTCCCTTCAGCTTTTTCTTGGCTTTGAGTATGTCCTGCTTCTGCTTGTAAAACACACACCTTGCAATCACTGGTGAGTCCGGCTTTGAATTAACACGATGAACTCTGTCGAATTCAATTGTCTGAGACAGTTCCAACGTATCCGTGATGAAGTCCTTTAACATAGCCTCACACTCTGCAGGTGACTCCCTGTCTCTCCTTGTCAGTCCATAGAACAGCAGGTTGTTCCGCTTACTCCTCCCCTCCAGGTCGTCCGTCTTCATCGGCAGACTGTCTACCATCTCTGCCAGCTCCTCATTCCTCTCCTTGCAGGTCCTGGTTCTGCTTCCGAAGACCACGTACCTCCTCCCGCAGTACTTTCAGTTCCTCTTTCATAGCGGCAGCCTCTTCCTGCATTTGATGCATTTCTTGCTTCACTTCGTCAAGCCGGGTGTTCATCATGGCCTTCAAGGAGTTGAGCACCTCCATGAGGTCTGTATGAGAAGGCTCCGTCCCGGGCTGGTTGCAAGCACCACTGACAGGGGTGCCAGGCCTCTCCATGCTCTGTCTGGTACTTGCTGATCCAGTGCTGGTAAATCTGGTCTGCCTCATGTTGCTTTTGCCCTTGGGGAGATCAGGTCCTGGGTTCATTTTCACGTCCCCACATTGCAATAATAAACTGCCCCAGAACAAATACGTGAGGGCCCAACCTACCACTACACCGTCTACTCTCCTCTTCAACGTAAGCATGGCGATACGCATTGAGATTTTGTACCTGGCGCATTTCAACATGAAAGTGATGAAGACAGGTAGGAAGCAGCCACAGGCTGCCCTGAAGTCCACATTACCAGAAGGCATAGTCCGTTGTACTATCACTGCACAAACCACAAGTCTTAGGTTGCCCTTGGTGTGCAGTATTTTGCAAAACAATAACAGAGATGTTATGTGTGACTTTTCGGTGTGAACACTCGCGCACGCCCCCCCCCCTCTCCCCAGAGAGAGTGAGAGAGAGAGAGAGGGAGGGAGAGCATTTTCATACACTTAACATCCTGCAACTATACAATAAGATCAACACAGAGAAATTAGCATCACACACTCAAAAAGGCAGGAAGAAAATCACACTATCACCTAAATCCCATAACAAAGAAGTTCAAATAACATGAAGAGGAGACGGACAAACATACCCAAGCGAACCCTCCTTTCTTCAAGCAGCAAAAAGACCAAAAGGAAAACAAAAACTATAGTGGAAGGAACTTGGGGAGGGGTAAAGGAACGAAGGGCAACCGGGGGGGGGGGGGGGGGGGGGGGGGGGGGGGGGGGGGGGGGGGGGATGCCCAAGACAGTAACAGCTCGGTGGCGGGTGAGCGAGTAGAAAGCGATCAGACAGCAGATGCCCTAACAGCCCAGGCCCCAAATCAGGCTTGTACGCAGTGATTACCTCCCCTAGGTTGGGTTCAGCTGCCATGATTCTGCCATCAGCACACAGGAAACACGTCATCGGAACCTCTTCCAGAAACCGTCAAGGCGACGTCTGCTTCAGCAGATGGACTCGAGGAATTGGCAGCAAGGATGAATCGTCTGGAGATGAAAATTGAATCAAGGAACAAACGACAAAATGGCGGCCGTTGCGGCTGACAAACGAGGGCAAAGCGTATGGCCGCAGGCGGGAAAGGCAAGGTGTGGGATGAGGATTCGATGAGGATGAGGTCAGAAAGAGGGCTTGCCTCATCCCCTGCCTCTCCGTGTCTCCTGTCACTTTCCTCTGCTGTTTATTCTCCCATCACTACCCGGGCACATACAGTTTCCTTTGAAAGATGTTTTGAAGGATTCCTTTTTAATGTCAGTTCCAACCTCCCCTCTGCGTAATATCTTTCCCCCTTACCCTCATAGATCTGCGCTATGGTCTAACGTGGTAGGAGCCATGTCTGGACATCGGTTATTAAAGCCAGAGGCAGACGTGGTGATGAGGCTTTGATGATCACAAATTGCTTCAAACTCCGCTTGAGGGAGAGAAGGCGGGTAAAGGGAGACAAAAAACTGCACCCGAGTACCGTTTCTTGTCAGGGTGACAATGATGGAGAGTGGCGGAAGAGCGAACGAGTTTTGATGGTGTCTGATGACAAAATGTGATCACACACACACAGCGCCACCATGGCTTTAGGGCCTGGGGTGGCATGTAAGTGATGAGAAAAGAGCTGACTGCTTATTCCCCCTTCCCTTCACTCCTTTGGCGAGTGGTATGCTCATCTTCTGATTTTCAACATATTTTAATCACATGATTTTCTTTTACAAAATGTGTTAATTTTGCCATGTGTTGATTTGGTAGCTGGAAAATGATTTAAAGATGTATGGGATTTTAGCCTTTTCTTTTGCAATGGAATTAGTAAAATGAAGTTTAAAAACAGACATTTTTAGACAGTGCTTTATTTCCATTCGTTGCAGTTATGACAGTGCACATTTTTAGGGTCTTGGGCTATTTCTATAGGTTTAAAAGGGCATGAATTTGTGCAAAAATCAGTTTGCTGATTGTTATATCATTACGTTTGTTGATTTTTTTAAAACTTATTTAGTAATTCATTTATTCATTTATTCTTTCATTTCGAGGATAATGAAATCAGCGCCCATGTACTTTTTTATATCTAGTGTGTATGGGGTTTTGTAATTTTTGTCATTCGCTCCCATCAATGGCCTACTCTTCCAAAAAGCGGAACAGGCTCTTAAGTGTGCGCAAGGTATTCTGCGTCCGTTCGCACACAGAACCTTGGTTAATAGTCTCATCTGAAGGACTATATAAGCCACACATCCGCGCAGCACACACACACATACACACGCACACACACGAGCGCGCGCACACACACACACACACACACACGCACAACTGAGAGAGAACTTGTGTGAGCATGACAAAAATACCCAAACAAAATCAAGATCTCTGTAAAATGAATTTCTTTCCCGAAGATTTTAAACATATCTTAAACGCACACACTAGAAGCTAGACGACAAATTCGAGAAAACTGTCAGAACTTAAATGACTAAAGTAACCTACAAACAGTAACTTACAAATTATTGTTGGGAAAAGCGGCAGATCAAACAGGAGCTTAACTAACTTCTGCATGGTTTGTTCAGTTGGGGGAAATCATCATCCCAGAACCAGAGACCTGATGGAAGCGATCCAACAAACACATACCTTGTGCCCCTACACTGACAACACTAATGCGGCTACTTTAAAGACTCGGGGGGGGGGGGGGGAGGGGGGGGGGGGAGCAAACAGAACCAACGTGATTGCCACCATGTCACTGTAACCACAAACTGCTCAATCCAAGTGGAACAAATTTATGAAACGTAACCTACCCAACCCATCAATTCAGTGGGACCACCCATTTCAACTAACATGTTGCAAAACCACGCACTGGCATCACGCTATCTGATCATGCATCGGAAAAACCGCCTCGCCAATCTCACGCACTGCTGCAGCCGAGGGTGGCTAGTGTAAGGAAAGAATTCTGTCTTTGATCTTTATCATGACAGCAGCAGGTCTTCAGATCTCCATCCCTAAGACGATTCCTGGCTGATTGTCATCGGCACAACAACACCTGAAACCTGTACAGATAAGTCAAAGTCGTCATTGAAGCTGTCTCTTGTAAGGGAAATGGAGCAATTATCTCTGGCTTTGGGCTGTAGAGGGAGAACGCCCCTATTTCTAAGGTAGTCACGTCACGGTGATTGCTTTATCGCTGATAGTCCAGGCAGACATGTTGCTTGAAAATGCAATGATGATCGTTAAGCTGTTGGATGATGGTGGGAAGACTGAGGCCCTGTGTCTCATTATATATGGTCCTTTTGGTGCTCCTCGCCAAGTTGGACGTTGGGGCAGCAGGTCCTTGGTTCTTTGATCGTGCTGTCTTTCTACATTACGATTAACTCCCCTCCCAATGTTTTCACAGGTCTGTGCGACTGTTGAAAATGT
This sequence comes from Rapana venosa, assembly GCA_028751875.1. Lineage (NCBI taxonomy): Eukaryota > Metazoa > Mollusca > Gastropoda > Neogastropoda > Muricidae > Rapana > Rapana venosa. The sequence goes on along the minus strand of CM054135.1, from coordinate 33,682,481 downwards.
AGCGACTGAAGGGAAACTTGTTTTCTTTCCTTAATGCTACGTTTCGTCTAAATAACTGACAAGTTTAAATCTCCAGTGGCAGATTTCAAAAAGATAAGGAGAATACTTGAAAACAACTCATACCCTCAAAATCACATCAATAAACTGTCAGAGCAAACGATACTCAAAAATGAGTCAGATTCGTGTGCGTGTGTGTGTGTTTGTGTGCGCGCGCGTGCGTCTGCGTGTGTGTTTCTTTTCTTTCTTTCTTTCTTTTATTTTATTCTTTTATTTCGAGGATAATGGAATAAGCGCTCATGTGCTTTTTTTTTTAATCCAGTTCCCGTGTGTATGCAGTTTTGTAAATTAATTTTTGTCATCCGTTGCTCTGTGGATGTGTGATTTAATATTTTCATTTATTCTTTTATTTTGAAGATAGTTTCATTTATTCTTTTATTTCGAGGATAATGGGATAAGCACTTATGTGCTTGTTTACATCTAGTCCCCGTGTGTATGCAGTTTTGTAAATTTTGTCATCCGTTCCCACCGGCACACAATGACTTACTCTTGTGAAAAGCGGAACAGATTTTAACATGTGCGCAAGATGTTCTGCGTGCGTTCGCAGTGGGGACTTCGGTTCCATTATCCTCGAAATAAAAGACTAAAATAAAATAATAAAAGACTCTCTATGTCTCTCTCCACAAGTGTAGCACAGAAGGCCTGTTACAAAAGCGGCATCTGTTGCAGGTCTTCGGTCAGGGCAGGGCAACCACTCTCTCAAAAGCACAGGTGTCTCCCTCTCCCGTCTCGCCCTCTTTGTTCATCCCCCCCCCTTTTCATCTCTCCTCCCCATCCACACCATGACGCCCCCCCCCCCCCCCCCCCCCCCCCCACCCCGTTCCCTCCTTTCGGCTTTTCTTGTTGTCCCCAGTTCACCATCACCATCACCCCATCTCGCTTTTTCTGCTTCACTGCCTCTATTCTCTCCCCTGTCACTCATTTTCTCAGCGTTCTTCACGAATCGCTCGCTGACTCAAACTATATCCGAAAATTAACCGAAATCACAATAGTCCTTGTTGCTTTGAGTCACTGTGTCAGGTCAGGTCAAGTCAAGTCAAAGATACTTTAATCATCCCATGAAGAGCAAATACAACACTGACAGGCACATACATTGATCAGAATGATAATCTAAACAAAAACAAAAACAGGAAAAGAAAAAACACGAAGAAAAGGTATGATTGATTTTGTGTGTGTGAAAACAACTTCACCTCCCCCCCCCCCCCCCCACACACACATTCGCCAATAGGTACACAAAGAAGTAGAGACCATAAACGAGAACACATATCAACTTTGCATATAAAGTATATTATATACATCATTATCATCGTCATCATCATATAATTATTGATAATAATTATTATTATATTTATTATTATTATAGTTATCATTATTGTTTCGAGAATAGTGGAATAAGAACCCGTGTGCTTTTTTATCCAGACCCCGTGAGTATGCAGTTTTGTAAATGTTGTCATCTGTTCCCACCGGAACACAATCGCCTACTCTTCCAAAAAGCGGAACAGGTTTTAACGTGTGCGCAAGAGTTTTGCGGACGTTCGCACACGGGACCCCGGTTTATAGTCTCATACGAATGACAGTGGGGGGAGTGGAGTCGGCACTGAGCGGAAAATATCTCCTTGAATGGGATTCGAACCCGGGTCAGCAGATCACGAGCGGAATACGCAAATATATATATATATAGTGTGTGTGTATGTGTATAAATATATTTTTAAAAAAATCATCCTGAATCAAAACACACACACATACACACACAGTACTCCAAGTAGATACAAAGATTAAAGAGGAACAAGAAAAAGAAAAGTTATTAAAATACAAGTACATTTTCTCTATAGCATAAAGGCATTAAGCAGATACACACACACATTCATTCATTCACTCACTCACTCACACGCGTGTACACGCATGCTTACGCTTGCGCGCGCGCGCACACACACACAACACACACACACACACACACACACACACACACACACACACACACTACACATGCTCATATGTTTCAACTCCTCGGGCAACAGTACTAATCAGGCAAGTAGTGCGGAAAAATGGGAGACTGGGTTGTAAATGTCATTGTGAATTTTGAATTCGAGTGACTATTGCAAAGAGGAATTTCTTTTTGTTTGTTTTGCTGTTAGTGCACTGAAAACGGCGTCTTGAAGGCAACAACTGAAATTCTAAAACCAAAAGCACGGAAGGATCTAATATATCTATTTCACCTACTATATCATATAGTAAGCGCTTTGATTTGTTTTTTGCAAGATACAGCGCTATATAAATTCCATGTATTATTATTATTATTATTATATTATTATATTATTATATTATATAATATGTAAAGGGTCGGCCAAGATGGCAGTCACCTTGCGTACAATTTCAGAACCACTTGAGATATCTTTGTTCTTCTTCAATTATTTATTTTTAGCAGATTCTCACAGTTTATTGAAGACCATTCTTGTTTTAACACCAAGGCTATACCAACAAATGAAAGCTATGAGCGCTCTCTTTATAAGACTGATAAAACAAACAAAAAACCATTTTATCAACAAAAAATTAGTCCTCTCTCTCACACACTCACCCAATTGCTCACTCCTAAACCTCTCCCTCCTTCCCCCCATACTGTTTCATAAGGAAAATAGTCGTCATTCAAAAACACTTTAATCATCCCATGAAGGGCAATTACAATACTGACAGGCAGATTGATACGTGTCATAATCTCGAAAGGCAAACAAAAAAAGCTACATTTCATGTGGTTCAAACATTTCAAAAATTAAGAACTTCAAATAAAAATGTCACGAACACACACACATATACACACACTAATTGGGAACACACTGGTATAAAAACCATTGACTAGAAAGACATATAAACTTATTATTTTCGCACACACATACGCAATACGCACACACGCACGTGCGTGCGCGCGCGAACACACCCACGCACATACACCGATGTATGAATGAAATGTTTTAAATACCATTGCCTAAGAAGACAGAGACTTATTTCACACACACACACACACACACACACACACACACACACACACACACACATGTATTGACAACACTCATAACAATGACAATCAGGCAAGCAATTCAGAGAAATGTAAAAAGTAGGTAGTCAACGTCATTGTGAATTTAGAATTCGAATGATTACTGGCACAAAAGAATTTCTTTTTCTGTTTGTTTTGCTGTTGTGGCACTGAAAACGCCGTCCCGAAGGCAGCAACTGAATATCTGAAAACAAAGCATGGGAGGGATCGGCCAAAAAAAAAAAGCAAAAAAAAGAGAGCTGCTGATTGCAGAACGACTTGAGATCTCTTTGTTCTTCTCGAATTATTTTTGAGCAGATAGTCCAAAAAAAGATTTCGTGCAAAGTAATTGCTTCAACATTTTTGATTGAAGAAACTGGCATACTAATCCTTCCAGAACACACTCGAGTGGTTATTTATTTATTTTATATTATAACACTTTAAATGTTCGCAAATTGAGATCATTTCGATTTTGCTCGTGCATCTATTAGTGAAAAGCCTCTCATTCTGGCCTGGCTGCGTCACTGCACTGAAACTGTAGCCAGTGTGAGTCATGACGCAGCTAGTCTGATTGGCCTTGCCGGGAAACCGTTGTGAGAGAATTCACTCGAACCTATCTCTCAAACAATGTATGCTTTTTAAGTGTGAGGATCACAAGTCCTCACTGTTTGTGCTTCTCCGATGACTAAATCCCTATTAACGCAATGCGCTGCACACTGAGAGTGAAAGTCAGCTGAATGAAACTTGCGCGGGAAACACCTAAGATCAGACCGTGCATACTGGTTAACCACAGAGAGATGTTAAAATAAATAAAAATGTGTTCGGATTATCACCAATCAATTTGTCAATTTTAACGGAGGAAGGCACTGAAGCTGTTGATCACCAGTCAGTCATTGAAAAGCTGTACATGACACAGCCCCACATGCTGGCCTCAGCAGTCACAGGCACCTGTAGTCGTACAATTGCAGTCACTTTGTTAGGAAAGCCATAAAGCAAAGTATGATTACCAGATATGCTTTTTGTGTGTACAATTTTGGTAATTTGAAAATCACTGATGTGTGTATGTGTGCGCATACGTGCACACAGGCACAAATATGTATATGTATGTGTTTAGATTCATTGAATGTCTCTTCACAACTTGCAATATTAGACAAGTGTATGTATGTATGTGAGTGTGCAAGATGTATCATTAGACGAATGTGCGTGCGTGCCTGCATGGAGTGTGTGTGTGAGTGTGTGTGTGTGTGTGTGTGTGTGTGTGTGTGTGTGGTGTGTGTGTGTGTGTGTGTGCATAAATATGAGTAGCATCTAGATCTTTAAAAATGGTTGTTTTCTTCCAAGAAATTAGTGTACTCTGTATCATGTGCAAGGCACTAGCATCAGAAAACCCATCATGCATTCTAACCCTAACAAATTGTGACATGGTCAACCACAGAAGTATTCAGTTAAAAGATAGTGTGAATGAGGGGATCTCTGTTCATGATAATGATGTGAGTTACACCAATGAAATAATTATCCACGCTAAATGCAATCTTCTATTCATGAAAATGATGTGTTACACCAATGAAATAATCATCCACGCTAAATGCAATCTTCTGTTCATGAAAATGATGTGTGAGTTACACCAATGAAATAATTATCCACGCTAAATGCAATCTTCTGTTCATGAGAATGTTGTCTGAGTTACACCAATGAAATAATTATCCATGCTAAATGCAATCTTCTGTTCATGAGAATGTTGTCTGAGTTACACCAATGGAACACTTCTGTTCATGAGAATGATGTGTGAGTTACACCAATGGAACACTTCTGTTCATGAGAATGATGTGTGAGTTACACCAATGGAACACTTCTGTTCATGAGAATGATGTGTTAGTTACCCAAGGGAACCTTTGTTCTGAAAATGATGTGTGATTTTACACCAATGGAACAGTATCCCCGCAAAATGCTCTTCTTTCATGAAATGATGTGGATTTTCACCAATGGAAACTTCGTTCATGAAAATGATGTTGAGTTACCCCAAATGGAACAGTATCGCCGCAAAATGCAATCTTCTGTTCAGGGAAAATGATGTGTCGTTTACCCCAAAGGGAACAGCTATGCGTAATGCAATCTTCTGTTCATGAGATGATGTGTGAGTTTCCCAAGGGAAAACCTATCGCCGCTAAATGAAATTTGTTCTAGAATAGTGTGAGTTAGCATTTTTTTTTTTTTCCCTGAATTCCTGACAATTTTAAACATTATTTAAGCTCGACTTCAAAACACTTTCATTTTTCTATGAAGAAAGGACTAAATAAATGCTATGTTCAAATATTCCCGTTCTTTCTTCATAGGTTACACGGATTCACTTTTCATAGTTTGCAGAGAAGAAAATATACTGATGATCCTCATCTCTATGCCCTACAGACCCACACAATGTAAGGAACAACAACGACTACACTCACTGCTTATATCACAAATCTATATTTTCAGAAACATTGTTTTAAAGTTTTATGTTCCAAAGATAAACCTGGCATGGGTAACAAGTCAGCGGAAAACATAACTTTTGTCTCTTACACATGACTATGGATGCGACAGACATGTTAGGTAGGTAAGGAGACATGCCTCTCTTTAAAAGCAGGGAGGAACTCTTGATCAGTCAAGCTGGTCAATGATTATTCTGCCATAAAAATGAAAAAAACCCACCTATACTTGTTAGCACCATGCTATTTCAACAAACATTAACAGAATAATTGTGAGTCTAGGGAGATTCTTAGACCAAAATGGTGAAAGGTAAGACTGTTTCTGCACAAGACTGCCCTGCCCGGAGCAGACAGTATATCTGCGATAGAACTTTCCATACAACTGCAAAGGCGTTGGTTGTGTGGGGATGATCAGCAGAGGGAGAAGGAACCGCTTTTTGGTAGGCCTGAAAATAACCTTTGGTTTAAAGCAGTTACAATTCAGTTTTTGGATTGTCTTGATTAGTTGATCAGTAAGTTACACGCATGGTGTAATGAGTCTGATGAGGTACCTGACACAGAGCATGTGTACGTGCACAGTACGTGAAAGCTAATAGAGCAATATGGTGATGAGTTTGTGTTCACTCATTCCAATACAGAAGCTGATGAAGTTGTCTTCAAAATGTTTGGAGATTCTAACCTGAAGATGAGAAGAAGCAAATAGTACGAAACAAAAGAGGTACCAGTTATTCATTGTTGTTGTTTTTTGAAAAGAGTATCCTTTTTCAAAAGACAGAGAGCATTTAAAATCAGTTTGACATCCTGCCAACTACACTATCTGAACACCTGAAGGAAATCGCCCATAGAACTGAGCAGAACGTCACACTGCATGCCAGCAATAATTGGGCAAGACATTATCCAGTGTACCAGGCCCAACAATGGCATTACATCTAGTCTGGTTTCTGATTGACACATTGCAGCTTTTGGACTCTGCTCCTTCTATTCAGAAGTTGAAGGAACTCTAGGGGAATGCTGCCAGCACACTTCAGCGTGTGAATCTTCTGCCTTCAGTGGAGGACAAAATAATATTATGATGATTGATTTCCTTGAAAAGCTCCTTCAAGTTCAGTTAATGCAGAAAATAACCACATCTATTGCTTCATTGCCCTCGAACTGCCCCAATGTCTTCTACTGCAAAGTTCTATTTGTTAAAACTTATTTCCAGGTGAAAGAACAACTGCATTTGAACCAAGACCATTTTCAAACGGAACCACGGGCCTGAACATGGGAAATACCAGATGGAGTGATGTTTCTTGTTTACAAGTACAGATATCATTATCTGTGTTGCCCTGAAGCTTTCCCGCACGTTCTGAGGTGTCACTGTCCGAGTGTTAAACAGCCACATGTCCCTATCACAAAAAGCAGCTTGTGTTTTTGCATTTGTATTTCTATAGGACTTTTAAGTCACAGCAGATTTCTCTGCATGAAATTCGGGCTGGTCACCCTTGGGACAGCACGTCGCCACAAGTTCAGCGCCACCCATTATTTTTGTTCTTTTCCTGTATCCATGTGTATTTGTTTCCTGTGTGTGTGTGTTCAGTTGTCTGTGGGCACGCGGAAGGCAGAGCTGCATGAATTCTGTTAGAATTGCTGAAGCTGCTTTACTTTCTGATAAGGATACATAGACCACAGTTTATACCAAGTTGCACATGAACTTTTATTAAACTACCATCTTTATGAAGCAAAGGATAGATACAAACCTATCATATAAATATCGATAACAGAAACTAGAACTAAATCTGTAAACATCTGAAAAAGGTGCAACAACTGATTTTCTTTACCAATATAATGCATCAATTGGCAGCACAACTAACTAACTCTGCAGGCACACTGGCATTTAAAACATAATTCATTTTTGTTTATAAACTAGTATTTCAGTAATGACCGTAAGGGAACAGCCGGACCTACCTGAATCCCCCCCTCCCCCGCAAAAAAACAACAACAAAAAACGTTTTCTGAGAACCTATCAAGTTGCATATCACAGCATACATAAATAGGTCTATTTTCATCCAAAGTTTTTAACTATAGTTCAATTGAACACTATAATGGAGATATTGGGGCTCAAAGTAGGTGGGTGCTAACTCTCAGAACGTGGATTTATAGTTTTACTTCGACTATTTTGGTTCCTTACAATTGTGCAGAAAAAAACGAACCTTTCCCTTCAAATCTGTATCTAAAACGAGTTTTGCCTGAATTACTCCCCTTTTGCAAATGGCTGAGCCCATACTGTGGCTGTTTCCGTGCTAGTTTTAATTCAAAGTAAATGAAGCATGTGGCCCGTGTTACACATGACCATGCCTTGAGATCAGAAGAGAAGAGGCAAAAGAACTTGAAAAAGAAAATTCCAAGGCAATAGGCAATACAAACATCACAATTTGACAGAGAAAGTCTATGGATAATGGGGAAATTGACAGTGAAGAAGCTGAATGTTCTGATAAAGTTAAATCCGGTGAATGCGCAAGTGCCACGCCCAAACGAAGTGAAAGAAAACTGTTGACTCTATATACTGTAATCTAGGGTCAGGTCAGTCAGAGAAGTTCTCTGTTACTGCTACTGGTATCCATGTAACCCAGTACAACCTGTCGCATGTGGGGGAGGAAACCCCAATAGAAAAAAACACCCAAAACATATGGAGACTTGGAGAGGAGATTGGCGCCACCAAGGAATATCCTAAGCCCACAGAAAAAACACGAAAGACAAATGCAAAGCCAATATGATACCGGATCGGTCGAGGCCCGGGTTACCAAAGACCGCGCTTTCCATTGATCAACACCAGGGTGGAAGTGAAAAGTGCTAGGGTTAAAACCTTCTAAGCCCCCTAGAAAACAGATCCAAATGTAATGGAACGTCCGTCACTCTACCAGTGGGAAAAATCAAAAAAAATAGAGTATGGCTTAGCCCCTATAAATTGGACATTATTTATGGGAAATGGGGACAGGGGTTTGGTGGACATTTTACTGAAGAAAAGGGAAAAGATTTGGGGTTTCATTTGGGCCAAGAAAAAAAATCACAACTGGGGTGGGATTTATTGTCAGAAAGGAAAATGTGGGGTTTCATTTCACTGTACACAGTTCCCGGGTTATCGCATCCGGGGGGTCGGCCAAAACCAAGAAATCACCCCATCAAACTAGCACCCTCATCTGCCCTGCGATGAAAAAAGTTTGAAAATTTTAGAAGACTTGAAGAGACCCTTTTGAAAAAACCAGAAGGACATCTCTTCCCCGGGGATTTAACGCCCCAAAATAGGTCCTGATCTTCCAAAAAATGGGGCCGGGAAACGTTGGTCCTTTTTGGGAATGGAGGACCAAGAAGGGGATACGTTGCTGGGGTTTTTTGCACCCAGATTACCTTGCCAAAAACCCTCTATCCCCCCCCAAAAAGTCAAGGAGGACAAAAGGGTGCGCCAAACGGCAAGATCCCTAAACCCTGTTTTTTTCCCTTTACCCCGGGCTTCAAACCCCGCATCAACAGAGCCAGACAGAACTACCTGGGTGAATAGGCAGCGACACGACTTTTTGTGTTTTCAAAATGAAGTGAAGAAAACAAAACAGCCAGCAAAAACCCAGAAACAAATTTGACGTGGACAAAATGAAAGATCCCAAGTGAGGGATTTCCCAAATAGTTGGCGGACGTTTTTCGGCATTACCCTCCTGGACAAAAAAATCAAGACCCCACCAACAACTTTAATGAGGCAGTCGGAAACAGCGAGGAGGTACTTGGCCCTAGGGAAAAACACCCGCCAGGTCCAATGCTCTTGGACCTCTGCGATACAAAAAAGCACTGAAACCCAACAGGTCTTAACCCTAAAAAATAGGGGGCCCAAAAATTTGTGAAGAATCAATGTTAAAAGGCAGAGGAAATGGTCAGTGATCAAATTGATGGTCAAAAAAAAAGATGAAAGGGGCAACGTAAAAAAAGGGATACCACATCCTGGGAAAAAACCCAAAACCCTTTAAAAAAAGTCAGTCATTGAAGCAGCTCCGGGAAAAATCCTCACGAAGTCGCTGCTTGAACGGTTGGGTTTAGTTTGTAAGAAATGTACAACTACCCAATACAAATGACAAAAGCAAATAGAAGAGAAAGGAAATCAAGAGCACCCCCCTTACCTATAGAGGGGAAAAAGGGGAAATAAACAGTCTACAACACCTGGTAACAGTTGTAATACCATGTCTTCTTCTCAGACATATGATTTGCTAGTTGATTTGATAATTATTACGAACCAAGGTAAGGCTCAAGACACACCTTGACGAACCATAGAGAGGCAGTCCAAAAATCTGAATATTCATTTTGATCTAACCCATGATATCTAACTACTATAACATTGCATATAGGGAACAGAAAACATTTCTTGATACTTGATTTTAAGTAAAAAAAATTGTAGTTGCTTGTATGTCTTACTGAATCGAAAGCTTTTTAAAAATCAACAAAAGCAACATATAGTTTTTATATTCTGCTGAGAGAGCATTTTTGAATTTAATATAATAAATAGACCAAAAATATGATCAATGTAGAATTTTTTTTTACGAAAATCACCCTGACCTTCAGAGATCATATAATTATCTTCTAACCATGTATAAAGCCGCTTGTTTAGTACTGTGCTATAGCATTTTGAAATTATACTCAGTAGAGAAACCCCTCTATAATTGTCAACATTTTCAATGTCACCTTTCATATAGATTGGTATAACAATGGTTTTGGCCCAGTCTTTGGGGTAAATCTCTATCTGTCCCGTAGTCTGACGACCGTGGGGGCACCCTCAAAGACTCAGCAACCAGTTCCCTCCATTCCTCTCTTGGTCTGCCTTTTCAGGGTTTTGTTGAGTTCTAGGCCTGTCCATTCACTTGATGTTATCCTCCCAGCTCATCCTTAGTCTGCTCTTCTTCTTCCTCCTTGGGTCAGATGCCTTGCAAAAACTTGTCTTTGTAATCCTTGGGATCTTGTGACATGGCCAATACCACTTAAGTTTACGCTTTTTCACGATCGTTAGAAAAGGTTCTCATAGGGTCCAAAGGTTTTGCTGGATTCTGTTATGCACGCTTTCGTTGCTTATGAGGTCTTTGTAGGAGATGCCAAGGAGTCTCCGAAAGCATCTCATCTCCACTGCCTGTACTCTTCTCTCCAAATCTGCAGTAAGGGTCCTATGATTCACAGGCATATAGAAATATGGAATAGGACAGGGGCGCATAGTCTGATCTTGGAGTTAAGTGAGATATTCTTATCTCTAGATGGTGTTTAGTTTTGACAAAGCTGTATTGTCTGTGCAGTCTGCATCCTACTTCTGGTTGGATCCCTGGTCTGATACAATGGCTCCCAGGTACTGAAGCTTTGAACTGGTTTCCTGCTTCTGGTCATTAACCTGATATTCAGTGCTATGCCGTTGGTGTTACTAGTCATCAGTTTGGTTTCTCTGCACTGATTTCCATGCCGTTATGTTTGGACGTCCTTATCCAATGTGTTCTGTTAGGCTGGCAGCTCTTTTCTTCTGATCTGTATTCCATCAATGTCATCTGCGAAGCGGAGGTTTGTGATCGTTCTGCCACCGAATGCTGACTGATCCTTCATGATGTTCCAGTGCATCAGCCATGATTCTCTCAGGAAAGATGTTGAAAGAGTGGTGAGAGTAGACAGCCCTGCCTTACTCCAAATGTTGTTCGAACCATTCTCCAATGGTTGTTGTTGTAGTACCACAGCACTGTTGTCCTCGCTGTACAGCTGTTGGATGACTCTGATCAGGTTTGCATTGATGCTGTACAAATTCAGGGTTCCCAAAAAACGCTGCATGCCACACCCTGTCAAATGCTCTTAAAATCGATGAATACGTGGTAAAGTTTGTTGATGTTGAAGGTACCGCTCACTAGTATTTGAGGATGAATATTGTTTGTTGTGCTGCGCCCTGCCTTGAAACCTGCTTGATACTCCAGCAATGATGGGTCTCTGCTTGTTGCATCTAGTTTTTTTTTTTTCTTTCTTTATTTTTTTTCATATTTATCTGCAGCATGACTTACTTGGGTGACATATGAGGGCTGATTGTGCTGGTAATATGGATTGTTGTAGATTTCGCTTTTTTGGGTGAGGGTGATGATGAGTGGACTGCGTCCCATGGTGTGGCCATTTTCCTGTTCTGCCAGATCTTGTTGCAGAATTCTTAGTAGGGCGTGATCATGGCTTCCCCTCCCAGCTTTGGACCAGCTCAGCTGGAATGTTGTCAGTCTGCTGACTTCCTTTTTCAGCGTCTGAATGCTGTTTCCACTGCTTTCGGAGGATAGGGTGACTGTCTGTGGTCTTTGCTGTCGGGTACATTAAGGACTTTGGATCTCTGCTGTTCTATTAGTTATACAGGTCGGGAGCAGTATTCTGTCCATCTGTTCAGAAATATCCTGGTCGTCGTGAGTCACTCCCATTTTGTTTGGATTGGTTAAACCTTTTCTCTGTTTCGTGCCTAGTGGTCTTTCACAGCTGATATGCCTTTCTTGACTATTGTTTTTTCTTGATGTTTCTCTTTCAATGTCTTGGCACGGTTCACCGATCATTCTCTTTTGCCCTCGTCATGGACTTACTGATTCTTTTGTTGGGACTGCCCTATAATTGTTTCTGCTCTTTCTTTGTTTCATTTTTTTTTTCTTCAATCTCTACGCTTGTTGCATAGTTGTTAGGATGTTAGGTGTGACCATGGTTTTTTGACTGGTCCCAGATGGAGTGATGTTTCTTGTTTACAAGTACAGATCTCATTAATCTGTGGTTGCCCTAAGCTTTCCCGCAGTTTGAGGTGTCACTGTTCCGATGGGTTAAAACAGCCACATGTCCATATCACAAAAAGCAGCTTGTGTTTTTTGCATTTGTTTTTCTATAGGACTTTTAAGTCACGCAGGATTTCTCTGATGAAAATTCGGGCTGTCACCCATGGGGACAGCAGTAGGCCACAAGTTCAGCGGCCAACCCATTATTTTTGTTCTTTTCCTGTATCCATGTGTATTTGTTTCCAGTGTGTGTGTGTTCGTTGTTGTGGGCACGCGGAAGGCAGAGAGCTGCATGATTTTGTTAGAATTGCTGAAGCTTGCTTTACTTTATGTTAAGGATACATAGACCCAGTTTATACCATGTTGACATGAACTTTTATTAAACTACCATCTTTATGAGCAAAAGGATAGATACAAACCTATCATCTAAATTCGATATAGAAAACTAGAAACTAAATCTGTAAACATCTGAAAATAAAGGTGCAACAAACTGATTTTCTTTACCATATAATGCATCAATTGGCAGCACAACTAACTAAACTCTGCAGGCACATGGCATTTAAAAAAATAATTCATTTTTGTTTATAAACTGTATCTCAGTAATGACCGTAAGGGAACAGCCGGACCTACCTGAATCCCCCTCCCGCAAAAAAAACAACACCAAAAACGTTTTCTGAGAACATATCAAGTTGCATATCCAGCATACATAATTAGGTCTATTTCATCCAAAGTTTTTAACGATAGATCAATTGAACACTATAATGGAGGTATTGGGGCTCAAAGTAAGGTGGGTGTAACTCTCAGAACGTAGGATTTATAGTTTTACTTCGACTATTTTGGGTTCCTTACAATTGTGCAGAAAAAAAACGAACCTTTCCCTTCAAATCTGTATCTTAAAAGAGTTTTGCTGAATTACTCCCTTGCAAAAAAAAAAAAAATGGCTGAGCACATACTGTGGTGTTTCCGTGCTATTTTTAATTCAAAGTAAATGAAGGGCATGTGGCCGTGTTACACATGACCATGCCTTGAGATCAGAAGAGAAGAGGCAAAAGGAACTTGGGAAAAAGAAAATTCCAAGGCAATTAGGCAATAAAACATCACAATTTGACAGATGAAAGTCTTGGATAATGGGGGAAATTGACAGTGAAGAAGCTGAATGTTCTGATAAAGTTAAATCGGGAATGGCAAGTGCCGACCCAAACGAAGTGAAGAAAAACATGTTGACTCTTTATACTGTAATCTAGGGTCAGGTCAGTCAGTGAAGTTCTCTGTTACTTCTATGGTATCCTGTAACCCAGTACAACCGGTCGCATGTAGGGAGGAGGAAACCCCAATAGAAAAAAACACCCAAACATATGGAGATTGGAGAGGAGATTGGCGCCACCAAGGAATATCTAAGCCCACAGAAAAAACACGAAAGACAAATGCAAATCCAATATGTACCGGATCGGTCGTGGCGGGGTTACCATAAAGACCGCGCTTTCCAGTGTCAACTACAGGGTGGAAGTGACAGTCAGCTACTGGAGTTTAAAACATTACTTAGCTCCCTAGAGGAAACGATCAAAAAGGTAATGGAACGTTCGTTACACTCTACCAGTGCGAAAATCAAAAAAGAATAGTGTATGAGCTTAGCCGCTATAAATGGGAACAATATTGGACTAGGAGAGTGAGATGGACAGGATTTGGTGAGACATTGACTGAGAAGGCAACAAGATCTGGTACATTGGCCAAAGAAAAACAATCACAACATGGAGTGGCATTTATGTCAGAAAGGAAGTAGTGGGGGGTTTGCACTTTATCAGCTGTACACAGCTTCCAGCAGGATTATCAGCATCGGGTGTCGGCCAAGCCCAGAACATCACCATCATACAAATCTATGGCCACCATCATCTGGACCATGCAGATGAAGAAGTAGAAGAATTCTTACGAAGATCTTGAGAGACCCATTATGAAAAATCCCAGAAGGAAATTCATCATCATCAAGGGGATGTTAACGCCAAGTAGTGTCCTGACTCTTACAACAATGGGGGCGGAACAGTTGGGTCACTTTGGGAACTGGAGAGACAACGACAGGGGGACTAGTTCTGCTGGAGTTTGCCTGCACCTCACAGATTTCCATTGCCATTACCTCTATCCCCCACAGCAGTCAGGAGGAAACCTGGCATGCGCCAAAGGCAAGATCCATAACCAAATAGATTTTATCTTAACACACGGCGCTTCAAATCCAGCATCAACAGAGCCAGACAAGAAAACCTACCCTGGGCTGACATAGGCCAGCGAACCCGTCCTTGTGCTGTGGTATTCAAAATGAAGCTGAAGAAAAAAACAAACAGCCAGCAACCTACGTACAAATTTGACGTGGACAAACTGAAAGATCCAGATGTCGGGGAGATCTTCCGAGCTTATGCTTGGCGGTCGTTTTTGCGGCATTTACCTCTGGACAATGACATCAATGACCTCACAACAACTTTAAATGAGGCAGTCCGAGAAACTGCAGAGGAGGTATGGGCCGTCAGAGGAATTAACACAGCCATGGGACTACCAATGACATCTTGGACTCTGCGTTACATGAAGAGCACTGAAAACCAACCAGGTCTTCCATACCTAAGAAATACGGGAGGCAACATCTTGTGAGGAAGTCAATGTTAAAGGCAGAGAGTAGTGGATCAGTGATCAATGTGATGAGATCTAAAAAATGCATGAAGGGGCAAACAGTAAAAAGGCATTACCACATCCTGAAGAAATCACAAAACCATTCAAAAACCAAATCGTCAGTCATTGAAGACTGCTCGGAAAACCTCCTCACAGAAAGCTCAGCTGCATTGAACAGGTGGTCTGGTATTGTCAAGAACTGTACAACTACCCAATACAACCTTGAAAAGAGCATAATAGAGAGAAGCAGCAACATCAAGAGCACCCTCCATTACCTATACTGAGGGAAAGAAGTGGAAGAAGCCATCCGCAGCTTACCATGGGAAAGTCCCAGGAGCAGACAACCATACAGCAGAGCTGCTCTAGCATGGTGGCGAAACAGTTATCACACATGTTACAGCTATCTGTCAGAAGATTTGGGAGACAAAACAGTGGCCAACAGAATGGACACAATCACTCATACGCCAATGCCAAAACTATAGAACAATCAGCCTCATCAGCCACGCCAGCAAGATCATGCTCAAAGTCATTTTGAATCGACTAAAGAAGGAAGCAGAAGAAACCTTGCAGAGGAACAAGGCTGGGTTCAGGCAGGGCAGGGTGCACAATCGAACAGATTTTTACTGCACATCCCTGATGAAAATCTTCTTCAAATCAGAGAGCCCTGTTCCACAACTTCATTCGATTCAAGAAGGCTTTCGACAAGAGTATGGCACGAAGGCCTGTGGCAGGTCCTCAGAATGTTTGGCATTACTAGTGCAAAACCATTCAAAGCTCTATTACAAACACCGCAAGCAGTGCAGTCCTCTGAACAATCAGGTCGTAGACTACTTCAAAACACAGTTGGGGTCCGACAGGCTGGCCTGTTATCTCCAGTCCTGTTAATCTGTTCTTGGAAAATTTTATGAGAGAGACCCTCCATGCCTTCCACTCTAACCAGCTCTCAATTGGCGGCAGACCCCTCAACTAACTTGCGGTTTGCGAAGTCATTGACTTCTGGGCTGGAAGTTACACAGAGCTGCAAGATCTTACGACAGACTTGAGAACAGAGCTGGAGGAATATGGGATGGAGGTGACTCGGAGAGGGAAAAGTAAAGTAATTGTGAACTGCCACTAGCCCGTCACTGTAAATTTACATGAACGGCCCAACTACTGGAAGGAGGTAGACGCTTTTAAACACTTGGCGCTACACTCACAAAGGACGGGCGATCACGACAGAAATCAAAGTCAGAATAGCCCATGGCAACATCTTCCATGACAAAACTCACACGTATGGAAAAGTAAAGAGATCTAGTTTCCCAATCAAAACTAAAGCTTACAAACCCTTAATTCAGACTATCCTGCTGTACGGAAGTGAAACTGGCCATTGACTGCTGAAAGACAGCAAAGCGAATCCGTCATTTGACAAAATGCCATAGAAAAACTACTGGGCATATCCTGGAGAGAACGAAAGACCAATGGATTTGTCAAGATGTCAAATAACACGGCTGGCAGGTCCACAGCTGAACCCCTTCTCACCATCTTCATGAAGAAAAAGCTGACATGGTTCGGCCCACGTCACCCGGCCACACCTCTGCCAAAAAAACGGTATGGCAGGGAACTCTCGAGGTGCAGAAAGAGGGGAAGACAGACCAGTCATGGGATGGACAAACATCAGAGAAATGGACCAGGATGAATGACTCGGCACTACTGCGCAGAGCCGAGGACGGAGATGGATGGAGGAGGCTTACCACGGCATCGTCTTTCGTGTCTACCTCACGACCGCCAAGGTCACGGGTCTGATGATGATGATATACTGTACCTGATGATTCATGTAAAAGCAGTAGAGAAGATGCATTGAGACTGACTCTGTATGAAATGTGGATGATATATTTAGTCAAGACTGATAAAGCTTCAGGTTTATTGATGTTGCTATTGTCAACCGCAACATAATGTTACAGTTGTCTTGTAAGTTTTACCATAGTGATGTGAAACTTTATGAAGTTGGGAGGAAAGGGCTGGGAAGCAAGTTTGCTTTCACGTGCACAAATTAAAAATATGTGATACGCATGTCTTTCCCTTCATGTCCATTGATCTCAGAGGGAAAGCTAAGTATTTTTTCAGTGAACAGACGCTTCGCTTTTGCGATGAGGTGTATTGAAAGAGACCATGCATAACTGACAACTTTTTGTGGAGTTTAACAAAACCTCTGTGCAAGAGTTTAGTAACTGCACAATTCATGAGGCTACATGCACTGTGTTTAGTGATAATTTGCATGGCAGAGAATTACGTAACATTGATTTCATGTGTCAGTGATGGTAGGCAATAATATCAAAACAGCAGTGGGATCAGAAAATGGAAAGTACTCGACACTGGTGCTAAAAGTAAACTGAGAAAGTCCTGTGGCTATTGGGAAAGACAGGATCCAAACAGTATGGCAATGTTGGCAAGCGCATCATGGCGTCAAATGCACAATGAATGATGAGGGATTATCAGGGGGCATGGAGGGGGAGCTGGCTAAGGACATGTTTTGTCACTCTGTTGAGTTGTACAATCTAGGTATGAACATTTTATTGGGGACACGAGACGTATTTGACGTTAGACCTGATGGTGACACTGTTACTGTATTGTATTAATTCAAAGAGATGTAGTGGGATTCTTAAAGTGAAAGCACCATGGGCATAGAGGTTTGCGGGACTTGAAAAAAATCAAACGGTTAAGTGTTAGCTGACCCTAAGACAATTGGTGGAAAGGGCAGGCTCAGTGATGTAGCAAATTAATAAACTTACTTCAGGCCTATTCTGGAAATGCCATTAGGTGAAATCCTACAAACTTAGTGCGAATGAGAAAGTGTGGTCAGTCTTTTATCATAAGCTGTCATCAGACTCCAGGCCTATTCACAACTTCTGCAGTGTGGACTGGTGTGACTTTAAAAAAGCAAAGGCAGTAGGAACTTCAGAGGCTATAAACACACTAACAATTTACCAAAAGCAGTTATGGAAGAGATCAAGCCCATTTTCAAAGCCTTGGCAAGAACTGAACTTTTGCGTAAATGCCTGACAGGATATACCAAGAATCCAAAGAGAGCATCAACAACCTTATTTGAAAATTTTGACTTATAAAACACATCATGACAAGTGTTTTGAAACTGCAGTGGCTGTGGCAGTTATCTTCAATGAAGGCTCTGTTCCAGATTGGGTGAAATTTGCACAAATATGACATATGTGTTGGGCATTCCTCGGGCTTCATTCTTCGCTGCAAAAGATGCTTATGTCCATAATGAAGGTCCTGCTATATTCAATGAGTACAGAAAGAAGAGCAGATCAGGAGGCTTGGCAGAGATGAGAGCATTGCAGGAGGATTTCCTACCAAGCTGGTGGCATTTGACTTTAAGTAGGCTACTATATTTTCTGCTTGGTTTTTCTTGAAAAACGCCAAGCTGTAGTTGGTTTTTACTCACAATATTTTCTAGTTTAGCTACAGCCTTCAATTTTTGCATGGAGATAGCCTTGGCAATCCTGGTCCTGATAGGGCATTAACTAAATACGAGTAACAGGCCAACTTTTAGATTTGTTGAATTTTAAAGAAAATTTGTACAAACTTATACGCGTTGGATGAATACGTCAGAAATAGCACACATTTTTTCTTAGTACAAGGTCCAGAAAAAATATGTTGGGGTTTTTGTCTCTAATTCAAAGAAAATCATCCAACTTCAAAATGTGAAAGATATAGTGACCATAAATTATTGTCAAGTCAGTCAAAAAACTGTAATCATCCCATGAAGGACAATTACAATACTGACAGGCATATTGATGCGTATAATTATCTCGCAAGACACAAGAAAAATACATTTCAAATTGGCATGAGCATTCCAGGATAGCTTTATAAAAAATCACACACAAACACGTGCGCGCGCGCACACACACACACATACACGGCGAACGCACACCAATGTAGGAATACAATGTTGTAAAACCCATTGATTGTGAAAGACATATAAACTTATTATTTACGCGTGCACGCACGCGCACGCTCACACACGCATGCACACGTGCGCACATCCCTACACACATCACGAACACAATTTATAAAGATATTGACTAGTGTAAACCCACATACTACTCCCACACGCACGCGGGCACATGGCTCGCGCACACACCACACACGCACGAGCGGCACGGCACATAATGACCATAACTAGTAAAGACAAACTTACACACACTCACCACACACCACACACACCACCACACACACACCACAGAGATCAAACTCAGTCTAACCAAACTATGAACAGGGGTACTTATTTTTAAGAGCTTTACACACCACTCTCAAAAATCATTTAAGCAAAAATAAGTAGAGGAAATTCTTATTTTTATGAGCATTCTCTCCTCTCTCTCTCTCTCTCTCTCTCTCTCTCTCTCTCCTGGACAATAGAGAGTGTAAATCAGAGGAAATATAAAACTGTTGGTCAGTGTGTTGATGAATTTAGGAATTCGAATAACAAACTGGAACAAAATAATTTCCTTTTCTATTTGTTAAACTGTTGGACGACTCAAAACCATTTAAAACTTTTCTTGAGGCATTTACTTTTTGCCACAGGCCATTTCTGACGAAAATTTCCTGTTGGCATCACAGTAATCAAGCACATCTGAAATGTCTTCACAATGAGAAATGAGTAAATTTTGTTAAAAGATGCAAAGATTAGTACAAACAATAAGAAAAAAGACCTACGAGACCCGTTGCTAGTAGTTTGGTAATGACTATGACGTGCTTCGTTTGAACACTTTGGTCACTGATTTTAAGGGGGTGTGGAAGCAAATGGGACCACAGCGACAACAGCATTTATCATACATATGCTGTTTGATTAATATATACGCAACTTTGAGTGTTTAATATCACTGCTCTAAAATGATTTTACACTTCCAAAATTGTGCTGCGTACAGTGTTGTTATTTGTAAACTATTTCTCAATTTTGCAAAACTGCAGGTGAAATTACGGTGGTTTTTCCACCCACAATATTAATTTAGTCGTCAAACTGTGTAAATTTTAGATGAGAAATGTAATGTCTATAGTGTTTTTTCCATAAAGAGTATTAATTCTAGACTAAACAGCCAGAACAGCGTGCACAGCAGTGATAATGGGAAATACCGTTTCAGCTCAGTCGCACATTCACTTACTTTCACCTTCTAAGTGTTGTTCCGAGTGTTGTGTGTGTGTGTGTGTGTGTGAATAGTGTTGTGTGTGTGTGTGTGTGTGTGTGTTATGAGTGTGTGTGTATGTGCGTGTGTGAGCGTGCATGCGTGCATACGTGCGCGCGCATGGTTTTTGAAATCTGTTGTTCATTATGTTTAAGGAGAGTTGCATGCCTGTAAATGATTGAGTGCAAGCGCTTCGATTTGTTTGTTTTTTTACAAGATTCAGCTCTATATAAATTCCATATATTATTATTATTATTATTATTATTACTTACACTTTTTTAAACACCAATAAAAGCTTTTCTCCCCTTCTAACTCTTATTAAAATCATTTAAACCCACGTAAATCCCCAAAACATAAAGTAAGTGAGAGAAAATTTTGGTAGTAATCACTTTTATACCGAGCTCTTTTTGGACGAAATTTTCCACGACCTAATAAAATTGTCTGATATTTACCGTTCTAAGGTACCATTTCTTTTTAAGTCATTATTTTTGTATTATGGTAAACAAAATTGTATTGGTTTTGGTCAATACCTTTTACACACACGCACGCAGCACGCACACACACACACTCACACCCACAACACACACTCCACACACAACACACACACACACACACACACACACACTGAGAACGAAAGACTAAAGCTTTAATGTTGTAAACAGATGTCCCACAAAACATGAACTTCGATACAAAAGTATATTACTGCAGAAGATAAATTCCATGTTGTTATCATATTATTATTCTGGTTTTCTCTTGAAAAAAATATTTCAAGAGGAAACCAGTATAATAATATGATTTTAAAAACATAAGAAGAAAGCTTTCAGACTATTTTAGTTATCCACAGTTACATGAAATGATAAATGCAGATCCAAATACATTGTGGAGAACTTTGCAGAAATTAAAAGACAGCGAAAGTGATGGAGTGGGGAACTTTGCAGAAATTAAAAGACAGCGAAAGTGATGGAGTGGGGAACTTTGCAGAAATTAAAAGACAGCGAAAGTGATGAAGTAAAGGATGTAAATAATATGAAGAGTAGAAGTGGACTGAAACACTTAAAAAAGCTCATTGGAAGGACCACAATTGGGATTGAACAAACACAACATGTACGAAACATGTATGATGACTTAAAAACAAATGATGAACCATTCTTAGATAAGCAAATCACTGTAGAGGAGATATCAAGGGCAATTAAAAAGTTAAAAAAAATAAAAAGTCACATGGTAAAGATGGCATAACAAACGAAACGCTCAATCAATGCTCACCCAATCAGATGGATGTAATGAAGAGCAAGTGTAATCTCGTGCTTGTTGCAAGTGGGGCCATAAATTTTTCCCCATTGTTTGAAATTATGTGGCTTAGGGCAAGTGCTATCCTTGTAAATGGAAAGTGGGTGTTAGTATCCCGATTTATAAAAGTGGGGATGCACTCTTATCCGGAAAATACAGAGGGAATAACATTAACGAATGCAGTTGGCAAGCTTTTGTACTCAAAATTTTGAATACAAGAATCTCGAATATTTGGAACAAAACAACTATCTTGGCCAGAGAACAAGCTGGATTCAGAGAAACATGTAGATTGGCGGACCACATCTTTATCCTTAATAACTAATAGACAAAGCATTAGAAACAAAACAAACAATAGACACTATTATTGCTTTGTAGATTTCAGAAAGCATTTTGACATGTATGCATCAGGCTCTATTGTAAAGGTTTAATAACAATAGGTGCAAACCGGTAAAATCTTTCATGTCATTAATAGTATGTATATACAGACGCAAAATTCTTGCAAAATAAAGGAAAATACACAGAAGAAATTTTTGTAAAACTAGGGTAAGGTGTAAGGCTGGTTTTTTCTTTTGTTACTTTTTACACCAAGGCAACACTTTAGTCTACATTATTTAATGTTTATATCAATGATAATGTTCAGTTCCTTGCTGAAGAAGATTCGTCGTATATTACTGCAGAAGATAAAATTCCATGTTTGTTATATGCTGATGATATGCCTACAAACTAAACTAGAAAGATTAAATGAATACTGTTCAAAATGGGACTAAAAATAAACAAAGAAAAGCAGCTCAAAAGTAATTAATTTTCACAAATCACGTCCCCTCCCCCCCCCCACCCCCCCCACCCCCCCCCCACCCCCCCCCCCCCCCCCCCCCCCCCCCCCCCCCCCCCCCCCCCCCCCCCGCCCCCCCCCCCCCCCCCCCCCCCCCCCCCCGCCCCCCCCCCACCCTCCGGAGAAAAAAAATCTATTCATTTCCAATGCGGAGACCATATATTTGAAGCAATTAAAACTTATAAATATCTGGGTGTGTATTATTTCAACTAAAAGGAAAGTTTCAAGAGATCCGGGAACATCTTTTCAAAACAAAGCAAACAAAGCAGCTTATGCTTTGAAAAGAGCAATTTCATGGCAAGGTATAAAAGCTAATATCAATGCATTTATTTGATTCACTTGTATTCCTATCTTAAACTTATGGAGCAGAAGTGTGGTTCCCTATTGTTTTAATGGTCTTCAGACTTTATATTCATATCTGTTTAATTGAAGACATCACTTAAGTATCTTTACCGATAAATTTTCATATATAACTTCTGTAAAAAGGTTAGCTTTTTATGTATTCCCAAGCTTGTTTACAGAAGTTTATATGACTAATTTACGTCAAAGAAAGATTAACTGACTATAATTCTAACAGTAAATGAAAAACCTTCCAAGTTTCCTACAAGTGGGGGTAATGTCATTGTTTTTTATGTATTCCATGACATTTCCCTCTTGAGGAGAACTAGGAAGGTTTTCAGTTACTGTTAGCATTATAAGTCAGTTAGTATCTTTTTTGGTTCATGTAACGAGACAGACACAAAACTTTATGTTAGAATATTTTAAGATTATTATGTATAGAATAAGAAATTATGCTCGTTAGTTAGAACAAGTTAAAAAATGTTCTGTATAAAATTGGCTTTAAAAACATGTATGGGAAAACCAAAAGTACACGTGGACGTACATCGATTGTGCCATGCAGATGCAAAACGAAGCTTGTGGGTTTATATAAAACGTTTTGGATTAACCTAAGAAAACAAATTCTACAAAACTAGCTTTTTATGATTCTGTGACCAAGGAATGTAGATTAGAGCCATATCTGATTAACTGTGAAAACAAAACCCATAGGAAAACATTTTGTAAGTTTCGTACAAGTAGCCACGATTTAATGATAGAGAAAGGAAGATATAAGAATAATTATACCAAGAGAGAATAGAACTTATCAATACTGTCACAAAATAGAAAACGAGATTTATTTACTGGATGAATGCATTTTATAAACCGAGCAAAGAGAAAACTTATTGAAAACTCTTCATGCTAATGTCAAAGCAAATATGAACGTTATAGACAAATTAAGCAAGTTATTGTAACCGATAATCATCAAGATGAAATAATTAATTACGTTTGTACCTGTTTGAAAAAAGATAAAAATATTTGAATTAGAATGCAACATGATGTTTTCTTGCACATCATTTCAGACACGCCGACCAATGAATAATACGTTGCATTGAATTATGAAAAGTTTATTTCGTTGTGTCAAATAAATCCATGTGATTTTTATGGCAATAAAAAACATTTCTGAATCTGATTCTCTCTCTCTCTTCTTCTCCTCTCTTCTCTCTCTCTCTCTTCTTCTCTCTTCTGGTCTCTCTCTTCTCTCTCTCACACACACACACACACACACACACGCACGCACGACCCAGCACACACCAACACATACACACACACACACACCCACACACACACACACACACCCACAGAGGAAAACCTGTGGTTAGAGGTTGAGCTCAAATCAGATGGTCGGCTTGAACTACACAAACCCGTTCATGGAATTTTCGCCCTGGACGTCCCACTTGAAACCCCCCTCCCTCTCCAACTTCTCCTTCCATTCCCAAAATTTCCTTGGTGAGGACTATAATCGACGTCACGCATGCAAACGTATGCAGAAGATCTTGGCACAGGTTTAAAACCTTTTCAGACGTGCCGAGTAGGCATGTGTTCAGTGGGAGCGGATGATAAAATGTAAATAAACCACATGACTCGGGGACTGATGTAAAAAAGCACACGACTGTTTATTGTCCTCGAAATAAAAAAAGATCTCTTCTTATCTTCTTCTTACACCACACACACATACTACACACACACTCACCACCAACAGAACTCAAACTCGAAAGATTTATTCATAAAAAGGCTATTGGTCCATACATGAAGGCGGTTGCCGAACTGCTTAGTATTTTAGTGAGAAAAATAAGGAAGCACAAAAAAACCCAAAAATGTTATCTTTTACCCACAACCACCACAATAAAAATCAGTTACAAAAAATATGACTTAAGAAACCAAGATATCTCTTACTCTAAAGGCTTTACACAGATATAAAGCAAGGCTGCGTACAGTCTCAGGGCGAGTAGATGCCATGAGTAAACAGAATCTAAATAAATTAGGCTGCCTACTATACTTTACCGGAATGTAATTCACAGAAAGAGAAAGAGAGAAATGAAATGAAATGAAAATGTTTTTATTGAACATCAGCCTTGGGCCACAATTCAAATGCAGAGGGGATGGGGAGTGTATGTGCGTGTATATACAATTGTACAAAATTTCAAAGTAAAGCAAAAATACACATTAGACACAAATCTGCTTTTACACTGAAAGCATTGATATCTAATACTAAGATTAAATAAATTCTGCCATTATCTTCTTCTTTGACAGCATGGAACAAAAACTGTGCTAGCTGCATTGCGCATGATTGTTTACTATGTGCCTGAAGAAGAAAAGAAATAGGCACGTGAAGAAAAATCTTCCAGGTAAGTTGTTTCGAGATTCTGCATATAATTAACAAATGTATTTGAGATGTATCATCTTCAATAACATTTATTGCACAAAAAAACCGTTTTTATCTTGGTAGTTGTTGCTGTATTATGAAGATTATTTATTCATGGGAAGACATTCAGTCTGGCCTGTGACAGTGCCAACTTGAAATAGTCAATTTCGATGTTATCAGATACAATTCTTTTTCAAAAAAATAGTCTTAAAGATCTAATATGGTTTCAAATCTATCACTCTTCTCGTGACTCCAGACCACTCCTGAATAAACATATATTTAATCTTTGCTTGAAAACTCTAAAGATTCCCTGAATATTTCCATACATTTCCTGGTGTAGCCAAACAATATTAAATCCTGAACTTACACAAACAATTTCTTTTACCTGGTTACCCAACATCCGTTTTTACCATTTTAATCTAGAGTTAATTGAATTTCTTACGCCTGACGAGCAACCGGTGGATGGCTCATCTGCCAGTTAATTTTAACCAATATCTTATTGCACCAAATACAAAGAATTTTACATGTAAAAGGATTATCTTGCTTACTTCCCCATATACAATTTTGTTGGGCGTTTTATGCTTACAAGCCATCCAGATGTATTTTTTCTTAAGATTCTCAGATGTATTTTTTTTTTTTTCTTTTTAAAAGGGGATTCTAAACAATTTAAGCCCCAAACTTTAGATGGCATATGGTAATTATTGGTTTTAATTTTTTACATCAAAGACTTTGAAGTAAACCTGGAGGTAAGATATATCGTTGTTGTTTTTTAGCTGAATTCGACTTATTAGTGGTTTATTTCCCTTTTACACTCAAAATGTCAGTACCAGCCTAGGATAAGCTTTGTTGAGAGAACGTACCAAAAAATAACAATATTATTTACGACTTCTAGTTTTGATTTCATAAAAACCTATCCTCTTCCCTACCCAGATCCCTCCTTTTCTAATAGACCATCCACTTTGGGTTATTTCTGTATTTGATTTTTAATTTCTATCTACACAACAGTTTGGAGGTATATTCAACTGGTTATGCAGACCTATAGGTGTCGAAGATAACAAAAACACATCATCTTGCAAAAAGCAAAATAAACAGTCTACAACACCTGGTAACAGTTGTAATACCATGTCTTCTTCTCAGACATATGATTTGCTAGTTGATTTGATAATTATTACGAACCAAGGTAAGGCTCAAGACACACCTTGACGAACCATAGAGAGGCAGTCCAAAAATCTGAATATTCATTTTGATCTAACCCATG
This sequence comes from Rapana venosa, assembly GCA_028751875.1. Classification (NCBI taxonomy): domain Eukaryota; kingdom Metazoa; phylum Mollusca; class Gastropoda; order Neogastropoda; family Muricidae; genus Rapana; species Rapana venosa. Next base: position 33,656,212 of record CM054135.1, on the reverse strand, counting down.
ATATCTAACTACTATAACATTGCATATAGGGAACAGAAAACATTTCTTGATACTTGATTTTAAGTAAAAAAAATTGTAGTTGCTTGTATGTCTTACTGAATCGAAAGCTTTTTAAAAATCAACAAAAGCAACATATAGTTTTTATATTCTGCTGAGAGAGCATTTTTGAATTTAATATAATAAATAGACCAAAAATATGATCAATGTAGAATTTTTTTTTACGACGAAAATCTGACCTTCAGAGGATCATATAATTATCTTCTAACATGTATAAAGCCGCTTGTTTAGTACTGTGCTATAGCATTTTGAAATTATACTCAGTAGAGAAACCCCTCTATAATTGTCAACATTTTCAATGTCACCTTTCATATAGATTGGTATAACAATGGTTTTGGCCCAGTCTTTGGGGTAAATCTCTATCTGTCCCGTAGTCTGACGACCGTGGGGGCACCCTCAAAGACTCAGCAACCAGTTCCCTCCATTCCTCTCTCTGTTCTGCCTTTCTCAGGGTTTTGTTGAGTTCTAGGCCTGTCCATTCACTGATGTTATCCTCCCAGCTCTTCCTTGGTCTGCCTCTTCTTCTTCCTCCTTGGACAGTGCCTTGCAAAACTGTCTTTGTAATCCTTGGGATCTTGTGACATGGCCAATACCACTTAAGTTTACGCTTTTTCACGATCGTTAGAAAAGGTTCTCATAGGGTCCAAAGGTTTTGCTGGATTCTGTTATGCACGCTTTCGTTGCTTATGAGGTCTTTGTAGGAGATGCCAAGGAGTCTCCGAAAGCATCTCATCTCCACTGCCTGTACTCTTCTCTCCAAATCTGCAGTAAGGGTCCTATGATTCACAGGCATATAGAAATATGGAATAGGACAGGGGCGCATAGTCTGATCTTGGAGTTAAGTGAGATATTCTTATCTCTAGATGGTGTTTAGTTTTGACAAAGCTGTATTGTCTGTGCAGTCTGCATCCTACTTCTGGTTGGATCCCTGGTCTGATACAATGGCTCCCAGGTACTGAAGCTTTGAACTGGTTTCCTGCTTCTGGTCATTAACCTGATATTCAGTGCTATGCCGTTGGTGTTACTAGTCATCAGTTTGGTTTCTCTGCACTGATTTCCATGCCGTTATGTTTGGACGTCCTTATCCAATGTGTTCTGTTAGGCTGGCAGCTCTTTTCTTCTGATCTGTATTCCATCAATGTCATCTGCGAAGCGGAGGTTTGTGATCGTTCTGCCACCGAATGCTGACTGATCCTTCATGATGTTCCAGTGCATCAGCCATGATTCTCTCAGGAAAGATGTTGAAAGAGTGGTGAGAGTAGACAGCCCTGCCTTACTCCAAATGTTGTTCGAACCATTCTCCAATGGTTGTTGTTGTAGTACCACTGCACTGGTGGCCTCGCTGTACAGCTGTTTGATGACTCTGATCAGGTTTGCATTGATGCTATACAAATTCATGGTTGCCCACAAAGCTGCATGCCACACCCTGTCAAATCCCTTCTTAAAATCGATGAATACGTGGTAAAGGTCTTGTTGATGTTGAAGGTACCGCTCACATAGTATTCTGAGGATTGAATATTGTTCTGTTGTGCTGCGCCCTGCCTCTGAAACCTGCTTGTTCCTCAGCAATGATGGTCTCTGCTTGTGGCTTCAGTCTATTCAATATTATCTGCAGCATGACCTTACTTGGGTGACATATGAGGCTGATTGTGCGGTAATTATGGCATTGTTGTAGATTTCCTTTCTTTGGGGAGGGTGATGATGAGTGACTGCGTCCATGGTGTTGGCCATTTTCCTGTCTGCCAGATCTTGTTGCAGATTCTTAGTAGGGCGCTGATCATGGCTTCCCCTCCAGCTTGGACCAGCTCAGCTGGAATGTTGTCAGCTCCTGCTGACTTCCCCTTTTTCAGCGATCTGACTGCTGTTTCCACTTCTTCTCGGAGGATAGGGTGACTGTCTGTGTCTTTGCTGTCGGGTACATTAAGGACTTCTGGATCTCTGCGGTTCTATAGTTATACAGGTCGGAGCAGTATTCTGTCCATCTGTTCAGAATATCCTGGTCGTCAGTGAGACACTTCCCATTTTTGTCTTGGATTGTTAAACCTTTTCTCTGTTTCGTGCTAGTCAGGTCTTTCACCAGCTGATATGCTTTCTTGCTATTGTTTTTCTTGATGTTCTCTTCAATGTCTTGGCACTGTTCACCGATCCATTTCTCTTTTGCCTCCGTCATGGACTTCCTGATTCTTTTGTTGACTGCCCTATATTGTTCTGCTCTTTCTTTTGTTTCATTTTTCTTTTTCTTCAACTCTTACGCTTGTTGCATAGTTGTAGGATGTTAGGTGTGACCATGGTTTTTTGACTGGTCGGCGTTTGCAAGAAGCTCGTTTGCTGTTTCAGTCACTGCTGTATTGAAACTATTCGTCAGTGTATCTATGTCTGAGTCTATCACAGTGAGTGCTGCAAATTTTCCACCTATCCTTGCTTGAAAAATTTCTAATACCTCTGGGTCCTTCAGTTTCTCGAGGTCAAATTTGATCCTGATGTTGTTCCGCTTGTGGATTTTCTTTAGACGTAGTCGGAAAGTCATCATCACAAGATCATGATCACTCCCTATGTCTGCTCCTGGAAAACTTCGTGTCTGTGCGATGTTAACGCTAGACTGAAACCGTCTTTTCACCATGATGTAATCTATTTGGTTGTGGTGTTCTCCATTTGGGCTATGCCATGTCATTTTCTGGATTTCTTGTGTGGGCCAAGTGTATTCACTACTGGAGGTGGTTGTTACTGGCAAACTCAGGAGTCTCAAGCCTCTTTCATTTGATTGGTTATTACAATGTGGCCCACAAACGCCCTCCCAGTCTTTCCATGCATCTTCTCCTACCTTGGCGTTCCAGTCGCCTTGCACAACGAGGATGTCTTTCTTGGGTGTTTGATTCAGAACCTCTTGTAGCTGGTCATAAAATTCTTCTACGGCTTCATCTGTGCAGTCTGATGTAGGGGCGTATGCCTGTACTATAGTTATGTTAAAGGGGGTTGCTCTCAGGCGGATGGTAATAAGTCTGCTGGACACAGGCTGACAGCTCATGACGGTGTTCACGGTGTCTAGGTCAGGTCAGGTCAGAGACTCCCTCTGCTACTGGTAACCATGTAACCCAGTACCACCTGCCACATGTGGGGAGTAAACCCAACCAAAAAAAATCCGACCTGGAGAGGGATGGGCTCCGCCAGGTTTGATTTGCCCAAGATACACCAATGACAAAGACAGCCAGAATCTCCATACCGGATCGGTCGTCGCCCGGGTTACCAAGGACCGCGCCTTCTGTTGCTCATCAGGACAGATGTCGAAACTATGCTACTGATGTAAAACGCAGCAAAATTCGTGCCAGAAACAACACCATCATTGGCACATGGAATGTACGGACACTAAGAGCTGCAGGCAAAGTGGAAGAACTGACACATGAGATGTCCAGATATCAATGGCACATCCTTGGGCTCTGCGAAGTCCGGTGGAAAAACATGGGAGAAACAACGACCCAGGAAGACCACAAATTATACTACAGTGGAAAACAGGATAAACATGAACACGGCGTGGGGGTTTGGGGTAAATGCCTTTTGAAAATAGTATGTTAAATAATCTCTGTAGAAAAGAAACTGTAATTTGACTACCCGTTTTCAACATTTCTGAGAGAATGCCATCCATTCCACAAGCTTTGCCCAGTTTTAATTTGCTAATTGCGTTAACAACTTCCACTTCAGTTATTTCAGAATTTAATATATGATCTTCTTGCTCTGTCAAGTCAATTCCATCATTTAACTCATTTCTTGAATTGCTATCATCTATAGAAAACACCTTTCTACAATGATCATACTACTCGTTTATAGAAATATTACTAGTATTAATTGATCTTTGCCGCCCACATCCCATTTCACTTAACTTTTTCCAAAATTTGGAAGAATCTGAAATATTTGATGTTCACTTTATTACTTGCTCACGTCTAAATTTTCTTTTCTTGACTCTAAGTATTGTCTTATAACTCTTTTTTTGCTTGAACATACATTACCCTATCTTCAGTTTTACCAGACTTCCTAAATATTCTTAATGTATGTCGACTTTTAATTTTGGCTTGTTGGCATTCATCATCAAACTACATGGAAGATTTCTTAGGTGTTTTAGGATAACATTTTGTCAGTATACAACTACTAGCAGTTATCAAACAATGCACAAAAATATCCAATGCACCATCTACATCGTGCTCTATAATACTTTCCGCGTCTTGTAATTTGGCTTTTATATCTGTGTCATTCAGTTTGTTTAAGAAACCATGTTCTTTTTCTTTACTCCATACATGCTTTTGAATACAAACAGTTTTGTCTTTCTCACTTTTTCCAACACAGTGACTGATGGATGATAGAAAAGAAAAAAACACAGGTAAATGATCAGATTCAGTCGAATCTTCAACATTGAATGATATATAATGTGACATCATGAGTAAATCATATGAAATGAAAAAATAACCAACAGTACTAGATCCTGAATTAGATATAAAAGTGCAACTTCCATCACATTCACGCTCACATAGACCATTCAAGATAACCAAATCAAAGGCATTACATAATTCTAACAGCTGATCCCCAAACGTAATAGGGTATGAAAATGATAAGACTCATACAAATCCAAAAAACATTTTTTTTTTTTTTGCTGCCTCATCTTCTGTGACGTCCCTCGTCCTGCTGTTCCCATGCCGCTCATTCCAATCTCCCCGCCACAACCATACCCAGATTTGTCATGTCTCATCCCAAGCGTTGGAGGTCCACAGGGAGCCAATCACCATCAGGCCGCCGTGGGGCCACCAGCCAGAGGGGCCCTGCACTGCTGCTGGGTCACTTTGGCGGTGTTCAGTGGTGCCTGTTCTGAGCTAACATACGCAGGACACCACCTACTAAGCCCCCTACTAACGACAGTATTAGCTCAGTCGCGGAGCCAGACTGAGTGAGTTGCCCACCCGAGGTGGCAACCACCACAACGTCCCTCCAAGGACCGTCCCCCGCGAACCTCCAACCCCAAAGGCTTTGACACAAATTCACCACAGGCACAGAAGTGTATGGGCAAACCGAATCTGAGGTCACCATGAGACCAGAGAAACTGGGACCACCGAATCAGGCAATTTTTTTAAATTGCATGATGATCAATGAGGATGACGTAATGATGCTGCTGTGGAGGTGCATGTGCTTTGAGACTACTTGACAGGGTTGTACTCTACGCTTACTATCATAATATATCCCGGCGTCAACCGGGCCCGAGAGATACAGACACCTGCAGTGTTGGTCAGGTAATTTGAGCAACACTCTCAAACTCGCATCCGTTAAGTGGATGAAGCTCGACTGTGTGGTCCCAGTCTTCCCACTGAGCCCACAGCACACTCACTCTGGGTAGGAGCCGGCCGGAGTCCGAAAAATACCTATGACTCTTATGGGAATCGAACCCGCGACCTTCCAGTCCGTAACCCAAGGCGCTAACCACTGCGCCATGGCGGCTGGTAAATCCAAAAAACATTGTTCCAGAATTTCTATGCCATAGCCATTTTCTTTACATTTCCATGCAGAAGAATCATGAGGGGGTATATATGTACATATCCAAAATATATCTAAGTCTGTTTCAAACAACTTTCTATCAATACTCACTATAACTATATCCTCTAAGTTGTATTCAATGTGTGTAACTCAACTTGCAAATTTCTTTTAAATTAAGACAATAACACCACCAGAATATCTGCCTCGCTTAGATAGCTTCTTTGCTTTAGAATTAAAAATGATATAATCACTGAAAAGGGATGATTCAAATTCTGAAGCTACAAATGCTTCAGTCAGGCATATAAAGTCATGAGATCTTATGTACTGAATGAAGTTGATGTTATCTAGTTTTGAAAATAAACCATTAACATTGAAGTTTAGAAAATTAATTCTAGCATTTGTTGTATTATTTACAGAATAATGTACATGTTCTGGCGAGTTAACTTCATGACAGTCATCACAGCTAACTTTTCCCCTACTGTTCTACTGTTTTTATTGGCCGGCTGATGTCCTATTTAGGGGGGGAGCCACGTTGAGTACGAGATCTGGTGCGTCCCCTGTCATGTGCACCTTGACTACGATCACTTGACAGCATTAATTGAGAGCTGTTGATGCTGCTGCTTTGACTGGTTGCTTTTTTTCTGCCGGTCTTCTTTTTCCTACTTTTATTAGGGGAAGGACGCTGAGACTGTTTTTTGCAGGTGTTTGCTGCATTTGTGACATGGCATTGTCAGTATCAGCAGGAAGTGCTGCTGTTTCATTTTGCTCTTTCTCTGTCTCTAGCTCTGTCTGAACAGTATCAGAAGCTTATCCCCTATGTTTACGTCCATGGTCTCATTTCTGTCCCATTGTCTGTCAGTCCTCTCTTGACTGCTATCTACCTCCCTTTGTTCATTGTCAGCCATTGGACCATGTCTGTCTTTTGTATCATACTCTCTGGATTCAGTGTCAGCCTCTATGTCCTCACTAGCTGTGTCACTTTCTGCTATTTTTCCAGAAGAATTTGCTTTCTTAGCCTGACCTGAGGATGTGGCCAGATCTGATTCACAAGTCAGCTTATTTTGATCTTTGTGTCAAAATTCTCTGCACTGGAGTCGAGAACATCTTTTATGCAGTAACTTCTTTTGTCATATCTGTCTTTATTGTCCTGTTCTGTGTCATCTTTGTCTTTGTCATCAGTCAGTGAATGTTCACTGCGAACACTGTATGCGTCTTCAACATTGTTAGCATTTACTGTGCTGTTAATGCTTTGCTTGGAAGTATGTCTGATTTTAGAATATCTTCCCTCTGTATGTTGTGAATGGCTGGAACTTACTTGGGTTTTATGAATGGGCCTGTTATACATTTTAGTCTTTCTCCCTGGTGCATGTGTTTTCTGCACTGCCTGACTGTATGACCACATATCTGGGGCAACTGCTCTGAACTGATGGCTGTACATACCGTCCACAGACCAGTCACTGCTACGTGCGCTGGTAGTCAGGAGCAAATGTTATCGTACACCCACAACCACCACAATAAAAATCAGTTACAAAAAATATGACTTAAGAAACCAAGATATCTCTTACTCTAAAGGCTTTACACAAATATAAAGCAAGGCTGCGCACAGTCTCAGGGTGACTAAATGCCATGAGTAAACAGAATCTAAATAAATCAGGCTGTCTACTATACTTTACTGGAATGTAATTCACATAAAGAGAGAGAGAGAGAGAGAGAGAGAGAGAGAGAGAGAGAGAGGAGAGAGAGAGAGAGAGAGAGAGAGAGAGAGAGAGAGGAGAGAGAGAGAGAGAGAGAACACTGAACACTGAAAGTTTTATTGTACTTCGGCCTTGGACCACTATACAAAACATGTTTGGGGGAGGGGGGAGGAAAACATAGCAAAAAACGTTTATATCCATTTCACATTTTTAATGAGAGAGAGAGAGAGAGAGAGAGAGAGAGAGAGAGAGAGTGAGAGAGAGAGAGGAGGAGAGGAGAGAGAGAGGAGAGAGACAGAGAGAGAGAGAGACTTCAGACTTTTACTGTACATCGGCCTCAGGCCACAATACAAAGGAATGACGGGCGTATGCAGTGGACATATGACATGAGTGTTATAAACACATTACAATCAATGTATATAAATATGAAATATCAGCAATAATAAAGAAATGACATCACCCATTTCTTGAATATTCATCACAAATCAATTCACGTTCGTCATAATCGACAATGTTTTGAATGTAGTATTCATAAATATAAAGATCCATTTCTATAAAATTATCTTACTTCTTCTGTTGGCTGCATGAAAAATAAATCGTGATAAATAATTATGTCTATCAGTAGATATTGTAGCTTTGAGTAGCACGTGCAAAGAAAGTCTCTTCGCATCTTTAAGAAACTTGTGTCTCAAATCTTCATAGACAGGGCAATTAAATTAAAAGTGTTCTTCATTCTCTATTTGGTCTTTACAAACAGGGCACTGCTTATCTTCATTTGAACTACTATAGCGATGTGTATTATTGTTTAGTGGTAGCGCATTCAATCGTACTTGAGTAACTGCAACGCGAAAGCAATATGTATCCATTTCACTAATATACTTCTCTCTTTCAAAAACAATCTTAAAGTTTCTGTAACTATCATATCTACTGCGATCTCTGATGGTGCCAGTCCATTCCTGGGTAAACCAATCTACAAGTCTTTGTTTAAAGGCACGTAAGAACATTTTTATGTCTCCTACTCCTTGGTTTAACCAAACTATATTAAACCCAGTTATGCAGAATATTTCCCTGATTTAGAGACCCAGCATTGTTTGCCCTTTTTATCTTATTCTAACAACATACAATAAGCTTTATGTGGCAATATTTCAGAATCCATATGTAATAATTTACACCAAAATCTTACGCATGCAACATACGTATTTACATATAATGGGTACCTGCCCATTTTATATACCATTTTATTTGGTTATTTTATACACCATTTTATTTGGTGTTTTAACAGGAACACCTAAAAATCTTTTACAAGCGATTAAATGTACTTTTTCTAGATGCTCTAGTCTATTCAATCCCCAAATTTCAGCTGAATATAACAGTATTGGTTGGATTTTGGTATCAAAATTTTTTTAAAAAATGTATTTACTGTCATTTCTTTACACTTCTGAAAAACTTTGTTAAGCTGAGTAACTGCTTTTTTACCTTTAGTAACCAAATGTGATGTACCTCTCTTTACGCTAATCATAGATGTAAAATGAAATCCTAAATAGCAATAACTGTTAACTACTTCTAATCTCTTATTATCAAAGAACCATTTTTCACGTTTTCCTAAGTGCCCTCCTTTCCTAAATACCATAATCTTAGTTTTGTCTATGTTTGCACTTAATTTCATATTATCACAACAAGTTTCTAACATCTTTAATTGATTTTGTAAACCAGTAGGTGTAGTTGACATAAATGCTACGTCATCAGCAAATAACAAGATAACTCAAAAATATCTGGAAACAGTTGTGCACCGTGCTTACCTTTTTCATTCATAACGTTTGCTAACTGATTAATGAACATAGAAAACAATGTAGGGCTTAGAACACATCCCTGTCTTACCCCCATGGGGGTTTGAAACATATTAGTTAATTCAGAATTTGCTCGTATGCATGCTGATAATGACTTATACATAGCCCAAGTGGATGCAAAAAATTTACCCTTTACACCTTGCTGTTTGATATAACGTAATAACCTGTCATGTTCAACTGTGTCGAAGGCCTTTTTAAAATCTACAAAGGCAGCATACAATTTTCTTCCTGTTTTAGTCATATAGTTCTGAATAGTGGTGTACACAGTAAATATCTGATCAACTGTAGAATATGTTTGACGAAAACCTGCCTGACATTCTGAGATTAGGTTATTACTTTCTAACCAGTCATACAATCGAACATTCAATATGGTAGTGTAGCATTTAGATACTACACTTAAGAGAGAAACTCCTCTATAATTATCAACATTCTCAGGATCTCCTTTCTTATACAGAGGAATAGTTATGGCTTTAGACCATTCTTGAGGGTATATGCCTTGGTCAAAAATTACATTAAATAGCTTTACCAGAAATACATTTACTTTTGGACCACCATTTTTTAAAATCATTTCTGCAGAAATTTCATCAATGCCGCTTGCTTTGTTGTTTTTCAGTCTTCTAATAGCATGACTAACTTCTTCTTCTGTTATCTTTTTATTTAACACGTGGTCTATTTCCTCGGATAAATCATTTACAATGTCACATTCATCAATACATTCATCATTAACACCCTGAAAGATGTTTTTAAAGTGGTTAAACCAGTCATCTGTGGTGATGTTGTTTGTAATTCTAATCTTATTTCCAAGACCCAATCTACGAGAGAGAGAGAGAGAGAGAGAGAGAGAGAGAGATGGAGAGAGAGAGAGAGAGAGAGAGAGAGAGAGAGCAGACAGACAGACAGACAAGACAGACAGACAGACAGACAGACAGAGAGAGAGAGAGAGAGAGAGAGAGAGAGAGAGAGATGGAGAGAGAGAGAGGAGAGAGGAGAGAGGAGAGAGAGAGAGAGAGAGAGAGAGAGAGAGAGATGTACTCTTTCGGATGAGATTCTAAACTGAGGTCCTGAACGTAGGCAGAACATTTTGAACACAAGTCAAAACCTGTTCCCATAATTTTTCCCATAGTTCTGCCATTTGGATGAGTAGGTCATCGTGTGCCGGAGGGAACGGATGACAAAATTTACAAAGCCTCATGCTCAGGAGGACTGAGTGTAAAAAAATCTTATCGAAATGAATTTATAACACACGCACATGCCCCCCCCCCCCCCCCCATATATATAAAGGATGTTACCTTGCCTGGCCTTGTCTTGCATTATCGCCTCCCTATGGTAACACAAACGCCTCATGTTTTTTTTCCATCCTACCTCTGGCAGTATTCAGCAGAACCATTTCTTGCACAGAGGCAGAAATAGGATCATCAGAAACTGCTGTATGCTACATACACACATCGTCTTTAAGAAACTTTTACAGTGAAAGCATTAGGTTTGTTTCTGAGATGGAAAGCACAACACACACCACACACACACACACACACACCACACACACACACACACAACACACACACTACCACACACACTTACTCACCCACTCACACAAAATCACAATGCCCAAAACAAAACGCGTTTAGTTTATATGACTTTCTGCCTATTTTCAGCTAATGGAGTTTATTATCATACAAAGAAAGAAAAGACGAATATATTTGACAATTTCTTCCTTTCCCAATCAACTTTCAAAACGAAGATGATGAATTGGCGGATGTACCAATCTTAAATAAAGAGCTGAGAGAAACCTTGCCGTCCAGAGAGGACGCTAAAGATATCATTAACGTCTGATTGAAATTTTTTAAAAGTTAAAAGAAAGCTGTAGGATAACTACAATCCGAATAGACTGTCCCTGTTGGTCATTCTATAAATTATCCCTTGATAGCTGTCTTCAAAAGCTGCTGCTGCTGATGGATTTGTGTACCATCTGCTTTTTTGTGTCAAACCACTACAATGCCATAGCGCAGGCCTGCTTTCCAGCACTTCTTTAAAAAAAAAAGTCAGCTTGTCTTTGCTTGGAGCTTTTACAACTCATGGTTAGTGTTTCACTTTAAAGTCCGTCCACCACATACTGATATCAGACGGGAAAGTGTGTGTGTGTGTGTGTGTGTGTGTGTGTGTTGTTGTGTGTGTGTGTGTGTGTAGAGGGTGAGAGAGAGAGAGATAGAGAGAGAGAGAGTGAATGTGTGTGTGAGTGAGTGTATCAGAGAGAGAGAGAGAGAGGAGAGAGAGAGAGAGATTGTGTGTGTGTCTGTGTGCGTGCGTGTGTGCGTGCTTGCGCGCGTGTGTGTGTATGGGGGGGGGGGGGGGGGCCAATAACTGAGGGGGGAGAAAAAGAGAGAGAGAGACAGAGAGAGAGCAAAAAGACAGAGTGTGGTGTATGTGCGTGGTGAGTCAAGTCAAAATGATCTTTACTAGGGTAAAAATTTAAAAAATAATAATAAAGAAGAAGAAACGAAAGGAATTTTTATAGCGCTAATTTTTCAAAAAGAAAGCAAAAACGCTGCTTTAAAACCCCCCATACATATAACCAATAACAAATTAAAAGAGTTAACAAATTCAAATTTACATATATGCGCGCCACGCAGCACGCAGTAGCACGCACGCCGACACATTTAAAAGCGCGCGCACGCAGCACGCACGCACGCCGCCCCCCAAAAACCCCCCAAAACACAACACAACACAAAAAATTTTACATTGGGCAGGGGGTGGATTTTGGCTGTTTTAGGCGGGATAGATTTTAGATAAAAGAGGGGGGGGGGGGGGGGGGGGGTAGATTGGATAAATAAAGTTTGAGGCTGGATTTAAAAGTGTCACAAGTGGGTTTTGGGGAAGGGAGAGAGGGAGGTCTTCCTCCAATCATGGACCCGAAAAAGAGAAAGATGCCGCAAAAGTGGATTGGTTGGGAAACTAGGTATTGTAAGCCCAAAGGGATCGCGCAGAGCGGAGGGAACGAGAAGGAGTGTATAGGTGAAGACAGTCCCAGAGGTAGGAGGGTGCTGTTTTGTGGAGATATTTGTAACAGAGGGTACTGATCTTATAGTCAACTCTATGTGGCACAAGCAGCCAGTGGAGAGATTGCAAGAGAGGAGTTATGTGCTCAGATTTTCTCTTTCTGAGGACAAGTCGAGCTGCAGAGTATTGTATACGTTGAAGGGAGTCGATTGATGATGCTGGCAGACCAGCCAGAAGAGAGTTGCAATAGTCCAGACATGAAAGAATGAGAGACGCGACTAGTTTGGATGTTGCATCAGTGGACAGGTACCCTTCGAATTGCACTAATACGCTGTAATTGATAGTAGCATGATTGGCAGGTCTGGGTGATGAATTTTTGCATTGAGAGTGTTGTTGATAACAAACCCCAAGATACTTCACAGCAGTGGATAGAGGAATTGATATATTGCCAAATGCTATTAAAGCTGTTGTGATGGAAGAGAGTTTGTGCTTGGTCCCTACAAGCATGGCTTCCGTTTTGTCTGGATTTAGCTGTAACTTGTTCTGTATCATCCAGTTTTGGATATCTTCAAGAGAGAAGGCAGATTTTCAGGTGTACCACTGCTAAGAATCTGAAAGTCATCGCCATAGAAATGATGGTTGATCTGATGACGGTTTATTATGTGTGAAAGTGGAGCAGTGTATAGAGTGAAAAGAATAGGGCTGAGAACTGTTGCCTGTGGAACTACACATTCCAGTTTGGTAGGTGATGATTGAATCTTGTTTATTGAAACTATGTAGAATCGGCCTGTAAGGTATGATCTAAACCAGGTGAGGGCTGTGCCTGTAATACCAAACGTGACTTTGAGACGGGACAGAAGAATTGAATGGTCTATTGTGTCAAAGGCTGCAGATAAGTCGAGAAGAGTGAGAATGGACATTTTCCCTAAGAAGCATGTAGAAGTGTGTTTATAGCAGGAAGTTCAGAGTGGCTGTGGACAGTTGGCAGAGGGCTTGCCTTTGCAGATCCCATTTGAGTTGAGGTGAGGGGGAAAAGATTTCATGGACGTAGCGTTCAGAACTTGAGCAGAGTAATACTTCGTCTTTGCTGAATGGATTAAGTTTTTTAACTTTGTTGATTTGTTTTCGAAAGAGCTGTTTATTTATTTCAGTTTTTGGTTTTCTCCATTGTCGCTGAGTTGTCGGCGTTTGCGCTTTGCGACAAAGATATCATGGGGCACAGGACCTATCAGGCAGAATGAGGTCAGTGGGAGGCGCGTGCTCATCAAGGGGTTGGCTAAGAACAATGTTGTAGTATTTGGAAGAGTCATTGTGGTCAGGGGTTTGTGATAGGCGTTCAGCAGCTTGGGTAAAGAAAGTTTGAATATCTATGGCCTTGAGATTGCCATGGATGATGCAATTTTTCTTTTTGATAGGCCTTGCAACGTTGAGAAAGAAAAGAATAGCAGAGTGATCAGAAAGTAGTTCATTAGTGACAGATACGGACGTGACGAGATGTACTGAAATATCAGTGATGAGCCAGTCTAAAATATGACCTGATCTGTGTGTAGCTTAATTTACCAGCTGGGAGAGTGGTTTGACAGAGAAAGAGAAAGACGCTTGCCATCAGGAGAAGACTGGTTGTCAAAGTGGAAGTTAAAGTTGCCAAGAATAATAAGCTTCTTGGGAGCGAGGCTGTTGTGATCATGGCGTAACAGGAATTCTTGATCAAAAAGGGAAGATGTCAGATTGTTTTTACGGCTAGGAGGTGGGCGGTAAAGGCAGTAGAAAGTAAACAGAATGGCCGGGTAGGTTGAGGTTGAGTTCACAGACTTCGAAAGATTCCGATGAGAAAGGGAGGGAGTGGCAGAATGAAAGAGCGGGATGCAGAGTGTCCTTGTAAACAAAAGCAATGCCACCTCCACGGGAGAGTCGGGGGAAGGAAAGAGTCTTATAGCCAGGTGGTGTTAGCTGTTTTATCTTAGGTTCATGGCCTTGTTGTTTTAAACCATGTTTCTGTGAGAAAAGTTAAATCTAGGTTTTGATCAGAGATAAAATCGGAAAGAAAATCAGCCTTTCCATCCGGGCAGACAGATTGTACATTGTGCAAACAGATGTGAAGAAGATTTGATGGAGGTGGAGAGGTTGAAAAAGAAAGTGATGAATTAGGACAATCATCGGAGGAAGAAGATGAAGGCGATCGTAGAGATGTGGACAGTGGGAGAACAGGCAAGAGTTCGATGGTGAGTCAGGTGTGGAGGGTGGTAAACAAATTGAGTCAGGCAGGAGATTTGAATATTCACGCACAGCATGAAACACATTATGATCAGATAAGGTATTGTCAGAGTCACACATAGAGGAGAAATCAATAAAAGGGGCAAGCTTGTCATGGGGAGACGAGGCAGCCTGGTCAGTGGTTGGAGAAGTGACGTCAGAGGTGAGGGAGCACACCACAGGCGATGACGTTTGTCTGCACGTGTTCCTCTTCTGGTTTTGCCACGATTGATGCCAAGGTTTGAAATATGTTGTTTGTTTCTTCATCAAGTCTGTTCTGTTTGCGGCCAATTTCACGTAACAATACTCTCATGTTTTCAGGGGGGTGTGTCGTCGGGAAGGAGTGGGAAAGCAGGATGGTGATGGTGGGGGAGGTTGATGTTTGTGGCACCTGTCCTGTGAGACACTTGCAGTTTATCAAGCTGCAGTAGGGTCAGGATAGAGCGAGTTGAAAAGGTCAGCACAACAATGTGAACATAAATCATGTCGCCATTTTTCTAAAAAAACCCAATAATATTCAAAGGATAAAAAATTCAGAATTGAAATATTTTACAAAACAAGCAATGTCAAGAAAAACTGTCCCGACCGCCAAACTCCTCAGAGAAACACAAACACAACGATAGAAAACAGTCCTCGCAGGATAACAAGAAATACACAAATCACACACTTCTATTCAGAGCCACACGCACACACACCATGCTGCCACCAGGCGCAAAAGTAGTACAGTAGAACTCGGTTATAAGGAGTGCTCGGGGACCGAAAATTTTACTCCTTATAACCGAGGTTCCTTATAACAGAGTTCTCGGATATAAAGAGTACCCAAGCCCAACTACCTTATAACCGGACTTTTGCCGTTTTTCGGTGTCAGAATCGCACTCACTCTCTCTCTCTCTCTCGCTCTCTCTCTCGCTCGCTCGTACAATGAAACAACAATCTGATAAAAAATTACTCAAACAGCTATATTCATCATTTTTTTAAAATTCAAAACAAAACAAAACAAAAACATAAAACGCACACTTTGTTAAACTAAAAGCGAGTGTAGAAACCCAAACAAAAAGAAGCAAAAAGGGACGCTAAACAACCCCGTTTAGAACAACAAAACCTAAATCCTGAAAGTAAAACAAATTGTAGCAATAAGAAACAGAATTATTGTTAATCGTTGAAACGATAAGTCCTTTATGAGGCCATAGGCACTTCACTTGGTGAATTCAGTCATTTTTGATTGGCTTTACCTACTGGGATACATCATCTGGCATGGTATGCGTATGATTGAATCAAAATGTTTTTACGAATGGAAAAAAAAAGGTCTAACTAAAAATAAATTTTGTAAACGTTCATGAAAAAGCCGTACTGTACATAAAAAAGCCTGATGACCGGGGATGGGAGGGGGGAAGGTCTTCATTTTTCTTGAAATCAAATTTTATTCATCTTGCATACAGCTTTCAGTGTTTCTTTTTTCTGTTTGTTTTTTTCAATACTTCACAGATTAACCCCATGCACACACATACAAAAAGGGCGACCAAAACCGACCCCCCCCCCCCCCCCCCTCCACTCTCTCTCTCC
Source organism: Rapana venosa (assembly GCA_028751875.1). Lineage (NCBI taxonomy): Eukaryota > Metazoa > Mollusca > Gastropoda > Neogastropoda > Muricidae > Rapana > Rapana venosa. The sequence goes on along the minus strand of CM054135.1, from coordinate 33,640,293 downwards.
CCCAGTCCCCCTGTCTTTCCATTCCTTCCCTCCCGCCCCCCCCCCCCCCCCCCCTCCCTCTCTCCCTCTTTCAGGCCCCCTGCCCTCTAGATCTATGTCTTTAGCCCCCCCCCCCCTCTCTCTCCCCTTCTCTTTTCCCCTCTCTCTCTTTTTAAGTCTGTCACCCACACACAAACACAACAGAAAAGGGACGAAGAAGAGAAGAAGAAAAAAAGAAGCCTTACCTTGCATTTTAAACCATTTTAGTAGTGCTGATCGACACTGTCTAATGTGGCAGATCTCGAATTTTTCGAGAAAGACTTCCGAACCTTGGAAACCGGGTTCAATTTATCTTTGGCGATCTCCCCATATGTTACATGAGTAGTGAAGGGAACCCCCCCCTCTTCTGCAATAGCTACTTTCCTTTTTAGGGGGTTTGGTTGAATCTTTCGGATTATGTCAAGCTTTTCACTGAGGGGACAAGACGTCCTTTTTTTCCCGTTCCGACATCTTGGAGACGAAGGGAAATTGAGTTTGCGAAGCAAAGGCCTATGAAATAACTCAACCTACTTTGGGTTTTTAAAGTGGTGCAGTAAAGCACTCCTTATAACCGGGCTCGGGTCGATTTGGGGCAATATTTTTCACTCCTTATAAGCGAGGTATCGTATAACCGAGCTCCTTATAACCGAGTTTTCGCAAGTCATAACAAAGAACAAAGTAAATCGGGGATTTTTTTTTTGCTCCTTATAACCGAGGTACCTTATAACCGAGCTCCTTATAACCGGGCCCGACTGTATCAAGTATATTAAGTTTACACAACTTTTTTTCATTCTGCCCCACGCCAAAAATCAATAAAATTAACATTAAAAAGCATTCAAAAGAATTTAAATCTATGTAAAAAACACACAATAATACATAATGATTTATTTTTATATAAATCCAGGCCTCACAATACATGATAACACAAACTCCAAGACAGTACAATATATGCGCAATCATACGGACAAATAATAAAAATACAAAATAGGGGTAAGAATAACAGTTTACACACCAGCTAGATGTAAAGTAGCCTTGAGTGAAGAGTGAAGGGAGGGAGGGGGGGGGGGGGGGGGGAGTGGGGGAGGGAGAGAGAGAGAGGGGGGGGGGGGGGAAGGAGAGAGTGACGATAAAACAATACACTACTATGGAGAACTGAGGGCCTAGCGTTTTCCACACATGCATATCAAGTATTTGCAGTAGTTTGTGCTGAGAATATTTAAACTGGATCAATAGACCAACTCTGAAATAATTATGTCTAGAAACAATAAAAAGGCTTTGCAAAGAGAGGCTTAGTATTTTCTCAGTCTCTGTCTTTCTGCCTGCCTGTTTGTCTGTCTGTCTCATATCCTAACAGTCTCCACTTTTCCACATCTGAGTTCTGGGTGATACATCCCCTTTCCTGCCTTTCATTTCAGCCCTCCCTCCCTACACCATGCTGAGACCTGACATTTCTTTCCCCCACTCTCCCACCCCCTCTCCCTGTAGTGTGAATGCCCCACCCTTTTTTCTGTTTCTCCAAGGGTGGGAAGTTCCTTTGACTCTCAGGTCGACCAGGTGTGGACTGGAGCCTTCTTTGTGTGTTTGACTCCAGGTGAAAAGGAGCGACAGGAAGTTGTGTTTAAGAGACCCACTTCTTTTTCTTTCAGCCTTGTGACTGAAGCAGGGGCTGTTTGACCTGATGACTAGGAGCGAGGAGACTATCACCCATTGTATGTCCCCTGTGAGAGGGAGGGAGTGAACAGAGGGGAAGGGGGACAACTAATGTGAATTTGCACAAACCTGGCAGGTCTGAATATTTCAAAAGTTTCAGCAAACGCTGTGCCCCCTCAGTTTTGTCTGCTAGCTTCCTAACCACAATAATTATGCATGGGTGAGGTCAACACTGCAGCAACACAAGCATTCCAAACCACGGCAGTACAAGTTTGACTTTAAGATCACTTGGCAAGACAGGAGAACACAAGGCATTCACTGTGTGTTCAGCCACAGGTTAGAAGAGACTTTACCTAGTTAGAACTGAAGAAGACCACGTAAAGAGTGAAGACAATGCAAAGCCACTTCTCAGGTCTCCCTGTACTCCATGGTGTGTTTCCTAGGGTTGGCCAGCTGAACACATTTCTCCTCTAGCATGTTTTTCTGTTCCTGTTTTATATATCAAGAAACACTGCTATCATTTGTAGTTGAGTTCAGGAAATACTCCACTAGTGTTACTAGGCTGATGAAGCTTTAGATTTGGCCACTTTTCATGCTATTTTCCTTTATCACTCTTGCATTTTCCTTTTATCACTCTTGCATTCATATCACACGTACTAATGCATCCACAGAAATTTAAAAACCCCACCTTTTTGTGAAAGACAACTAAATAAATGTAAACTTGCACAAATCTGGTAGGTCAAAATATTCATATTTTTTAAATATTAAATTCTTCTGAAATCAATTGCTTCTGCTCTAACTTTGCAAACGTTTTCATGATGATGTCTCAGTCAATGTAGCTACGAACTCTTTCACAATGGCTGCATTGAACCCACCTGCTGATCTATTGATGGCAAGTTTTCTAGAGGATGTACACAAACAGCCCAGTCACAATCTCATAAACCAGGCATCAGATTGATCTAATCCTTTAACACAGGTTGTTTTTTCCCTTGCTCACCTCCTCTCCATTACCATGTTTATCATGTGCAGCTGTGTTGTGCTCTGCAGTGAAGTTACAAGACACAAACAGTTCTTTGTCCAGATGGACACCAGTCCCTTCAAGTTGTTTCTGTTGATGTTTTGCCGCTCTCTTCTCGTCCTGACATACCTGGCTGGGTGGTTTTCTTCAGTATTGAGCCTGAGTGTGTTGGTTCAAAACAGATTTTGCCATGCTTTGTGCTTGTGTTGCTTTGTCTGGCCTCAGTCAAAGAACAAAAACAGTTCGATCTTCATCACCTGATGCCTTCCAACGACAGACGGTGTTGTCAGTCAGCAGGCAGTCAGGGTTTTCTCCACAGTCGCTGGAAGATTGGTAACTGGCATTTTGAGAGTAATAACAAGAATGTTAACACAGCCCATTAAAAAGGTGTATCTGCTTCCTGCGAGAGAAAGAACAAGCTTCAAAGAAAAAGGAGGGGGGTTAGAGAGAGAAGCGGTAGAGAGAGACACGGAGAGACAGAGACAGTGATATAGAGGGGGGGGGGGGGGGGGGCACCCGACACTACCCTATACCCCCCTCCCCTTTTAGAATTTATTTTGGTTTTTTTCCTTTCTGAAAGGTTCAAGCCTGCGCTGTTTATCAAAAAACGACAGGGATTATGAATGTTCACTTGTATGCTTCGTCTGGGCGATACGAGAGGGAGGCGGTTGCCTGAGAGGAGTCACAAAAGTGTCACGTTGAATTAGCTTTTGTTGCTCTTTACATCTGTTTTGAACGTAGGCCATTAACACTTGTTTATTTCTGACAAAGCTCCGGGGAAAATCAACATTAAGAAGCAAGCATGGCGATTGTTACGAACTGGTTTATGGCCAAATCATGTGTAGTGTTCCAAGTGTCTCGTGGGGGTGGTTGTTGATGACCAAATTACTAGAGATCGTCAAGTGCAAAAGAAAGACAGAGAGAATGAAAGAAAGGAAAAAATGAATAACGACGGTAGAAAGACAGCAACTAAAAACGAAAGAAAACATCCGATTATATGATTTCCAGCTTATGAGATCTAACACAACAATTTTTTTTTTCCGAATAAAATTAAACTTAATATTCGTAAAGTCCAGTGCGTGTTCATATGCATGTTCATATTCACAGGCGATGAACACATCTGTTCTATTCCGCCTTAGAAAACTCTTTATCATAAAGAAAAAGGGTGGAAAGTGAAGACATGATAAACGCTATGCCTTGAGAGGAGAGATGTGGAAAATAATTTACGTAGAAAATATGGAGCTTCCCGAACATATACGAAAAAAAAATCGCAAATGCTATTCTGTGTTCAGACCGATATACATAGCTTAGCAGTTTGGTTCGAGTTTTCTGTATTTGTGTGTGCAAATCGGAGATGTTCAGCTTTTCTTCTCCATTGAGTAGTGCAGTGGCTGGGAGGCATGTTGTTTTGAGTTGTGTGTAACGAACAGCTATGTATAGCATGCTTTACTCTCTCTCTCTCTCGCTTTTTCTCTCCACCCCCCACCCCCTCTCTGTTAGTCATCCCGGTTTTGGATGAATGTTTTATTTATAACAATGTATATATTTCTGTTTTAATCATGATTTTAATCGTTGTGTTTCCCGTTTTGTCTGGATGAATGTTTCATTCATTATTTTTATGTTCTCAATCATAACGTGTGTCAACAGTAAGTGTAATAAGTATGTTCATCATAATCATGATATGATTCCCTTCACTTTTTATGACTGTAGTCACAAAGAGATGGGGGTATTAGCGTTTGAAAATGGCATCAAATAGCATCTGTCATTGTATACACTATGTAGTTATAATTATAAATACCTCTCTCTCTCTCGCTCTCTCTCTCTCCCTCCCTCCTCCTTTCTCTCAGTGTCTCCCCTCTTTCCTCCTTCCTGTCCATATTGACTTTTTTCTTTTCTTACAAACGGTTTTTCTATGGTTTTCTTTGTTTTATTGTTGTTTCTTTCTTTGTTAGTTGTGGTTTTTGTTTCCCCATCTCAATCTTCGAGAAATGTTTTTTTAACGTTGTTTGATCAGGTTGATATAGAGGTTTTCGATTAGTTTTGTTTGTTTGTGTTTTGTTTTTCTTTGTTCATACCCCTATACAGGTTGAGAATCTCCCCCCCCCCCTCTCTTTCTCGCTCTCTCTTTCTCAAATAAGCTATTTTCTTCTCTTCTCATGTAACAGATGCTCCTGCTGCTGCTGATGATGATAAGAAGATGATGATGATGGTGAGAGGAGAGAGAGAGAGAGAGAGAGAGAGAGAGGAGAGAGAGAGAGAGAGAGAGAGAGTGTTGTGTGTTGTGTGTGTGTGTGTGTGTGTGTGTGTGTGTGTGTGTGTGTGGTTTAAAGTATTATATACGCTGTTCATGTGCTTTGAATCCAAGAAAGATGTACTATTACTTTTAAACTATTTCAGAGCTTTAGCTCGCTCGCTCTGTCTGTCTGTCTGTCTGTCTGTCTCTCTCTCCCTACACAAAATAAAACAGCAAACACTGTATATGACCGCTGAGGTTGAATAACAGGGCGGTATACGGCAATAGAAAAGAATTAGTTTTACCATCTTTTTTCCGTTTCTCTGCTAGAGCTCCGAAGTTTACCAATGGTGAGATTTTGCGTATGCGACCGTTTTTGCCCCCATGAAGGTAGGCGCATTCCGACTTCGGGGATGTATGCTGGGTATGTTCGTGTTTTCGTAACCTACCGAACGCTGACATGAACAAAGGTTTTTTTTACATGCATATTTGATCTTCAGTATTTGTATATACACGAAGGGATTTAAGGCACTTGCAGGTCTGCACTTGAAGTTGGCATGAGAGATCGTAAAAATTCCCACCCTTAATTCACCAGACGCCGCCGAGATTCAAACCCACAACTTCACAGAATCATGGGGTTGAAGTCGAAGGGTATTATACACTCGGCTACAGCGCCCGTGCTTTATGACCTGATTTACCCATTTCAGGGAGTGCAACCCATTCTGTATGCATTGGTGATGAATTATTACCAAAACCAAGACCCAGGTTATTGCTTGCACATTGCTGGACATAATACATATTGTTTACAAGAAGGTAAAACACAAGTGTGTGTTTTCGATTTTTGTCTGTTCACTTAAAGGGATAATTATTAGACATCGTATGTGGTGTGTGTGTGTGTGGTGTGTGTGTGTGTGTGTGATGAGATGAAGGCTTTAAAGTAAATAGATGCCTGTTGGTATTAGAAGGTTTTGCGCGAATCGAAATATTGGTTTCAAACAATACAAACAATATGTTGCAAAAAACGTGGCAAAGAAACGCAAATAGACTCCCCCCCCAAAAAAAAACCCCCAAAAAATTACACACACAGAACAAACCAAAAACAATGCCAAAGGCAGAACCTCTACAATTGCGATTCATTCTGACATTAAAGCTATGACAGTCACACAATCCTATTTTACAGACAAAGAAGTTACAGGGGACTGCATCAGAGACAATTCTATCTGGCACAATACCATTAGATCGGTCTGAACCTCATGCAGACTTGTCTTGAAATCCTAGTGGGAACTTTTTCAAGCAAGTACTATACAATTCATAAAAACACTATACAATTCACAACAACACACTAATGATAATATTCCCTGACAACTTCCGATGATGATGACAGACATAGGCCTACAGGAAAGCAGGTTTTCCTCTTCAGCAGTCAGGTGGAATGCAATGGCAAAAAGCCAGGCTGAAATAATGCTGCAGACAGGGAATGGAGAAAAGCCAGGCTGAAATAATGCTGCAGACAGGGAATGGAGAAAAGCCAGGCTGAAATAATGCTGAAATAATGCTGCAGACAGGGAACGGAGAAAAGCCAGGCTGAAATAATGCTGCAGAAAAGCCAGGCTGAAATAATGCTGCAGACAGGGAATGGAGAAAAGCCAGGCTGAAATAATGCTGCAGACAGGGAACGGAGAAAAGCCAGGCTGAAATAATGCTGCAGACAGGGAATGGAGAAAAGCCAGGCTGAAATAATGCTGCAGACAGGGAACGGAGAAAAGCCAGGCTGAAATAATGCTGCAGACAGGGAACGGAGAAAAGCCAGGCTGAAATAATGCTGAAATAATGCTGCAGACAGGGAACAGAGAAAAGCCAGGCTGAAAAAATGCTGCAGACAGGGAACAGAGAAAAGCCAGGCTGAAATAATGCTGCAGACAGGGAATGGAGAAAAGCCAGGCTGAAATAATGCTGCAGACAGGGAACGGAGAAATGCCAGGCTGAAATAATGCTGCAGACAGGGAATGGAGAAAAGCCAGGCTGAAATAATGCTGAAATAATGCTGCAGACAGGGAACGGAGAAAAGCCAGGCTGAAATAATGCTGAAATAATGCTGCAGACAGGGGACGGAGAAAAGCCAGGCTGAAATAATGCTGAAATAATGCTGCAGACAGGGAACGGAGAAAAGCCAGGCTGAAATAATGCTGAAATAATGCTGCAGACAGGGAACGGAGAAATGCCAGGCTGAAATAATGCTGCAGACACGGAATGGAGAAAAGCCAGGCTGAAATAATGCTGAAATAATGCTGCAGACAGGGGACGGAGAAAAGCAAGGCTGAAATAATGCTGAAATAATGCTGCAGACAGGGGACGGAGAAAAGCCAGGCTGAAATAATGCTGAAATAATGCTGCAGACAGGGGACGGAGAAAAGCCAGGCTGAAATAATGCTGCAGACAGGGAACGGAGAAAAGCCAGGCTGAAATAATGCTGCAGACAGGGAATGGAGAAAAGCCAGGCTGAAATAATCCTGAAATAATGCTGCAGACAGGGGGCGGAGAAAAGCCAGGCTGAAATAATGCTGAAATAATGCTGCAGACAGGGGACGGAGAAAAGCCAGGCTGAAATAATGCTGCAGACAGGGGACGGAGAAAAGCCAGGCTGAAATAATGCTGCAGAAATACATGTAGCTAGGCAGATGTTTCCGTGTGAAATATGCTAATTAGCTGACAATCTCTTAAGGTGTCGCAGTCAGACCATATAATGAGCATCCAAATCATGCAGAAGGGGGATGGGTGGTGGTGGGGGAGAGCCATCGAGCCAGCGAGCGAGCGAGCGAGCGAGCGAGAGCGAGAGAGAGAGAGAGAGAGAGAGAGAGAGAGAGAGAGATTTTATTAAATGAAGGCCATAGCCCCATTTGAAAGGGGGTTTGACTAGACACGACAAATCATAATAGTACATAACAAACCCTGATGAACTACACACAATATTTAAAGGAGCAAAGTTTTTATTGACATTTTCATTGGTGGAAGCCATTAACCATGGCAGTCTAAATGAGCAGGGTTGGTTCTAGTATATTTTTAAAGAAGGAACTGAATTCCGAGATCTTGTTAGACCGTGCAACATTACAGCCTTGTTAGATTGCACAACATTACAGCCCTGTTAAGACCGGACAACATTACAGCCCTGTAAGATTGCACAACATTACAGCCCTGTTAAGACCGGACAACATTACAGCCCTGTAAGATTGCACAACATTACAGCCCTGTTAAGACCGGACAACATTACAGCAAATGAACTCCACTTTCCTCGGCACTGTTACACAAAAGACAAAGCAGATCGGTACTGTGCTGCTATTCAGAAGGACGAGATAGCACTGAGGAGAAAGATAAAAAATACCACACGTGAACTTGGGGGGCTGACAGAGAGATGTATGGACAGAGACAAAAGACAAGGAAAATTGAGAACGACAGAAAACACATCAGAACTAGGACTGACAATCTCAGTTCATCTGAATTTTATAGAAAAGGCAAACATACTGACAGGCAGACAGACAGGCAAACAGACCCATGAATGGAAGGACGAATACACAGCATCTTATCCAATCCAATTAGGCCAAGCTAATGCTTCACAAACAAAGCAAAGCACTCAAATAAGACCCCCCCCCCCAAACACACACACACACACACACCACCACCACCACCACCACCAAAGAGACAACAGCAACAACAAGAAAACACCCTGACAAAGACACATTCTACTTCACTTACACCAAGTAGAAATACTCTCAAGAAAAAAATCCTTAAGAGGTCACGGTAAAAAGTAACATAAACAAACGACCCACAGAGCGACTGTCTTACTAGCGCTTTGCACGTCCATCCACACCTAGTGCTCAAACCGCGGGGACAAACTGGAGGAGAGTTTGCACGCAGACGGTGGACGAAAGGGTTGCCTGATCTCGTCAACTTCATGCAATAGAAAAAGACGGCAGCAAAAATCAATACATGCTGCAACCCTCTCCCCCTCCCCCTGCTTCTGCTGCTGCCTTTTTAACTCACTGACTGAATCACTTTCTTCCATCTATTTTCATCTGTCCCTCCCTCCCTCCCTTCCAAAACATATCACCACAACACGGTTTCAGTGTGTGTGTGTGTGTGTGTGTGTGTGACAGAGACAGAGACAGAGAGAGTGCATGGTGTAGGCGTTTTTGTTCTTCTTAAGTTTAACGTCTTTTCACATTAAGTGACAGTAGACAAAGTGTATGTGCATATGTGTGTGTGCATGCTCGTTAATGTTTCATTGGTTTTAACACGGAGGCCATTACAGGTTGGATGCACTGCTACTGTATAACTCAATGTGTGTCAGGCACAAGTCCAGTCTTGTTGTTATTGCTACTGTTGTTGGTCTTGTTGTTATTGCTACTGTTGTTTTGTTGTTATTGCTATGTTGTTGGTAATCTTATTGCTGTTGTTGGTCTTGTTTTTATTGCTACTGTTGTTTGTCTTGTTATTGCTGTTGTTGGTCTTGTTATTGCTGTTGTTGGTCTTGTTATTGCTGTTGCTGGCCTTGTTGGGCGTTCCACAACCTGACACCATGAGAGTAATCTAGTCTGTGCACTCTCTTTCATTCAATACTTCAGGGAATCGCTGTGAGACCGGAGTACGCACTGAATGAAACATTTACCCGCATAGCTGTTTTCTTTCGACTATCTTGCCATAATTATAGGCAGCCATACTCAGACTTAATATATCTGTTCTCTCTTTTTTGAATCATTGGTCTAGAGGTAACACGCCTGTCTAGAAAGCGAAAAGTCCGGGTCAGAAGTGTGCGGTGGTTCGAATCCCGTTTGGGCCCGGAACTTTTCCCCCCTCCATTACACCATGAGTGGTGGTCTGGGCGCTAGTCTTTCGAATGAGACGATAAACCGAGGTCCCGTGTGTTACACAAAATCATTCAGCGCACGTGAAAGAACCCACGGCAACAAGAGAGTTGTCCATGGCAAAATTCTTAGAAAAAAGCCACTGATAGGGAAAAAAATACAGTTGCAGACCACAGAAAAAAAGAAAACAAAGGTGGAGCTGCTCTTGTGGCGACGCGCTCTCCCCGAGAGAGCAGCCCGAATTTCACGCAGAGAAATCTTGTGACTTAAAGAGGTATAAATAAATAAATAATGGAGGGTAAAGGTTGGTATGCCAAGACCTTCTTGAGGATGAAGACAATCTTAAAATTACGTTACAAAGTATGAACATATTTTTATGAGGGCCTTGGCACACATGCATAACTGACGAAGCTTTTGTCCTATTGTAGCTTCACTCATGAATACGTAAACCAGCGCCATAGCTTATGTGACCAAAACAAGGGTGAGTGACTAAGTGACTGTTTAATGTTAAATTTGAGTATCCAGACCAGTTCAAAGAATTAAAAGCATTATCTATGGTAGATTTTTTTTTTTAATAACGAGAAGGAAGGAAAAGACACCACAAAAAAACAAACAAAATTGAAGCAAATGAACTTCATTGAGAGCGAGAGAGAGCGAGAGAGAGAGAGAGTCACGAAACAATGAGATAATTCCAGCGAAAATGACGCAACTTTCAACAAAAATCCCACTCTAAGCACACCAGGGACAAAATAAAGAAAATGAACAAAAAGAAGAAGAAAAGAAAGAACAAAACAAACATAGAGGACAAAAAAGATGAATGAGGAAGGAACACCGCCCAGCATACCTGAGGGGATATAGCGTCCCACAAGTGTGGTCTCCGCGCATGTCAGGAAGTGAATGATGGAAGCTTCCGGAGCCGCCGAGCGAACACGAAGAGCTTGCGTTTTTTGCCGATCGCGGCTGCTATCGTTTGCCAACATATTGCCCCATGCTCGTAAATCGGCGGAGATGCAGCGGGGCTAAGACAGAGGCCTGACAGTGTAATATGCGTGAAATAAAGCTTCAAACACACCATGGTCACACCATGCTAATGTTCGTTCAGCTAATTCTACTTGTTAACTGTTTGATACATTTCTGTGGTTTTACATCTGTTTACCGTCTAATATCACTAAAAGTGAACAGACGTAAAATTGAAGTCAACAACATCTGTTTACCCTTTAACACAGGTTGCTACAAATGTTTTAACTACATTCAATCAGAACGCTTCTGATACAATCTGAAAGGTTTACACGGTAGCGGTTTTAACACCGCTCAATTATAGCAGGAAGAGCAGTTTTGATGCTATTCAACACTTGCGATTTTCGATATTTGAACGATTAGCCCAAAACTGTGGTATTTCTTTCTTTTACGCAGTTTCATACTTGTGGTTTTAGAACGCTGAGCCAATATTACGTCTATTTCAAGTGGCACTAACAGCTTTCAGACCATTTAGTTTGTTGCCAAAAGGAAAAAAATTCTGATAATGCACATGCTGTGCACAAACAGTGCCCATCACTTGATCATATGGACTTCAGTTGGTTGAAAAACATTACAACATCTGCAATCAAAATGATAAAAGAACCACGGTAGTCGGTGTACGTGTAATGCTCATACAAAATGGCACCAATGTGAAGTGTGTAACACGGAAAAGAAAAAAATATTTAGGCAAAACAGAATATTTTGTGTTGAACAGAAACACACAGGTTCGGTATTTTCGGGAGAAAAAAAATACCAGCCACGTGCGGCGTGACCTTGAAGGAAGCAGACAAGGGAAGCACCAGAAAGTATCAGAGAAAGAGACTGATCCTGCTGTCAATAAGTCATGTTTAGTCGGTGATCAAGGGGAGCTGCGATAGGACACATGGAAGGAAGAGAACCTGGCAAATCTGCTACTTCCGACTTCAACTACTGACGACAGCAGCAACATGTCCTTCAGCCTGGGGCCTGGACAGCCAGCCCATGATTGACTACACGACTGCAAGATTTGACATACAGGTGCGTTGTTTTCTGCTACAGTCTGACTTCATCCGATTAGCGGATATTTCACAGTTGACTGTCCATGTAAAAAAACAAACCCAACAAACAATGCTCTGGTTTCCATGTCGTAATCGCGTCGCAGGGGGCGATGTTCAGTGGGTTCAATTGTTCTCTCTCTCTCTCTCTCTCTCTCTCTCTCTCTCTCTCTCTCTCTCTCTCTGTGTGCTGTAAAGACAGTCATTACAAAACGGATTAAGGGTATCTAAAAATGAACCACTTGGCTCCTGACACAATCTAATTTTTATTCAGTCCTTAGCTTGTGAAAGTTGCATTTGTAACCGACAGTTTCAGATTACCATTTTACATCTTCTTACCATAATTCATGTGTATTTTCAAAATACATTTCTTTGTTTGACTTCTCCATATAACATTTACATGAATAGCCATTTTGTAAAGGGTTTCCTCTCAAGTATCTCTGTAGAGAATTTGTTTTTCTCTTCAACACGTCTGACCTTTCTTACATTTTCATTATTTGTATGCAATTGCAAGCAAAACATTCCTAGTCTCTCTCTCTCTCTCTCTCCTCTCTCTCTCTCTCTCTCTCTCTCTCTCTCTCTCTCTCTCTCTGTCTGTCTGTCTGTATGTATTTCCGTCTCGTCGTCCGTCTCTCTCTCTCTCTCTTCCTCCTTTCTCTCTTCTCTCTCTCTGTGCTTCTGTTTCTTTCTCTGCGTTTCTCCTGGTCTCTATCTGTCTTTCTCTCTGCCTATCTATCTGTCTCTAAAATCTTCACTGTGTATGAGCGATGCCCTTTCCTTCACACTGTCACAGCCTCGTTGTTAATAGCTTTTCTACAGCAGTGAAGGGGGAAGTGATGGCACTAAGGCTGTCGCTTGTTTGTTCACCGATTTAAAAGTCCATAGTTCTCACAGAACGATCAACATGGCCGCCATAAATCAGGGCGGATTTTCTCAGGGAAGCTTCCCTCATTTCCCCCATTTATCTGGATCCACCGAGTGTCGTCACCATGATTCTGGAAAGAGGTTTATCATCTTCAGAACAGCCAGGAAAGCATATGAAGGAGGAGGTAAAGGAGGTAAAGGAGTCCCATAACCTATAAGGTCGTAGGGGAGCGAGGCGTCAGAGACCTCACTTCTCTAGGGCCAGCATATTGAGGGCGGCGCCCATCTCCTCTCCCTCGCTGCTTTACCTTCCCTGACCCTAAAGAGGGCAGGTACCCATTTACAGCTGGGTGAACTGGGGGAACTGTACTGAAGCCAAGGCGCGCAAACGGTCACCCATCCAACTGGTAACCACGCTCGACGCTGCTTAACTTGGCTGGGGGAGGAATATTGTAGAAGCTGAGCAGGGTTCAAGTACACAGACACAGGTATGCGTTTTGGAGCAAGATTCTTGAACACTGAAGAGTTTTTCACCCCGTGGGACTCCCGGGGTATGCTTGCAAAGCGAGCATCGCAAGAATAGGATCTCTGCCCTCCAACCAGGCATGTCGTAAAAGGCGACTAAGGTGGAACCCTTCCCCCAGGTAGGGGGTTAGACACAGGGCTAACAACCCTGTTCTGTAAAAAAAAAAACGCTTGTTACGGAAACGGCAACACAAGAAATCAACACTACTGGGTGTGACGGGCTTCCAGAGTCATCGAAAGATACTCGCATGAATGACAGTGGTGAAAGCCGAAAGGAAGCCACTGACAGGAAGATGGAAGTCTTAAGCGCCAAAACCAAGACCAAAATAGGATTCTGGAATGTAAGAACATGTTTGAGACAGGAAAACTAGCGCAAGTTACAGCAGAGATGAGACGCTACAATTTACATTTCTCGGAGTCAGTGAAAGCGATGGACAGGATCAGGCAAATACAGAGCCAGCACAGGAGAGACAGTGCTGTACAGTGGTAGAGATGACAACCAACACCATGAGGGAGTAGCCATTATCATGAAGAAAGGAATGGAGAAGTGCCTGATGGAGTGGAAACCTATCAACAGCGGGATGATGAAGATAAGAATGAAAGGTAAACATGCTAATACCACAATCATCCAGTGCTATGCACCAACCAACGACAGTGGAGAAGAAAGCAAAGATTTTTATGAACAATTACAGGCTGAAATGGAAAACACACCAAACCATGACATGAGGATAGTGACGGGTGATCTAAATGCAAAAGTCGGAAAAGACAACACAAACCAAGAAAGAGCCATGGGAAAAGAAGGATGTGGCAGCATAAATGACAACGGAGAAAGATTGGTGGAATTCTGCATGACAAACAACCTGGCCATTGGAGGGACATTATTTGCACACCCTGAGATCCACAAGCTTACCTGGTGTTCCCCCAATGGAAGAGACAAAAACCAAATCGACCACCTGATGATCAATGGGACATGGAGGAGATCGCCTCCTAGATGTAAAAGTAAGGAGAGGAGCCGATGTTGGCAGTGATCACTACCCTTGTCACTGCAACCCTAAAAGTGAAGCTGAGAAAAAATGGATGTGGGAAACCAAGACAACCACATTTTGATGTGGAAAAGCTGCGCAACACCAAAGTAAAGAGTGCTTTCACCCTCCAGTTGAAAAACAAGTTCCAAGCACTGGTGGATACTGAAAACTACACACCTCCGGACCGACTAATATAAACACCATGTGGAAACAAGTCAGGACAGCCTACACACAAGCCAGTGAAACGTGCTTAGGACAGAGACAGAGGAAGAGAAAAAGGTGGATTACAGCAGACACCTGGCAAGCTATCGAGAACAGGAGAGAACTGAAGAAGAAAATCTTAGAAACAAAGTCAGAGCGGATGAGGGAGAGGTACAAACAACAGTACAGAGAAGCAAACTAAACTGTGAAGAGAATGACAAGAACAGACAAGCGTACCTACATGGATAATATTGCAAGACAAGCAGAGGAGGCCGCCGCAAAAGGCGAGCAAGGACAGGTGTATAAGATCACCAAGACTGTCAGTTGCATGTACCGGGGCAATATCGAAACAGCAATCCTAGATAAACAAGGCCAAATACTTACCACAGAAGCAGAACAAGATGCAAGATGGGAAGAACATTTCAGCGAAGTTCTCAACAGACCACCACCAACTGAAGAGGCAGATGTACAAGATCCTGATTCCGATCTCAATGTGAACAGCACACCACCAGAGAAGGAAGAGATTATAGCAGCAATCAGCTCTCTCAAGAATGGAAAAGCCCCTGGCCAGGACAACCTCAACGCAGAACTTTTCAAGGCAGATCCAGAGTTTGCATCTAAAGTTCTACGCCACTTTTTGCAGCTATGGGAGGAGAAACAGCTACCAGCAGATTGGACAGAAGGAGTCATCGTGAAGATCCCAAAGAAAGGAGCCCTGAACAATTGTAACAACTAGAGAGGAATCACTCTGCTATCTGTTCCCAGCAAGATTCTGCAAAGATCATCATCGGACGAATCTCAGAGGCAGTGGACCAACAACTCACAAAGGAACAAGCAGGTTTTCGATCAGGAAGAAGATGCATAGACCAGATCTTCACCCTACGCAACATCATCGAACAGTGCACGGAATGGCAGAGACAGCTGTATCATCAACTTTGTAGATTTTGAAAAAGCCTTTGACAGCATTCATCGGAAAGTGTATGGCGCATACTCCGAGCATATGGAATTCCACAGGAGATTATCCAGTCATTAAGAGCTTCTACAACAACTTCACGTGCAGAGTAGGAACAGCAAAACCAGTTTCAGTGTACAAACTGGCGTCAGACAAGGCTGCCCCATGTCAGCACTACTCTTCAACCTGACAATTGATTGGGTGATGAGACAGACAACAGCTGACCAGTCACGGGGCATCAGATGGATCCCCTTCACAACGCTTGAAGACCTAGACTTTGCCGACGGTCTGGCACTGCTCTCACATACCCACCATCACATTCAAGAGAAGACATCCCGTCTCAGCACTTTCGCACAGCAAGTAGGCCTGAAAATCAGTCAGAAGAAGACAGAGGTGATGACACTGAACGTTCAGAACCCCTCACCGGTCACAGTGAATGGAGAAGATTTACCAACAACTGAAGAGTTCACGTACCTCGGGAGCACTGTTAGGCATGACGGCGGAGCAGGCAGCGACATCAAGAACCGGATTAGCAAAGCAAGAAATGCTTACAGAAATCTTAACAATGTGTGGAAATCGTCCCAGTACAGCACCAGGACCAAACTAAGACTATACCAGAGCTGTGTAATTTCCACCCTTTTGTACGGCTTTGAGTGCTGGAGGATGACAGAGTGACCTCGACACACTATCCACATTCCACACGAAGAATCTCAGAAGAATCTTGCGCATCTTCTGGCCTGAGACCATCTCCAACCAAGAACTTTTTGCCCGTTGCAACCAGGAAAGCATGGACACCATCATCATGCATAGGCGATGGAGATGGATAGGGCATATCTGCCGTCGGGAACAGGGAAACATCGCCCGAACAGCTCTCCACTGGACACCAGAGGGAAAACGCAAACGAGGACGACCCAAGAACACTTGGCGTCGGACTGTCGAAACAGAGCTGAAGACCTTCCAACATACCTGGGGAACCATTCAGAAGCTGGCCCAGGACAGACAGGAGTGGAGAACATTTGTTGCTGCTCTACGTGCCAATAAGGCACAAAGGCATTGATGATGAAGAGTTTTTCAGAGTGCAAAGATGCAGTTCCCAACCCCTCCCGACACAGGCAAAGATTCCCGTCTCTTCCTAAGAGAACAAAAACTATTACCTATTATAATTATACTCAGATTTACATAGACACAAACATACATACAAATAGTAGATATATACATAATAATAATAATAATAATAATAATAATATAATAATAATATATGGAATTTATATAGCGCTCAAGAAGCAGTCACGCCCCTCTCCCCAAATAGTTATTGTCTCCAGTCTCTCTTTCTGAAAGATAAAACTATGGCAACAGGTCATATAATGAGAATTGTAGAATAGGTCATATGATGAGAACTGTAGAATAGGTCATGTGATAAGAACTGTAGAATAGGTCATATGATAAGAACTGTAGAATAGGTCATATGATAAGAACTGTAGAATAGGTCATATGATGAGAACTGTAGAATAGGTCATATGATGAAAACTGTAGAATAGGTCATATGATAAGAACTGTAGAATAGGTCATATGATAAGAACTGTAGAATGGGTCATGTGCTGAGAACTGTAGAATCGGTCATATGCTGAGAACTGTAGAATGGGTCATGTACTGTCTTATGTATAGAACAATAATTATCATGCTCACCATCCATCTTGTTTAAATAGCATCCATGCACTCTGCGGTAACAATGTATTGGAAAGACAAGTTGTTTTGATTGTTATTCTTGTTGCTGTTTTTCAAAACTCCTACTTAATATGTCATCCTTACATTTCTCTCTTTAAGATATGCCAAAGTGTACTGATTTTTTACTGAGATGATATTGAATCGTTAAAAATGAATTTTGTTTAAACCAATGAAGAAGCACAGAATTCGACATTTATGTGGATTGAAGCTGTCTCCAGTAACATCTTGTATGAAATAATAGAACAGTTGAAACTGGATATAGCCCGAGCAAATACAATGCATTTATGAATAATGTAACTTGGGGGTGCACGAGCGCCCACGCACGTGCGCACATGTGCACGCACACACACACACACACACACACACACACAGTAGACCCACATGCCAGCAACACTGTCCATCTAAACTTCCCACCTTTTCCAAAAGACAAGATAACACCCAAACCCACCCCCAGTCCCCAATCTTCACTGTGTGTGAGCGATGCCCTTTCCTTCACACTGTCACAGCCTCGTTGTTAATGGCTTTTCTACAGCAGTGAAGGGGGAAGTGATGGCACTGAGGCTGTCGCTTGTTTGTTCACCGATTTAAAAGTCCATAGTTCTCACAGAACGATCAACATGGCTGCCATAAATCAGGGAGGATTTTCTCAGAGAAGCTTCCCTCATTTCCTCCAAGTCATTTATCTGGATCGCAGCGAGGGTGTCGTAGTTGATTTTGGAAGTGGATTCATTATCTCAGAGAGGGATGCTAAACAGCCTGGAAAGCATGTGAAGTGGGTAATAGTGTTGGAGCTTACAGCCCTTCTCTGCTGTTGGCATGTGAGCACACTCGAAACAGAGGCCTGAGCATGGGTGCCAGAATAAATTGAGCACTGGGATGTAAGGATTCACAAGTATTCCTGCATCCTCACAAAGTTTAAAATGCTCCAGCACATTCACTTTCATACCCAAAAAGTACTCATGCACGCACACACACACACACACACACACACAACACACACACACAAAACCGTTAGTTCCATACATGCTGAATGTATCTAACTGTTATGTAGGCTGAACATACCAAACAGATTAGATTCTAAGCTTTTAGTTTAAATGCTTTTCACGTGGTATGCAAATAATAAAGCGAGACACTAGGGAGTTTATTGAGTGTATTCTTCAGTTCTTCTGCAGTCTTTCAACACAGCAACATGTGTCATTTAGAGAGAGAGAGAGAGAGAGAGAGAGAGAGAGAGAGAGAGAGAGAGAGAGAGAGAGAGAGAGAGAGAGAGAGAGATCCATCCTCTTCTGGTTCTTCATGAAGATGTTGGGTTTTCTAGCCAAGTTATAATGCTATCCTTGGGTAAGAGATTTTACAGCATATTTGTTGCTGAGAGACTACTGAATTTTTATTTGCACAACATTGTGGATCATATAGAATAAGATTTTTTGTCTTTGGAAATGTTCTATTATTTTGTTATCAAAAATTGAAAGATATATGTCCAACATTTCTGGTGATCTGTACAAAAAAAGTATGAAAAAATTTTCAACCTTAGAATACTTTGTTACTTGCAACACCAGCACGACCCTTACCACGTCTTTGTGGACTTTAAGAAGGCATTCAACAGAGTTTAGCATACAGCTTTGTGGGCAACCATGAGGCTGTATATCATCAATGCCAACCTAATCAAAATCATAAAGTGCCTCTATGACAAGGCAACCAGCGCTGTCTACTATGACAACAGAGAATGGGTCCGAATCACAATCGGAGTACACAAATGATGTCTGCTCTCTCCCACTGTCTTCAACATATTCTTAGAGAGAATAATGGATGACGCTCTTGGAAACCACGAGGGAAAAGTCAACACTGGAAGGCAGGACAATTAAAATATTTGGGAGCTATAGTATCAGATAAAGGATCATAACCTGAAATTCTTCAGGATAGCCCATACCACAGCTGCAATGACCAAACTGAAAGTCATCTGGAACAACAACAACATCGTCGTCGGCTTCAAGATCAGACTGACGTGTTCCCTGGTCATGTCCGTATTTTTGTACACACGTGAAACGTGGACCATAGCAGCAGACATTGAAAGGAGGATATAGGCAATGGAGATTAGATGCTTTCGCAAACTTCTTGGTATCTCATACAGAGATCACATGACTAACAAGGAAGTGAAAACCAGAATTGAAAACGTCATATGAAGAGCTCCTTACTTCAGTGAAAAAACGCAAAAAAGTGGTACGGGCACGTCACACGAACATCTGGACTGGCATAAAACTATCCTACAGGGAACAGTGCATGTATGTAAAGTAGGAGACCAAGAGGCAGACAGAAAACGATGGGAAGACATCTGAGAGTGGACTGGCCTTGAGTGGAACGACTTGCTATGGAAAGCTAAAAATCGCAAGGAGTGGAGGAAGCTGGTTGCAAAATCTTCAGTGAAGTCCCCATGGTCTACTAGACTACGAGATAACGATATCAACAACGAGAACGAGAACGAAATTTTATTTTCTGAGGGTAACAGATAAAGCACAGATAGATGTTTTCATCCACGAAAAGGTGGAAGGTGAAAACAAAATTATTACTATTAGACGGGACAGATTTTATGTCATGTGAACTGCAAGAAGTATTTTTCAAACTTCAATATTCATTCATTGTTATTTATTTTGAATATTATTTGGTGGTGTCAGATAGTTGAAGGGATTAGATGGTGTTGATTCTAAACATGAGGTGAATGTGACTGAAGTTGATGTGGGATGACAGCCCTGTTATGGCCTTCGTGGTCAGTGGGGCTAGGGACACCATGAAATAAATGAAATGAAATATTTATTTACGCAGTGCACATATCCAAATGTTGTACTTTACTATCAAAACTTTCGTCTGTGTGTGCACTGTGTGCGTGGGTGCACTGTAATTTTACCTTGCAGAGAGGCAGGCAGGTTGAAATATTTTTTTGTTTGACAAACTTTTATAAACTTATTACACTCAGAGGGCACTATGCACAGTTTCAGTGTTGAGAGTTGTTAGAGAGGAGTGCTCGGAGGGTCCGAGCCGTATCGAACGGCTAGTTTGTAGAGGCCGAACCCGCGGGGCGAATGACCGGCTGAACTTCGTTGTCACAGAGAGAAATTCTTCACCGCGACTTGGTGACGTTGTCGTTATAATCGCTCTTCATTGAAAGCGGTGAGCAAGGTGAGGAGGTCACTGCTGCAGTGATGGGGGCACCATTGTCGTGGCTACTGTGAGGTCACCACTGTGTCAGCTGGGCGTGGCTGCACTGGAGGATTCAGGACCTAGTGCCTACTTTCAAGTTGGCATCGGGGGCCAGTTGTGTTGTGTGAATGAAGTTTGAGGTACTTCTTAATTTTCCCTCTCTTGCCTTTCTTCACTCCCCTTCCCCCATCACTCCTCGCGACTTAAGTAATGTGACTGCAGCTAACTGAGCATCAGTGACGTAAATGCGATCTCATCTGACTGCAGCTAACTGAGCACCAGTGACGTAAATGCGAACACTTCTGACTGCAGCTAACTGAGCACCAGTGACGTAAATGCGAACACATCTTCTGACTGCAGCTAACTGAGCATCAGTGACGTAAATGCGAACACTTCTGATTGCAGCTAACTGAGCATCAGTGACGTAAATGCGAACACATCTTCTGACTGCAGCTAACTGAGCATCAGTGACGTAAATGCGAACACATCTTCTGACTGCAGCTAACTGAGCATCAGTGACGTAAATGCGAACACTTCTGACTGCAGCTAACTGAGCACCAGTGACGTAAATGCGAACACTTCTGACTGCAGCTAACTGAGCACCAGTGACGTAAATGCAAACACTTCTGACTGCAGCTAACTGAGCACCAGTGACGTAAATGCGAACACATCTTCTGACTGCAGCTAACTGAGCACCAGTGACGTAAATGCAAACACTTCTGACTGCAGCTAACTGAGCACCAGTGACGTAAATGCGAACACATCTTCTGACTGCAGCTAACTGAGCATCAGTGACGTAAATGCGAACACTTCTGATTGCAGCTAACTGAGCATCAGTGACGTAAATGCGAACACATCTTCTGACTGCAGCTAACTGAGCATCAGTGACGTAAATGCGAACACTTCTGACTGCAGCTAACTGAGCACAGTGACGTAAATGCGAACACTTCTGACTGCAGCTAACTGAGCACCAGTGACGTAAATGCGAACACATCTTCTTTATGTGATTTTTCACCGGTTCATCGTCATTGTTTTTTGATGTGATAAACTGTTCTTTCTGTGAGTGTAGGAATGCTTGAATTGTGTTTGGTATCATGTTATGTGTGTGTGTGTGTGGGGGGGGGGGGGGGGGGGGGGATGGTGGTGGTTATTCTTTGATTGCGTAATTTGATAGGTTCTTTTGCAATTCAAGCTATTTAATAATAATGTATGGAATTTATATAGCGCTGAATTTGAGTAAAAGAAGTAACAGAGGGAACAGGAGATCATTTTTCCGACTTTACATAATTTATTGTATACATGCATAAACCGGTCTGTGACACTATTTCTAAATCATATTGTTGAAAAAGTGACAGACAAACAGAGAGACAGAAAAAGAGACAGACAGGGAAAGACACAGTGACAAAAAATGGGTAGAGAGCGCACTGTTCAAACTTCTGGTCGTTTTACAGACATCTATCTATCTATCTATCTATCTATCTATCTATCTATCTATCTATCTCCCAATCACACACACACATACACACACTAAAATCAAACCCAATCACACAGCTGAAAAGATACACAAAAAGAGAAAAGGCGGCGGTGCGAAATTAATAGTAATGTGCTCTCCCTGGGAAGATCGAGAGAGCGCCCAAAATTCTATGCAGAAGAAACGGGACATCTTACACACTATATAAAGTAGCCTATGTTGCCCCGCCGGATTGACATGTTAAGATGAATGAGAAAACAACAGCGTTACGTCGTTGACAGGGAGGGGGGGGCGCGCTCGTGATGTGAAGGCCTGGAGTTAGTACTGACTCCACCCCCACTCCAAAAAACAAAACATTCCTTCGGATGAGACTATAAACCGGTGCTCCGTGTGCGAACGCATGCTGAACATCTTGCGCATACGTTTAAAAAACCCAAAACCGCTCCGCCGTTCGGATGAGTAAGCCATTTCGTGCCGGTAGGAACGGACGACAAAACTGAAAAAAACAATGCATGCACACAAAATCTCGGACCACTAGCTTAGGAAGGCAAAACCCAAAATGTCGACGACTGGAAGCGCCGCACTACAAAAAGAAAACCCCCAAACCCCAAACTCAGTGGCATTTCACCTGCTCAGCCACACATCCCGCTCTCTTCTATTGGTTTGTGTCACGTTCCAGCCGAAATTCCGATTTAGGATCTGACATACAGACCTGTTCTCCCTTTGTCTTCTTCTCTTCACATGGAACTTACACTCTGACACTCCCCTCAGTCACATGATGGATGGAGACAGTTGATTATTCTGGCTCAGGCCAAAAGCTGTCAGTAATTGGTATTTAAAGTGCCTAGTCATACATCAACATCTTAATACCCGAAGTCGGAATGCGGCTATCTCAATGGTGGGCAAAAACGGTCGCATACGCAAAATTTCAATATTGGTCCACCCCCTTGCTTTAGCCGAGGAACGAAACAATTTGATGTTGAGATTGTCTTCAGCTATGACAAGCTCTTCACATGGAGATGGGATAGCCTAGTGGTCAAAACATTGCGCTCGCAATCTGACGACTCGGGTTCGATTCCCGATCAAGGGGATATTTTCCCCTGGAGTTAACACTCTCCCCAAAAGTCCTTCGGATTGGACTATAAACCGAGGCCCCGTGTTCAAACGCAAGCAGAACATCTTGCGCACACGTTAAATCCTGTTCCGCTTTTCGTAAGAGTAGGCCATTGTGTGCCGGTGGGAACAGATGACAAAATTTACAAAACCGCAAACACACGGGGACTAGATGTAAAAAAGCAAATAAGTGCTTAATTCATTATCCTCGATATAAAAGAATGAAATAAAAAAATAAAAATAAAACATAGCAACCTGTAGTCTTCATTAAAGGAAACAAATCTTATGAAGTCGGATTATGGCTACCTATGTGGTGTGGAGCTTGAAAACAGCCACACCCGCAAACTTCTCATCCAGTGTGTACTTATGGTCACAGTGATTCACAGTTCGGGTGAGAGAGACAGAGTGTATCATACTCTGGGGAACACCCAACAACAGCAAAGGCCCAATAACACTCAGCCCAGGAGACGGTGGGGGAAAGGATCATGATCTAACACTATACTGTATTACCAGAATAATACACTCGGGTGGACAGCGAAACAACAATAAATAATTATCTGTGGGGGGTGACAGACAGTCCAACCCTCAACATTTGGAAGACATCTGTGCTAGCTTGTTGGATGAGACAGACGGTAAACACATTTAGGACACGGCAACAAGAGAGTATGTAGAAAAAAGCCACTCTCAGCAGAAACAGATGTAAATACACATGCAGACAGGATGATAAAACAAACAGAAACAGAAAAAAACAGAAGGGATGGCGCTGCTCCTTTCTGAGCGGGCTCTCTTTACGGAAAACCAATCCCAACTTCACTTAGAGAAATCTATCATGACTTAAAGTGTTATACAATTGAATTATACAATACAATGCGATACAACAAAATACAATACACAGAGTTGACTCGTGTCATGTGTCCTGCCCCCTTTCCCCCAGCTATTTAGAATCTTGTCAACCTCGCGGATCGTGTAATTCCTTCCCTTGGCATTCATTTTGTGAGCCCAGGGACATGTGTATGCACAAGACGATTCAGCTCTCTTAGCACAAACAGCCTATGTGTTCAAAACGGTTACGAGTGAACACATTCATCATTTTCTTTGGGTCTTACTAACACTGTATAGCCGTTTCGGTCCGCTTTGTTATCGTACGGTTGGAAGTCGTTCATAATCAATAGCTGTTCCCATTCCCCACTTCTAAAGAAACATGGCTGAATTTTCTAGAGATCCCCCCCACCCCACCCCCACACAAAGAACCAACAAGGATTCCCCACACTAGCAACAACTGGAAAATGTCGTAAGCAGTAGCTACGACAATAACAACGACAGCAATCACAGTAACATCAATAATAATAAGCTAAATCCAGCCCAATGAGACAGCCAAGTCGTATTGGATTGTATTGTATAAGGCACTGCATACCACTTAGTCACGGCAGATTTCTCTACGTGTAATTCGGGTTGCTCTCTGGAGCGAGCGCGTCGCCACAAGAGCAGCGCCACCCATTTCTTTTCCTGTCTGCAACTGTTTCCCTATCAGAGTGGCTTTTTTGTCTACATAATTTTGTCAGGGACAACTCTTTTGTTGCTGTGAGTTCTTTTAAAAAGGTAAAGGTGTCCCATGACCTATAAGGTGGGAGCAAGGCGTCAGAGACCTCACTTCTCTAGGGGCCAGCATATTGAGGGCGGCGCCTATCTCCTCTCCCTCGCTGCTTTACCTTCCCTAACCCTAAAGAGGCAGGTACCCATTTACAGCTGGGTGAACTGGGGGACTGTAATGAAGCCAGGGCGCGCAAACAGTCACCCATCCAAGTAGAAACCACGCTCGACGCTGCTTAACTTTGTTCGGGGAAAGCAACTGCTCCGACCACTGAGCTACCCTGTCCACAAGAGTTCTGTCACGTGCGCTTAATATGTCTTAACACACGGGATCTCGGTTTATCGTCTCACCCGAAAGACTATCACCCAGACCACCACTCATGGTCTAATGGATTGGTGAAAAGTTTCGGGTACAAACGGGGATTGAACCACTACACACTTCCAACCCGGACTTTCCGCTTTCTAGACAGGTGCGTTACCTCCAGACCACCGTTAAGTTACGTATGTACCGATCTCCACAGTGTCGGCAAGTCTTCATGAGGTTTTTATTTAAACTGCGACCAAAAAAGTAAAAGCAACCTTGAAGAAATCTCTATCTAATTAAACAGTAGGCGCTCCACGGTATCCTGTCAGACCAATACGTCGTTTTTGACAACTGGCTCAATGCCTTATCCACTCTGCAACTCACATAATTATCACACTCCCTCCGACACTTCATACAGGATACAACAGCAGTTACGGATTACACACACACACGCACGCACGCACGCGCGCGCACACGCGCGCGCGCGTACACACACACACACACACACCTCCTAAAATTCCAATTCATTTTAAATGTGGAGAGCATGTAATTGAAACAGTAGAAACTTATAAATATCTAGGTGTCGTTTTTCATCAGAACGGGAAATTTCAAGCAACACAAGAACATTTAGTAAAACAAAGCAACAAAGCAATATACGCCTTTAAAAGGGCAATTCATGGACAAAATTTAAAGACTACTATAATAATGCGTTTATTCGACTCACTGATAACCCCTGTTTTAACCTATGGAGCAGAAGTTTGGTTTCCTTTTTGTTTTAATGGGGATACAGAATTTCATATTGATAAAATGTTCAAGGCATGCTTATCCAATCAGTTTTTGTATGAGAATTTTCATGTAAAATTTTGTAAACAAATGATAGGAGTTCATAAAAAAGCATTAGTACTACCCACTTTGGGTGAATTAGGGAGATTTCCACTGACCCTTAAAATCATATGCCAGATAATATCCTTTTGGATTCATTTGACAGAATCAAAACCAGACTCTTATGTTAGAATAGTATACGATTATTTGTATCAGAAGAATACATACGATAAATGGATAAACACAGTGAAAAATATTCTGTACACAATTGGATTCAAACATGTCTGGAAGAACCAAAGCACTCTTAATGTTCATCGGTTGAGTTATGCTGTTAGAAGAAAACTTGAGGACATGTATAAAACATTTTGGATCTACCAAAAGAAAGAGTTTGCAAAACTAAAATTTTATGATTTTGCTACCAAAGAATACAGATTGGAACCATACTTAGTAAACTATGAAAACAAAACTCATAAGAAGACATATTGTAAATTTCGCACAAGCTGTCACAATTTAATGATAGAGAAAGGGAGACACCAAAATATATCCAGAGAGGACAGAAAATGTAGACACTGTAACAAAATTGAAGATGAATTTCATTTACTTGATGAATGCATTTTATATGATGAACTCAGAAATAATTTGTTATTAAAAATCAAAACGAGAGACAAAGAACGCAAAAACTGTGTACATAAATTAAGTGACATAATCACAGTTGATATATATCAAGCAGATATAATCAGATATGTGTATGAGTGTTTTGAAAAAAGAGAGAAAGAGAAGTAGAATACAACATGTTTTTTAGTGTACATCACTTTTAGCCAAAATAGATAAATATAGTTGATGTTTTTGTTGTGTCAAATAAGTCTACATGACTTAAATGGCAATAAAATATTCTGAATCTGAATCTGAATCTGAATCTCACACACACACACACACACACGACAGGATAGCCTGTTGGTTAGAGAGATGCGCATTGTGATCGTGATCTGCTGACCCTGGTTCGAATCTCGTTCAAGAAGATTTTTCCTCTGGAGTTAACATCAGTGCCGACTTAACTCCCCCTAAAAGTTTTTCGGATGAGACTTTAAACCGAGGTCCCGTGTGCAAACGCACGCAGAACATCTTGCGCACGCGTTAAAACCCGTTCCGCTTTTCGGAAGAGTGTGCCGGTGGGAACGGATGACAAATTTACAAAACTGCACACGGGGACATGAGGAGTGCTTATTCCATCATCATCGAAATAAAAGAATAAAACTAAAATAAACACACACACACACATTTTCCCTCTGGAGTTAACATCAGTGCCGACTTAACTCCCCCTAACAAACACACACACACACACACACACACACACACACACACACACACACACACACAGAACTGGACGGGATACTCTAGTGGTTAGAACATTGCGCTCGTAATCTGACGACCCGGGTTCGATTCCCGTTCAAGGGGGATATTTTCCCCTGGAGTTAACATCAGTGCAGACTCCACTCTCCCCAAAAGTCCTTCGGATGAGGCTATAAACCGAGGCCCCGTGTGCGAACGCACGCAGAACATCTTGCGCACACGTTAAATCCTGTTCCGCTTTTCGTAAGAGTAGGCCATTGTGTGCCGGTGGGAACAGATGACAATTTACAAAACGGCATACACACGGGGACTGCATGTAAAAAAACATTAAGTGCTTATTCCATTATCCTCGATATAAAAGAATGAAATAAATAAAAACGAGAGAGAGAGAGAGAGAGAGAGAGAGAGAGAGAGAGAGAGAGAGAGAGAGAGAGAGAGAAAACTCTGAAACTCTGAAATAATTTAATGTATATTGGCCTTGGACCACAATACATTTGTTGGGCTTGGGATAGAACAATGGGTTCATTCATATCATTGGCAAAGCAAATGCACAAACAAATAATGATTTATGACTGATTAGAGAAGAAAAACACCAACATATACATAGCCAAATAATGCAAAAAGATTATGTCAGTAACAATTCATGACTGAATAAGGTAAAGGTAAAGGAGTCCCATAACCTATAAGGTCGTAGGGGAGCGAGGCGTCAGAGACCTCACTTCTCTAGGGCCAGCATATTGAGGGCGGCGCCCATCTCCTCTCCCTCGCTGCTTTACCTTCCCTGACCCTAAAGAGGGCAGGTACCCATTTACAGCTGGGTGAACTGGGGGAACTGTACTGAAGCCAAGGCGCGCAAACGGTCACCCATCCAACTGGTAACCACGCTCGACGCTGCTTAACTTGGCTGGGGAAAAGCGAGTGCTCCGACCACTGAGCTATCCCGTCCCCTGATGACTGAATACAAAAGAAAAACACCATTTATTCTATTTCTTGATTATGAACCTTAAATCAATCATAACCCAATCATAGAAAGAAGATGCTGTCTAAGAAAAATCATCCATATTGAGTAGCAGTTTTCCAATAAAGTATTTGCGCCAACATTATTTTCCTTTTGTTAATAGAATGAAAAATGTAGCTAGACAAACTATGTTTGTACTCATCATTTCTTACTTTGAACATATCTGTCAATGGTACATTGATACATTTGCTTAAAAACTTTTCTCTTAAGTTTGAGTACATGCAACATTCCAATAGAAAGTGGGCTTCATTTTCAAAGTTCGTTTTACAAAATGGACATAATTTATCTCGGATATTATCACTATATCTATACACATTACTGTTAAGAGGTAAAACATTAACTCTTGCTTGTGTAATTGCTAGAGAGAGAGAGAGAGAGAGAGAGAGAGAGAGAGAGAGAAGAGAGAGAGAGAGAGAGAGAGAGGAGAGAGAGAGAGAGAGAGAATATATAGATATGATTTTTTTTCTTGCTTGTTTGTTGATTAGTTTTCTTGTAGCTGAATGTTTGTCTGTGGGTTGAGTTTTTGTGTCT
The DNA here is from genome assembly GCA_028751875.1 of Rapana venosa. Lineage (NCBI taxonomy): Eukaryota > Metazoa > Mollusca > Gastropoda > Neogastropoda > Muricidae > Rapana > Rapana venosa. The sequence continues at coordinate 33,611,778 of CM054135.1, read as the reverse complement.
CTTAAAGTGTTTTTGTTTCTTCTTTAGTCCTACTAGCATTTCTTGACGGTTGGTTTCTGTTGATTTTTCAATACTACTACTACTACTACTACTACTAATACTACTACTACTAATAATAATAATAATAATGTATGGAATTTATAAAGCACTGAATCTTGTAAAGCAACAACTCAAAGAGCTCAATAACAAACAAAGGCAGCTGTTGTTCAAAACAAAAATAATTATACAATGCAAAATAAGTGATAGTTATGGAAGTCCGTATTCACCTGGCATAATGACAGATACATTTGTTGCAACAACGAGAGAGAGAGAGAGAGAGAGAGAGAGAGAGAGAGAGAGAGAGAGAGAGAGAGAGAGAGAGAGAGAGAGAGAGAGAGAGAGAGAGAGAGAGAGATTGTTCAACACCGGTATTGCAATACAATACAGGGCACCGGAGGCCGAGGAAAGATGTACACAATTAGCAGTTCAGATATATTGAAGACAGGACTTAATTTCCCGACCTTAAAGTTATAACTATTGCAAAAGCGGAAATACTTTTCTTTTCTTCTTCTTCTTCATCTTCATTGAACGCTCAGACAGCAACTAGTTTTGTCTGTCACATGAGCAAAAGTGCACTGCGCTGACAAGTCAGGCCCAGCACATCTGACCTCGGCATGGGCGAGAATAGTTATCTTTATGTCTTTCTGGAGAAAACGTAGGAGAATGGACCAAGAAAGCAGAAAAAACCCACCCAAAGACAAGAAGGTGACAGGTAAAGAAAAGGAACAAGGCAGAAACAAACACAGGATAAGAAAAAAAAAAGAATTTCTAGTGCAGAATTTTCAGGTGAGGATGCTATTGATATACTGACAGGCCCCGGCATCCCCACTGGGGAGGGAAGGTTTTTATTTCCTTTTGTTTACTGCTTGCTTTGCTTTCCAATTTTATACTCTTCTTTTACACTAATTCCATTTGGCACCAGAGCCAGACGAGGGACTTTAAAAAAATCTAACTAATGGCCCACTCTTCCGAGAGGTGGCACAGGTTGTGCAAAATGTACTGTTAACGTAGTTTTTTCTGAGGGCTTTATTTGGTAAAGTGGTCATTTGTATTTGATTACTGTTTGTTTTTGTTGTAGTTAGTCCGTGCGCACGCGCGCGCGAGTGTGTGATTGCGCCAGCGTGTGTGGGCGTGTCAGCACTGGCAAAGATTGAGGAGTGTGAAGAGTTGCCTTGAGCTGTTGTGTATGCTGTCATGTATAATTCCTAGACACTGCTGGTCAACTTAGGTTTTCAACAAACCTGATGCAGCGCAGACATTCGCAAAGTAAAACAAATAAAAGGGTAAAGAAGCAGAGGTAGCTGAACAATAGCTGAACTATAGCTGTCACTGTACCCAAATTCCAGTCACAATCTCTATTTTTCTTTGATGGACGTTGTAACAGAGTGGTTAAGACTATATGACTTCAGTCCTGTGGATCCATGAAGCCGTGGGTTCGAATCTCGGCAGCGGGGTCTGGTGATTTTTATGATATTCCAGGTCAACTCAAAAAGCAGAGATGCCATTGTCTTATGTAGGTCTTTTTTATGCATGTTACATATCCTGTTATTCATGTCAGCCAATGGTGGGTTCTGGAAACACGATCATATGCTGCAGGTATCCTGCAAAAAAAAAAAAAAAAAAAAACTGTTCGGGAGGGTGGATGTTTTGGCTGAGGCCAGTACAGGGGCAGACCTGCAAAGGTAGAGAAGGAAGACCAGGCACTCTGCAGCCCACCCGGTAAGGGAAGGCAATGAAGAGGAGAGAGAAATACAAGGGGGGGGGGGGGGGGGGTAGTTGTCTTTTCTGGCAGGAGAAATGGAGCAAAGGGGAGGGGGACAGGGCGGAGCGGTCACTAGGAAGTGAACTAAAAGGTCCTAAACTAGCAACCCCCCCCCTCCCCTAAATCTCTCTTTCTCACACACACAAACTGAAAACAACAAGCAAACTATTTTTTAAACAACAGAAACACAAACAAACAACCCCTCTCCCCCTCCTACAAACAAACAACACAAAACAAAAAGAACAAAAATCGGCCACAGGGGCATAAATCCGCATCTCAGATTAGGTAGGTGATTTTTTGTGTGAATCTATATATTAGTATGTTCATATCAATGGTATATCAAAGGCCCAAGCACGGGAGGGCAACAGGGGCGCTTTCTTCAACTGGATGACAAGTCAAGTCTGTCTCCCGACAGAGCCTAGCTAGCTAGTGCTGAAGTGGAAAGACGTGCAGAGGGACACTAACAAGTTATATCCCCCTCCCTCCCTCCCTCCCTCACACAGCCTGCCGCCTTCGCCTCGAAGGACAGGAGGGAGAAACATGAACTGCCCTCGACAAGCCCAAAATTAGGCTAATGGGGCGGCTAATGCCGCCCTGTCCTGTCCTCCTCTCCTCTTCTCCCTCTTCCCAACTCCGTCACCTCTCCTCCTCTTCTCAACGTCACCTCTCCTCCTCTTCTCAACGTCACCTCTCCTCCAGCTTCCCTTCCCTTTATTTCCATCCCTCCTCTTCCTCAAGCCTGATCACCTCCTTCCACCACCCCTCCCTCCCCCCTCTTTGAAAAAACCCCCACCCAAAACAACCCTCTTTGACTGCGGGAGTATAGGAGGAGTTGAATTTTGTAGTGCTCACACAATCTGTCAGTAAGGGGTGGGGGGTAGCCTTTCTCGTGAAAATAAACACTGTGGTCGTGTGTACCATAAACATTAATTTAGTGCACGTAAAAAACCCACAACATTCAACTTTTATATTCTGAAATGGATTGCAGCAACTGCCATATTTTATTTATTTATTTCTCATTTATCTATCTATTTGGTAGGGAGATTGGGTAGCTCATTGGTCGGAGCACTCGCTTTACCCCAGCCAAGTTAAGCAGCGTCGAGCGTGGTTACCAATTGGATGGGTGACCGTTTTCGCGCGTTCCCCCAGCTCACCCCGCTGTAAATGGGTACCTGCCCTATTTAGGGCCAGGGAAGGTAAAGCAGCGAGGGAGAGGAGATGGGCGCCGCCCTCAATATGCTGGCCCTAGAGAAGTGAGGTCTCTGACGCCTCGCTCCACTACGACCTTAATATAGGTTATGGGACACCTTTACCTTTACCTTTTTTGGTAGGGAGAGGTGGGTAACTAGGAAAAAAGCCTTCGTCAGAAAAGCGGAGGTTCTGCTGATAGTGGAGGGTGAGTATGACGAGATGGAAACTCAAGTGGGAGGGGGTAGGAAGGAGGTTTAGAGTGAGGACAGGGCGTAAATGGTTGAGCGTTTCTGTGTAACCTACATCTGTATCCCGAAGGCTTTCCAACAAAAAATGACTAACAATTATTTATCCTGCATGACAAAGAAAAACAGATTGCTTTTTGTTTTGTTCACCTCCCCCTATTCCGTCAAGGATTCCTGTACGCATACCAATACTCGTTTTTACACAAAAAGGCCCCTAACTGATATCAATCACTGTAATAAACAGAACTCATACTCAAGCAGAAGAATTATAAACAATAATGAAAATAATGGATGCTTTCATAGCTCTTTCTTCCCCCTTTGCAGTGGTACCAACAAAGGACTTTACATAACAAAGTATCTTGACACCACACATCTGTACAAACATAACTGTAGCAATACAGAAAAAAACCATAACCTAATGCTACACTTAAACTACATTAAATAAACGTGTGATTGAACACACTGAAATAAACAACGCGTGATTGAACACACTGAAATAAAAACCGTGTGATTCAAGACACTGAAATAACGTGTGATTCAAGGCACTGAAATATCGTGTGATTCAACACACTGAAATAAACTTGTGATTCAACACACTGAAATAAACGTGTGATCATGTGTGATTCAACACACAGAAATAAACAACGTGTGATTCAACATCGCTTTCTAAACAGCCAACCATAAACATTCACAAAGCATGTATACATGGCGCTTGAATAATGCATACATACAGACCTATTTACACACACGCGAGCGCGTGCGCGCGCTAAAACTAGATCTATAGTAGCGATTTTTACAGAGATAAGTCTCCGAACTGGTTTTGAAAGAAGAAGAGAGGAAGAAATGAGGAAGATGCTGCTATGAGGCAAAGTGTTCTAGCCAGAAGACAGACAGACAGACAGACAGAAGGGGCGGACTATGAAAAGGCACACTGGCTAACAGTTCGTGTTTGTTGGAGGTGTTAGGATCACAGCCTGATCACAGTTGTCGTTTCGTGCATATGGCTGAATCCTCTCAGCGGAGATAGTGATAGAGTTAAAATACACAATGTGAATCTCAATACTACAATGTGGAGATAGTGATAGAGTTAAAATACACAATGTGAATCTCTATACTACAATGTGGAGATAGTGATAGAGTTAAAACACACAATGTGAATCTCAATACTACAATGTAGAGATAGTGATAGAGTTAAAATACACAATGTAAATCTCAATACTACAATGTGGGGACAGTGATAGAGTTAAAATACACAATGTGAATCTCAATACTACAATGAGATCATAGCAATGCACAGCAAAGCATAGTACAAATCATAGCAATGCACAGCACAGCATAGTATACAACATAGCAATGCACAGCACAGTACACAACATAGCATTGCACAGCACAGCACAGCACAGTACACAACATAGCAATGCACAGCACAGCATAGTACACAACATAGCAATGCACAGCACAGTACACAACATAGCAATGCACAGCACAGCATAATATACAGCATAGCAATGCACAGCATAACATAGTACAAATCATAGCAATGCACAGCACAGCACAGCACAGCACAGAACAGCAATGCACAGCACAGCTTAGTACACAACATAGCAATGCACAGCACAAGATAGTACACAACATAGCAACGCACAGCACAACATAGTACAAATCATAGTAACGCACAACACAACATAGTACAAATCATAGCAATGTACAGCACAGCACAGTACACAACATAGCAATGCACAGCACAGCATAGTACAAATCATAGCAATGTACAGCACAGCACAGTACACAACATAGCAATGCACAGCACAACATAGTACACAACATAGCAATGCACAGCACAACATAGTACACAACATAGCAATGCACAGCACAACATAGTACACAACATGGCAATGCACAGCACAGCATAGTACAAATAGCAACGCACAGCACAGCATAGTACAAATCATAGCAATGCACAGCACAGCATAGTACAAATCATAGCAATGCACAGCACAGCATAGTACACAACATAGCAATGCACAGCACAGCATAGTACACAACATAGCAATGCACAGCATAACATAGTACAGATCATAGCAATGCACAGCACAACATAGTACACAGCATAGCAACGCACAGCACAACATAGTACAAATCATAGCAACGCACAGCACAACATAGTACAAATCATAGCAACGCACAGCACAACATAGTACAAATCATAGCAACGCACAGCATAGTACACAACATAGCAATGCACAGCTCAACATAGTACAAATTATAGCAACGCACAGCACAGCTTAGTACATAACATAGCAATGCACAGCACAGCATAGTACAGATCATAGCAATGCACAGCACAACATAGTACAGATCATAGCAATGCACTGCACAGCATAGTACACAACATAGCAACGCCCAGCACAGCATAGTACACAACATAGCAAAGCACAGAGCTCAGCACAACATAATACAGCACAAATCATAACACAACATAGCACAATGCATCATAACACAGCACAACACAGAACAGCACAACATAGCACAACACGGCTTAGCGCAGCGCCGCACATCACAGCAAAAGACATCATAACACAACACAGCGCAACATATAGCACAACACAACACAGCAAACCCAAACAGCAACAAAGAAAACAAACCAACCAAACAACATATATACATAGATAAACAGATATTCAAGCAAACAAGCCAATACACAAACTCCAAAATAGTCAGCAAAAATTGGATGCTATGTTTTCCTGATACTTTTTTTAAAAAATCAGAATCATTCGAACTATATAAAATGAATAATGAAAAATGAAATACAAGAGGATGATGTCATTTCCTTTAAATTATACTTTTTCTTATACTCCATCATTCATAGCTATACTTATAATAAAAGCATAAACTCAACTTCACTCAACTCAACTGTCTCCTTCACCGCTGTAGTTGGTAGTAGTAGCTCCACGCAATGCTACCAGGGTTCGCCATCTCTATTTCTGTCTCTGCTGAGTTCTACGATATCTTGTAGCCCTCCCAGACCACTGAGCTCAGTGATGTTGGCAATGTAGGATGTTGGTGGTTTTGCCTCTTTTCCTTCTGCCCTCAACTTTACCTTGGAGAACTGTCGTCATCAGATTTGTCTGTGTGTTTCTGTTTGCATGCCCAACGTACATCTGTGCTTATCAATTTCGCCAACATGGCTCTTCTATCTGATCATTTGACTCTTAGAAGTCGCCTGTAGAACCACATTTCGGCTGTGTTTATGTGTCTCTTTCCAGTTTTCGTAGTGTCCAAGCTTCTGGGCCATAATAGCAATACAGGCTAGATGAGTGTTTTGACAAATCTAATTTTGACGCATTTAGGTATGCCTTTAGCTGAATCATCTTGTGCTTGGCCTTACCGATTCTAGCCTGTCAAGTGTTGTACACAGGAGCCATCATTCTCTTTTACAGAAACTAAATATTTAAGATGTTGAAGTACTCCAGATCAGTTCCAATCATTTTGATATTCTGAGGGGTGACTGTACTATTAGTGTGCACCACTTTGGTCATTTGGCATTTAACTTAAGGCCAGCAGTTTTTCCCTTTGCATCGACTCTGTAGAGAATTCTTCTCATGCTTGTGATATCATTGGCCATGAGTGCTGTATCATCAGTGTATCTGAGGTTAGTGTGTTTCCGGCTCCTATTTATGCCAGCGTCTATGTCTGCCTTTTGCATGATTCATTTGTTGAAAGGGGATAATAATTATGCGACATTGTCACACTCCTTTTTTTTTATATCAAAGAACGACGGACGCTTGAAGTGCAAGACCCGCCAGTACCTTGATTCCCTTCGTGTGTATACACCAAAAAATACAGGAGATCAAGTATCTATCTATCTATCTATCTATCCCGTAGTCTGACGACCGTGAGGGCACCCTCAAAGACTCAACAACCAGTTCCCTCCATTCCTCTCTCTGTTCTGCCTTTCTCAGGATTTTGTTGAGTTCTAGGCCTGCCCAATCGCTGATGTTATCCTCCCAGCTCTTCCTTGGTCTGCCTCTTCTTCCTCCTTGGACAGTAAAATTGTAACATTGTAATTGCCTTGTAAAATTGTCTTTGCAAGTCCTTTGGATCTTGTGACATGCCCATACCATTTAAGTTTACGCTTTTTCACGATCGTTAGAAGGTTCTCATAGGGTCCAATGGTTTGCTGGATTCTGTTATGCACGCTTTCGTTGCTTATGTGGTCTTTGTAGGAGATGCCAAGGAGTCTCCGAAAGCATCTCATCTCCACGCCTGTACTCTTCTCTCCAAATCTGCAGTCAGGGTCCATGATTCACAGGCATACAGAAATATGGATATGACAAGGGAGCGCATTAGTCTGATCTTGGAGATAAGTGAGATATTTTTATCTCTCCAGATGGTGTTTAGTTTTGACAGTGCTGTTATTGTCTGTGCAGTCCTGCATACTACTTCTGGCTTGGATCCCTGGTCTGATACAATGGCTCCCAGGTACTTGAAGCTTTGAACTGTTTCCAGCTTTTGGTCATTAACCCTGATATCAGTGCTAATGCCGTTGGTGTTATTAGTCATCAGTTTGGTCTTCTCTGCACTGATTTCCATGCCGTATGCTTTGGAGGCCTTATTCAGGTGTTCTGTTAGGCTGGCAAGCTCTTTTTCTGATCCTGCTATTCCATCAATGTTATCTGCGAAGCGGAGGTTTGTGATCGTTCTGCCACCAATGCTGACTGGTCAGCGTTTGGTGGGTAACGGAAACAGGAGTATGCCCAGCATGCATCCCCGAAGTCGGAATGCGACTACCATCATCATGGGCAAAACCGGTCGCATACGCAAAATCTCGAACTTCGGAGCTCTAGATGAGGAACAATTTAAAGAAAAAAGAGTCAAAGATTTCTGTGTCCCGCCATTCCTTCTGATCCGATGACAAATTTGCTGTGAGCGAGATCAGATGCTGTAGAAAGCTCATTTCTGACAGTCATTGTGATGAACAGATGGTGATGTTTGTCCCCGTCGAAAGCTTTACTATAGTCGTTGAAAGTTATAAATACCTTATCTTCAGTGTTTCTTAATTTATCTTCCAGTATCCGAAGCCTAAAAACGCTTTCCCCTGTTATTTAATCTTCCCAGTCTAATTTCTGCTGACAATCGGATACTCTTCTCCGTTAATTTTCATCATTAGATCCGCTGATCTCGGAGAATTTTGTTGTTACTCATCATTGGAGACTGTTTTTTGTAGATGATTACAGCTTTGTAAACTGAGACCCTTGTTGAGCTCAATTTGGTTGTTATCCATTCACTGGATTGGTCAGATTTTGCTAAAATCTTTCTGCATAACGATGTAAAAGCTTCAAAACATGGATGATTCACCGTAGTATTTGGTGGTTCAAACATTCCTATATGCCCCTCTTTATATTTGATTCACATTTTCTGTCACGTTCTCCCTAAGTTTTGATATTGTCACCATAGTGTTGTTTGGTGTGCAAACAGTTTTTTTCCTTTCACCTTCTCTATATTTTAATTCAAAATTTTGTCTTTCTCCGTATTTGTCATTTAGGCTTTCTTTTAACACTGACTGGTTTATTTTTTTTTACATTTTTAGCTTTTTTTATTTTTGCAGGAAACTCGTTTTTCTTACTTTTGACATTGGGGTCCATTTTTTGAGCTTCATTTTCCCCACCATTGTTTTTTCCTTCTTGTCTTATCTTCTTTCTTTCAGTTTTATGTAGCTATCTTTCTGTTTTTATAGGCTTTTATTTCTTACTCTTTGCTTACATGTGGAACTTAGTACTAATGCCGGTATTTTTGGTCGATCTTTTCCTTCTTTCCCATGTTATTTTGAGGCAACCTCTATGTACACTTTCTCCTGTCATTCCGATCTCTAAATGGTGAGCCCATTTTCATTCTAACTACTAACCAGTAGGTGCTCAGACCATTCATAAACACTTGAATCCTCTCTACTTATTTAGAATGGTAAGACCATTACTACATAAAACCGCTGTTACTTTTTAAGAGAGTAGACCAACACATGCAACGTCCAGTTTTACTAGGTTTAGTATAGGGAATGTAGATTATATATATATATATATATATATATATATATATATATATATATATATATATATATATCGAAAAGTCATAAAAAGTCAGTTAGTGCCCAAAACTATGTCCCGTGTGTTAACATAGTGTCAGCGTTATCAATATTTCAAAACAGATGATATAAGGAAAAAGTCACAAAATGTCAGTTATAAAAACTGATAGGCCTGAGAAACTGTAGAGATTGAAATCTGGATTACATTGCCATTTGATACCCGACAGTAGCTGTGCAAGAGCAGTGTTTGCATCACCTAAGAACCAGTCTGTAGGCCTGTCGCCAAAGAGAGAGAACTCCAAACAAGGGGTTCATAATGAAAAGGCCTTCTTTTCCATTACGAAGTATAGTAACATGCCTTTTGTTAAGAAATTTGTGTTTTGAAGTGATTGCAGATATGTCTGATTTAATTTCAACAAGACTGGAGTGTATTTGTGCCCAGAGTAGTGTGTTCAAGAGCAAAAGCTTCCAGACAAAACAAATCGTATGGTTTTGTGTCCTTTCTTCTCTGCTGTAAGTGCTGTTAGTTGTGTGTCACTCTATCTGAACTAGATAAAAGTCGTTTTAGCCATTGCAGATTCTGTACATGTCTAAAAACTTTTGCCTCTCTTTTTTTTTGCAGAAAACCAATTCCCCACCCAACATACACACACACACTCGCTCACACACGTTTAATAATGTATAATACATAATATACAATTATATAAATATAATTATATATATATCACACAATATATACCCACTCAATATACACACACACTCGCTCACACACATGTATAATAATGTATAATATAATAATACAATATATATATATATATATATATATATATATATATATATATATATATTAATATATATAATATATATATGTGTGTGTGTGTGTGTGTGTGTGTGTGTGTGTGTGTGTGTTGTGTGTGTGTGTGTGTGTGTGCACTATATCTATGTATATGCACCAAGATTTCTAAACCTTAGACTGATGATGATGGTGATTATAATGAAAATAATAACAATAATGCTATTATTATCATCATCATCATCGTCATCATAATTTTTGTTATTATTATAATTATCAACAATGCATTTTATATAACAATGATAGTAGTAGTAGTAGTAGTAGTAGTAGTAGTAGTAGTAGTAGTAGTAGTAGTAGTAGTAGGAGGAGGAGGAGGAGGAGGAGGAGGAGCAGCAGCAGCAGCAGCAGCAGCAGCAGCAGCAGCAGTAGTAGTAGTAGTAACAATAATATTAATAATATGACAAGAAGAAGGAACAGTAAACACACCAAAGCACATAGTAACATAACTAGGTAAGTCCACACAGGCTGGTACACAAATACGGGATCAACAGACAGACTCTCGGACAGGTAGATAGATAGATAGATAGATAGATAGATAGATAGACAGATAGATAGAGATAGACAGATGGATAGATAGATAGATTCTTCGACGTACACACACATACAGATTAGATAGATAGATATTTAGATAGGTAGATAGATGGATAGATAGATGGACTTATTGATAGATAGATAGATAGATAGATAGATAGATAGATAGATAGATAGATAGATAGATAGATAGTAGATAGATAGACAGATAGATAGATAGATGGATAGACAGACAGATAGATAGAAATGGTAAACAGACGGATATATGGGCTGACAGACAGTACAGGTAAATAGACAAATGCTTTGACAGACAGGCAGACAGACAGACAGACAGACAGACAGGCAGGCAGGCAGGCAGACAGCAGACAGACAGACAGATAGATAGGTAGATCAGGTAGGTAAATAGGTAGATAAAAAGAGAGGTGGTTATACAGTACAACAGACAGACAGATAAATAGATGATTTGCTATAACATAATTATGATATCATAATAATTATGGTATCGTATAACATGGCATAGCATATTAATATTAATGATTTGATCTAATATGACGTAGCACAATAATACTATAACATAACATAATAAATAAAATATCACATGATATAACAAGATGACATATATATTACATTACATTACATAATAGATAGATAGATAGATAGATAGATAGATAGATAGACAGATAGATAGATAGATAGATAGATAGATAGATAGATAGATAGATAGATAGATAGATAGATAGATAGAGAGACAGATAGACAGATAGATAGATAGATAGATATCAAGTTATTTACTTAAATACGACGGGCTGATTTTCTTGTTAAAAAATTCAAACAAAAAACAACCAGACAAAACAAAAAACAAAACACAGAATAATGATGTGTTAAAACTAATGATATGATATGATACGAATGATGAAATGCAATGTGATGAAACGTAACATAACGTAATACAATATGATAATGATATATGATTTGCTATAACATATGATATCATATCGTATAACACGGTATAACATAATTATTTAATGATTTTATCTAATATGACACAGCTCAATAATAGTATAACATAACATAATAAATACGACATGATATGGCATATATATTATATAACATAACATGATATAATATAATATAATATAATAATATAATATAATATAATATAGTATAAGACAATACAATACAATAATTATAGTATAAGACAATGCTACAGGACATTGACATAACCAGCCACACAATCCATCAAATACCATACTCTTTATAACTTTGTATCGATTGTGCTACTACTATTATTATTCTTATTATTTACGATTATTACTATTAGAAATAGTAGCAGTATTGTTACTGTTGTTGTTGTTATTATTATTTTTAGTATTACTATTATTATTATTTCACTGATGCCTCAAGCTAAGACGCATTTGTTTCAATGTCATGAGTTACAGTGCGTGCTGAGAAATTGATTTGGTAGGGGTGATTGTTTGCTTTTAACGATTTCAAATTTCATATAATTTTCTGGAAGGAAAACACCAACCCAAAAGAACCTTTGCTTCAGTTTGAAGGGGTAGGCCCAGAAACTCAGTGACGACACTGGCTGTCCGGATGCCGGTGTCACTTGGTGAATTTAGGCAGGAGTGGGACTGTAGCATAATCCCAGATCATTTAATGATATGTAAACCTGCCAATGCCTTAACCACCGCCTGTATGTACACGCATGTAGAAAATCAGCGAGAGATGCACATTACCGGTTCCATCATGAAACGTTTTGAGGCTTGTGGAAACACGAACATGTCCAGCAGGAAATAAAGGCTTTATCAGCACTGCTTTAGAGTATGCATCACTCAATCATTCATCTGCTCAGTGGAGTTGCTGGAAAATGTGATGTAGTGTAGATGGAAATATCTCGTACTCAGTAAAACCTCACTTGCCTGCCAATTGCAGCATTGACTGCAATCCACTTGCCATGGCAAGGAGACTGATATCAACAAAAATAGAAGTAGCATAATTCTGATTTAAAGAATTCATTCGTTTACTTTCAGTTTCTCTGGAGTGAGCGAAAATATTTCACCTACCCGTTATACCGTTGCTGCTAAGTAAAACTGGTAAATAAATAAAAGAAATTAAAGAGGAAACGACCAAGAAACCAAACATAACAATGCTATGATTAAATCTGTGAGTCCGTTTTTCACACTTTAAGTACTCTAAGTTATTTTCAGGGAATAAAACTGCCGTTACAAGCAATTCAGTAGCATAACAAATTGAAATCACTTTTACTACACAAACCAACCACACAACACAAAAGGAATAGCAGACGTAATTTCAAGTTTTGGTTTGTTTAATATAATAATAATAATAATAATAATGTTTGGAATTTATATAGCGCTGAATCTTGTAAAGCAACAAATCAAAGCGCTCAGATTTTTTCCCGAGGACAATGGAATAAGCACTCATGTGCCTTTTCCCCTTTTTTTACAGCCTGTCCCCGTGTTTATGCGGTTTTGTAAATTTTGTCATCTGTTCCCACCGGCACACAATGGCCTATTCTTTCGAAAAGCGGAACAGGATTTAACGTGTGCGCAAGGTGTTCTGCATGCGTTCGCACACGGGGCCTCGGTTTATAGTCTCATCCGAAGGACTTTGACATTCAGTTCGATTTTGTCAAACTGGGAAGAAAGGGCGAGGCTGGGAATCGAACCCAGAACCTCACGGTTTACTTGTTGGCAGGCAAACGTCTTAACCATCCTGCCACCTTCCTTCCTCGTTTAAAACTCGTCGAATAAAAAAGGCCCAAACAACAAAATTAAAAAAAGAACAAAAACAAAACGAAACAAAAAAACAAAACTGCCACCAGTTAATACGGACTTTGGAAACTTAAATCCACAAATGATGTTGACGGTTATTAACAACTCAGCCTTAGGCATACCAAGGCATCAACCACTGCATCACCATTAAAACTGACATCCACCATCCCCATCTTACACTAAAAACACTCCACAGAAAACTCGGGTACTCACCCCTTCACCACACATAAACAGTGTCACAATCGTCTCCACGCTAACGCGTGCCAAAAGAACACTGTCTTGTGTCAACAACTCACAACCTCAGTGAAAGTGAAAAAATGTGTAGTCCTGCTCTAAGCTAGGCTAGGCCTTGCAGTTGTTGCCTACTGGGATCTGGCCTGACTACGCCCAGCCACACCACACTACACCACACCACGCTGCGTCCTTTAAGCCTGGCCAGCACAGCTTTTAATCACCACACACTCTCAATCAGCGTCGCAACAGATTCGATGTGGCGATAAACTCTCACCTTAGCTAACGTAATGACGAATCCGTAGCCTCTGCCTCCCGTTCGGTCCGGGCTTGTGCCCAAAGCGAAAACGCAGCCTTGATCTCCAAAACTCCGCCCCCTTCTCCCTGTCAATCACCCCCAGCGCGTCATCTTTCGCGAGCTGTGATTGGCTGAAAAAGTGCGAGAGGCACGAGTTGTCGGGTTGAACTTGTGGAAGCGGGAGGGCCGAGAGCGGAGGAGGGAAAGGAGGCCGGCAGCTGCTGGGACACAGAACAGCTTTGTGGCTCCATTCATCAGGACACTGACTGTTATGTCCCCGTGTTTCTTTCTCTGCAGGCCAACCCACCCACCACCACCTCTTGATTCCCCTAAAGCAGAAAATATTTAAAATACCTGATAATTACATTAGGAACGGCTTTGTGGGGCCAAGTTTTCAAAGGTGATGGGCGATAGATGCTTCATTTTGTCCAGCGGCTTTAAACTGTTTACACAGGGCTACACTATCACTGATTATCAGGAGGCTGTCAGCTAGTGCTCTCTCTCTCTCTCTCTCTCTCTCTCTCTCTCTCTCTCTCTCTCACACACACACACACACATACACGCGCGCGCACGGGCGCATGCATGCACATGGCGCCCACTGTTGTTGAAGTAGCCTGTGGAAGGACTACAAATCCATAGTTATTCATGATTATAGACATTTGGAAAGTGCTACTTGAACTACTACCCTCGAAGTAAGAACTTGAACAAATATACTCATGGTAATGCGCTGTGATGTTTTTCATGGTAATTACATTTTTAAAGTATCTTTTTCACTATAGATCTTTTTAAACAAAATAACAACAATTATAATAATAGAATTAAAATAAAATAACAATAATATTAAGCCTCCTTCACTTATCCTGTAGTCCCATGGACCGTGAGGACACCACTGAAGATTTTGCAACCAACTTCCTCCACACCCTGCGGTCCTCTGCTTTCCTAGCAAATCGTTCCACTCAAAGCCAGTCCACTCTCTGATGTTGTCTTCCCATCGTAGCCTGCCTCTTCGTCTCCATCCTTGTACTGTTCCCTATAGGGGAGTCTTGGCCAGTCCAGATTGTTCGTGTGACCTGCCCGTACCTGGCCTACGTAAAGAGCCTACATGACAGCAAATTAAGGTAACGGGATGCAAATCCTGACTTTTTTCTCTTCCAATTCAATGTCTTTATCAACGAGGGTATTAGCATAAGCAGGCACGTGCTTTTCTACACGCAGCCCTGGCTAGGCTATAAGGGGGCTCTATAAGGGGATATCTAGATAGACTAGCAAAAGTAGAAATACTGCGAAATGCTTAGAAATAATGGGTAAAGGTAGTAAGGAAACAAACAACCCCCCCTGCAAGACCAAGTCAGAACTAACACTAACCGGAAAAAGAGGCACCTTCATTTCTAACCTAGTATTCCTCAGTTATTTCACATTCCCAATACCATGCTTCATAGCACAACGGTAAGTACACATAGAGCAATATAATTATAAAATTATTTCTTTTTTATGTTCCCCTTCAGTTTATCAATGGTAAGATTTTAGGTAGGGCTATGCGACTGTTTGCTACCAACTGCGGGATGATGTGCAAACGCCATACCAGTGTGCATAAGGATTTTTGCCCTTTTTTTTGGGGGGGAGGGGGGTGGGGGAGTGGTCTGGTTGGTTTTTGTTTTGTTTAATGTTGTCATCTGTTCCTACCGCCCGCAACAGCCTACTCTTCGAAAAGCCAAACAAGTATCAACATGTGCACAAGACGTTCTGCGAGCGTTCGTGCACGTTACCTTGGTTGTATCTTTTGAAAAATTGACTAAAGTCAATTGTTGACGCTTTGTTGACGTACAGGGCATTAAAGAACATGTGTGGTGTGGTAAAAAGCTTTTCTTCCTGCTTCCTCTACCTCACCATACTAGCCTACAGCAATTCAACAAAGGGCCCTTGCATATTACAATGGGTCCCCCCTCCCCACCACCACCCACCCCTCTGGCCTTAGCGAGGAGGTACCCGGATGAGTGACCCAGAAGAACATATGCCAGGCAGGGCGGGTCACTACAAGGACCCCTGCTGGTCCCCCTCTTTCCAAACCAGTGTGGGATTCAAAGAAAAACAGGGGGGGAGGGGGGGGGGGGGGAGTTGATCCCTTCTATACTACCTCTGGTATATGGCGCTAGCTTTGTACTAGCCAGTGGACTGACTGACTGTCCTCTCAACCTTCGCTCTTCTCTCATATAGGAAAGGTGTATGGGTGTAAAACTGTAAACAGTGATGTATTCGAGTTTTTGGTCTTCTTTGACCTTTGCGCGCACACACAAACACACATGACCGTCTATGACAGAATGGTTGCAATTGTACAGGTTCGGCTTTTAGCATAGTTTTCAGTTGTTCTGTGTTTTTGTTCTTTTTGTGTTTCGTTGCCACATTTGGGCAACATATTGTTGGGGAAAAAAGTATTTTGAAGCACATATTTTTTTTAAGACCAACACTCATCTCTCTCTCTCTCTCTCTCTCTCTCTCTCTCTCTCTCTCTCTCTATCTATCTATCTCTATCTATGTATATATATATATATATACACATATCACACACATATATATATAATATATATAAGGAAAACAGTGGGGGGGGGGGGGGGGTTTCTTCTCGAAATTGGGTCTGCAAAAGGAAGAAATGTGTTGGGATGGATATGGAGAAGAGGGGAAAAGTGTGTGCTTTGTTTTGTGTGGTGTGTGTGTGTGTGTGTGTGTAGAGAGAGAGAGAGAGGGGGGGGGGAGGGGGAAAAATAGAAAATGCTGCATAGTGTCTGTGTTGCCTTTAAATCTACAAGAGATCAAGATCGGACGACGAAACACACAATCAGACCACGAAGCACACATGCAGGTACATATGCACACACGCATGCGCGCGCACGCACACACACACACACACACACATACACACACGCGCGCGCGACTCCACTCTTCCCATAAGTCTTTAGGATGAGACAATAAACCGAAGTCCCATGTGCGAACACACGCAGAACATCTTTCGCACACGTAAAAACCCGTTCCGCTTTTTGGAAGAATAGGCATTGCGTGCCAGTGAGAATAGATTACAAAATTTACAAAACTGCATACGCACGGGAACTGGTTGTAAAAAAGCACATGAGTGCTTATTCTATTGTCCTCGAAATAAAAAATAAAAAACACACACACACGTTTTCTATTTTTAGAAACCAAAGGGGTTTATAAAGTGTGTACACACACACACACACACACACACAGAGACTCTGAATAATTTTAATCAAAATTATGTACATTGGCCTTGGGCCACTATACACGGTGTTTAGGAGGGGGGGGGGGGGGGGGGGGGGCGGAAGAAATTTGCATATTGGTATGCAAAATGTGATGAAACATGAAAAACAACAACCGATTCTGTATGGATCATAATCACAATAGCCTTAACAAGGTGAGAGAGGCAGACAGAGACAGAGAGACAGACAGACAGAGAAAACATTGGACAATGAACAAACTTTATTGCTGTTTAAGTCATTCAGCAAGGGGTGACGCAACATTGATACATGTGTTCTTTTATTTTTATCTTTAAAAAAAAAAGATTTCAAAGCCAACAATGACATGAAAACTCGACATGGAAACCATGTCAGTACATTTAATTAAGACCACTAGGCAGGACAAAGGAACATTATGTGTTAGTGAACTGAACCCCAATAGAACAATAGATGACCATACCTATACTCTGCCTTAAATATCAATGTTCTCTTCCTCACTTTGGCCAGCTTAACACGTTCTTCTTCTAGCATGTTTTTCTCTTATTTTTTATTTATTTATTTATTTATTCTTTTATATCGAGGATAATGGAATAAGCACTCATGTGCTTTTTTTTAACATCCAGTCCCCGTGTGTATGCGGTTTTGTAAATTTTGTCATATGTTCCCACCGGCACACAATGGCCTACTCTTTCGAAAAGCGGAACAGGATTTAACGTGTGCGCAAGATGTTCTGCATGTGTTCGCACACGGGGCCTCGGTTTATAGTCTCATCCAAACGACTGTTTCATGTACCAGTAAAGAGGGACACTGTCTGCAATCAAGTGCAGATATTCCAGTACAGCTCATCTGACTCAACAATGATACGTCAGTATCACCAGACTGATAAAGCACAACTTTTCTGGAATTATTGTTTCTGTTATCTCTCAAACATTTTTGGTTTGCCTTGTCCATTCACTTCTTGGTAATAAAGATACACCCACACCCACACTCACACCAATACACCTATATACACAGCCCATCTCTCTCTCTCTCTTCTCATCTCTCTCTCTCTCTCTCTCTCTCTCGCTCTCTCTCTCTCTCTCTGTATATATAAAAATTTACAAAAGAACAAGATCGGACCTGAAATGGAATATGCCTCCAATTCCTTATCAACTGCTGCTCAGACCAATCTTGAAAATCTATCTTAGATGCAAAATGCCACCCTCACTCCTGTGTCAGCTATGGAAAAAACCAGTAGGTCTCCTTTCACTTGAAAGCCGACAAAAACTCCACAGACAAAGTGAGAAGTTGAAGAGACTCCCCTCGCACCCCTTCTCCTCAAACTGAAAGCAACCACAAAGCACTGACTGAAGCGACAGAGCCCTAACCATCTGATCAAGGCTCTTGAGAGAAGATATCATTATCCTCTGTCAGCAACTAACCAACTGACCGAATTCCCCCAGGACTATGAGGACAGGCAGACATTCACCCCAGCCACAATACTCAACACCCCAGGTGTTGGGGGCAAAGATTGCCACATAGAAGCTGACCTAAAGTCTCTGACACTGGAAGCACTGAACACCTAATCATACACAGATGGGTCTGTTAAAGAAGCAGTAAAATATGGAGGGAGTGGGGAGTACATCAGATTCTCTGATGGCAGGACCATCAGGAGGTCTGGCCACAATGACCGTGCTGAGGCCTGTGCTCTGCTACTTGCAGCCCACACTTTCAACCAGGAGGACACTGCCAACCAACACAGTGTTCCTGACTGACTGCAAGTCCATCCTGCAGAGTCTCCAGGTGCCAGGGGGAGAACAAAACCTAAGAGACATCGGACACGAACTAAATCTCATCAGCTAGAAGTACTGTAATGGATCCCCTCCAATTGTGGCATAGGGTGCAACGAAGTGTCCAAGGCAGGCAATAACTTGGAGCAGCCAGCCCATGTTATGTCTTACAGCAAGGCAAGGACAATCCTGAGAAACAGTCTAGATAGAGCTGCTGAAGTCACCATCTTTAGACCGCAAACAGGACACTGCCAGTTCCACACCACTCCCCCCCCCCCCTTATATCCTGCAGTCTTGCCCTATCTTCAACACTCTGTGACACCCGATGTGGCCCTGTCAAGCAGAGCTCACGGAAAAAACTGGGGAGGGGGAAGGGCAGTGGGTCACTGCAACAGACAGCAGACTTCACCATTTAGACCGGACTAAACATTTAGCCTGGCTAGGAGAAGCAGAATATCCGATCAACACAGGTTGTTTCTCCTTGCTCACCTCCTCAACATTACCGTGTATATCCTGTGTAACTGTGTTGTGCTCTGGGTGAAGTCTGTACCTGTTAAGTTCTTTTTCACGATGCTCATTAATCCCCCCTTACTTGTTTCTGTTGATGTTTTGCTGTTCTCAACTGGTCACAACGTAGCTGGCTTGTTTTTTCTTAGTATAGGATATGTGTGGGTCAGTTCAAACCAATATTGCCATACTTTGTGCTGACATTGCTTCCTCTGGCCTCAGTCAAAGAACAAACAGTTTGATCTTCATCACCTGATGCCTTCCAGCTGCAGACTGTGTTGTTTAGTCAGCAGGGCAGGGCAGTTAAGGTTTTCTCCACAGTCACTGGAAGACCAATAACTAGCACTTTGAGGGTAATAACGAGAATTTTAGCACAGCATAATGAAAAGGAGTGTTCATGCTTCAACCAAAATCAGTGGCTCCCCAGAGAGAGAGAGAGAGAGAGAGAGAGAGAGAGAGAGAGAGAGTCTATCAATAGATTTGAGAGAAATGAATAACGGCATGGGAAAGTGGAGTGATGATTTCTGATGGTAGAATTTTTCATCATTACAAGAGTAGCTCTTTACAGACAGGCCTATATTCCCAGCGTTTTCGTGTGTGGGTGGGTGAGGAGGGAGGGTGCACGCGCGCGCGCGCGTGTGTGTGTGTGTGTGTTCTAAACATAATATAGACACGCACACAAACTCTCTCACACACAAACTCGTCTCTCTCTCACACACACACAAACACGCGCGCGCGCGCGCGCGCACACACACACACACACACACACACACATACATACATACATACATACATACATACATACATACATACATACATACATACATACATACATGCATACATACATACATACATACATACATACATACATACATACATACATACACACCAACCCACGGGCGCTCGCGCGGGCATGAAAGCAGGCATCAAAAACAGAGGACTCTTTAAGACAAAAAATTAACAAATGCTTCCTTCCCAATTTCGGCAAGCCTCTGTACTGCCCTATCAGATGGATTAACCCACTCTGTGCCAACATTATTTCCGTGCACATCTCTCCTGAGGAATCAGTATGAGATATACTACTCTACTCAAAATACTAGCTATATACAACCAGAGCCATCAGTCTGCTTCACTTGACCCATCTACGTTGGGGTCTATGATAGTTGTCCACTCGAAGTCATAATATGGCAGACAAGATCCAATTTCTTGAGTGCAAAAACTGATTTGTTACTTTCTTCTATTCGGCACATTACAGCTCAAAATGCAAAATTTGAATGGCTTGACACTTATTCAGCATCTGTTATGACCTTCACTAACGTGAGGACGGAAATATTATTGTGCTGACAGTCAGCCTCTCCAGCTGTCAGGACTTGCACAGTAATAACACTTTGCCCACTTCAGATTAATAGTTATATCAGCCAGAAAAGCCCCAAATTTGTTACTTTTCGGATAGCCTTGTTGTTTCTATCGACTGCGTGTAGTAAGTGTTTTGCATGGTTCCATAAAACAAACCTGTCAATTGTCATTTGCACAAAGATCAACTCCTTTAGCAAAAACTGTTTGAGGCCAATCCAATCCTGTTGTTTATAGCTCCGCTGACCACAGAGGCCATACCAGGGCTGTCACCTCGTCAACTTTTAAATCTCATATTAAAACCTGCAAATATGTACAGATTAAAACAGGGTATAAAACCAACTCTTCTATGGTTCCTTGTATCAACGCCCTGGTCAACCATAAGGGTCAACTCAGGACGGGCACCGCGTTGTGGGAAAAACCACATCAACCACACTTTAGAGGAGATAAAACCCAAATTAGATTCCTTAAAACGACTTTGATCTTAGTGACCAACTGTAACTCTTTCACTCATATCAAACGGAAAAAGCCTGATTCTCTCAGGAAGTTAAAAATGGTGTGGAACATCCCGAAAAAGGATCTTCTAGGAGTCTGCAATGAAATGCTTGTGCCAAATATCTTGGACATCTCGACACTCCAGAAGCAGATGCTTGATGGTTACCCGCACATCACGGGGTACCCTCTCCTTTGAGCAAATGAACGTGGGTGATATGAGAATGATCTGTGTGTAACCTGGTGAGCACTGTTGCTTCCCTTCGGATTTTCACTGACAGAGGGAGAACTTCTTTCAGGTTGGGGCGAATATGGAAAAGTTCTGAGCGTTCCATCCCACTAGCCAGAAGGACTGGGCGTACTGTTGGCTTTTAGGTTTCAAATCCGTGTAGACCTAGAAATGGCCTTCTCCGTGGCACCCCTGGCGAGTCGGTCAACGTTTCGTTGCCCCAAATGCCCACGTGCCTCGGGATCCATTTCAAATCAATATTACATCTGTCCTGTCTCAAGGCAGAATACAATTTGTAGAACTCCTGAAGCTTAGGATGGTTTGTGTTCCTACAAGCAATAGCCTCCAGAGCTGAGAGCGAATCCGCTCATACAAAGAAGCCTTTTCCCTCCAGAACGCTGAATCAGTTTGAGGGACAAAACAAGAGCACTAAGTTCGGCCGCGTACACCGAGCCGTCCGAAGGCAAGTGCTCAAAAAGCGCAGACCCCCTGATGGTGGGACAGTAGGTGGTGCAGGCCACCCCTTCCTCGGACTTGGAACCGTCTGTCAAAACGTTTGTATAGGACGGGTAAGACTGACACAACTCTTGAAAAAAAGACCTTGTAAGTTGTCGAACTGGCCACGTCCTTCCCATGAGCAGCCAGATCAAAGCGGACCACCAGCCACATCGGCATCTCAGGGAACTTAGGAAAATCACATATTGCACCCAAATCGATACCCGCACCCCGGAGGTCTGGAAGGATCCGAATCCCCAGAGGAGGGGTGGCAGAAGAAGATTTCTCGAACTTGGCCTGAAACCGGGGGTTGAGAACACAGGGTGGTTGTTGTACTCCGAATACAATTTCATATACTAGTTTAGAGTCAGCTTCAGACCACGGTTCTTCAAAAAAGTTCTCCCGCTTCCGCGTATAAGCTAGTGTTGAGGCAGATTTGGGATTTGCAAAGTATACAACGAAACAAAACCACTCAAAACAAAACAAAACAAAACAAAAAGCCCCCCTACTGCCACCACCAAATAAACTTACTTTGCAATGCACCAGATAACAGGTCGCCAATATACCTTTACGTCCCTTGTCACCTGTCTTCATCGCTGCTGCCGACGGTAGGATTTCCACGTGCGTTTCTTCGTTTTAACGTCCATCGACATTAAAGTAAAATTAAATAGGGAGTTCCTTGTAATGTCATCAGGGTTCGTCATCTCTCAGTCTCTACCGAGTTCTACAATCTCCTGTAGCCCTCCCAGATCGCTGATCTCAGTGATTTTGGCAGTGTGGTCTGGCTCTTTTCCATTGCCCTCAATCTTGCCTTGGAGAACTATCATCATCAGTTTTGTCTGTGTCTTTCTGTTTACATGACCAACATATCTCAGTTTGCACTTAGCAATTTCAGCTAACATATGTCTTTGCACTGAGAGTTCATCATATACCTGTAAGAATAGTATAGCTCTACGAAATTCCAGACTAGTTATTTTTACTACGGAGTACGACTTCACGTCGTTTCAGAGTAGAAAATTGCATTGTTCTTGTATTTATAATTTGTTTTAAATATATACCCTGCAGTCCATAATAGATTAAAAGATATGTCCGTATCTTCCTGTACATTTTTAAAAATGATTTTCTTAGTTCTTGCTTACTCTCCGGGGTGAATAATTGTATTCTGTCCTCTGATTCAATAGTAATGGTCTCTTCTTTATTCCTTGTGGGTGGGTGTGGTGTGATGTGGTGTGGTGTGGTTGTGGTGGTTTGTGTGTGAGTGAGTGATTAGAAAGTTTATAGGATAACAACGAAAAATACATGCATACATACATACAAATAAAGTTATTGTTATATACGTACATACATACATACATACAAGCACACACATATATATATATATATATATATATATATATATATATATATATATATATATATATATTATATATATATATATATGTATGTATATATATATATACATACATACATTCATACATACACACACATAATTATACACACGTGCACAAGTGCATACATGCATGCATGCATGCATACATACATACATACATACATACATACATACATACACACAATACATGCATACATACATACGTTCATACATACATACATACTTACATACATACATACATACATACATTGCTGTTCACATGCATGCACATTATATACATATACTCTGTATGGCTTATAGACCAGCTTATAACGACGGCTATTAACAAGACAGAAAAAAATGACATTCCACGCATAACAATTATAGACACACAAGCAGTTCAAAAAGTTAGAAGGTTTGGGGAAGCGGTCATTATGAAATAGGGCCCCCTGCTTTCCTGTTGATGGGGTGTGGGGTGTGTGGTGTGTGTGTGTGTGTGGGTTGTGTTTCGGCGTGATGCGTGGGGTTGTGTGTGTGTGCGGCGGCGTGCGTGCGGGTGTAGGTGTAAGAAAACAAAAACCCTTAGAAAGGGTATTGACATACTAAAAGATGAGAGAGAGCGAGAGGAAGAGAGGGGGAAGGGAGGGAGGGAGGGGCAAACTAAATTGTGTTGTGAAATTTTGGTTCATCCCATTGCCCCTTAGTCAGTCATTTTTTGAAAGCTTTTTGCTTTGTGTACAGTGCATTGATTTGTCTGGTCTGCACGAGAAAAAAAAAATCCAAAATAGAAAAGTGATATTGTAGCAAAAAGTTTTACCGATAAAAAATTCGGATTTTTTTAAAAATTAACGCACGCCCCCTAGCGACAGCGGAGACTACCGTCTAAAGAAGAAATCCCCATGCATTGAAAAAAGGCAACCCACGGCTATCCCCCAGAAAGGAGATAAACCCAGACACGCCAGCGCGAAACCCCAGTAGGTTCGCCTCAGACGGAAGACCGATCGCTTGTGGGGCCCTCACTCCCCTGATTGCCCAATGAACGCTTTTGGCTCGGCACCTTTTTGGGCCGGGCAGTGTTTTGTGGGGGCTAGAATGCTTTTTTTATTAGGGCTGCAGCCCCAAACAAACGCAAGTAATTGTGCTGGGTCATGGGGGATGGGGAGTTTGAATTTTGACATCATACAGAGGAGAGAGAGAGAGAGAGAATATTTAAAAAAACCTTACAATAAGCTTCTTTTTCTTAATGATATAAAATATTCTCTTCCTTTCTTTGTGCTGGTGTGTGAATACCCTACAAGTTTTAAAGGTGTTGTTGTTGATGCAACATTTAAAAAATTTGGGTTTAATTTTTTCTCTTTAACTAAGCTTTACGAAAAAAAATATTTTATTTTTGCCGGGGGTTTTAAAAGATATAATTTTTAGGAAAACTGTAAAGATAAAAAAACGTCCCCCAAAAATGGATCAAATAAATGTTTTTTGAAAAAAAGCTCGTTAAAAGTTCTCGAAAACTCGCCACAGAATAATTAATTTTGGAAAACTGCACGATTAAATGTTCTCGAAAATCGCCACAGTATAAATGTTCTCGAAAATGGGCCAAATAAATGTTTTTCGAAAATGGCAAGATTTTAAAAAGTTCTGGAAACTAGCCCCGAATAAATGAAGTTTGAAAAACTCGTTTCAGAATAAATGTTCCCATCCCGCCCGATTTCCCTTTGGGGAAAAGAGGGTTTTTACATTTTAGGGGCTCTCTCTCTCTTTCCTTTCTCTCTCTCCCCAAAAAAAAGAAAAAAATCTTACAAAATCAGGTGAAAACAAATCTTTTCCCCCCACATTATTTTTTTGGTTTGTTTGTTGAGGGAGCTTTGACCCCGTTTAATGTTGGGGACAGGCAGTTTTGTGTCGAGTTACTGTTGCTGGTCTTTAGCTGATGAACCTTGCCTTTTTATCTTTGGCCCAAAATTGGTCGGTGTTTTTGCGTAGAAAAAGTTTTTAAATTTTTTTTTTTTTTAAAGTTATGTTGGCCGTGCACAGGAGTGTGTGTGTGTGGTGTGTGTGTTTGTGTGTCTGTGTTCCGATTATTTCTTTCTTTGCCTACGGATGCCCGTTATGTAAAAAATGTTTAGGGTTCGATGAATGAGACAATTTCAGTTTTTTTGTAAATGTTATCTGGTAGCAAAACCCTTAATTGTTCCTGCTGAAAGAAAATATAATAATAATAATAATAATAATAAATATATGGAATTTTTAGGGCCCCCCCCCCATTTGTAAAAATTAATGTAAGAAGCAGCCAAAAAATTTTAATTTGCGTTGTGTCTGACGGCCCGCAAGCAGAGACCCAAGGTCGCTTGAGCCCAAAAAAACATCTCTTCTGTCTTCTCTGTTCACTTCTTCCTTCTTTTCTTTCCTTTTTCTCTTCTCTCTTCTTTCTTCTCTCTCTGAGACAGATAAATTTAAGGAAAAGGATAACTTTAATATCTAATATTGTTGCTATTATGCTACTATGTGAGAGGGGGGCGGGAAGCTCAGTGGGCGGAGCAATCGTTTCCCCCCGCAAATTGCGGTCGAGGGGTTACCGTTGGATGGGTGACGTTTGCGGCCTTGGCTTCGTCGTTCCCCAGTTTTACCCGCTGTAAATGGGTACTGCCCTCTTAGGGTCGGGAAGGGAAAGCAGCAGGGGGGGGAGATGGGCGCCGCCCCCCAATTGCTGGCCTAGAGAAGTGAGGTCTTGAGCTCCTCCCCTACGAAACCCTTTGGTTAAGGGAATCCCTTTTCCTTTTCTTCTGATGCCTTTTTAATGTTGGCGACAAACAAGATGAATGATATGACGACGACGATGTGTGATGATGATGATGATGAGTGATGATGTGGTGATGATGATGATGATGGTGGTGGTGGTGGTGGTGGGGTGGTGGTGGTGGTGGTGGTTCCATCTGTTGTGACAAATCAAAGGACACACATTCAAGGAAACAAATTGATATATAGCTTTATTTCCTTTTTTGTGCTAGAATAGGAATGTACCCCTACTGGTGTCTAAATCGTAGGTGGATCGGTGGTCTAGAGGTAACGCGCCTGTCTAGAAAGCGAAAAGTCCGGGTCTGAAGTGTGCGGCGGTTCGTACCCCGTTTGGACCGGAAATTTTTCCCCCATCCATTAGACCATGAGTGGTGGTCTGGGCGCTAGTCTTTCGGATGAGACGATAAACCGAGGTCCCGTGTGTTACACGTAATTATTTAGCGCACGTAAAAAAACCCACGGCAACAAGAGAGTTGTCCCTGGCAAAATTCTTAGAAAAAAGCCACTCTGATAGGGAAACAAATACAGCTGCAGAAAAAAAAAGAAAAAAAAAGGGTGAAAGGGTGGCGCAGCGCTAAGTGGCGACGCGTTCTCCCGCTCTCCCCGGGGAGAGCAGCCCGAATTTCACGGAGAGAAATCTGCCGTGACTTAAAGTGGTATGAAATAAAATCTGAGCGCTTTGATTTGTTGCTTTACAAGATTCAGCGCTATATAAATTCCATACATTATTATTATTATTATTATTATTATTATTATTATTAAAGAAGGAAGTAAATAAAGAAGTCAAAGCTGCCGTTGCACAGGCCAGACGTATATATAAAAATAAGATAGAAGACAAGTTTGCAGGGAACAATTTTCGTGCTGCATGGCAGGGTATCAAAAATATGTCTGCAGTAAACATGGTAGGTGTCCAACATAGGTCAAAGATCAGTTTGCAGGGGGTATGTGATAACAACTTACCAGACCATCTAAACGCATTTTTTTACTCGCTTTGAAAAGCATGATTTCTCAGATGAAATAAATGACCTGAAGCAATCCCTAGTTTCTGAGAATAGCGTCATTGTTGATGAAGAAGTTATCTGTGAGGGCTTAAAGGCAATAAATATTAACAAATCTCCCGGACCAGATGGTATATGTGGAAGAACCTTACAATTCTGCGCTACTGAGCTTGCCAGTGTCCTTCAACACCTGTTCCAGGCCTCACTGGATACTTGTCAGATTCCAGTTATTTGGAAAACTTCCAATGTAATACCTCTTCCAAAGAAACCGAATCCTTCTCGGCCTAACGATTTTAGACCTGTAGCTCTCACATCTCTTGTGATGAAAACGCTAGGAAAGATCGTAAAATCTCTCATTCTTTCACCCCAGAGAAAGACCTTGACCCACTACAATTTGCGTACAGGTATCAAAGGGGTGTCGAAGATGCCAAACTATTCATTTTGAACAAGTTGTATAGTCACTTGGAAACACCTGTCTCTCATGCCTCAAGTTCTGGTTAACAAAATAATTTCAAAATTTGACGTAGACAATCAACTTGTTCGTTGGCTGATTGGATTTTTAACCAACAGACCACAGCGTGTTTTGGCCAACAAAATATCTTCTTTGGTCAGATTTACCTGCACTGGTTCTCCACATGGTTGCGTCCTCTCTGCGTTCTGTACATTCTATACACAGATGATTGCAGAAGCAACTATGGAAATTCCTTTCTGGTAAAGTTCGCAGATGACAGTGCTCTGTTATCTCTCTTATCCGGATCAGTCTTAGACCACGGTCCAGCCCTTACCGAGTTCGTACACTGGTGTGACAAGGCCTATCTGGAGCTAAATGTTTCTAAAACTAAAGATCTGCCTATTGACTTCAGAAGATCAGGGCATACTCCTAAGAATACTATTATCCATAATCAAGAAGTTGAAAACGTTTCGAACTATAAGTATCTGGGAACTGTTTTTGACCACAAGTTAAACTGGGACGTTAACACTGACGCTATTGTCAAAAAGGGACAACAACATGTGTATTTTTCTGAGGAAAATGAACTCATTTTTTGTAGACAAAAGGATTCTTTCCTTGTTTTACAAGTCTTACATAGAGAGTGTTCTAAGTTTTGCTTTTATTTGTTGGTACAATAATCTTAGTGTTAAAAACAAGAATGGCCTGTAGAGAATTGTAGGAATCTGTTATAAAATAATTGGAAAAGAACAAAGAGACCTCATGTCGTTCTGCAAGCAGCAGCTTGTACGCAAAGCCACAGCCATTTTGGCTGATCCCTCACATGCTTTGTTTCCAGAATTTCAGTTGTTGCCTTCGGAACGCCGTTATCAGTGTCCTATCAGCAAAACTAACAGAAAAAGAAACTCTTTTGTGCCAGTAAGCATTCGAATTCTGAATTCACAATGATGTTGACTACCTACTTTTTACATTTCTCTAAATTACTTGCCTGATTGTCATTGTTATGAGTGTAGTCAATACATAATTGTGTGTGTGTATGTGTGTGTGTGTGTGTGTGTGGATGCGTGGGTGTGTGAAATAAGTCTGTCTTCTAGTCAATGGTCTTAAAACATTGAATTCATATATTGGTGAATGGTGTGGGTGTGCGTGGGTGTGTTCGCACACGCACGTAGGAACGTGTTGCGTACGTGCGTGCGTAAAAAATAAGTTTTTATGTCTTCTAGTCAATGGGTTTAACATTGTGTTCACAATTGATGTTGTGTGCGTGTGTATGTGTGTGTGTGCGCGCATGCGCGCGTGTGTGTTTGTGTGTGTGTGTTCGTGACATTTTATTTGAAGTCATTTTGGAATGTTTTAACCAATATGAAATATAGCTTTTTGTGTCTGAGATTTTTGATGCGTATCAATTTGCCTGTCAGTATTGTAATTGCCCGTCATGGGATGATTAAAGTATTTTTGACTTGACTTGACTTGACTTGAAACTCAAGGGACTGGAAAGTGTGAACGAACGCCCAAGCTGACCCAGACTAACAAGAAATGGTTCACACCAGTTAGGTATTGCTGAAATTCCAACATCGCTTCAGTTCCTGCAGTTTGTACCTATTAGCCTCATAGTACATTCTGGATAAACCAGTAAATCTGCTGAAAGCACTCCAGCTGCAAGTGAAGCTATCATCATCATCATCATCATCATCGTCATCGTCATCTTTAGCGTCATCACCAACATTACTGCTCTGCAGTTTCGACGACGAGCAACCAAAAAATACCCCAAAGACAAAGCTGCAGTGACAGCAATGCAATGGCGAAGATGAACTGCATCCAAAATTTGTCATTCAAATAGCCTAGTTGGGGGAGAATGGTGAGGTCGGGGGAGAGAGAGAGAGAGAGAGAGAGAGAGAGAGGGGTGGGGTGGGGGGGGGGGGGGGTAAAAGAGAAGGGATAGAGGACCACCGAATGGAGCTCAGGCCAGCACCACCACCCATCCTTCCCCAAAAAAATCCACATCCTTCCACGCCATATGTCGCACATGACTCACAGCGCATGCGCAGAGACAGGCAGCGCAAGTTTAGCGCGGAAGGATCAGCGGGGTGTGAAATGAGAAAATAATGGATTTCCAACAGCGGTGGAATACAATTGCCCACCCCAGCTTTCCTCTACCCACCACTCACCCCGTCCCCCTCTCCACGCCCCCACCCTTGCCCGCCACCCGTCTTGAAGGGAGAGCAGATCGGCTCATTCAGTGATTGGCAGTGGAGAGGTGTGGAATGGATTCTATCATGCCTCGTTTTCTTTCTTGTTAGCTCGGGTGGCACCCGCCTGTTTTTTTCACGCCTTCTCTGGCATGGCAGACTTGTCCTAAATAGCCCTGGTCTGACAGATGAAGAAAGTTGTCACGAAAATTTCGGAGGAAAGGAGTGCTGCAAGAAAAGGGGAGGGGTGGAATATGAGCTGATTGACTGGAAAACTAAAGGTTCAGATAAAAATAAAGGCAATGGGACAGCTAGGTTTTGTTAGAACAAGAAGTTGTGATGGTTAATTTTTCTGTCCTGTTAATGAATTCAGGGGCAAGGGTTTGTCCTGTTGATAACATTGTTGTGAAGGCAAGTTTAATATGTGTGGTATTTTGTTGAAGCGATTGTTATCAATGTCTATCCATGCATGAAAAAACACACCTAAAAAAAACAAACCACACACACACACACACACACATACACACACACACACACACACACAGAGCCATTATCCACGAAATAAAAGACATGTTTTTTTAAAGTAAAAATTAACAAACACACACACACACACACACACACCTCTCTCTCTCTCTCTCTCTCTCTCTCTCTCTCTCTCTCTCTAACCTAATTGAAAGCAAAACTAAGGTCATGTTGTTTCACCACCTGAAACATTAGGTACATTACATACCAATGTCAGGGTGGAAGCAGAGATCAGCTTTGCACAACTAACTAAACAAATTGAGAGACAGAGACAGAGAGAGAAAATGAGTTGCTGCATAGAAAACAGATCGCGCAATACCTCGAAAACTACTGTTCTAGAGTTTCCACAGCTTTCCACACTTCCCCTCGCCATGTTGGACCGGAAGGCGAACAGACGGCTATCATGACGCCTGACACGTGCCGACACGTGATCTGTTGTGATTTGTGAGGAGAGTTTTAATTGGTCCACGCCCGCTGCATCGGTGGCTGCGCATATGGCCGCATTGAAGACCCAGGCAGCGTGCATTGTGAATGTGTAAATACATTTGTTTGCAAGTGCCTTTTAAGCAGGAGTATGCAAATGGCGCTTTCTTCTTTTGGGTTGGTTGCTGCCCTTGACACAATCTCTGGCAGCTGGAGGGTAGTTCATTAAAAAGTGTTTATTGTGCCAGGTTTCTGGTCGATGCTTCTTAGATGTGGTAGCCATATTGAGTTTGTGTGATACTGCAGCATATGTCGACCAGATACTGAAAAAACAACAACAACAACCGGGCAAACTGCGTTTATGAGTTAGAGTGGGTGCTGGAGTTTGGTGTGAGACAAACTGAGTTGTCTAGATATGACAGCCATGTATATGTGAGTTCTCAGTCAAGATTTACATCATTGATAAGCAAGATTTAACTTAATGAATATAGAGACATGAAAAAACGTGGTATAGAAGTCAGCATAGTGATATAAAGCTTATGTATCAGAGTTAGGGGGGCGAGATTTACAGTAGTTAGAGTGTATACTCGCAATTTGACATCCCACGTTCGAGCCTAGGTTCGAGCTACTACTGATTCTCCCGTTGAAAGGGGACTTTCCCCTGAGTTAACATCAGTACTTACTCGACTCCCACAAAGTCCTTCAGATGAGACTATAAACAGAACTCCTGTGTATGAACACACACAGAACATCTTGTGCCCACGTTAAAACGCGTTCTGCCTTTCAGATGAGTAGGCCATTTGTACTGGGAAGAACGTATATATATATATATTTTTTTTTTAAAAAGGCATGTACACTAGCGTGGGTGTTTTTTTTTATATAATTATCATCCCCAAAGTCGGATTGTAGTTAACTGTGGAGCTCTAGGCAAGGAAGGGACAAAAATCAGTTATTTCAAGCCTGTATAACAAAATACGAAAATATCTTCAAATGAACATAATACCCAAAATAAGATTGAAAGGCATAAGCATGCAGGACATACTATAACAACAACAACAATACTACTACTACTACTTCTGCTACCACTACAACCACTACCACCGCTATTGCTACTGCTACTGCTACTATGCCTTCAGCACCTGAGTTTTATCACACTTCTTGATTAAACCATCGACGTTGGGGGAAATAGCAAAGTGAGAGGCTGTATGATCAGTGGCTTTCCCACACATGGAAATCCACTTTACAGCTTAGTCTTTAGTCTATGACTTTCTGACTAGGAGGGTTGACTTGCACAGTCCTTATGTGCTGCAGCCCTGGGGGCTAGTTGGCCTTCGGAGAACATCTCCAACGCTGACTGTCTTTATGCCCACTTGGCTGAGAGAGTGGGGATGTACTGAGGGCAAGGCATCTCCACTATAATCAAATTTCTGCCCAATTTCCGCAACAGCAGCTGCCTCCTCTGCTGTTTAGGAGGTCATTGTCGAATGTGACGGATAACTACTACTACTACTACTACTACTACTACTACTGCTACAATTACTACTGGTACTACTACTACTATTACTACTGCAGCTGCTGCTACTACTTCTAATACCACGAAAACCACACCACACCACAACCACTACCACCACCACCACCGCTACTACTACTACTACTACTACTACTACTACTACTACAATTACTACTACTACGACGACGACAACTACCACGACTACTACTACCACCACCACCACCATCACCACTACTACTACTACTACTGCCACTATCACCGTTACCACCACCACACTACTACTACTACCACTTCTACTACAACTACAACTACTACTGCCACTATACACTACCACCACCACAACTACTACTACTACTACTACCTCTACCACAATTGAATCTGCTACTTCTACCACACCACCACAACAACTACTACTGCCTCTACCACAATTGACACTGCCACTTCTACCACCACCACCACTACTACTACTGCCTCTACCACTACTGACACTGCCACTTCTACCACCACCACCACCACTACTACTACTACCTCTACCACTATTGACACTGCCACTTCTACCGCCACTACTACTACTACTACTACTACTACTACTCCTACTACCTCTACCACTTCTGCCACTGCTACTTCTACCATCACTGTATAGGGTACTGGATGTAAAAAAGCACATGTATGCTTATCCATTATCCTCGAAATAAAAGAATTTGTCATTGTCATTGTCATTGTCACTACTACAACTACTATTACCTCTACCACTACTGACACTGCCTATTCTACCACCACCACCACCACCACTACTACTACCTCTACCACTACTGACACTGCCACTTCTACCACCACCACCAACCATAACTACTACTACTATCTCTACCACTACTGCCACTGCCATTCTACCACCACCACCACCACTACTACTACTACTACCTCTACCACTACTGACACTGCCACTTCTACACCACCACCACAACACTACTACTACCAACATCACGACAACCACCACCACTACCACCACTATATTACTACTACCTCGACCACTACTGCCACTGCCACTTCTGCCATCACCACCACTACTACTACTACTACCTCTACCACTACAGACACTGCAACTTCTACCACCACCACTACTACTACTACTACCTCTACCACTACAGACACTGCAACTTCTACCACCACCACCACTACTACTACAACCTCTACCACTACTGACACAGTCACTTCTACCACCACCACCACTACTACTACTACTACTACTACTACTACTACCTACTACTATACTACTTACTACTATATCTTACCACTACTGACACTTTCACTTCTACCACCACCACCACCACTACTACTACTGCCTCTACCATACTGACACAGTCACTTCTACCACCACCACCACCCTACTACTACATCTACCACTACTGCCACTGCCACTTCTACCACCACCACCACTACTACTAGTACTACCTCTACTACTACAGACACTGCCACTACTACCACCACTACTACTACTACCACTACCTCTACCACTACAGACACTGCCACTTCTACCACCACCACCACTATTACAACTACGTCTACCTCTACTGACACTGCCACTTCTACCACCACCACTACTACTACTACTACCTCTACCACTACAGACACTGCCACTTCTACCACTACCTCCACTACTACTACTACCTCTACCACTACAGACACTGCCACTCTACCACTACCTCCTACTACTACTACTAACTCTACCTCTACTGACACTGCCACTTCTACCACCACCACCACCACTACTACGACTACGTCTACCTCTACTGACACTGCCACTTCTACACCACCACCACTACTACTACTATTACCTCTACCACTTACAGACACTGCCACTTCTACCACTACCTCCACTACTACTACTACCTCTACCACTACTGCCACTTCTACCACCACCACACTACTACTCTACTACTACTACCTCTACCACTACTGCCACTGCCACTTCTACCCACCACCACTACTACTATTACCTCTACCACTACTGACACTGCCACCTTTACCACCACTACTACTACTACCTCTACCACTATTGACACTGCCTCCTCTACCACCACTACTACTACTACCTCTACCACTATTGACACTGCCTCCTCTACCACCACTACTACTACTACCTCTACCATTACTGACACTGACACTTCTACCACCACTACTACTACTACCTCTACCATTACTGACACTGACACTTCTACCACTACTACTACTACTACCTCTACCACTACTGACACAGTCACTTCTACCACCACCACCACTACTACTACCTCTACCACTACTGACACTGCCACCTTTACCACCACTACTACTACTACCTCTACCACTACTGACACTGACACTTCTACCACCACTACTACTACTACCTCTACCACTACTGACACTGACACTTCTACCACCACTACTACTACTACCTTTACCACTACTGCCACTGCCACTTCTACCACCACCACGACTACTACTACCTCTACTACTACTACCTCGACCACTACTGACACTGCCACCTCTACCACCACCACTGCTACTCCTACTACCTCTACCACTACTGACACTTCTACCACCACTACTACTACTACTACCTCTACCACTACTGCCACTGCCACTATAATATAATAATCCTGAATTAGTGTGTGTATGTGTATACATTTATTTTGTTAATTAGTTAATTTTGTTACAGAGCTATTATTGTAAGATCACACCTGTATATCTTAGTGAGTGTTTATATTTCAATTACGTGTTTGTTTTGGGGTTT
Source organism: Rapana venosa (assembly GCA_028751875.1). Taxonomy (NCBI): domain Eukaryota; kingdom Metazoa; phylum Mollusca; class Gastropoda; order Neogastropoda; family Muricidae; genus Rapana; species Rapana venosa. Next base: position 33,576,642 of record CM054135.1, on the reverse strand, counting down.
TTCTAATTCTGTATATGTTTATTTTGTTTGTTTTTTCTTTGTGCGTTTGTTCTCTTAAACCTGAAATCTAACACAGCGTTATTAGCCGCACTCCTCCCTCTACGCCATGTCTCTTACCTCAGACAAGTGGCCAATAAAACATGGTCTACAGAGTAGGCTACCTCAACATAAACAATGCAACCAATAAAAAAGATGACATTGCTAGCATACTATTTAATGATGGGAATGAGTTTCATTTGTTTGGCTTCGCTGAATCCCGCCTTTCTTCAAATATAACTGATTCAGACATGCACATTCCAGGATACCAAATATTTCGCCAAGATCCCTACAAACCAAAAGCTACAGGCTTATTAACATATTTTGCATCTTCATTATGCTGTCAAAGGCTATACAATTTTGATGTGTATGATATCGAATGGATTTGGGTAGAAATCAAATTAAAGCACAATAGTCCACTTTTGATAGGATTCATATACAGAAATCCGTCAGAAACCACTAACTGGTTTGATAGATTCAATTCTCTAATGGATGAAGTTGCACTTTTAAACTGTGAAACTATTTTTCTTGGAGATTTTAACATAGACTTACTCAAACCTAAACCGAAATGGAATCATAACTATATGATGCTTGGTCTGGAACAACTAATAGATAAACCCACACGTATAACAGATAACTCAGTAATTTTAATTGATCATATATACACTAACACAAAACAACACATAGCTGAAGTATGTGCTCCGTCATGTGGATGCAGTGATCACAATCCTGTCTTCTGTACTTGGTTTAAGCGTCCATAAAAATTCCTAAAGTTGGGCATAAAACTATATATTACCGACGATTCAAACACTTCTGTGAGGATAATTTTCTTTCAGACCTGATGAACTCAGCATTACACGATGTATATCAAATCAGAGACCCCAATGAAGCTGCTGAATTTTGGGTTAACACATTTATCTCAGTGTATGACAAACATGCTCCCTTTATTAAAAACAAGAGTTAAAGAAAAAAACCAAACCTCCATGGATAACAAAAGACATAGAATCTTAGATAAACTTAAGAAACCACCTGAAAACCCATGGTACAAATGAACAGTTTAGGACACAAAGGAATAAAGTGAACTCCATTAAACGCAGATCAAAGCGTAATTACTTTCAACAGTTGTTAATTACCACTAGTGACTCTCGCCAGATTTGGAAAGCCATCAATACATTATGTAATAAACATGTTTCAAAAAGTCAGCAGTTCATTAAAGACATATCAGCCGATGAATTAAACAGCCATTTTTCAAATGTAGCAAATAAAGTTATAACATGTGACAAGTCAAGCGAAAATGATCTTCATTACCTACAACAATATATTAACTCAAAACATATTAACTTTCCATTTAATTTCCAGCCAGTGACAATCTTTGACGTATTAGAAAGCATAAAAATGCAAACGAATTCTAGAACACGTGGCTAGACAAACTCGCTAGTCCGGTTATTGTTGAAACACTGACATATCTATACAACTTGTGTATTGAGAAAAGATGTTTTCATCTTAAGTTTAAAAAGGCAAAAGTTATACCTGTCCATAAATCAGGTGACTGCTCTTCTCCTTCAAATTACAGGCCAATTTCAATTCTCTCTGTACTATCTAAACCCATTGAAAAACACATACAAACATCCCTAAATTCTTACTTTATAAAAAAAACAGTCTATTGCACGAGGATCAATCAGGGTTTTGTAAAAACTATTCCTGTCACACTGCTTTAACTCAGCTCACTGACAGTCTCCTACACAATATAAATGACAATAAGTTTACTGGCCTCCTTTTTGTTGACTTTGAAAAAGCATTTGATGTGATCAACCACTCTTTGTTATTGCGTAAATTAGAATTGTACAAACTGTCACCTGAAGTTATCCAACTACTAGAAAATTTTCTGTCTAATAGGCAGCAGCTTGTATTGTAAATAATCAAGCATCAGAACTACTACCCATTAGATATGGGGTACCACAAGGCTCAGTATTGGGACCACTCTTGTTTTCAGTCTATGTAAATGATTTGCCCTGTTTTATTAAATGTAACTGTGAAATGTTTGCTGACGGTACCACTCTCTTTTGTAGTGATTCAGACTCCAGCAGATTAACTCGCAAACTTCAATACAGTATTGACAGACTGATTATTTGGACTCAATTAAACCACATGTCCTTAAATGCACAAAAAACTAAGTGTATGTACGTATCAGCAAGACAGAAAAGGCAAAAAATAAACGATAGGTTTCAACCTCTGTTATTGGATAACGGAATAGTTGAAGAAGTTGACTCATAAAATATTAGGTGTTACCATTGACAAAAATATGACTTGGACTGATCACATAATGTCACTAGGTAAACGCCTAGCTCACAGGCTACTTCAATTATCCCAAATAAAACACTTTCTAAATAATCATTCTCGTAAACTTTTTTTTGGCGGTCACATTCTACCAATCATTGACTATGCGTCAACTATTTGGGATACCTGCAGTGGAACAAACTTGAAATTCATTCATCGTTTATATAAAAGAGCAGTAAAACTTGTATTGTTAAAAACAAGCACCCTGACAATTGAGGATTATAAGCAAATAAATGTCCTGACATTTTGAAACCGACTTTTATTCAATAAATCTGTGTTTATGCAAAAAGTTGTTAATCAAAATGCACCTCCGAAGATTACCAAAGCTTTCAAAGTTAACCAACATAGACACAAACATTTGCTAACATTTCCAAGACCCAGAAATAACCTATATAAATCGAGCCTCTTGTATTCAGGAAGTGACCTATGGAATAAACTCCCCAAAAATCTTAAATGTATTAAAAGCAAAAATCAGTATCATCATCATCATCAGTCCCGTGACCTTGGCGGTCGTGGAGGAGACACGAAAGTCGATGCCGTGGTAAGCCTCCTCCATCCATCGGCTCTGTGCAGTAGTGCCGAGTCATTCATCCTGGTCCATTCTCTGATGTTGTCCATCCATGACTTGTTCTGTCTTCCCCTCTTTCTTCCACCTTCGAGTGTTCCCTGTAGTACTGTTTTTGGCAGAGTGTTGTGGCGGGTGACGTGGCCAAACCATGTCAGCTTTTTCTTCTTGAGGATGGTGAAAAGGGGTTCCTGTGGACCTGCCAGCCGTGTTATTTGACTCTTGACAAATTAATTGGTCTTTCGTTCTCTCCAGGATATGCCCAGCAGTTTTCTATGGCATTTTGTTTCAAATGACTGGATTCGCTTTGCTGTTTCAGCAGTCAATGTCTAGGTTTCACTTCCGTACAGCAGGACAGTCTGAATTAGGGCTTTGTAGAGCTTTAGTTTGATTGGGAAACTGATCTCTTTACTTTTCCATATGGTGGTGAGTTTTTTCATGGAAGATGTTGCCATGGCTAGTCTGGCTTTGATTTCTGTCGTAGATCGCCCGTCCTTTGTGAGTGTAGCACCAAGGTATTTAAAAGCGTCTACCTCCTCCAGTTGCTGGCCGTTCATGTAAATTTTAGCAGTGGCGTTGCTCGTGCTGTTCACAAGTACTTTACTTTTCTCCGAGCTCACCTCCATCCCATATGCTCCGGCCAGCTCTGTTCTCAAGTCTGGTCGTAAGATCTTGCAGCTCTGTGTTACTTCCGCCCATGAGGTCAATGTCATCGGCAAACCGCAAGTTGTTGAGGGGTCTGCCGCCAATGGAGATGGTAGAGTGGAAGTCATGGAGGGTCTCTCTCATAATGTTTTCCAAGAACAGATTAAACAGGACTGGAGATAACAGGCATCCTTGTCGGACCCCAACTGTGGTTTTGAAGTAGTCTCCGACCTGATTGTTCAGAAAGACTGCACTGCTTGCGGTGTTGTATAGTGCTTGAATGGTTTGTACTAGTCCTTCTTCAATGCCAAACATTCTGAGGACCTGCCACAGGCCTTCGTACCATACTCTGTCGAAAGCCTTCTTGAAGTCGATGAAGTTGTGGAACAGGTCTCTCTGATGTTGAAGATGTTTTTCCATCTGGATGTGGCAGTTAAAAATCTGTTCGATTGTGCTCCTGCCTGCCCTGAACCCAGCTTGTTCCTCTGCAAGGTGTTCTTCTGCCTCCTTCTTGAGTTGATTCAAAATAACCTTGAGCATGATCTTGCTGGCGTGGCTGATGAGGCTGATTGTTCTATAGTTTTGGCATAGGCGTAAATTCCCCTTCTTGGGCAGGGGTATGATGAGTGATTGTGTCCATTCTGTTGGCCACTGTTTTTCTCCCAAATCTTCTGACAGATAGCTGTAACATGTGTGATGACTGTTTTGCCACCATGCTTGAGCAGCTCTGCTGGTATGTTGTCTGCTCCTGGGGACTTTCCTACTGGTAAACTGTGGATGGCTTCTTCCACTTCTTCCCTCAGTATAGGTAATGGCGAGGGTACTCTTGATGTTGCTGCTTCCTCTTCTATTATGCTCTTGTCAGGTTGGACTGGGTAGTTGTATAGTTCTTGACAATACTCAGACCACCTGTTCAACGCAGCTGAGCTTTCTGTGAGGAGGTTTCCGGAGCTGTCTTCAAGGACTGATGATTTGGTTTGAAGTGGTTTTGTGAGTTTCTTCAGGGTGTTGTATGCCTTTTTACTGTTGCCCACTTTCATGCTTTTTTCGATCTCATCACATTGATCTCTGATCCACTTCTCTCTGGCCTTTAACATTGACTTCTTCACAAGATTGTTGGCCTCCCGGTATTCTTTAGGGTTGGAAGACCTGGTTGGTTTCAGTGCTCTTCTTGTATCGCAGAGGTCCAAGATGTCATTGGTAGTCCATGGCTGGTGTTTATTCCTCTGATGTCCGAGTACCTCCTCTGCTGTTTCTCGGACTGCCTCATAAAAGTTGTTGGTGAGGTCATTGTTGTCATTGTCCAGGAGGGTTAATGTCGCAAAACGTCCGCCAAGCTTAGCTTGGAAGATCTCCTCGACATCTGGATCTTTCAGTTTGTCCACATCAAATTTGATACGTGGGTTTGCAGGCTGTTTGTTTTTCTTCAGCTTCATTTTGAATACCAGCAGCACAAGGTCGTGGTCGCTGCCTATGTCAGCTCCAGGGTAGGTTCTTGTTCTGGCTCTGTTGATGCTGGATTTGAAGCGCCGTGGTGTTAAGATATAATCTATTTGGTTATGGATCTTGCCGTTTGGCGCATGCCAGGTTGTCCTCCTTGACTGCTTGTGGGGATAGAGGGTATTGGCAATGGTAAGTCTGTGGGTGCAGGCAAACTCCAGCAGATGTAGTCACCTGTCGTTGGTCTCTCCAGTTCCAAACTGACCAACTTTTCCGGCCCATTGGTTGTAAGAGTCAGGACCTACTTTGGCGCTAAAATCCTCTTGAATGATGATGATGTCTTTCTTGGGTATCTTCATAATGGTCTCTTCAATATCTTCGTAAAATTCTTCTATTTCTTCATCTGCATGGTCAGATGATGGTGCATAGATTTGTATGATGGTGATGTTCTTGGGCTTGGCCGACACTCGGATGCTGATAATCCTGCTGGAAGCCGGTGTACAGCTGATAATGCACCCCACTACTTCCTTTCTGACAATAAATGCCACTCCATGTTGGTGATGTTTTTCTAGGCCACTGTACCAGATCTTGTTGCCTTCTTCAGTCAATGTCTCACCAAATCCTGTCCATCTCACTTCTCCTAGTCCAATAATGTCCCATTTATAGCGGCTAAGCTCATACTCTAGTTCTTTGATTTTTCCGCACTGGTAGAGTGTACGGACGTTCCATGTACCAATGGTGATCTGTTCTCTAGGGAGCTTAAGTAATGTTTTAACTCCAGTAGCTGACTTGTCACTTCCACCCTGGTGTTGATCAATGGAAAGCGCGGTCGTTGGTAACCCGGGCCTCGACCGATCCGGTATCATATTGGCTTTGCATTTGTTTTTCATGTTCTTTTCTGTGGGCTTAGGATATTCCTTGGTAGCGCCAATCTCCTCTCCAAGTCTCCATATGTTTTTTGTTTTATTTTCTATTGGGGTTTCCTCCCCCACATGCGACAGGTTGTACTGGGTTACATGGATACCAGTAGCAGTAACAGAGAACTTCTGTATAAAATATATAAAATATATTAAAAAACCATCTAAAAAGATATTTCATGAATAAAAGTACAGAACACGACTTGTAAACTTAAGAGAGTGGTTTAGGAGTCACTGACATTGTTCTTGTCATTAAAATCAAATATGACCCAATTTTTCATATAGAGTACATGTGTAAGCATTGATCTATATATGGGTTGATATGATATCAACCCCAACACCCTTTGAATCTGGTGTGTGTGGTGTGTGTGTGTGTGTGTGTGTGTGTGTGTGTGTGGTGTGTGTGTGATGTGTGTGTGTGTGTGTGTTGTGTGTGTGTGTGTGTGTGTGTGTGTGTGTGTGTGTGTGTGTGTGTGAGTGAGTGGTGTATGTTGTGTAATTGGTCCAGTTTTGGTTTTTTACTTTTTTGTTGTTTTGGCCTTTTTACGTTTTGTGTTACACAAAAATATGCTGATTTATTTAATTTTGTCGCTGTTATTTTTCTTTTTCATTGTATTAGATTAGCTAAATTGTTATTGCTGATGTTAGTACTGCTGGGTGGGTTTACATTGCCTGAATTTATTCTTTGATGGAAGGATTAACGTTGTTCTGCCTCAAATAAAAAATCACATGTACATGCGTGTATATGACCAGGGGAAAGGGAGGGAATGGATGTCTTTGTTATACTTCTTTGCTCTGAATCCAATGGCTGCTTGGTTATTCTTGTTTTCGTATTATATGAGTATAGTATGTGGTGAAGGGGATATGGGTGAGGATGTGTATGTGTATGTAAGTGTTTAAATGAATTAAAAGGAAACATCAGTTTCCTCTGTTTATATCCATTAATTTTGGTTGTTGTTGTTATTGTTGGTGGTTATGGGGGTGGGGTTCTGGTTTATTTTGCTTTTTGTTTGTTTTGGGTTTAGGGTGGTTTTCTTGGGGAGGGGGAGGGGGTATTTTGGACTTTTTCTCGTCTTTTGTTAGTTCTATATTGTTCTTCATTTGTCTTGGCTGTTATTCTTGTCCTATATTAGTTATTGTCGCTGTTGTTGTTGTGTACCTATGTTTGTGTTTGCTTGATTGTTTATTTGCTTGTTGTGGTTGTTCTTGTTGATTCATCTTTTTTGTTTTGTTTTATTCAGTTGTTTGTATGGTTCAAGATTTGTGTGTGTATGTGTGTGAGAGGGGGGGGGGGGGGGGGGGGGGGAGGGAAGCAGTTGGTGTGTCTTTTTTTGTTTGTTTTTTTGGTTTGTCCCTTTGATTGTTTTGGTTTGGTTTTTCTTTGTTGCTTTGTTTGTTTTTTTGTTTGTTTGATTATGATGGATTTTTTTTCAAGATTTTTGAATTATTTGAATTGTATGGTTTAATATTTTTCTGGGTTTTTTGTTTTGTTTTTAATTCCATATATGCATATGTTATTGTCTTTTCTTGTTTGATTTGTATAGTCTACCATAGATTAAGGTTTTTATTCTATGTCTGCATATACATTATCTTTTTTCTCAGTTTTTTTTCTTTAGATAGATGGCTTGATGAAAAAAAGCAAATGCACTGCTTATTCAATGTACCATCTGAAAGTAAAAGTTTGACTTTGACTTTGACTTTGACTTCTACCACCACCACCACTACTACTACTACCTCTACCACTACAGACACTGCCACTTCTACCACCACCACCACTACTACTACTTCCTACTACTACCACCACAACTACTACCACTACTACCACCACCACCACCACCACCACCACTACTACTACTACTTCTACTACTACTACTACCACTACCACTACTACTTCTACTGATGTTACTTCTTGTCATAATTTTTGTCATATGTCGTATCATTATTAATATTAGCATCATCATCATCAGCAGCAGCTGTAGCAGTAGCAATAGTAGTAGTGTTACTATCATTATTATTTTTCTTATTTGTTGTGGTAGGTGCATTATTATTATTATTATCATCATTATTATTATTATTATTATTATTATTATTGGTGGTGGTGGTGGTGGTGGTGGTGGTGGTGGTGGTGGTGGTCATCATCAACGACATCGTCGTCGTCGTCCTCTTCCTCCTCCTCATCGTCGTCGTCTACATCATCATCATCATTACCAACGCCATCATCGTCGTCTTCATCATCATTATCAGCATCATCATCATCATCTTCTTTTTCTACTTCTTCTTCATCTATTTACCTGGAATAGGTTGGATGAAAGATAAAGTAAACAATTCATCTTTGATTTTTAGGAAGCTTCTGTGTCCTATTGTGTGATGTATATATATATATATATATATATATATATATATATATATATATATATATATATATATATATATATATATAATAATACATACATACATATATATATATAATATATATATATTATATATATATTTATAATATATATATATATATATCGAGAGAGAGAGTGAGTGTGTGTATTGTGTGTGTGTGTGGTGTGTGTGTGTGTGTGTGTGTGTGTGTGTGTGTGTGTGTGTGTGTGTGTGTGTGTGTGTGTGTGTGTGGTGACATAGTACATACATGCATGCATACATATATACATCCATACATCCATATACGCGCGCGCGTGCGTGCGTGCGTGTGTGTGTGTGTGTGTGTGTGTGTGTGTGTGAAAATGCAATGGACACTGAAGTCGAGTCACAACAGTATGGTGCTCACACAGAACTTATTTTCAAGCTCTCGCCCCAGGAAAAGGACATTTGATGATGACAATTGTCAAAGACTAGAAGACAGGAGAGCCAAAAGTTGTCTATAAGTTAAAATGTTCATTATAAGTCTTCAAATCCAAAACCAATGCGTTCCAGATTTAAATCTACAGAGTAAAAACTTAAACAAACTGAACATGTTTAAACAGAATTTATTCAAATAAAAAACAAAACAAAAACGAATTTTTGCAAAATTCGAACAATCTATCAGCTAATCTATGAGAGAGAAAAAAATAGTGGATGAAGCTACTCTTATTTTTATCTGCTGTCAGAAGAAACAACCATTACAGTTTCACATTTCTGCAAATCTTTGGTTTTACCATATCATATTGTTGGAGGGGGTGATTGACATCACATATCGTCCTGTGTACCATTTATCCAGATCGTACCATACGCAGCCGTCAACACCCAGGTTTATTCTACAGCCAAGTCCAAGCCAGTCTTCAGCACTGACGTCAGGCTGTCCAGGAGCTACTTACTAGTTACTGTAGATTTAACCACCCACTCCGCAGTTTGTCACTGAACGTTGCAGTTCAGTGCACTGCCTTGTGTCTCTGATGAAACAAAACAATAAGCGAAAGCAGACAGTGTGATAATTATTATTTTCTAGGTCCATCTTTGACAGACACACAAATAATTATCTGACATGAGGAAGAGAACAGTCGTTGGAAGTTTGTTTTCACTGTATGACATTAAAGGAAAACAATGTAGAAAGTGTGTTTCAATGGCACAAGGAATCATGATTTTCAAAAATGCCATTCACCTCCACCTTTCCCTTTATTCTCTCTGCACTTCCTTCTGGCCATCAAAATCCATTAGCAAATTGGACTGACACTGACAGTTGGGGATATAAAATCATACAGCCAGCTCCAATGCATGCAAATCACCCCATAAATATTCATTTCTCGCAGCTTTGAGCTCCAAACAGGTCACAATGCCAAAACGGTAAACAGAGAAAGACGACTCCGTGCAGAATGTTTCCAAACAAAATCCGGCCATCCAATCCGCGGGCAAAAACGCTGACAGATAAAAGCCGCAGCAAAGAGCTCACGGAAAAATCAACAGTTGGGGGAATCAAAAGCGGCGCCTCGCCTTGCTCTCTGCTGCTAATCTAGACCTCTGCGGGGAGGGGGCTGCTTGGTGGAGGAATTATAAATGGATCAGCAGCCCTCGTAAAACAGCGGAACGAAGGCACGCCATTAGGAGTTGTCGGACAAAGTATGTATTTTCCTCTGAATTAGCGCCGGAGGAGCGACGTGTGAGATGGAGTCCGTCTGGTGAAATTGAATCAAGTTGCTAGGGGAGTCATGGGGTCAGCCTGTAAGCGTCGGTGGCCATTCTGCGGCATGGCCCCAGTTCTGCTCTGCTCTGCTTTGGAAAGAAGTCCTGTGCTTGTTTCCTCGACATTTGGCGTTCACCCCCATCGCAGAGGGAATCGGTCTGGGGTTTCATGTCTTTGCCCAAAATCTTATCCTTTAAGTTTGAGGATGTTCTGTCTGTCTGTTTGTCTGTCTGTCTCTCTGTCTCGGTCTCTCTGTCTCTGTCTCTCTCTCTCTCTCTCTCTCTCTCTCTCTCTCTATCTCTCTCTCTCTCTCTCCTGCTTCTTTTCTCTTTTTGTGTGTGTGCAGGGGTTGGATCTAAAAAAGCAATTGCTGCTTATTCTGTTATTGCCGTCTTTAATGAAATTCTCTCTCTCTCTCTCTCTCTCCTCTCTCTCTCTCTCTCTCTCTTCTCTCTCTTTCTCTCTCTCTTTCGGAGCGGTCGTGGGCGTGTGTGTGTGTGTGTGTGTGTGTGTGTGTGTTGTGTGTGTTGTGAAAAGTTTGTTCTGCAAATTCTCAAATACAGGAATTGCACAAACTTCAACGTTGTAAAACACGGTTTTATTTCTCTTATTCTAATTTTTTTAATGACAGCTTTACTTTTTGTGTACATTTATATGGTAACAAAGAACCGTTGTGTCCAATTATCAAGGATCAGTGCTGAATACTGTACTATAGACATTAGAAAGTAAACCAGCCGTCATGACGCCATGGTTAGCACCGTGCGTTTTAGACTGGAAGGTCGCAGATTCGAATCCCACAAGTCATGGGGATTTTTTGGACCACGGCCGGCTGCTACCTAGAGTGAGTTTGCTATGGGTTCATTGGGAAGACAGGGACTACGCAGTTGGACTTCATACACGGTATGGATGCAATTTAAGAGTGTTGCTCAAATTACTTGACAGTTGTCTGTATCTCTTAGTAGCTTCATTACATCCTCCTAATCATCATTAATCATCATACAATTTTTTTTAAATGACGAGTCCGGCGGGGGTTGCTCTGATCTCATGGTGACCTCAGTTTCTATTTCCTCATACACTTATATACCTGTGGTGAGATTGTGATTGCCTTTCGGGTTGGAGGTTTAACGGGAGAGGGTCGTTGGAGGAACGTAGTGGCGATCGCCACCAAGGTGGGCGTCTCACTCAGTCAGGAGCCAGATTGAGGTATTATGTGGTCAGTAGGGGGCTTAGTATGGTGGTTGTCCCGGTATGCTAGTCAGAACTGGCACTCTGAACACCACCAGACAAAGTGAACCAGCAGCAGTGCAGGGCTCCTCTGGCTGGTGGTCCCAACTCGGCCTGATATTGATGGGCTCCCTGTGGACTTCCGACCCTGAGGATGTGACATCACGAATCTGTATATAGTTGGGGCAGAGAGATTGAATGAGCAGTGTATGAACAGCACCCATGGGAACGTCTCAGGATAAGACAGCACAAAAGAAGGGAACAAATACAGACATGTAACAGTATGTAACAGGTGTGGATCGTTGACATTATTTGTATGACTGGAGCAACCCTTGATTTAGAATTGTAAATGGCAATATATGTTCATTTTTTACATTTGTCACGTAACTAGTCTTGCCTTCTGTTGTTGCATTTGTCTTTTATATATATTTTTTATTTTATTTATTTATATTATTTGCATATATTCTAAATTCGTCTTCAACTATACAGGTAACGTTGTGGAATTTCAGAATACTACCAATGGGAGAGCAAAAACAACGGGTCATGTCCTGATTTGCTAGACACAGTAAAATGGCACAGACCAAAAGATGCCAACGCCTGTCTACATTGAAGTGTTGTTGTCTCTTGAAAATTTCAAGTTGGGATATTATTCAGCTCAGTGGAAAACAAATATATGCGCAAACAGGAAAGTTTTGTTTCCAAATATTGAGAAGGGTTGCTCTTCAGGCAAGACGCTCTCCCGTTAAGCGCCTGACAAGTCAGGCCCAGCGCAACCTACTTCGGCGTGTTTTTACATCAGTATCGCCGTTATAGAGTAGTTGCTATAACTGAGCTGCAGAGTCCAATCTTCCCTTGAGGCCGTCCTCCTCTGCCTTCACAGCCGCTGGGAGACAGGATCTCCTCTTCGCCGTTCCGCCATTGGGATGTCCTTTTGGTATTTTAACCCATACCTGGGGGCTGGTTCGGGGGCACCAGGGCGTACACACCCCACAGGGGAGGCCAAGTCTCCTCTCTTGGAGGATTGTTTTATTTGAAGATTTTCTGGAAATAGTGCAGGAAAAATGGATCAAGAAGGGAAAAAATAGACAAGAAGAAGCTGACAATAAGAAAAGGAACAAGGCAGAGCAAAGAGGGAATTCCTTGCACAAAATTTCCAGAAGGTGGAGGATACTGTCATACTGACAGGCCCCGCATCCCATGGGGTTACACATTCCCCATCACATCTGCTACATCACAGAAAGTTAATGGACTCAAAATCAATATCTGTTGTTATAGATTACAAAAATTAGAAAACACTAGAATAGCTTTCCTTGATAAAAGTGGCACTTTGAAAAAAGCAATTG
>CM054135.1:33548182-33560682 GCA_028751875.1 Rapana venosa | reverse complement strand
GTCTGTATCTCTTAGTAGCTTCATTACATCCTCCTAATCATCATTAATCATCATACAATTTTTTTTAAATGACGAGTCCGGCGGGGGTTGCTCTGATCTCATGGTGACCTCAGTTTCTATTTCCTCATACACTTATATACCTGTGGTGAGATTGTGATTGCCTTTCGGGTTGGAGGTTAACGGGAGAGGGTCGTTGGAGGAACGTAGTGGCGATCGCCACCCAAGGTGGGCGTCTCACTCAGTCAGGAGCCAGATTGAGGTATTAATGTGGTCAGTAGGGGGCTTAGTAGGTGGTGTCCCGCGTATGCTAGCTCAGAACTGGCACCTCTGAACACCACCAGTACAAAGTGAACCAGCAGCAGTGCAGGGCTCCTCTGGCTGGTGGTCCCAACTCGGCCTGATATTGATGGGCTCCCTGTGGACTTCCGACCCTGAGGATGTGACATCACGAATCTGTATATAGTTGGGGCAGAGAGATTGAAATGAGCAGTGTATGAACAGCACCATGGGAACGTCTCAGGATAAGACAGCACAAAAGAAGGGAACAAATACAGACATGTAACAGTATGTAACAGGTGTGGATCGTTGACATTATTTGTATGACTGGAGCAACCCTTGATTTAGAATTGTAAGTGGCAATATATGTTCATTTTTTACATTTGTCACGTAACTAGTCTTGCCTTCTGTTGTTGCATTTGTCTTTATATATATTTTTTATTTATTTATTTATATTATTTGCATATATTCTAAATTCGTCTTCAACTATACAGGTAACGTATGTGGAATTTCAGAATACTACCAATGGGAGAGCAAAACAACGTGTCATGTCCTGATTTGCCAGACACAGTAAATGGCACAGACCAAAAGATGCCAACGCCTGTCTACATTGAAGTGTTGTTGCTCTTGAAAATTTCAAGTTGGGATTATTTTCAGCTCAGTGGAAAACAAATATATGCGCAAACAGGAAAGTTTTGTTTCCAAATATTGAGAAGGGTTGCTCTTCAGGCAAGACGCTCTCCCGTTAAGCGCCTGACAAGTCAGGCCCAGCGCAACCTACTTCGGCGTGTTTTTACATCAGTATCGCCGTTATAGAGTAGTTGCTATAACTGAGCTGCAGAGTCCAATCTTCCCTTGAGGCCGTCCTCCTCTGCCTTCACAGCCGCTGGGAGACAGGATCTCCTCTTCCGCCTGTTCCGCCATTGGGATGTCCTTTGGTATTTAACCCATACCTGGGGGCTGGTTCGGGGGCACCAGGGCGTACACACCCCACAGGGGAGGCCAAGTCTCCTCTCTTGGAGGATTGTTTTATTTGAAGATTTTCTGGAAATAGTGCAGGAAAATGGATCAAGAAGGGAAAAAATAGACAAGAAGAAGCTGACAATAAGAAAAGGAACAAGGCAGAAGCAAAGAGGGAATTCCTTGCACAAAATTTCCAGAAGGTGGAGGATACTGTTCATACTGACAGGCCCCCGCATCCCATGGGGTTACACATTCCCCATCACATCTGCTACATCACAGAAAGTTAATGGACTCAAAATCAATATCTGTTGTTATAGATTACAAAAATTAGAAAACACTAGAATAGCTTTCCTTGATAAAAGTGGCACTTGAAAAAAGCATATTGAACACGATGCGGGAATTGAGAGTACTCCTTCGTTGGTTTTGGTTTTCTCCACAGATGAAGGGATAACTAAATGTTTTATCTTTACGGTGCTGAAGCATGTCCGCACATGTATGTATACAGCTGTCATCGCAGTGCTTATGAATATTAATTTTATCGTATTGTGGAATCTTTAAATAAAAAAGCACGCATACTCACACACAAAATTACAGTGTGTGTGGGTGTGCTTTATTTCGAGGATAATAGAATAAGCACTCATGTGCTTCTTTTTTTTTACATCCGTCCCCGTGTGTATGCAGTTTTGTAAATTTTGTCATCTGTCAATGGCCTACTCTACAGAAAAGGGGAACATGTTTTAACGTGCTTGTAATTATATATGTACACACACAGGACACACACAGACACACGCACGCACATACATACACACACGAGCGCGCGCGCGCGCACACACACACACACATAATAATTTATAAGGTTTCCCATAACCTATAAGGCCTTAGGGGACCTCAACTTCTCTAGGGGGCCAGCATACTGTGGGCAGCGCCCATCTCCTCTTCCTCGCTGCTTTACCTTCCCTAACCCTAAAGAGGCAGGTACCCATTTACAGCTGGGTGAACTGGAGGAACTGTACTGAAGCCAAGGTGCGCAAACGGTCACCCATTCAAGTGGTAACCACGCTCGACGCTGCTCAACTTGGCAGGGGATAAGCGAGTGTTCCGTCCCGTATATATAATATATATATATATATATATATATATATATATATATATATATATATATATATATATATATTATGTGTGTGTGTGTGAGAGAGAATTCCTGCATGAGAGTCACGCCATGCATGCATGCGTGTATATGTGTATGCACGTTTATAAGAATGCGCGGACGCTTGGTCGCATGCGAGCCTGCCAAAAAAAATTAGAGTTAAAATATTTCAACAATGGAGAAGAAAAAAATGTATATATAGAATTAAAACATACAAAACATAAAACAACAAGAATTTAAAACCTGATGCAAAATGTATGCAAACAAAATCATCCAAAAATAAAAAATAAAAGAAAGAAATAGAACAATACAAGGAAAAACGTTAGCAAAAAAAAAAGTACCCATAAATATTATTGCTCTATTTCTCCATCACACACACACACATACGCACGCACACACACACACACATATGCACGCACACACACACACACACACACACACACACACACACACACACACACACACACACACACACACACACACACTCAGATCTGACGAAGCACCAACGAAAAACAGGAAACAAACAAAACCAAAACTCAAGTTAACAACCATCACCATCACCACAACTGCCCCCCCCCCTTCCTTGCCACAAAAAGGGAGAAAGAAAATTACATTAAAAACTGGAAAAGAAAGTGGTGCACGTCACAATACACACTTTACAAATACGAGTATTCCCGTAGTGGGCTTACATGCCGTATTCTTCGCTAGAAGCAAGAGGCAAACAAACAAACAGAAAACAAGCAAACAAAGAGATCAATGTATGTTATGTCTAAAAACAACCAAATTTGAAAAGCCACATGCCCAAGTAAACAGTAAACAAAAAATACAACAACGAATCAACAAAAATAGGCCCCTACCCCATGACAAAATCTACTAAACACGCTCATTTTCTAAGCACAAGAAAAGGCAATTCACACATCAAAGGGTCAGTGTATGTGCTCAGTCATAAGATGAGAAGGCAAAATGTTCTTGATAAGATATAATGAAGCAATTGATCTACCGAAAAATGCAAGAAGCAACAGAAGAAAAAGATGTAGTCAGAAACAAAAAAGTTCTAGAAAATATTATGACAGTCCTTTGTATATAGTTTTCAAAAGAAGGGGATATGATTATAATCTTTATTCTGAAAGAACTGATGGCCTGCTGCATTTTGGCTAGTTAGTCACGTCCCCTTCCCTTGCCTTCTCTCTCCTTAGCCTTCTCTTATTATTCCCTTAGCTCCTGAATGAGTCATCGGGACAATGCGTTCAGACTCATGCATTGCTTCTGGAGGTAGACGTAAAACCTGGAGGACATCATTCCTCTCCAGATTGTAGTGTGCATACTGGCATCTTCGTGTCATCCACGCCATATGGCATAGTTGCCATACTCTGCTATGAAGACGGGGTTTAAACGTGTACACAAAATCTTATGCCTGCCACAGATCTTTTTGCTATCTTCCATCTGAATCACTAGATGTCTTCAAAGCTTATCTTGTTCCAAGAAAACTAGAATCCCTAATTATCATTCTTAATTATAAAAATATAGAATTCCATCGCCTGCAGCCCACTGTGGCTTGCTACGTGGTCTGTGAGAGTGAACATGCCGAAGTAGAAGCCATTCGTGCTTGCTAAGAACCCTAATGTTGTATGCTGTTTGTTTTTTGGTAGTTTGTTTTTTTATTTGGGGTGATTTTGTTTTAATAAGAGTTCAAAACAACACAAATATGCTTTTTGTGTCATGTGGTAAAGTCAGAAAACCCCTACCCTCTCCAGCCCATTGTCCCCAAAATGGGACGAGCATATTATATCTTCTAAATCACTAAAATAAAAGTTTATCTGAAAATGAGAGTCAAATACATTTATAACAGACCAAATGCAATGCAAACGTGCAACTTTTGTTTGAAACATATATGGGCATATATGGGTAATTTATCTTAAAGTTTGTCCTACGATGAAGATTTTACTGGCATGAAATTGGACAAAAAGAGGCTTTAGAGATTTTAGGAATGAATTTACTGCCACCTAACAGGACAACCACATTATTTTTAGTAAAAGCAACCACTTTCTCAAAATGCATGGAAAAAAGCCTGTTCATAGAAGCAACCCACTTTCACAAAATGCTGTAGAAAAACATAGTAAATCAATTTGCTGACGTTTATTAACATCTCAGAGTCTTCCATCTACCTCTTTCTTGAAAAACATCAAGTTTCAATTTGCTGTCCTCAACCATAATTCAGGAACACACACACACACACACACACACACATACACACACACACACACCACTGATCCTTCCTGATTCCAAGCCAAATGCTGAAAGCTATTTCCAGGGAAACAATAAAAAAAATGGTGGCGAACCATTGCGCCACTCCGGAGCAGCCTGTGAAGGCAGAACCGTTTTCGCCCAGCGCTGACTCCAATCTCAATTAGTGGCCAGCAGTCGCTAAGTGTCCGAATTACGAATGGCCCGTCTAATCAAGAATGACGTTAACTGCTGGTTTTATATCGCAACCTATTTCTCACAACACTTTGCTCTCTCAAGACAACGCGATTTGGCCGGCTAACACGATTTTGGCTTTCTCCGGGAGTATCGCAAATATTTCGAAAGTTTTCCACATGGTAAATCGTTAACCCCTCCCCATACACACACGCTGAACTCTTGGGATCTCCCGTGGAAATAAGCGAGAGGAAGTGTTTGTTTTTGTGCGTCGTTTCTGCGTTGGGCCCCTCCAGATGCAAATTGAGGGGAAAATGCCAGTCGGAATCAGTCGATGGAGCGGACCTAATTCAGTTAGCTTCTGCATACATCGCTTTGTATTCCGCTTGTAGTTTTCTCATATTCGTCAATTTCTGCCACGGTTTTTTTCCCCGGCCGCGCAGCCGTGGGACATCAGTGCAAGATTTTGCCTTTGTCCAAACATGGTGACTTTCATTTGAGTGGTCCCAGCAAGATAGAGTTCATTGGATTAAACTGTTTATTCTCCGTTGGTTGGTTTGGGGCTATTTCAATGTTGTTGTTTTTCTTTCTGCGAGAAGAAATCAGTTTTTTGCTGCAAAACTTAGTGACTGATTTCGGACGAGATTGTTTTGTCATCAGAGAAGTCATTTTCCTTGTGTGTGTGTGTGTGTGTGTGTGTGGTGTGTGTTTTACCCAAAGATCAGCTTGGAAGGGATCTAATAAAGACAGCCAAGGCGCCAGAGATGGCAATTTACACAGAGGTCGGTTGACAAATTTGCTACAATCAAACGAGAAATCTCTAGACATAAATGTCAGATGGCTTTGGGCAGAAACCACAATTTCATTTGCGCTCTGCGGGAAGGCTTGTGCGCCGTGGCGTGAATTGAAGAATTGGATTGTTTTTCTAAACACTCATCAATTTCCATCTCACTCATCGCTTAATTTCAAACATTTGTTTTTGTAATATTACTCCTGTTGCCCTGGGTCTCTATCTTTCTGGCTGTAATGTTCTTTGGTGTCTTCTTTTCTTTGCAGATGAAAATTGGGTTGGTTTGTTCTTTGCGTGGGGAAGAATTGTTTTGGCATAGTGTAGCTGTGCTTGGTGTGTGTATGTGTGTGTTGTGGTTGTTGTTGTGTGTTGTTGTTTTGCTTTGTATTGTATTTAAATTCTTTTATTTCAAGGATAATGAATAAGCACTCATGTGCATTTTTTAACATTCAGTCCCTCTGTGTTTGCAATTTGTAAATTTTGTCATTCATTCCCGCTTGCACAGAATGGCCTACTCGTCCAAAAGGCCGAACAGGTTTTTAACCTGTGGACAAGATATTCTGCATGCGTTCCCACATGGGACCTCCGTTTACTCAAAGGACTTTCGGGTTAATGGAGTGGATATTTATGTTAACTCTGTGTGTGTGCTTGGGGGGGGGGGGGGGGGGGGGGTCTGTATTCTTCATTCATATATTATTAATACCCTACCTTCAAAAAAACGGACAAGTTACTGTATTCGTCTGTAAGGTACTTCTGGGTTTTTCAAGGTATTTACTGACAACAAGTCATTGTCTTTGTCTTTAAGGTATTTACTGCCAAGTTACTGTCTTCATCTGTAAGGTATTTACTGACAAGTTACTGTCTTCATCTATAAGGCATTTACTGACAACAAGTCATTGCCTTTGTCTTTAATGTATTTACTGACAACAAGTCATTGTCTTTGTCTATAAGTTATTTACTGACAACAAGTCATTGTCTTTGTCTTTAAAGTATTTACTGACAACAAGTCATTGTCTTTGTCTATAAGTTATTTACTGACAACAAATCATTGTCTTTGTCTATAAGGTATTTACTGACAACAAGCCATTGTCTTTGTCTATAAGGTATTTACTGACAACAAGTCATTGTCTTTGTCTATAAGTTATTTACTGACAAGTTACTGTCTTGGTCTATAATGTATTTACTGACAAGAAGTCATTGTCTTTGTCTTTAATGTATTTACTGACAACAAGTCATTGTCTTTGTCTATAAGGTATTTACTGACAAGTTACTGACTTTGTCTATAAGGCATTTACTGACAACAAGTTATTGTCTTTGTCTATAAGGCACTTACTGACAAGAAGTCATTGTCTTTGTCTATAAGGTATTTACTGACAACAAGTCATTGTCTTTGTCTATAAGGTATTTACTGACAACAAGTCATTCTTTGTCTATAATGTATTTACTGACAACAAGTTATTGTCTTTGTCTATAATGTATTTACTGACAACAAGTCATTGTCTTTGTCTATAATGTATTTACTGACAACAAGTTATTGTCTTTGTCTATAAGGTATTTACTGACAAGTCATTGTCCTTATCTATAATGTATATACTGACAACAAATCATTGTCTTTGTCTATAAGGTATTTACTGACAAGTTACTGTCTTTGTCTATAAGGAATTTACTGACAACAAGTCATTGTCTTTGTCTATAAGGCATTTACTGACAACAAGTCATTGTCCTTGTCTATAATGTATTAGCTGAGAACAAGTCATTGTCTTTGTCTATAAGGCAGTCACTTACAACAAGTGATTGTCTTTGTCTATAATGTATTAACTGACAAGTCATTGTATTTGTCTATAAGGTATTTACTGACAACAAGTCATTGCCTTTGTCTATAAGGTATTTACTGACATTAAGTCATTGTCTTTGTCTATAAGGTATTCACTGACAACAAGTCATTCCCTTTGTCTATAAGGTATTTACTGACAACAAGTCATGTCTTTGTCTATAAGGTATTTACTGACAACAAGCGCAAGTCATTGCCTTTGTCTACAATGTATTTACTGACAACAAGTCATTGTCTTTGTCTTTAATGTATTTACTGACAACAAGTCATGTCTTTGTCTATGAGGTATTTACTGACAACAAGTCATGTCTTTGTCTATGAGGTATTTACTGACAACAAGTCATGTCTTTGTCTATAACGTATTTACTGACAACAAGTCATTGTCTATAAGGTATTTACTGACAACAAGTCATTGTCTTTGTCTATAAGGTATTTACTGACAACAAGTCATTGTCTTTGTCTATAAGGTATTTACTGACAACAAGTCATTGTCTATAAGGTATTTACTGACAACAAGTCATTGTCTACAATGTATTTACTGACAACAAGTCATTGTCTTTGTCTATAAGGTATTTACTGACAACAAGTCATTGTCTTTGTCTATAACGTATTTACTGACAACAAGTCATTGTCTATAAGGTATTTACTGACAACAAGTCATTGTCTTTGTCTATAAGGTATTTACTGACAACAAGTCATTGTCTTTGTCTATAAGGTATTTACTGACAACAAGTCATTGTCTTTGTCTATAAGGTATTTACTGACAAATCATTGTCTTTGTCTATAAGGTATTTACTGACAACAAGTCATTGTCTTTGTCTATAAGGTATTTACTGACAACAAGTTATTGTCTATAAGGTATTTACTGACAACAATTCATGTCTTTGTCTATAACGTATTTACTGACAACAAGTCATTGTCTACAATGTATTTACTGACAAGAAGTCATTGTCTTTGTCTATAAGGTATTTACTGACAACAAGTCATTGTCTTTGTCTATAAGGTATTTACTGACAACAAGTCATTGTCTTTGTCTATAAGGTATTTACTGACAACAAATCATTGTCTTTGTCTATAAGGTATTTACTGACAACAAGTCATTGTCTTTGTCTATAAGGTATTTACTGACAACAAATCATTGTCTTTGTCTATAAGGTATTTACTGACAACAAGTCATTGTCTTTGTCTATAAGGTATTTACTGACAACAAGTCATTGTCTTTGTCTATAAGGCATTTGTATTTCT
Source organism: Rapana venosa (assembly GCA_028751875.1). NCBI lineage: Eukaryota > Metazoa > Mollusca > Gastropoda > Neogastropoda > Muricidae > Rapana > Rapana venosa. The sequence continues at coordinate 33,552,012 of CM054135.1, read as the reverse complement.
TCCGGCCTGGTCTTCTGTGACGTTCAAGAGTCCTTATTCCAACGTCCCTCGTGGAGATCTGATGATTCATCATCAGACATGTTCTGTCTCTCCTCTAGATCAAAGCTACAGCTGACAGAAACAATAACAGGTGTAGCTTTGATGTGGCCCCCAACTAGAGGAAACCCTGCAGTGCTGCTGTGCCACTTCACAAGTGTTTGCTGAGTCTTGTATTGATGTGCATACACTTATTTTTCATGTAATTTATGGCCATGCATTTGCAGCTTTTTATTTGAAGTTTTGTCTTAGGCTTAAATGTCTACTAGATAAACTTGATGCAATACTTTTTCAGTCTGAAAAATGTGAAATGTGAATTTTAAATAGTTTGGAGTGTATAGTAAAGGGTAAAGGAGTCCCATAACCTATAAGGTCGTAGGGGAGCGAAGGCGTCAGAGACCTCACTTCCCTAGGGCCAGCATATTGAGGGCTGCGCCCATCTCCTCTCCCTCGCTGCTTTACCTTCCCTGACCCTAAAGAGGGCAGGTACCCATTTACAGCTGGGTAAACTGGGGGAACTGTACTGAAGCCAAGGCGCACAAACGGTCACACATCCAACTGGTAACCACGCTCGACGCTGCTTAACTTGGCTGGGGGAAAGCGAGTGCTCCGACCACTGAGCTTTCCCGTCCCCTACATACTTTTTGTTTTTGCTTTCACTGAATAATATGGGTAATTTTCTTGGTAGAGAGTGCATTTTCGTGCATATGCACGTGCGTGCGCTTTGGTAGAAATCGTAGAACTAGATAGGTATTTATTTTTCATTCATTTAGCAGAATTTATTCCACTATTTAAAATAGTCTTGACATTTTGTGCCTTTTCTTTTTTAAGTTTTAGTTCGGTGGTTGGATACTAACTGATGTGCTTTGTTTGTAGACTATTTACAGCCCTAGAGAGCCGGCCATTTGAGCTGCAAACTGGAGAAAAAGGATACTGCACACACATACAATGCAGAGATGCAAGAGCGCACACAACACAGAACACCACATAAATCAATCTCCCTGTGTCTCTAAAGACTGACCGGCAGAGGCAGGGAGGTGATTTTTGTGTGTGGAAAAAGCTAGAGGCAGGCGATTGGAGAATTATGAGGACGGTCCCGGCTGCTATGCTACGCGAGATTAGCCCAGAGAAAAAACTGACAGGCCAGGGGGAGGTGGATAGAATAAAAATATGGCCGCGCAAGTCCTGTTTGATTTTGACAGCCCTCTAGGGGTGCGTGCCAGCTCCTGCTTACAGAATGGTAATATGTGTTTTCACTTCTGTGGCAAACAGATCATAAAGTTTTCCTTTCTCCTCCTTCTTTTCCCTTCCAGTCTCTTCACGCATGGCCAAAGCGGACCACTCTGCCGACAATACCAGCCGTCAGTCGTCCTCCCCAAACTTCTTGACTTCTCCACTTGCTGTTTTGCTCCGGGGTTATGGACGTGTCAGAGGATGGCGGCGGTGCGCATGCGTCAATTTATGACGTTTGAGCGAATGCGCAAGACGGGCGACACGTGCAGGACGGGAAGAGGGGACAGTTGTGAAATTGCCGGCCTCTCATGATGAATGGAAAGGGGTCAGAGGACAGCCGACGCAGCGCCTGTGCGCCGAAACTACGCAAGATTAGATCGTTGGCTAAGTAATGAAGTTTTGTTTGTCCCAGCCTTTGCTGCCATGCACCCCCTCTGGTTATGGGGGGAGGGGGGCTTGGTTGTAGTTTGTTGTTGCTGCTTTTTTGCCTTTGACCTTTTTTTCTGGCCAATCGTTTCCGTCTCCTGAAATCCTGGAATGGGTGGAGGAGAAATAAACGGGAGGGGTGGTGTTATTGGAGAGGTGGGTCCAGCCACTATGGGTAGTAACAGTCTGTAGCTTGGCAAGTTTTTGGTTATTGCACTTCACTTTGAAAAGTAATATTTCAGTTTGTCTCTCTGTCTGTCTCAACAGATCATATAAAAATACCCAAACAATTTACGATATAATTCACTTACAACTGGATATAATGAACAAGGATATACTTTTGGTAATATGTAATCTAGTTAAATATGAAAAAAGGTAAAGGTGTAGGTCGTAAGGGAGCGAGGCGTTAGAGACCTCACTTCTCTAGGGGCCAGCATATTGAGGGCGGCGCCCATCTCCTCTCCCTCGCTGCTTTACCTTCCCTGACCCTAAAGAGGCAGGTTCCTATTTGCAGGTGGGTGAACTGGGGGATTGTACTGAAGCCAAGGCGCGCAAACGGTCACCCATCCAACTGGTAGGCCTAAAACCACGCTCAATGCTGCTACACCTTGGCTAGGGGAAAGCGAGTGCTCCGACCACTGAGCTATCCCGTCCACCCCTCACCCCACAGTTAAATATAGAAATCTGAAATGTAGTTAATGTGGAATGCATTAAAATGCACTTTTTTCTTTTCTAAAAATATGTGGATAAGGGCCGAAGTTCAACTAATGATACATTGGCAGTGATGCTTCGTTATGTTTAGACAGTCTCAGTGTTAATGGTTTGGGTTCAGTTCTCTTTAGCTAAGGTTTCTTTACAAATAAAAATATATAAAAAATTAAAAAGGAAAAGGTACAATTTTCTTCTTTCTGAGAAACAAACAATTTCATCAACGCATGTTGGAAAAGCACTGTTTATTAGATGGGTTCCTGAAAAAGACCTGCACAATACGTGTAATGCTTTAGGATTATAGATTCTGAATAGTGTAGGTCAAAGGGATAATAATCTTTATTGCACTTTACAAATATGTGTGTCAGTTAATTTATTGCAAATGACTACTTTACTGCGTAACATTATATTTGTGTTTATTTCAAGAGGCAGTGGGTAGATTAAAATCAAATGCCTTTAGAATTGCATAGATTTGTACATATGTTCAATAAGTGTAGGAAAAAAAAACAGTTTTGAGGGAGGGGAAATAGCCAACATTAAAAGAAAGAAAATTTACTTTGACCATGTACATTTGATAAACTGACATGGATGCAACATGCTTGATTTCGGGGGGGGGGGGAGGGCTTGGTGTGGCAATGACAGAGTGCAGACATGTTGAACAGCTCTCCTGTTAGAATGCAAAATTATGAAGGTTTCAATGGATGTATCCACATTATTCTTGGCAAGCGTGTGTGCAGTGACTTTGTGCCTTCAAGTTTGTTGATGAATAAGTGATGGGGTCAACTGGAGGACTGTGGTTGGTATTTTACTAATTACATGGTGCAAAGAAGGAACTTTTTTTCCCCCCAAGTGCCAGGTAAACAAACTTCATAGCCTCTCTCCACCAGCATTGTGTGTATGGTTGCTCGTGCATGAACTGTCGTGGTGATCGTGGGGGAAACGCTGCGCTGTGTTGCTCGGTGAGTAGAGCCGTGTGTGTGGTGCATGTGAAATGCAGGTTTACTGGTTGTCATCTGCATATGTTGGTGCATATTTGATAAACACTGGGGTGACAAAACATAGGCGCCTGAAAAATGACACAGAACACTTAAGCTCCACTTTGTTTAATCCAGTTTCACCTGTTTGAAATTGTTCTTCTGCCTTCATTGATAAAGAGTGGATTAACACTTGGGGGAAAAATTAAAAATAATAAAACATAGGCACATGTAAATGTCACAAAATATGCATGCTCCATCACCAAACAATATGTTCCATTTCATGGACTGGCATTATATGCAAATGCAGCAAAGCTTACAGCAACAATGGAATCAAAACTGACATGGATGGAAAATTTTGCACTCTGGAGAACAAACTATCAAACTTTCTAGCTGAAATCAGTGAACTGACAGAAAGTATAGTTGTGAATGCAGAGGACGTAAAAGACTGCA
>CM054135.1:33525354-33547682 GCA_028751875.1 Rapana venosa | reverse complement strand
GACTATTGCAATTCTCTTTTGGCTGGTCTGCCAGCATCATCTATCCACTCCCTTCAACGTATTCAAAACTCTGCAGCTCGACTAGTCCTCAGAAAGAAAAAATCTGAGCACATTACCCCTCTCTTGCGATCTCTCCACTGGCTGCCTGTGCCACAAAGAATAAACTATAAGATCAGTACCCTCTGTTACAAATGTCTCCACAAAACAGCACCCTCCTACCTCTGTGAATGTCTCCACCTGTACACCCCTTCTCGTTTCCTTCGCTCTGCTGCAGATTCCTTGTGCTTACAAATACCTAGATTCAACCAGTCCACTGTTGGCCGTCGCTCTTTCTCTGTTTTTGGTCCATCGATTTGGAATGGCCTCCCTATCTCTCTTCGCCAAAGACCTTCTTGTGACACTTTTAAATCTGGCCTCAAGACATATTTGTTTCAAACCTAAGAATTTCCTCTCCTGTTTCATTTCATAGCTATCCCTGCTTTTCAACAGCCAAAGATTCCATCACCTTGCCAAAGTGTATAACCTGTGCATTTGGACTTGTTAGAACTATTACTTGCTATTGGTTGCATGACTGTGTAAGAATGAGTTGAGTGCAAGCGCTTTGATTTGTCTGTGCAAGATACAGCGCTATAAAAGTTCCATTTATTATTATTATTATTATTCACTTACATGTCTGTATCATTCACTGACTGCATGCGTGTATGCGTTTAAAGATAAAAAATATGACATATACCTAATGTCATGACATACAGACCACCCTCTACAACACAGACACACAGACACACACTCACACAGACACACACATAAAGACACAAACATACATTGAAGTTTAAACAAGCAAAAGTAATACCTTTACACAAATCAGGAGACCGAACCAATCCGTCTAACTGTAGACCAATATCCATACAAGTCCTATCTAAACCATTAGAAAAACATGTACAGTTTTACTTGCAGTCTCATTTTAAAACCCATGATCTAATTAATGAAAACCAGTCAGGATTTCGTAAAAACCATTCTTGTCATACTGTCCTAATACAACTGACCGAGCGATGTCTTTTGAATATCAATAATACTGAAATTACGGGAGTCCTATTTTTTAAGACTTTGGTAAAGCTTTTAACGTTATAAGTCCCTCTCTTCTCATTACAAAATATTTAAATGCTACAGAATTTCCGACCAAGCATTTTCATTTTTAGATTCATTTCTCAGTAATCGTCAACAGCTTGTTGAAATCAGGTCATGGGGATCAACCTTATTACCTGTGAGATATGGTATACCACAGGGATCAATACTAGAACCACTTCTTTTCTCTATTTATATTAATGACCTACCTCTACATATCTATGGTTCATGTGAAATGTTTACTGACGATACATCATATCAATGTAGCAACAGTGATCATAACCAGCTTGTGAATGATATGCAGGCAGATATCGATCAAACTTATTGAATGGACAGAACTCAATCATATGTCTCTTAATTCAAACAAAACAAAATGCATGTTTATAACGACTCGGCAAAAAAGACAGAAATTGCGTTTTCCATTCGCCCCAATATTTATACAAGGAAGAAAAATTGAAGAAGTTGTTTCACACAAAGTACTAGGTGCAGTAATTGACAAACGCATACACACGGGGACTGGATGTAAAAAGCACATGAGTGTTTATTCCATTATCCTCGATATAAAAGAATAAATAAATAAATAAATGATTTATCTTGGTCAGAACACATAGCCACTTTAGGAAAACTTAGAAAAATCAAACATTTTCTAAACCTACAATCACGAAAACTATTTCACGCACATATTCTATCTCTTATAAATGATGTTTCAACCTTATGGGATAGTGCTAGTGAAACAAACCTAAAGCATATAAGCCGCCTACATAAAAGAACTATCAAACTAATCCAATTGAATCCTAATACATTGAACACCAACAACTACAAAGAATTAGATTTTTTCCACTCAAAGACAGTCTGCATTTCAACAAGTGTCTATGTATGTACAATATTTTAAACGGAAAAGCCCCAAAGAAAATTGTGAAAAATGTTGCCGCTAATAAAAACAAGCCTACTCATAGATTGTCTTTGCCCAGGCCCCATAACAATCTCTATAAATCAAGCGTGCTAATTCAGGAAGAACAGTGTGGAATAGTCTACCTATCTCTTTAAAATCAGCTCCTTCAAAACAAACGTTCAAGAAACTCTTGAAGAAACATCTGATGGACAAGTTGTAAGTCCACTCTTATACTCGAGGTTATCTTACATCAGGCTACCTTGTTGTTATTCCTACCTTTCTTATTTGTATTTTCTTCATTTGTTGTATGACTTGGGCTTATGTTATGCTGTCTTGGTTTCGTTTTATCTTGTCTTGTGAGTTTTGTTTTCGTTTGTTTGGGTTTTTTAAATTTTGCTTGTTTGTTTGTGTGTTTGTTTTTGTGGGATTTTTTGTGTTTTGTTTGTTTGCTTTTTAAAATTTTCTTCATTCATCTGTATGACTTGAGCTCATGTTATACTGTCTTGATTTGCTTTATCATGTTTTGGTAGTGTGGATTTATATATAAAAAAAATCTCCATAGATTTTGTCTTCAACATGTGTGAACATTGTATTTTGATTGCTTTTATATGTCAATTTTCTTGATTTTCTTTTTTTTGTTAGGGTAGGATGAAAAAAAGTTGTATAAACTTAATCTTTTACCCTTAATAAAGATCATTTTCATTTGACTTGACGCGCGCGTACGCATGCACGCACGCGCGCACACACGCACACACACACACACACACACACACACCTACACGCCAATCCATTCCATACTAGTCTTGTTGTTTATAGCCCCACCGACCACAGAGGTCATATCAGGGCTGTCACCTCGTCAAATTTTTAATCTGAGATTAAAAGTGTGCAACTATATACAGATTAAAACAGGGTAATAAAACCAACACTACTGTCGTTTCTTGTCTCAACGGCCTGGCTAACCATAAGGGTCAACCCAGCACAGGTACCACGTTGTGAGAAAAATCACATGGACCACACATAAAAGGAGATATAACCAAAACCAGATTCCTTAAAACGACCGTGTTCTTAGTGACTAACTGTAATACTTTCACTCATATGATACGAAACATTTTTGGCACGATTCTCTCGGGAAATTAGGAATGGTGTCAGGTGGAATGAAAAGGGATCTTTAGGGAGTCTGCAGTAAAATGCTTGTGCCTAGTGGTATCTTGGACAACTACACACTCCAGAAGCAGATGCTCTTGCTGGTTACCCACACATCACGGGTTCCCTCTCCTTTAAGTAAATGAACGTGGGTGATATGAGAATGACCCGTGTGTAGCCTGGTGAACACTGTTGCTTCTCTTCGGTTTTTGACACACAGAGGAAGAACTTTTTTCAGGTTAGGGCGAATCTGGAAAAATTTATTGTCCGTCTAAGCATTCCATCCCACTTGCCAGAGGGACTGGGCGTACTGTTGGCTTTTAGGTTTCAAATCCGTGTATGGCACGGTAGACCTAGAAATGGCCTTCTCCGTGGCACCCCTGGCGAGTCGGTCAACCGTTTCGTTGCCCAGAATGCCCGCGTGACCTGGCATCCATTCCAAACCAATATCACATCCGTCCCGTCTCAAGGCAGAATACAATTCATAGAACTGAAGCTTAGGATGATGGCAGTCAGTGTTCTTGGGAATGTAGAATTCGAATGACTACTAGCACAAAAAAAATTCTTTTCAGATTGTTTTGTAAGGCTTCTTGGTATGTGTGGATTCACTCTCAGCTGTAGAGGCTATTGCCTGTAGGAACGCACGCACGCACGTACGCACGCACCCACACCCAGAGTGTTTCTTCAAGTCCATGTATGCATGCTGAGGTTGAAGGGAGAAAAATAAAAAGTTATTACAATATAAACGTAAGTAGTTTATATCTATAGCATGAAGGCACACCCACAATCACACCCATACCCACCTACTTACCCATACATACACTCACATGCGCGTGCATGTGCATGCTTACATCTAATGAAGGTAAGCGTCATTAGATGTAAGCATGCACATGCACGCGCATGCATTCATGACAATGACAATCAGGAAAGTATTTCAGAGAGCTCTGAAATTGGGCAGTCGGTGTTATTGTGAATGTATAATTCGAAGGACTATTGGCACAAAAGAATTTCTTTTTCAGTTTGTTTTGCTGTTGCCGCACTGAAAACGGCGTCCTGAAGGCAACAACTGAAATTCTAAAAACAAGCAATGGGAAGGATCGGACATAATGGCATTGTTGCTGGTTACAGAACGACTATCTTTGACCTATGTATGACAGCTACCATGTTTACTGCTGATATATTCTTTATACCATGCCAGGCAGCACGTAAATTGTTCCTTCGAATTTGTCTATCTTATTTTTGTAATCACGTCTAGCCTGTGCAATAGCAGTTTTAGGTTCTTATTTACTTCCTTCTTTTGTTGTTCTGTGCCTGTGTAAAATACTACCTTTTTATTTAATACACGTTTTAGATCATTTGATTCCAAAGGCTTCTCTGTATAGTGCAAAAACTATACATAGAAGCCAATCAGCAAGTTAAAAAAGGCATGAAAAAAGCATACAGAGAAGCCAATCAACAACTTAAAAAGGCATGAGAAAAGCAAAGGAGACATGGGCTGAGGAACAATGCAAAGGCATTGAAGAAAACCTGCAGAATGACAATAGCAAAAAGCCTACCACCTTAAGAAAGACACGACAAGCTCAAAACAAGTGAGAACCACTACCATCCAAGACAAAGCAGGGAAATGTCTTATGCTAAGATCACTAAAGAAGAGCAGGCAGGTTTCAGAGCAGGATGGAAGCACAACAGAACAGATTTTCAACCTTAAACTACTCTGTGAGAAAACTTGCAACGCCAGCAAGATCTTGACCACGTCAATGTAGACTTTAAAAAGGCGTTCGACAGTCTGGCATGCAGCTATGTGAGAAGCCATGCGGGTGTATAACATCAATGCCAACCTGATCAGAACCACAGAATGAGTCTATAATAAGGAAATTAAGGGCAGTCTACTATGGCAGCAACAAAGAAGATTGGTTCCAAACCACAATTGCTGAGGATGTCTGCTCTCTTGCAACCTCCTCAACATCTTCTTAGAGAGAATAATGGCTGACGCACTTGCAAATCATGAGGGAACAGTCAGCATAGTCGGCAGGACAATTACAAACTTACGTTTTGCTGACGACATGGACGGCCTAGCTGGAAAAGAGCAAGAGCTAATCAACCTCATAAGTCGCATTGATGGCATATTTTTCCTGTCTTTTAAAAACTATATTTCAATGTACTGCCCTAGGAAAACTGCCCAAGGAACTACCCAAGAATACCTCTCCAAGGAAAACTACCCAAGGAGAACTACCCAAGGAAAATTACCCAAGTAAAACTACCCAAGGAGAACTACCCACAGAAAACTACCCAAGGAAAACTACCCATGGAAAACTACCCAAAGAACTAGCCATGAAAACCACTCGAGGAAAAGTCAAGAAACTACTCAAAGAAAACGACCAAAGGAACTACCCAGGAAAACTACCCAACGAACTACCCAAAGGAAACCTCAAGAAACTACCCAAGGAAAACTACCCAAGGAAAACTGCGCAAGGAAAAGTACCCAAGGAGAACTCCTCAAGGAATTATACAAGAACTCCTCAAGGAACTACCCAAGGAGAACTCTTCAAGGAATTATTCAAGAACTCCTCAAGGAACTACCCCAGGAGAACTCCTCAAGGAATTGCACAAGGAGAACTCAAGAAACTACACAAGAACTCAAGGAAATAAACAAGGAGAACTCCTCAAGAAACTACACAAAGAGAACTACAATATAGGTAATATGGAAAATAGCAAACAAAAATAACTCGTGATGAATTAAAAAACACACACATAAATAAGTTTACAAAAAAGATTCAGCAAAAAGACAATAATGGTATCTCTAAGAAAAAGAAAGATTAATTGAACGTATGGGCGATTAGCCACACTGAAAATACTGTTCTCACAAAGTCTGGTCCGTTTACATTTTTGTGAAGTTGTTGAATTCAGTTCCTGATTGTGACAAAGTACACTGGTGCTGTTTGTCACAACTTTTCAGTACTTCATGCATTGCAATTATCACGGCAGTTGGTACATTGCTTTATGAAAGAAAGAAAAAAGACTTTAAATGCTCTGCTTTTGTTTTGTTAAGATGTTTGACATCACATCCATATTGTGACATATAGTTGACGCCTTTATCGCAAATTTTCAGTGTCTGACACTTTACAATGTCAAGGCTATTCAGTATAAATTGATGTGCTGATTGTAATGGCTGTAAGTATTTTATTTCATAAAAAGAGGGATGCTTTAAATACCGTGCTCTTATTTTGCTAAGGTAGTGGACTCAAAGTCAAGATTGTGACAAAGTGTGTCAAAGTACTTTGTCACAACTTTTCACTACTTCAAAATGTACCATCAAAAGATATACTGATTGTGATGGCAGTTGGCAAGCTAATTTCCTTATGAAGAAAACGTTTTATAAAAAAAAAAGGAAAACTTAGAATGATCTGCTCTTAGTTTGTTACAGTGTTTGACTTCAGGCCCAGATGGTGGTGACATAGCATGCTGACGCTCACCTTCACCTTTCACCTATCCCATAGTCCCATGGACCGTGGGGACACCATTGAAGATTTTGAAACCACTCCCCAAGGTCTTCTGCTTTCCGAAGCAAATCGTTCCACTCAAGGCCAGTCCACTTTCTGATGTTGTCTTTCCATCATTTCCTCTGTCTGCCTCTTCATCTCCCTTCTTGTACTGTTCCCTGTAGGACAGTCTTGGCAAGTCCATGTGTTCGTGTGATGTGCCCGTACCATCTTTGTTTGCGTCTTTTCACTGAAGGCTGGAGCTCTTTATATGGTCCGATGCCAATTTTACTGCTGGTTTCACTTCCTCATGTGATCTCTGTGTGAGATACCTAGGAGTTTGCGAAAGCACCCCATCTCCATTTACCCATATCCTTCTTTCAATGTCTGTTTCACATGCATACAAAAATATGGATATGATCAAGGAACGCACCAATCTGATCTTGAAGCTGATGGTGATGTTCTTGTCACTCCAGAGAACTTTCAGTTTGGTCATTGTAGCTGTGGTCTGGGCTATCCTGGAGAGAATTTCAGGTTTTTATCCATTTGATACTATAGCTTCCAGATATTTGAAGCTATGGACAACCTTGATTTTCTTGCCGTCTATAATTATGTCAGTCGCTATTGTTGTCTTCAGCTGAGTTTTCTCTGCACTGATCTGCATGCCATATGCCAAAGAGGCTTCATCAAGGTGATTTATCAGGTTGATTAGCTCTTGCTTGTCTCCAGCTAGGCCCTCGATGTCTTCTGCAAAACATAAGTTTGTTAATTGTCCTACTTCCAATGCTGCCTGTTTCCTCATGGTTTTCAAGTGCATCAGCCATTATTCTTTTTAAGAAGATGTTGAAGAAGTTGCAAGAGAGAAGACGTCCTTGGCGTATTCCAACCGTGGTTCGAAACCACTCTTCTATGTTGCTGTCATAGTAGACTGCGCTCATTGCTTTGTTATAAAGGCCTTCTATGGTTCTGGTCAGGTTGGCATTGATGTTATCAAGCCTCATGGTTGCCCACAGAGCTGCATGCCAGACTTTGTTGAATGCCTTCTTAAAGTCTACAAAGACGTGGCTAAGTTCTTGTTGGTGTTGCAAGTATTTCTCATAGAGTATTCTTAGATTCAAATTTTGTTCAGTTGTGCTCCGTCCTGCTCTGAAACTTGCCTGCTCCTCTTGAGAACACGCTTAAATCCTGTTCCGCTTTTCGTAAGAGTAGGCCCTTGTGTGCCGGTGGGAACAGATGACAATTTCCAAACCGCACACACACGGGGACTGCATGTAAAAAAAGCACATAAATGCTTATTCCATTATCCTCGATATAAAAGCATAAAATAACACATTTTTAAAATGATGATCTCTTCAGCTTGAGGCTTTAGTCTGTTCAGGAGGGCTCTTAGCATGACTTTGCTTGGATAGCTGATGGTACAGTAGTTTTGGCATAGTTGTAAGTTCCCTTTCTTTGGGAGAGTGATAATTAGGGACTGTGTCCAAAGTCTTGGCCACCCTCCTGTCTGCCAGATCTTATTGCAGGTGGAGAGTAACACCTCTATCATGGCCCCTCCTCCTGCCTGGACCAGTTCTGATGGAATGTTGTCCACTCCTGCTGAGTTCCCTCTTTTTTTAGCGTTCTTATTGCACTTTCAACTTCTTCCCATAGGATGGGGTAGCTGCTGTTGGTTGGTGGAGGGACATCTAACACCATGGGGTCTCCTGTTGCTGTTTGAGTGTACAATTTGGAGCAGTACCCTGTTCACCTCTTTAAAATATCTTGATCTTCTGTGAGAAACTTCCCTTTTTTGTCTTGGACAGTAGTGGTGCTCCCTTGCTTTGAGCTTATCAGGTCTTTCACAAGCAAGTAGGCTTTCTTGCTGTTGTTATTCTGCAGATTCTCTTCAAAACTTTTGCATTGTTCTTCGATCTATGTCTCCTTTGCTTTTCTCAGTTTTTTAAAACTTGCTGATTGGCAGCAGATCGAGGCACTGGCTGGCAAACAAGAACCATTGCTAGATACAGTCAAACGGAGGAAACTGAAGTGGTTTGGCCACACAACAAGGCATAACAGCCTGTCAAAGACAGTCCTGCAAGGAATGGTGGAAGGAGCAAGGAGGCAAGGACGACCACGCAAAAGCTGGATATCCAACATCAAGGAGTGGACCGGCCTCACTGTACCAAGCCTCCTGAAAACAGCCCAGGACAGAACCATTTGGCGGTCCACTTGCAGCGTCCGTGCGGGTACCCCAACGGTTGTCCCGACCAAGGGATGAGTGAGTGAGTGAGTGATTGGCTTCTCTGTATAGTTTTGCACGTTCGGCCTCCTTCTTCTTTTGCTTCAGTTCTCTGGGTTGTTGCACAGCTTGAGAATGTCTTCTGTGACCCAGGGCTGTTAAGTTGGCTGGTGTTTGAAAAGGAAGTCATTAGCTGTTTCAGCCACCACAATGTTAAAGCAGTGATCAAGGTATCTATTTCGGTGTCCTGGTTGTCAAGAATGACGAGTGGGGCAAATTTTCCTCCTACCATTGCTTTGAAGTTTTCTACTATGATTTGGTCCTTAAGTTTATCAAGACTGAAATTTATCCTTAGATTTCCATGCTTCTTAATTCTCTTGAGGCAGAGTCTATATGTCATCATTACAAGCTTATGGTTGCTTCCTATGTCTGTTCCTGGAATGCTCCTGGTCTTTGCAATATTGACACTTGATTGAAAGCGTCATTTGACTATGATGTAACCTATCTGATTGTGGTGATCTCTTGGGGTGTGTCATGTCCAGCATCTAGATGGTTTGTGTGGACCAAATGAATTCACTACCTTCAGGTTGTTGGAACTGGAAAATTCTAAGAGCCTCAAGCCTCTTTCATTGGTCTCAGGGTTGCAGTATTTGCCACATATCCCCTTCCAAATCTTGCTTGCCTCTGCTTCTATTTTTGCATTCCAGTCACCCTGAACTGCTATGGTGTCTTTCTTTGGCTTCTTGTCTATGACCGCTTGCAGTTGATTGTAAAAGTCTTCAACATCCTCGTCATTATAGTCTGTTATTGGAGCAAAAGCTTGTATGATGGTGATGTTGACTGGTCAATACCCCATGATGGTATTCACAGTGTCTTTGTGGATGAGGAATCCAACTCCATTTTCATGTTTGTCTTCACTGCCACTGAAGTAGAGTTTGTGGCCCTCAGGGGTAGCTGTTTCTCCGAAATTTTTCCAGCGCATCTCACAGAGCCCAAGGATGTTCCATGTATTTTTCCATATCGTAGGTAAGATCATCCCCATTCCTGGTGCCTTCAGTGATCTTACATTTCATGTGTCAATAGTGATGTTGTTTCCGGCACGCAATGATGTTGAACCACCAGACACCTCCGTCCTGCTGGTCAGCAAAGGAAGGCTGGTCCTTGTACCAAGCGATGACTGAGCTGGTACGGAATCAGCATTGGTTTTCATCTTCATGTCGTGTCTCTTGGGAACTGTGACATGGCAGAGTCCGTCTCTCTCCATGCCAGAGCACAGCCCATGGTCTCAAACACGTAGCCATTGAGTTCCATGGAACTTCATCAGCTTTGGCCGGTAACCTGTTTCGAGGAAGTTATGCACCCAGTGATGCCGTGTTAACATCACCCCCTCACGAGGTTTAGTACGCCTGCTGAGCCGAGGTTCCGGGCTCTGGCACTTTTAGCCAGCACGTGAGAGATTTAGGAGATGGATGAGAACCAGTGCACGCCCATAATAATAATAATAATAATAATATATGGAATTTATATAGCGCTGAATCTTGTAAAACAAATCGAAGCGCTTGCACTCAAATCATTCACGCGCATGCAACTTTCCTCAAATATAATAAATAACATATTTCAAATTTATGCACACACACGTGCACACACACACACACACACACACACACACACACACACACACACACACACACACACACACACACACACACACACCAGCGAACACACTTAGGAGATGAAGGATGCTGTTGAAAAGTAGAGACGGATATGAGGGGAAAGTGTCAGGAAGGCAATAAGTGTGTTTTGAGGCTGGATTTGAAGGTATCAAGTGAAGGTTATTGTCGAAGTGAAAGAGGGAGGTCATTCCAGATGGACGGACCAGAAACAGAGAAAGATCAACAGCCAACAGTGGTTTGTTTGAATGTGGGTGTTCGAAAGCACAAAGTATCTGCGGCTGAACGAAGAGAACGGGATGGAGTGTACAGGTGAAGACAGTTACAAAGATAAGATGGTGCAGATTTGTGGAGACATTTGAAAGAGAGGGTATTGATCTTATACTTCAGTCTTTGTGAGACTGGCAGCCAGTGAAGAGATCGTAGAAGAGGAGTGATGTGTTCTGATTTTTTCTTTCTTAGGACCAGTCGAGCTGCAGAGTTTTGTATGCGTTGAAGAGAGTCCATCCACCCTACCAGGTAGAGTGCAGCAGATAGTCATCATAGATACTACCTTAATCTCAACCAGAGCCCCCTACACTTCGTCACAACTACTCACTGTCTCACGCTTTTCAATGTTATTTAGTATTAAAAATTGTACTGGTTGTGATGGATGTTAGTTTATAAAACAAAGCAAAAAAACTGTAAATGCTTAGCAATTATTTTATGTAGGTGTTTGACTTCAGGTCCAGATTGGGAGAAACTGCTTTGACACACTGAGGCACCATTCTTCAATGTCTAAAATTTTGCGATAATAGAGCTTCTTTGTATCAAAAGATAAGCTGAATGTTATGGCAAAATGTTGCTTTATGAACAATAGAAAAAAATGAAATGCTGTGCTCTTATTTCTTTAAGGTAGTAGACTTTCAGTTCATATCAAGACAAAGGGTGTAGACAGCTTTGTCAGTGCTCTTTAGTACCTTACACTTTACAATAATAAAGCTACTTTGCATCAAAAGATGCACTCATAAATTATTGGTGAGAAATTTGCTTAAAGAAAAGAAGCTGTTTTGTTTTAGTAATGCGTTTGACCTCAGTTTTAGATTATGACATAGCACATTGATGGCCTTTTACAAATGTAAGACATTAAGAGTTGTGACAAAGGCCATCAATGTGCAATTATGAAGCTACTTATCATCAAAAGATGTTCCGATTGGTATGGCAACAAGTTGTTTATTTTATTTAAGGAAAAAAAGAAAGGGAGCTTTAAATACTCTGCTTTAGTTTTGCTGGTGAATTTGGATTAGGTCCAATGCACTTTGTCAAAACTCTTTCGTATCTCACGCTTTATCAATAATAAACTGCTTAGTATAAAAAGATGTGATAATTGTAATGGTGGTACTTAATTACTTGATTTAAAAATGCGATGTTCTTGCATTTCTTAGGCATTTCACTTCAGTTTCAGATTCTGACATAGTGCATTGACATGCTTTATCACAACTCTTCAGTTTCTCACACTTTGCAATAATAAAGCTATGTAGCATCAAAATATGTGCTGATTGAGATGGCAATAAGTAAGTTCCTTCATGAAAGAAAGGAAAAAGGACTTTCTATGCTCCCCTGTTGCTTGATAATTATAGTGGTCGACTTAAGTGTCAAATTCTAACATTGTGCCTTGATGCACTGTCACAACTCTTCAGTGTCTCCCATTTTGCAATACTTAAGCTGTGTACTATCAAAATAGGGGACGGGATAGCTCAGTGGTCGGAGCACTCGCTTTCCCCCAGCCAAGTTAAGCAGCGTCGAGCGTGGTTACCAGTTGGATGGGTGACCGTTTGCGCGCCTTGGCTTCAGTACAGTTCCCCCAGCTCACCCAGCTGTAAATGGGTACCTGCCCTCTTTAGGGTCAAGGAAGGTAAAGCAGCGAGGGAGAGGAGATGGGCGCCGCCCTCAATATGCTGGCCCTAGAGAAGTGAGGTCTCTGACGCCTCGCTCCCCTACGACCTTATAGGTTATGGGACTCCTTTACTTTTTACTTTTTACTTACTATCAAAAGACGATTGTAACGGAAATAAATAATTTATATTTATGAAAATTGGGGGGAAAGTGTTTGAAATGCTCTGCTCTTATTTTCTTTAGGCATTTGACAGATTGTGACAAAGCACGTTTACATGCTTTTAGTACCTTACACTTATCATTAACAAAGCTACCTAGTATCTGAAAATGTGCTGTCTTAATTTGGTGTAGGTAAGTTGCCTTATGAGATAAAGAAAAAAGTTGTAATGCGGTTTTTTCAGGCGTTTGACTTTAGGTCCACATTATGACATGGCGCATTGACTACTTCAGGGTTTCATATTATGCAATGATAAAGCTACTTAGTATTAAGAGATGTGCTGGCTATGATGGCTGTAGGTAGTTTATTTTGTGAAAAAGGGGAAGAATTATAAATGCTCTGCTATTATTTTGTTACAGTTTTTTTACTTCAGGCCCAGATTGTTTTATTTATGTTTATATTCTTTTATTTCGAGGATAATGGAATAAACACTCATGTGCTTTTTTTTACATCCAGTCCCCGTGTGTATGCAGTTTTTAACATTTGTTTTTCATTCCCACCGGCACACAAAGGCCTACTCTTCCGAATAGCGGAGCGGGTTTTAATGTGTGCGGAAGATGTTCTGTGACAGAGCGTGCTGACTTGTTTTGTGACAACTCGTCAGACCTCAAAGTTTGCATTGACAAAGCAACTTTTGAAATTTTGCCACTCATTTCTACCGGCACACAACGGCCTATTCTTCTGGAAGGTAGGACGAAGATTAACATGTGTACAAGGTGTTATGCATACATCTTGGTTCAGAGTCTCATCTGAAAAAACTTTCATGGGAGTGAAGTCAGTACTGATGTCAACTCCGGCGGGAAAATCCCTTTCAAAGGGTGCTTCAGTGATGGCTCCAACCGAGGCTGTCAAATAGGCTATCCCACCCCTCAAAAGATATGCTTATTGTTATGGCAGTAGATAATTTTCCTTATGAAAAAAACCTTCGAAAACTTTTGTTTTTGGTCAAGTGTCAGACATCAGTTTGAGATAGTGACATAGTGCACCAATGCACTTTGCCAGAACTCTTCAGTACTTCACACTTAAAAATCATAAAGTTCCACCTAACCTATCCCATTGTCTAGGGCACCACTGAAGGTTTTGCGACAAGCTCCCTCAACACCTCACAGTTTTTGGCTTTCCGCAGCAAGTCGTTCCAATCAAGACCAGTCTTGCTCTGATGTTGTCTTCCTATCATTTTCTCTGTCTGCCTATTTATTTTCACTTTGTACTGTTCTCTCTATGGGAGACAGGAGATATCCTTGACATACTGAGATTGTGGTTCGGAACCATTCTCATATGTTGTTGTCCAGATGCGCAGGTTGCCATGTCATAGAGCCATTTTATGGTTCTGATCAGGCTGGAAAAGCTCAGATGGTATGGACATGTGACAAGATCAGATGGGCTCTCCAAGACTATACTGCAAGGAACAGTGCAAGGAAAGAGAAGGCGAGGCAGGCCGAAGAAGAAATGGGCAGACAACATCACTGAATGGACTGGGAAGAGCTTCTCCACCCACAACTGCCGCAAATGGAGCCAACTGGTGCAACGTTTATCACTGCAGTGCCCCTACGACCCCGGAGAGGGTTATGGGAACAGATGAGATGAGATGGGATGAGATCAGGCTGGCATTGATGTTGAACAGACTCATGGTTGCCCAAAAAACTGTATGCCAAACTCTGTTGAAAGTCCACACAGACATGGTGCTGCTGTTGTAAGTACTTCTAACAGAATGATTATGTCCAGACGCTGGTTCGTGTGGACCAGATGTGTTTCCCACCTTCACGTTGTTGTAACTGGCAAATTTTAGGAGCCTCAAGCATCTTTGATTGGTTTCTGGGTTGCAGTACTTGGCAAGCACTGACAGAAAAAAAACAACAGTAGACCAGAGATAAAATCCTGGATACGTATGATAAACAAAGTGAACTGAAGAGCGTCAAGTACACAACAGGAGCAAGGGAATACAGAGAGATCAACAAAAAGATCAAGAAAGACATGATAACGGCCAAAGAAGAATGGAATGAGAAAAACACATAAGCAGAAGAGCCTATCAAATTGTAAAAGTCCTTCAGATGAGACTATAAACCGAGGCCCCGTGTGCAAACGCATGAAGAATATCTTGCGCACACGTTAAATCCTGTTCCGCTTTTCGAAAGAGTAGGCCATTGTGTGCCGGTGGGAACAGATGACAAAATTTACAAAACTGCATGCACACGGGGACTGGATGCAAAAAAGCACATGAGTGCTTATTCCATTATCCTCGATATAAAAGCGCTTTGATTTGTTGCTTTACAAGATTCAGCGCTACATAAATTCCATGCATTAGTAGTAGTAGTAGTAGTAGTAGTAGTAGTAGTAGCAGTAGCAGTAGCAGCAGTAGTAGTAGCAGCAGCAGCAGCAGCAGCAGCAGCAGCAGCAGCAGCAGCAGCAGCAGCAGCACAGCAGTAGTAGTAGTAGTAGTAGTAGTAGTAGTAGTAGTAGTAGTAGTAGTGTAGTAGCTCACACAGCAGAAGCAGGCAAGAGTCACCAACATCGAAGACCAGGAAGGAACTGCCCCACAGAAGAAAAATATATCATTAACAGATGGACAGAATACTGTTCAGAGCTCTACAACCATCATACACAAGGTGACCCCAGCGTACTTACAAGTCAGGACTCGTCAGAGGATGATGAAGGTGGCAGGATGGTTAAGACGTTTGCCTGGTTCTGGGCTCGATTCCCTTTCTTCCCAGTTTGACAAAAATCGAACTGAATGTCAAAGTCCTTCGGATGAGACTTTAAACCAAGGCCCCGTGTGCAAACGCATGCAGAACATCTTGCGCACACGTTAAATCCTGTTCCGCTTTTCGAAAAAGAGTGGGCCAATTGATGACGGTGGGAACAGATGACAAAATTTACAAAACCGCATACACACGGGGACTGGATGTAAAACAAAGCACATGAGTGCTCATTCCATTATCCTCGATATAAAAGAAAGTCATCTGAGCGCTTTGATTTATTGCTTTACAAGATTCGGCGCTATATAAATTCCATACATTATTATTATTATTATTATGATTATTATTATTATTATTTCCCTATCCGTCATGGAGAACTTGAGGCAGCAAGCAAATCGTTGAAAAAACGAGAAAGCTGCAGGCATTGACAACATCCCAGCAGAGGTGATCAAATATGGGGAGACAACAGTGATAGACATCCTCACAAGAATTTGCAACAAGATCTGTCAGTCAGGAGAGTGGCCAACACCTTGGACCCAATCACTCCTCATTATACGTGTATGGCATGACGCAATGTGGGCCATAATGAAGACGTACAGCATGGGAAAAAAGATCATCTAGACCATCAAAGAGCTATAAGCAAAAGCCACCAGCGCAGTGTTTGTCCAAAGCAGGGCTGGAGAATGGTTCCATACCTCAGAGGGAGTTTGTCAAGGCTTTCTCCTATCGCCAACACTGTTCAATGTCTTCCTTGAGCACATAATGACCGATGCCTTAGAGGATCACACTGGCACAGTCAGTATTGGAGGGCGGACAATATTGATAGACTGGCAGGAAACGAACAGGAACTAGTCAACCTAGTGTACCACCTGGATGAAACATCCTCCAGAAACGGCATGGAGATCAGTGCTGAGAAGACAAAACTCATGACAAACAGTGCCCAGCCAAACACTACCAAGATGGCAGTCAGTGGAAAAGAACTTGAGGTTGTACATCACATCAAGTAGGCCTACCTTGGAGCTATTATTAGATTTTAAGGTTAAAAAACGGAAATCCTTGCAAGTGCTGCACAAATAGCAGCAGCAATAATGAAGCTCAAGACCATCTGGAAAGACTGAAACGTCTCTCTCAGGACCAAAATCAAGCTACTGCATACACTGGTCATCTCCACATATCTGTATGCATGCGAATCATGGACACTGAATGCAGATCTACAAAGGAGGATCCAGGCTTTGGAGATGAGATGCCTCAGAATACTCCATGGCCACATCTCGGACCACATCACCAACGAAGTCTGACAAACCTTCACCCAACCAGTAAAACATCACTGACTGGACCAGGAAGAGCTTCTCCAGATATAGCGCTATATAAGTTCCATTTATTATTATTATTATTATTATTATTATTAACCCAGGCACTTGGCCACAACCGCCGCAAATGGAGCCAACTGGTGCAACATTCGTTACTGCAGTGCCCCTGTGACCTGGAAGGGGATTACGGGAGCAGATGAGATGAGCCAAGTATTTGTCACATATCCCTTTCCATTTCTTGCTAGCCTCTGATCTTATCTTTGCATTTCAGTCACCCTGTACTATACTGATGTCTTTCATTAGCGTCTGGTTTATGACCTCTTGCATTTGATTGTAAAAGTCTTTAAAGTCCTCCTTATCCTAGTCAGTTGTTGGGGCATACGATTGTATGGTGGTGATGTGAGAAGGTGCTGCCTTCAGATGGATGGTAATGAGTCGACTAGAGACTGGTCTGCATCCCGTGATGGTTATCAGTGTCTTTGGATGAGGAATCCATCTCCATGTTCATATCTATCTTCACTACCGTTGAAGTAGAGTCTGTGGGCTGACCTTCAGGGGTTTCTCTGAAGTTTTTCAGCGTATCTCACACAGTCCAAGGATATTCCATCTGTATCTTTTCATTTCACATGTGAGTTTTTTTACTTTCCCTGGTGCTCTCAGCAATCTCACATTCCAAGTGCCTATAGTTATATTGGTTCTGGCACGAGTTGATTTTCATCCATCTGTCACCTACTTTTCACTTCTATCCTGATGGTCAGCAACAGAAGGTGCAGTTTTTGCTATGTCTAACAACCGAGCAGGTATAGATTTTGTGTTGGTTCTTGTGGCGTCTCTTGGGCACTGTCGCATGGCGGAGCCCAACCCTCTCCATGCCAGACCACAGCCAGTGTCCTCCATCCAGGTGGCTGCCTTTGTCTCGAACGTGTAGCCATTGGGTTCCTTGGAGAACACTTCATCTGCCTTGGCTGGTAACTTGCATCGTGGACGTCATTCACCCAGTGATTCTGTGTTAACATCGCCTCCCACGTGGTTAGCGCACCTGTTGAGGCGAGGGTCCAGGGCATGGCGCGTGGAGCCAGCACTTGAGAGATTTAGGAGATAGATGAGGATCAGTGATGCTCGTCCACCGTCCACAGATAGAGCACAGCAGCCAGATGTCAAAGGTGCCACCTCAATCAGAGCCCCATACACTCCAATCATAAAGTTACTTAGTACTTATTGCATACTACAGTAAAATGTTGCTTTATTAAATATAAAATAACTTCAAAGGCTTTGCTGTTAGTTTGGTTAGGCTAAAGGACCTCAGTTGCTGATTAAGACATAACTCAATAGACGCTCTTTGTTGAACTCCTCAGCTCAGCACCTGACACCTTGCAATGATAAAGCTGCTTAGAATCAAAAGATATACAGGTGTGGGGGTGGGACTGGGCACAAAGCAACACACACACATAATGTATGTATGTATATATATATATATATATATATATATATATATATATATATATATATCGGTAATATTGTTATTAAATATCTATCTATTTATATATCTACATATACACCACCTGGCAGTCGTGGATGTTTCTGCTGCACCAAAAAATGTGCCGCCTGCAGGTACCACCTACCGGAGGGCAGTCTCTTCACCAGTTTTACTACTGGTGAGAGATTTACCATCAGAGACGCTTTCTCATGAAGCAGCAAGAACATCGTCTATCTGCTCAGCTGCAACCTCTGTGGACTCCAGTACGTTGGCAAAAATCAAAAACACCCTGAAAACCAGGCTGTACCTTCACCGCAGTGAAGAAACAGAAACACCGGCACAAGAGTGACCCAACACTTCAATCAGGCGGGACACTCTCTCAGCAACGTGAACTACCAGGTGATCGAACAGGTGAACGGGCAGACCCACGAGGCCAGACTCCTCCAAGAACGTTTCTGGAGACACAAGTTGCAGACTGACGTCCCTGAAGGCCTCAACACACGTTACAGTTGAGCTTGCCATCCTCTTCCTGTGAGTGACCACATTCCACTACCCTGGCAACTTGCTTTGAACAATCCTCCAAACATATTAACTTCCGTGTGTGTGCGCGCGTGCATGTGTGTTTTTATTTTTCATCATTTATGTATTCCTTTGTTTCGAGGATGATGGAATGGGAACTCGTGTGCTTTTTTTGTATCCAATTCTCGTGTGTATGCGCTTTGTAAATTTTGTCATCCATTTCCACCGGCACAGAATTGCCTACTGTTCCGAAAAATGAAACAGGTTTTAGCGTGTGCGCAGGATGTTCTGCGTGCGCTCGCACACAGGACCCCGGTTTATAGTCTCCTCGGATGGATGTGTGTGTGTGTGTGTGTGTGTGTGTGTGTGTGTGTGTGTGTGTGTGTGTGTGTGTGTGTGTGTGTGTGTGTGTGGAAGCTTAACTATAATTGTTCAACCATAATTGTCCCACGTAAGGTCCTCTCTCTCTCCATCTGTGTGTGTGTGTGTGTGTGTGTGTGTGTGTGTGTGTGTGTGTGTGTGTGTGTGTGTGTGTGTGTGTGTGTGTGTGTGTGTGTGTCACGCTCCATAAGGGATTGTGGCTAAACCCCCACCCATGCCCTCCCTAACTATCTTCCCGACAACACCAAACACAGAACACCGAAGAAAAGTTCCAGACTTTACTTTTCAAAATCCAAAAACAATCATCAGACAAATACTTAAACTCACTTACACACACACAAACACACACACACAGATTCAACTTCCAGTCACACTCTAAATTCTAGCTACCATAGTCCCCTCTTCTGCACAGTTCAGAAACCTGTTTGAGAAATATTCCCCTCCCACTTCCCTCACAGTCACGACTCGGGTCTCCGAGCACAGTCACCATCACAGGCTGAAGTCCCCGAGGATGGTCACGGGTGGACAGGGCAGCAGGGAGAAGGGAAACGGGTCAAAGGGGAAAAGGTGAATCCAGGGAATAGAAGGGACAGAGGGTCAAGGACAAGCCGTCGGCGACTCTTCAGGGCACACCGGGCTGCATCCTCTCCAGGTACGATTCCACCGCTGGAGGCACCCACAGGAACCTGGAACAGGCAATACTTGCCGTTCCTCAGCATAGACCCATGGCTAGCGCTAAGGCTACTTGGGTTATTTCCCTTGTGTCCACCGACAATTGACAATTTCTCTATTCAGCCAAAACTTCACCATATCTCCACGGAATCATTTACATTTCCCATCTAAATGACGTCTGGTGTATAATCTATAATTATTTATGTTCAAATACATTTAAGTTAAAATACTTTAAAAAAAAACTTTTCCACAAGAGATAATTATCTTACAGAAAACCAATAACAACCACATACAGCCACTTAATACACAAACTTGCACTAAATCCCAAATCACTCAGGGCTCACCCATATTGATTATTAACCTTAAGAAATACCGAGTGTTCTAAACACTAGTGAGAACTCTCTCTAGACAAACATTAGTATTAAAAATATATATTAAAGAACGTATCCTATTGTTCACTAATGGCGAAACCTAAGACTGCCCAATATTCCATAAACCTAGACAGAAGAAATCTCCCTCGAAAACATTCTACATTAATTTATTCCAGAACCAACTATCCAAGCACTGCACTAACACAAGACACTCAATGACAACAATCACAACGGCACAACGAACTATCACTGCACTCAATCATATCTACAGAACATCCCTCACCTGTCACTGAGAAAGAACAAGGTGCACTCCTGCACCCAGGAAAGACGTTGACAAAACGGACAGCACAGCACAACGAAGAAGAACGTAGACTGGTCCTCGGGAGCCAGAACCACTCAAAGATGACTGCTCCCCTCTGCTCTCCAAGAAGAGACACAACACCACAGGAAATACGGTGCACTCCTGCCCCTCGAGGAAGACGTTGACAGAACGGACGAAAACCGGGTTCACAGGAGCCTGAACTACTCCAAATAGAGAGACAACATCACGCGGCGCCCAACAGTCCACGCTGGAACGGCGACCAACGAACTTTAGCCAAAGACTGAATCTCCTCCTCCTCTCAAGTCAAGACATCCTCCTATTTAAAGCTGCTGCTACTCAGCTGATGAAGCAAACCCTAACTCATGACCAGGAACTTCACGAAAAGCTAACCTGCATGCAAAATTGCAGAGAAAAGGGGATGTGCATGCCACTAAGCTGGAGTTCATGTACTTAAAAAAAAGCGAATGTGAACACAGAAAGACACCAGCATCCAGAAATACATAGAAAGAAATAGCACTGAGTAATGCACGAAATTATGCGCAGAATTATGCGAACCGTGACAGTGTGTGTGTGTGTGTGTGTCTCTCTCTCTCTCTCTCTCTGTCTGTCTAACATAGTCTCCTATGATGTTTAGTTTGTCATATCATAACAAAGATTCACAATGACGTAAATTGAGATTTACGTCACGTCATTCCATCACGTCATTATAATAACCCCCCCCCCCCCCCCCCCTTCCTCCCCTGAGGAAGGCGAAAGCCGAAATATTGGGGAACATGTTGGTTGTTCTACTTTCACTTTGAGTGGTGTGTGGGGTGTGTGTGTGTGTGTGTGTGTGTGTGTGTGTGTGTGTGTGTGTTATATATATATATATATATATATATATATATATATATATATATATATATATATATATATAAAAAGAGAGAGAAGAGAGAGAGAGAGAGAGAGAGAGATTGTTGTCTTCAATTTAATGTCTGTTCAATGTCCGTGATATTAAACGTGGAAAGTGGAAAGTATAGTGGAAGTTGAAGAAGGGAGTGGGAGGGGTGAAAGGAGAAAAGACAAGAGTGAAGAGATAGCATGTGTGTTGGTATTTTAACTTGTGCATAAAAAGGTAATGACACTGAAAAGAAATGTGGTTGGTTTTTAAAAAAAATTCTCTTAGAAATGAGCACAATTTAAACTCAACAAAGCCTGAACATGATGAGCCTGAACAATAACGTAACTACAACAAATACTCTTGTGGACTGTGCAATAAACATCTGGCAATGGCAAAGGCTAACTTTGAATTTTCAGGTACATTAATTTTTCCAAAGACTGATCAGAAAACAGAGGTAGAAAAGGTTTCATTACAATTGAGCACTCAAGTATGATATGAGTGTTTAAAATTTGATCTCCAAATAGACATTTGATATTTTTGCAAAATTTAGTAAGGAATGCATTTAATTTCCTTCTAAAATAAAGTGCATTTATTCTTCTTGCATTTATGACACCTAAATGTGTTTGAGGAGTCATGTAACATGAAATAGGGGCATTATTCAGACAACTCTTTAAGATTGTTCATCAGTAGTGGTAAGGGAGCATGCAGTTCTGTTGATTCCAAATAATGTCTTGCCCCCTTTTTTGCAGCTCTGTCAGCCCACTGGTTGGAAAATAATTCCTACTAACACACACACACACACACACACACACACACACACACACACACACACACACACACACACACATATATATATATATATTATATAATATATATATATATATATATATATATATATATAATAATATATATATATATGATTATACTCCCCAAAACGCAGTGCAAATAGTCAATATGGTATGAATGCCATAACATGGTTACAATAGCTCCAACATAGTATTGTAAAGTATTGGTGGATTTTTGTTTTGTTTTGTTTTTGTTATACTCTTCTTCTAATCATATTATTTCACATTCAGAAGTCTAT
>CM054135.1:33396176-33524854 GCA_028751875.1 Rapana venosa | reverse complement strand
TTGAAATTCCTACTGTTTAAGTCACCACTTAACAAAACAAAAACATCATTTTAATGGAAAAATAAACAGTCACATATGAATTCTTCCAAAAAGTCACACCATTTTCAACATTACTAAACGTGTAATATGGTGACCCTTCGGGTGGGATATGAACACACACATTTGTCAATAATAAATGCACAAAAATAGTCAGAAGCAACATCAATGGGTTTTATGTACAAGGCTAGCTCATTTTTAACAAGACACACGATCCCACCAGATCGTCTTCCACGTGCTGCTAGTTTCAAAGCAGGTTTACAGTAAACAGTATACCTATCAAAAATTGAGCTTGAAAGTTTCCACAAATGTTTCAACTAAGCATACAAAGTGAAACTTAAATACAAAAGACACAAAATCCTTATCAGACAATTTAGACAGGAGACCATTTACGTTCCAGTGAATGAAAGAAACATGTTTCAGTTTATTATGGTCATCAACACAAAAGGATTCATCAACATCATTAGACAAAAGAGAAGGACACACATTTTCATAAGGCACTCTCTCTTCTTCACTGTTTACATTCTCAAGATAAACAGAAACAGGTGACAGAGGTAAACCATCCTCAAAAATCACCGACTGGGGGTCCGGTTCCCGTACAGTGCTACTCCGGTTGTCGACCCACTGTGGTTGTTCCTTACATGTGAAATTGCGGACTGGCTGTATTCCTATTTCATTTCTACAAGTTTATCATCTGTACTCACTGTGAAGCGTTTCCGGTCAACATGACGGCAGTTGAACACCAGGGTAGCGCGCTTGCCGTCACTCCTGGCTTTCTTCATGTGGGGTGTCAACTTTCTCCTGATGTCCCTCACTCTGGCAGAAAAGACCTCCCCAATGAAGACGTCAGTCCCTTGCAGTTTGCACTCCGCTTTCAGGACTTCTACTTTCTGCTTGTAGAAAACGCACCTTGCAATGACTGGGGAGTCTGGCTTTGAGTTCAGACAGTGGACCCTATCGAATTCAATGTCATGCACTAACTCAAGTTTGTCAGTGATTAAGTCCTTCAGCATATGCTCACATTCTTCAGGTGTCTCGTTCTCCCTCCATTTCAGTCTGTAAAAGATCAGGTTGTTCCTTTTGGACCTCCCCTCCAAGTCGTCGGTCTTTGTCTCGAGGTCCCTGATCTTCTCCGCCATGCCGTCGTTCTTCTGGGTCAGCTCCTGGTTCTGCCGCTATAACTTTTCAACTTTCTCCCGAAGCCCCCTCGAAGCTCTGTGTCTTCCCGCAAGGCATGTATCTCTTACCGTACTGCATCCAGCCCAGAATCAAGACATGTCATGCAGCAAGTCCACCACGTCAGACAGTGAAAGGTCTTTGTCCGGCTGACTGGAGGCGCCTCCCTGAGGACGCCCAGGTTTCTACAAGCTGGACCTTGTACTGGACGTTCTGCTGCTGGATTACTCTCCACGTCACCACATTAGAGCAAAAAACTCCACCAGAAGAAATACATGAGGAGCAATCCTACCATAGCACCGTCTACTCCTCTCTCCAGCTTCAGTATGGCCACTCGCTTTGCGATGTTTTGCTTAGCCCGTTTGTACATAAAGGACTGAAATATGCCAATATTTAGCATCCACAGACTGCCAGAAAGTCTAGTTTCCTGATGGCATGTATTTGTATGTTTGTCCGTCGTGTCCGACGATGACCTCCAAAACAGCAGAGGAGGCAGCTGCTGTTTTGGAAACTGGGCAAAAATTTGATTATAGTGGAGATGCCTTGCCCACAGTACATCCCCACTCTCTCGGCCAAGTGGGCATAAGGACAGTCAGCGTTGGAGATGTTCTCCAAAGGCCAACCAGCCCCCAGGGCTGCAGCACATATAGACTGTGCGAGTCAAGCCTCCTAATCAGAGAGTCATAGTCGATCACTAAAGACTAAGCTGTAAAGTAGAATTCCATGAGTGGGAAAGCCATTCACTTTGCTGTTGCCCTCAGCGTCAATGGTTTAATCAAGAACTGTGATAAAGCTCAGGCGCTGCGCATAGTCCTTCACTATGTCACATACCAATAACTAAGGAATAGGTCAGTCTCTATCTTCTGTTATTTACAAAAGTTTGACAGAGACTGTGAAGTGTCACTTCTCTGACCCCCTCCCCCCCACCTTATAGTACTACACATCAAAATTAATAGGGCACATCCCTTCAAGGTTTTGTACAGTGTTCCTCTGTTTGTGTTGCATGGTACAATTTCATTTAACACAAACTGTGGGTATCATCCGCATTTTTCATAAACTAAAAAAAATTTAAGAATCCGAATCAATCCCTGCATGTTATAACTGTCTGTTGAACTTCATTGTCATCATTCAAATGGTCCCAATTTCTGCCCACTCTACCTCAGTCACACTATCCACACACTCATCAACTTTGTTGCTATCATATACTCCATCCCCTACATGTTATTTCATTTAATTAACTAACAGTAACACTATCATACACATAATCTTCACTTCACTCATTTCATAACTTTCACATTCTTTTACTTCCAAACCCAACCTCACTGTTTACGAGACCATTTTCTGTTTCCTCAGAGCTTATTCACTGTTTGTGTCATGTTGTCAAGTTGATTTGCAGTGTGTCCTGGCAGTTGCTTGAATAGGAAGGGCAGTAACTGAACATAAACATATCACATCACTGTACCTGTGGCCTGTAGCATTGACTAGACTGGGCGGGGTGAACAAGAACAAATGGAGGAAAATGGAGCCCCTTCACCAACATTCTCTTCAGATTCTTTCTGTGTGCTTCTGCCTTTTTCTGTCCCTGCACACTTGAGACCTACACTTTCTGCAGTATGATGAACTTTGAACCAGCCTGACAGGGGAATGGCTGGTAGTGTTACTAGTTGCAGAATGACAACAGTTTGATTCCAGAGAGAGAGGAGGAGGAGAGCAAGAGAGAGAGAGAGAGAGAAGAGAGAGAGAGAAGAGAGAGAGAGAGAGAGAGAGAGAGAGAGAGAGAGAAGAGAGAGAGAGCCCTTTTTTTCAGTTTCTTGGTTACAGCTCCCAGGTTCACCAATGGTGAGAGTTTGCGTTCGGACTGTATTACACCAGTAAGCATGCATTCCACTTCGATGGATGCATCTTATCCTGAAACACTATTTATGACTGTTCACGACCACATGGCACGTACCTTCAAAATAAGATTCTATGTTCACGCTTCGGCATATTAGACTCTCCAGACTACGATGCATAAGTCACCTAGTGTTAATCTAAAAGGTCGTTTAGTGTCAAAAGGTTGTGATGGATATGTTGTGTGCATACGACTTCAATCGGGAAAAATCTAAACGACATACGAAATTACTGATTTTTTTCTGATCAGCACAACTTGATTATATCATTAATGTTCCAACGAAATGAAATGACCAGTGACAATTAATGCTTACAAAGGAACAAAAAATCCGAATAATCGACCGCAAAAAATACGGAATTTCTAATTTTACTGCTTCGCTTGAATCCAAAACCTTAAACACGATAAAGAAGAACCTGTTTTTTCCAACATGCTTTGACGAGAAGACGGAAAGATGATCGAAGTAATACCATTGGTTATTGTTTAAAGGTGGATAATCATCAGATAGATCAGCAAAGAGTACAGGCACGTGAAGTCAATATAGCTTTCACTGAGCATTTGCTGTGTAAGCAACTTGACATTGATGAACAACTTATAAAGGCATTAGAACCATTAGGTTGAAAGTTTCGTATCTGACTGCTATCGATAACACATCCTTTGTACTTCATAAGTTCAGCTGTCACAAACCATCCCATCCAAGGTATGTGTCTTAATTACGAACATTTGATAGACGGCACTATAACCATGTTTTATTCTATCAGTATAGATAGAACGTCTTAGAGTCCAAGTGTTCATAGAAATCGAGTTTTCAAAGCAGATGAAAAAATCACTGGTAAGTGATATGATTAACGTAAAATTATAACACTAACATGTTATTTCTCATCCTAAAAATACTGCATATGAATCGTGTAAGACATAGAATGTCGTACCACAGTAGCAGAAGAAAATAAAAGGCACATACAATGCCTGTGAGAACGTCAACATCGAATCATAAGGATATGAGACGCAAACATAATAGTATAAACAAAGCGAACTGTGATCAAAGCCTCACTGCCTACTGCACAGAGCAAACTGAATAGCTAATTCTTTCGTATGGCCCAAACAGAGGTAGCAAGGTCAAAGCTCGTTAATGGTATACTACAGAAGGATAGAAATACGTGAAAATGGACAGAAGAAGCATACGGAAAGCAAACCTGATAGTTTAGGCTGTCCCATGGAGAAGAACGACGGGTGAAGAAAAGCGCATAAGTCTGAATCACTGAGAATAATAGCAAGACAAGAGACACTGAGTATCGTCATCTGAGTAGTAAACGAAATTTTTGTACACAGAGGATAAAACATAACAACGAATCAGACTCTAACGTCAAACAAGGAACTCCAAGAATGAAAAGTAACAACTTACATCCGTTGCACAGACATTTTTTTGTGATTAATGGTAGAGGCAATACCGAATGAGTGATGTCACGAAAGAAACAAGCCCACCATCACGGCACAAACCAACTGATTTCTGAAATCCTCAAAATAGTGCGAGGACAAAATGCACAGAATTTTAAAGCAGAATGATGACAACCACACAATGCAAACATGGATTTAACTAACAGAAAAATAGCTGCAAGTGACACATGATTCTAGATGTACAGAGAAAAACCAATGGAATCAATCTAAGTCGTACACCATGGAAGAGTAGCAATTCAGTCATTCAGAAAAGGGGAAATACCCTGGACGACAATAAATGTCACCATGACATAAGCATGGGGAATTGAAATATTTATGTGCCTCGCAAAAATTACCCCATGTAAGACATGATCGAAAAGAAAACACGTGGATGACAAGTACTTAAAAACAAAAACAGAATGTGAGACAACAACTAGAAGAATGGAAAAATCTCGAAACAAAAAAGTATATGACGTGTTGGACAAGGATGAATGTCTATGTCATAACCAAACTCCGTTAAGGAACAATCATTGTGGTTGAACATGAAGATAGAGGATCGAGCTAAAGAAGTCAAAACAGTGAAAATGATCCATGAGAAGAGTCTGAGGTCCCAAGCATTTTGATCCGTCGCAATTCTGTACTGATGAATCGGATACTAACAAACTTGAAACTCGTGCACGGACTTGCAATGAAGAAGAAACTGTTACAAATAATGACTTGATTCAAAGAACTGCAAACACTAAAATCACTCTGAATACTACTCTTCCACTGGCTGAACACTTAAAGAGGAAACAGCAGAAGAAGCATCAAAAGACAGGAAACTGATGAAGAAGACTGCGGACACCATAGATAGTATCAGTCAGCAATTCCAACATCTGATGACAATCTTGAAGCAAAAAATGTATAATGCACCGCTCTGTGTTTGGAGACTTTCTACTGAGAGACCGCTCATTGTAGAACACAACCAATTACAAATAACAAACCGTACATGACACCCGTTCACCCATCCCAGAGGACGATACTTCCGCAACATAGAACATCTCTATACCCTGTGTTGGAACTTCGACAAAAGAGACGTCCTAGGCCAAAGTTTGGGAGGAATCTTTCAGAGAAGCAATACCTGACTGAGAAAGGAGATCAACATTAGGCCAATATTAAAGAAAACAACAACCGAGTTGCAGCAATAAATCTGGGCCATAATGAGACTACAGTCCGTCACAAATAGTGGTACCAGAAAAATCAACGACATAATTTATTCTATTAAGAACGTAACAACAATAGAACTGGAGATTATCAAACCATCTAATCCGTATAAATCAAGAAATGGACACTATCAAAGACAACTCCCCACATGAAACGAAACATAGGGACGAGACTTAATATGGCACTAAGTAGACAATATGTCATACACACGACATGGAACTACAAGGAATGAAGATGGAACAATGGAAGGAACCAGTCAGTACAGTGCCAAAGGGACAACCGAGAGCTGAGAGCTTCGGAAACATGACTGTGAAAAAGAAAAGAAATAGCTAACAGCACTTACAATAAGTGACATAGACAGACACACTGGCATACAACAGATCATGTTGCCAAGAAAATGGACACGGAGCCCCACGATATGAACATTACGCAACGCCAACGAGACGTACAAACCAGTGTAACTCCAGAATAGAATAAACAATCTACATACTTCAAACCATTTACATTGATTTTTAAAAAACGAACCAAACGCAACAAATGCCTGCATATACACGTAGCTACCAACACCACACACACACACCACACCACACGCACACACACACACACCAGCAAACCTGCACAACATACCCATACACACTATGCACAGATCAAACAAGCACGCATGCATGCACACACACACACATGCACACATGCAAACTAACACAGCAGTGGGCTTGCAAGTGCTCTCTCTCTCTCATTCACCCACACAGCATGCACCCCCTCCCCCCCCCCCCCCCCCCAAGGGACACCAAAGAAGTGTTGAATGGTTAGTACGAATGAATCAATAGCTAGGCAGGTAAGGGGAGAATATGTCACCTATTGTGCATTTATGGTTAAAAGTGTGAAATTTGGTATGTGGGTACCTAAATCCCTTCTTAATCATATCAGAAAGGGAAACACGATGGGCATGGCATTACATTTAATTAGGTCACTATGTCACACTCCATTTTGATAGGTTTACATGGAAAAATTGAGTGCCAAAGTATCTAAATACTGCATTGTGTCAATTCTGGTCTTGCATTTTACATAACAAACTGTTACTATAGTTTGTTGTTGGATATCAGTTAAGTAGGTCAGCTAAAATTAGGTCAAATTCAGTGAAAATTATTTTTTCCCCATCTGTTTGTGGGTGTTCTTTGATCTCCAAGCACTTTTTGCTCAGCCATGAAATAACAGCAATTGTTTCTGGATCACAAGACGGTCTGAACTAGTTTTTGTGAATAAAACCAGCCATTTTATTGAAAACAGCTTAAGTAGGTCAAGTCTTTTGAACGAGATAGGGCTCACATTTCCCTCTTACCTCCTCATACTCTCTTATTTCAATTTAAATCTCTTCACTGTATCTTAGAAAACAGCTGGGATGTCAAAAAAGGTAATTGTGTCTGTTATTATTGCTTAACTTAATAGACAACAATTGTATTCTTCCTACATAAGGCAAGGTTTGACCTATTTAGGACTCTTTTGACCTATAAAAAATAAATCGGTTGTTCTCTTCATAACGTATCATAGTTCTTTTTCGGGTTTGTTTCTTTTAAACATGAATATAACTTCATTATTCATGCTTATTTTGGTGTAGTTACCAAACAAATGTATGCAATAACATCACATTCCATTACAATGTAGATACTTTGTATTGCATAGCATTCTACATAAACTCCAGGCAACTGCCCTGAGGGAGAGTGCATCACCATTGTGCCGTATTGGGGTTTTGTTGTATAGTGTGTGCATGCATGTTTTCCTGCTTAAAACCCCAATACTGCACAATGGTGATGCACTCTCCCTCAGGGCAGTTGCCTGGAGCTTATGTAGAATGCTATGCAATACAAAGTATCTACATTGTTATTGCATACACACACACGTGTGTGTGTGTGTGTGTGTGTGTGTGTGTGGAAAAAGACTCAAAATCAAACTACCACTCATGGTGTAGCTGATAACAAATGGCACGTTGGGATATTTGTAAATGCTTTTCCTCTAAACTCACAAGCCATTACTGTTGTCCAATAAAGAGCTGCTTATAAGTTGTTTTTTTTCACACGAGTAACCAAAATATGCAGTAAGAAAGCAGGAGCATTGTTCGTAATGGTCAGAGTTCTATTAAGTCTCTCCATCGAGCAATCCTCTAATTTGGTCAGGATATTTTGGTCCGCAAAAATCCTGCACCTGAGAGTACAAAATGTAAATAAAACATATTGCACTAAACTTAGCTTTCGTAAGAGCATGGTAGTGTTTGCGATATATCGTTCCCTAACTATAATATTGTACGTAAAGATCCAATGTCAGACAGAGAAACAGGTTTACTACTGTACATCGATCAGTCACTGCGATTCAAAAGAATAGATAGTTTAGAACAACATAATGTAGAAGCACTCTGGATTGAAATTCAAATAAAGTGTAATAAACCAATTCTCTTATGTTTTATTTACAGGAATCCAGCTGAGAAAGTCGACTGGATTGATCATTTTATTTCAATGATGGACGAGGCTTACAATCAGCCAAGAGAAATAAATGGTGTTAGGAGACTTCAATATAGATTTATTTAAAGATAACTATAACTGGAACCTCACTTATAAATCCTATGGTCTAATTCAATTAATGCAATGTGTGGTTGCAGTGATCATTTTCCTATTTGCTTTACATGGTTAAAAAATGGTGCAAAAATTCCAAAAATAAGTGACAAAACAATTAGTTTTCGATATTTTTCCAAATTTGAGAGCGAAAATTTCATTTCCGATCTTCTTTCTCCTCGCAATAGTGTCTATCAATATACAGATCCTGATCAGGCCTTAGAAGTTTGGTATAGTATGTTCCTTAACGTATACAACAAACATGCTCCTTTACAGACCAAAAGAGTTAGATATCGAATAAAACCTCCATGGCTAACCTATGAAATCCAAAATGTTATATATCACAGAGACTATTTGTTGAAACATGATTGCCGTGAAAACTATAAAAAGCAAAGGAATAAAGTAACTTCTCTGATAGGAGCTGAGAAAATGAAATATTTTCTACATCTGATAAAAGAAAAGAAAAATAGCAGATCTATTTGGAAAGCTATAAAAACAGTTGTGTGCGTGTGTATGTGTGTAACCACGTTAGTGCTGCTTAACATTAGCTGGGGGAAAGCGAAGTGCTTTGACCACTGAGCTATCCCGTCCCCTCGAACAAATGATGCTGTGGTAGATTTTTTGAGCAACTGTACACAGAAGCAAAACAGAACTAGATAAAATAATCAAATCTATTGAGATAAAACAATATATTGTACAACCATTTTCCAAATAAAGAAGCAAACCGATTCATCTTTCAAACACATCCTTTTCATAACCAAGAAAGGCAGGGTAGATCGGTGATCTAAAGATAACACATCTGCTTAGAAAACGAAAAGTCCGGGTTCCATTCTCGTTGTTCCCTAAACTTTCCCCATCCACCAGGCATAGAACGTGAATGGTGATCTGGGTGCTAGTCTTTCGAATGAAACGATAAGCCGAGATTGCATGTAACAACACGCATTTAGCGCAGGAAAAAGAACCCGCAGCAACAAGAGAGTTGTCCCTGGCAAATTTATGTAGAAAAAAGCCACTAGACAGGAAAATGATATAAAATAAGGGGTGGCGCTGCTCTTGTGGCGACAAGCTCCCCTCGGGGAGAGCAGCCCGATGCAGAGAAATCTGCCTTGACTCAAAGTGGTCTATAAACACATCCTCAAATACTAAAATCATAAGCACTATGCAAACAAAACAATAGAAAAAGGACTCACAGAACAATATTTGTGCTCCATATGGAAGTAATATCAGTTCATACACACACACACACACACACACACTTGTGAATCCATCATCATCTCACGACCAACCCTGCCAGATGGCTTATCTGCAGCATTAATCAACAGTCAACACGACGGGGACGGGATAGCTCAGTGGTCGGAGCACTCGCTTTCCCCCAGCCAAGTTAAGCAGCGTCGAGCGTGGTTACCAGTTGGATGGGTGACCGTTTGCGCGCCTTGGCTTCAGTACAGTTCCCCCAGTTCACCCAGCTGTAAATGGGTACCTGCCCTCTTTAGGGTCAGGGAAGGTAAAGCAGCGAGGGAGAGGAGATGGGCGCCGCCCTCAATATGCTGGCCCTAGAGAAGTGAGGTCTCTGACGCCTCGCTCCCCCTACGACCTTATAGGTTATGGGACACCTTACCTTTACCTTTACCTTTACCAACTGATAAATCTATTCGCTGTTCGCTGATCAATGTTCTTCATTTACAGCATCTATCAGTGGTCAGATATTGTTGCTGTCAAATGTAGTGGTCAAGTTCTCTCCTCCCTCTCCTCTAGCACTGAGCATGCAAGATGACCGATGTCATCATTCACAGAACCTAAACATGGTTAGCAATTGCTGGTGCTGTTTTGTGGTAGTAGTTGTCAGGTCACCACTCAACTGTTTTCACCTAGTCTGGCCATTGTCTTTACGACTTTGTCGTTCTGTCATTGTGAATACGTACGACTAGATTGCCTGCAAATAGTCTGTAATCTTTTTTTTCTTTTCAGCGTGCTGCATTGAAGCAATTGCAAGTTTTCTGTAAATCTTGTCTCATGTTTCCTTTTGTTTGTTGGATTGTTTATTGTTGCTTGCAATGGGTACACCATGCCGTTGCCTAAATTTCCTTATTCTGCTAGCAGATGTTTTTGTTATTTGTCATTATATTCTTCTAAAATCTGTTGTGTGTTGACATTTGTTGCTAACCTTGCTTTCCCCCTAGATAAGCTTTTTATTAATGCCTGTACAATATAATTATATTTATTCATATATCATTGAAAAAACATCTCTCTCTCTCTCTCCTCTCACGTCTCTCTCTCTCTCTCTCTCTCTCTCTCTCTCTCTCTCTCTCTCTCTCTCTCTCTCTCTCTCTCTCTGGGAAAATCTTTTGCTCTGTAAATTTTTCGTTTAAAACACAGATAAATTCAGCACCATGCTCATTGTTAGACTACTAACAGCTTTGGAAGTCATCATAGGTGCCCTGCTCCAAGACCATCACCTGACATCATGGAAAATTTGTGCAGAAGGCGAGAATACAACAGTTGTACTTTGGCTGATGACCAGCTTGCAAAACACAACAAACATGGCAAGATAGCAAACATCTTTCAACTGCGAACGTTTCTGTAGGAAACCCCCTAGTAAGATCAACAGAGATAGAAGAGGGCTAGAAGAGAGAAGCCAGGCAGAGGAGAGGAGACAGGGGCAGGAGAACAGAAAGGCAGAGAGGAAAGACAGACAAGGCAAGAAGAAGTTAAGGCAAGTAAAAGTTTGCCTCTGAAAATTCAGTTATTTATGCCTACACCGCCCACAGTGGGGCTGTCTTATACATCAATAGGCTGCAGGTGCTGTCTTGCTCACATGAATTCTGCCCTATGCCATGTGATGTCACCTTGCTAGATGCAGATGGAATACTGGATCAGCTATGTGACATCCGCCTGGCTGTCTACTTCATCCGAGAACTACCAGGGACAACAATGGTGACAGCCCTCTACAGAAAGCGGAGGAGATTGGCTGCAGTGTGGAGCTGATCAAAGACTATGTGGTGGAGCTTACAGACAGGTTCCTGCAGAGAAAATTCAGAAACCCCTCTAGAAATGGGGATTTTATCCACGTGCTTGTTTCTGAGGACAAACCTGATTTTGTGAAAGTGATGACGTGGTGTCTGAGTTTAAGTCGACAGACGATTCTCAAGAACAAACTAATTTCTTCTGGTTTGTGAAAAAAGATATCAAGCACATGTCTGAGGAGTTCTGCCAACCACCAACTCCAGGCTGCAGCTGTGGACACCTGCTGACCAGAAGAGATTCAAACACAGGATTGATGCTGGACTAGATATGCTAAAAATGATCATGGTGCTGTCATATTACTCTTTGGATAACTGATAGTGACACTGACTTCATGCAGGTGTGTGTACATGTGTTCAGGTGTGTGAGTGCATGTGTAAGAGAGAGAGAGAGAGAGAGAGAGAGAGAGAGAGAGAGAGAGAAGAGAGAGAGAGAGAGAGACAGACAGACAGACAGACAGAGAGAGGGAGGGAGTGAGAGAGAGAGAGAGAGCAAGGTAAGGGCCCCTCCTTGTGAATGCCAGCCCATGTGTTTGTATAGCGAAACAGAGCCAGCCAGTGTGCCCACCTGACTAAAGACATCGCTGACATTGAAACCTTGTCACAGATACAGTTATGTCAATGTATGATGTAGTGAATTTGATTATTCCTTGCATGCGGAGAAACGGGAGTTAAGTGGCTCACCATCATCTTCCACAAAGCATGGGAAGAGAGGAAAGTACCAATGGACTGGCAAAATGCAATAGTGGTGCCAATTTGGGCAAGAGAGACTGCAACACCTACAGAGGCATTTCACTTCTCAGCCATGTAGGGAAAATGTATGCACAGATTCTGGAACAGCGCACGAGAGCCAAAGCAGAACACCTACTGAGCAATGCCCAGTTTGGCTTTCGGAAAGGAAGAAGGTGCACAGATGCCATTTTCGCACTCTGACAGCTGTGTGAAAGAGCCATTGAATACAACCAAGACCTGCATACAGTATTCGTTGATCAAGAAAAAGCTTTCGACTGAGTCAACAGAGTCAAGCTGTGGAAGATCCTGGAGCAGTACGACGTGAAGGGGCAGTTGCTTGATAACATCAGAGCAATCTATGCCAAGAGTATGAGCGCAGTCCGAACAGCCAGTGGAACATCCGACTGGTTCCCGGTTACATCAGGGGTCAGGCAAGGCTGCGTACTCTCTCCCCTTCTCTTCGTAATCTACATGGACAAGATTACAAAGGAAGCCAACCCAGATCTTGAGGCCCTGAACGAACTATTATTTGCTGACGACCAGTCCTTGATGAATCAGAACAAAGCAGCTCTTCAAGAACACACAGAACAACTCAACACAAGCTGCGAGTGGTATGATATGAAGATCAGTATCACCAAAACAGAAGTTATGTCTGTCCGCAGAAATCCAGGAAAGCTGACATCAACATCAACGGCACCCAGCTGAAACAGACCAAAGAAGTTACCTTGGCAGCCTCTTCACTGAAGATGGAAAATTGGACAGAGAGATAGAAACAAGATGCCTGAAAGCGAACGCAGTCAGTTACCAACTCGCCCCCCTTCTAAAACATTCCAGCATCCCAATGAGCACCAAGGCAAAACTCATCAACGCCATCTTCGTTCTAACACTCACATACCAGTGTCAGACATGGGCCCTAACAAAAGCCTTAGAGAGAAAATTGGTCACATGTGAAATGGGCTGCCTGAGAAAAGCTGTCAACAAGACCAGACGCGACAAGATCAAGAATGAGGTGATCAGGACTCACACCAATTCTCCACCATATCGAACAACAAAGGATCAGGTGGTTTGGTCACCTCACTAGAATGCCGCCCAACCAACCAGCCCTACGGGCATTCACCACCAAACACAATGGCTGGACACCCTGCGAGCCCATGACCTAAACCTCCCGCCTTGCTGCAGACGTCTGTGTCTCCCCGCGACGCCGAAAGGCACCAGCGGCAGATGAAAGAAGAAAGAAAGAAGAAGAAGATATTGTAAGCCTGTTGCAATGGACGAAAGCTTGCATTAAACCATTTGAATCCTTGAATCTCTCTCTCTCTCTCTCTCTCTCTCTCTCTCTGGGGGAGTGATCAGCCTTTGATAAGTGCAACAGATTTACAAGCTCTGTATAAAAATTGCTTTTTATCATTGTTTGGAGGCTCTGATCAGGTGAACTTTGCAACGACCAAAGCATTTATGACTTCAACTTCGGTTTTGTGTTTCTTTCGTGTGGGGTAAAGTATTAAAGTTTCTTATATTTATTGCTTTTCCTGTGTCTGCTGATGGTCAGTTCTATTCTGGTGGTCTTGACTACCAGGGCCTTTCTTTAGAGGAGTTTTATAAATCTGCTGTACATTTTCACTGATAAAAATTTATCTGTATTCTTCCAGTTGTGTTTTTGCTTTTGCTGTTCTGTTTTGGAGGCTCAGCTGTGTGGGGGTGTCTCGTCCAAGTGCGATTTTATCTAATACTAAGTGAAATCTCACTGATACACTGCATGATGAAGAACATACCAATGGCCATAACGGATTGGTGGTCGCCCGGGTCAACAAGGACCGCGCCTTCTGTCTCCCATCAGGGCAGAGGTGTAAAGTATGCTACTGGTGGAACCCGAATCCGTGTAAGAGATTATATTGCCACGGTAACATGGAATGTCAGAACACTTGCCCAAACAGGAAAGCTACAAGAATTCACCCACGAACTGAAGAAGTACACCTGGCATATAGTGGGCCTTTGTGAAGTCAGATGGAAGAATTTTGGCGAATATCTTACTGATGATGGACATGTACTCTACTATAGTGGTGAATTAGACAAGCACACCAATGGTGTAGGCTTCCTTTTCAACAAGAACATCAAAAACTCAGTGCTCGGGTGCTGCCCAGTAACCAGTAGACTTATAACCATCCGCCTCAAAGCAGCCCCTTTCAACATCACGGTGTTACAAGCTTATGCACCAACATCAGAACATGATGATGAAGTAGTAGAGGAATTTTACATGCAGCTCCAGGGCATCATCGACAAAGCTAACCAAAAAGACATCCTAATTATTCAAGGAGACTGGAATGCTAAGGTGG
Organism: Rapana venosa; assembly: GCA_028751875.1. Classification (NCBI taxonomy): domain Eukaryota; kingdom Metazoa; phylum Mollusca; class Gastropoda; order Neogastropoda; family Muricidae; genus Rapana; species Rapana venosa. The sequence goes on along the minus strand of CM054135.1, from coordinate 33,510,429 downwards.
GTGCTGATGCACTGAAAGACTGGAGCAAATTCTGTGGACCCTCCTACCAACGAAAGAGGACTCAGACTACTGGAATTTGCCAGCTACAATGACATCGTGCTTGCAAACACCCTTGGGGAACACAAGGCATCCCGACGCTGGACGTGGCATGCACCTAATGGAACCCATCACAACCAGATTGGTTACATACTGGTACAAAACCAGTTCAGATCTGGCATCAACAGAGCCAAGACGAGGACATTTCCAGGTGCAGACATGGGCAGTGACCACGACCTGGTGCTCTTGAACTTTAAAATCCAGCTAAACAAGATCAACAAGCCTAAGAACATCAGGCTAAAATTCAACCTAGAAAGATTGAAGGACCCTACCATCGCAAAAGCCTTCCAGGCAAAAATAGGTGGAAAATTTGCTGCACTGATTACACTTGATAAAGATGCAGAGACAATAGTTTCAATGCAGTGATGACGGAAACAGCAAAGGAGCTACTTGGCAAGCACCGCCAGAAAAAACAACCATGGATCACAGATAAAATCTTCGATATGTGTGATAAACGAAGTAAATTAAAGAGTGTCAAGTACACAACAGGAGCAGGGGAATATAGAGAGATCAGCAAAAAGATCAAGAAAGACATGAAAAAGGCCAAAGAAGAATGGATTGAGAAACAATGTTGAGATAGTGAAGAAAATTTGACCAAGAACAACAGCAGAAGAGCCTGTCAAATTGTGAAAGAACTCACATAGCAGAAACAGACAAGAGTCACCAGCATTGAAGACAAAGACAGAAACTGCCTCACAGAGGAAAAAGATCTCATTAACAGATGGACAGAGTACTGTTCAGAGCTGTACAACCAACAGACACAAGGTGACCCCAGTGTACTTACAAGTCAGGACTCGTCAGAAGATGACTTTCCTATCCTTCGTGAAGAGGTTGAGGCAGCAATCAAATCACTGAAAAATGGGAAAGCTGCAGGCATTGACAACATCCCAGCAGAGCTGATCAAATAGGGGGGGGGGGGGGGAGTGACAGACATCCTCACAAGAATTTGCAACAAGATCTGGCAGACTGGAGAGTGGCCAACATATTGGACCCAATCACTCATCATCATGCTTCCCAAGAAAGGCAATCTACAGCAATGCCAAAACTATCGAATGATCAGCCTCATAAGCCATGCCAGTAAAGTGATGTTAAAAGTCATCTTAAACAGACTAAAGCCACGGGCAGAAAAGATCATCGCTGAAGAACAGGCAGGCTTCCGCCCAAACAGAAGCACCACAAAACAAATATTCAACCTGCGAGTTCTGTGCGAGAAATACAGCCAGCACCAACAGAAACTATACCACGTCTTCATAGACTTCAAAAAGGTGTTTGACCATGTATGGCATGACGCATTATGGGCCACGATGAAGAAATACAACATGGGACAATAGATCATTCGGACCATCAAAGAGCTATACACAAAAGCCACCAGCGCAGTGCTTTCCAAGGCATAGTTGGAGAGTAGCTCCATACCTCAGTGGGAGTTTGTCAAGGCTGTCTCCTATCGCCAACACTGTTTAATGTCTTCCTTGAGTGCATAATGACTGATGCCTTAGAAGATCACACTGGCACAGTCAGTATTGGAGGGCGGATAATCATCAACCTCAGGTTTGCTGATAACATCGACGGACTTGCAGGAAATGAACAGGAACTAGCCAACCTACTGTACCACCTGGACAAAACATCCTCCAGATATGGCATGGAGGTCAGTGCCGAGAAAACAAAACTCATGACAAACAGTGCCCAGCCAATCATTACCAAGATCAAAGTCAGTGGAAAAGAACTTGTTATAGATCACTTCAAGTGTCTTGGAGCTATTTATTATTAGTGAAGAAGGTTCAAAAACCAAAATCCTCGCAAGAGCTCCACAAACAATAGCAGCAATGGCAAAGCTCAAGACTATCTGGAAAGACCGAAACATCTCTCTCAGAACCAAGGTCAAGCTACTGCATGCACTAGTCATCTCTACATATCTCTATGCGTGCAAATCCTGGACATTGAATGCAGATCTACAAAGGAGGATCCAGGCTCTAGAGATGAGATGCCTCAGAAGACTTCCTTGGCATTTCATACATGGACCACACTACCAACAACGAAGTCCTACAAACCATCACCCAACAAGTAAAGCACTACGAAAACCTGCTGACCACAGTCAAGAAAAAGAATCTCAGATGGAATGGACATGTGACTAGATCAGATGGGCAGTCCCAAAACCATACTGCAGGGAACAGTGGCAGGGGAAGAGAATGCGAGGCAGACAGAGGAAGAAATGGGCAGACAACATCACTGAATGGACATGGAAGAGCTTCTCCACAACCCAGGCACTTGCACACAACCGCCGCAAATGGAGCCAGCTGGTGCAACGTTCGTCAATGCAGTGAAGGGGTTATGGGAGCAGATTAGATGAGATGAGAAGTGAAATCTGAGCTAGTTATGAGGAAAGGTTTGTTTCTATGTCATTACAAGAGTTGTGTATGACATTATTCAGAGAGTTGGGATAAATGTTTACAAAACAGCGTTGTTCTTTTTATTGGCAGCCTGATATCTTGATTTGTTTTCATTGTTTTGGGGTGACAGTTCCTGAAATTGAAGAATGGTGAAATTTGAGTCTTGGAGGGCTGGTATTGGGGTGTTCTGCATCCAAGTCAAGTTTTGAGGCAGGTTTGAGGTGCTTAAAGAAGCTTTTTAAAGACCCAGCATCATGCCAGTGAGTATGCAACATCACAGACAGGTGACAGGAAAGTTTGTTGGCACCTTGACAGAAATTTTAAGGGGTAAATCGTCTTTCTTCAGACCTGTGGGTATTGTTCTACTGTGCAAAGGATGTGGTACGATGGAAAAACCCTGTGTGTACTTGTTGATAGACTGAAGTGTATTCGTGTAAAACTGCAGTCTTCCAGCATTCAGTGAAACCTGTGTACAGATCATCTTGGTTTGGATTGTCAACAGCTGTTGTCCTTGTTTTCTTGTCATGCTACTTGATGACATGTGGTGATGTGGAATCCAGTCCTGGCCCAGATTCACCCCCAAAAGAAGCCAGTTGTCCACAGCAGCCTTCCACATTGAATAGAAGTAGCTGTGGAGAAGGTGAAGACCGTGTCGCTAGGGAACGCTCTGATCCACAGCAAGAAGGCACAGACATGCAGGAGTGCCTGAAGGGCATGGTGGACATGCAGACCTGCATGAAGAGAATGAAGAAGAAGCAGGACAAGCAGGCTGACCGGATAGAGACAGCAGTGTAGGATATGAAGACGTTTGTGGCTGCACAGATGGCGATGATTGAAGAAAAACATCAGTAGTTCCAAGGAGAAATTTGCGATCTTCGATGTCAGTGTGACCAGCTGCAAGAAGAAAACATCTCTTTACGGGAACAACTGGACTCCATTACGCAGAAATGGGATTCCCTCGAAAACCACAGCAGAAGGAACAACCTGCTCTTCTTTGGAGTGCACAAGAACCAGAAGAAAGAAAGATGGAAAGATTGTGAGAGACAGGTCAGAACAGTGATGAGGGAGGGGATGGAAAGGACAGAAGTCATCATGATTGAAAGAGCGTACAGAACTCAGAGGGGCAAAGTATTTGTCGTGAAACTGCTTTCCTGCAAACAGGACAGGATTTTGAGAAACGCCCACAATCTGAAGTCATCTGCCAGGTTCTCTAGTGTCTATGTCAGAGAGGGTTTTTCGCCATGGTACGTCAGACACGTCAAGGACTCAGAAAAAAAGCAAAAGAACTGTACAAAACTGGTCAAAATCCCAGACTCTGCTTTGATAAACTAGTTTCTGAAGAAGGAATTTATACATATGACATCAGCCAGAGAAAAGTGATGTTCCTGAAGAGAAACGACCTTGAGTCCAACAACAGAGTCATTACATGAACAAATAAAACACACAGACAAAGAGCAAGTGAGCAGAAAACAGCCCTCCATGATGACAGCCCTGAACTGTCTACAGACCTTGCTCCATCAGAATTCGGCAGACATGATGATAGTCCCTCATCACAGTAAGTAGTTTTGCCCCCAGTGACGAAGTGTTTAGACCTGTCTCAAGAACCCAGAGGCCACACAACCAGGGGCAGTGCAGCTTTGACAGAGGTGACAAGTCACAGCAGCAGAACACATGGGACATGCAGCAAAGCAGCGCCTCTGCCAGGTGCTTGGGATCCAGAAGCCCTGTCAGCACAGGCAACAGAGCGAGAGCTGTGTCAGCCACGAGGCCTGGGGCACTGGGCACTCACACACAAACACCACTGCAGCAGCGTGCTAGTCCAGTCAGCAAAGGGTCAAAACAGCAGCAGAGTGGGTGTGGCGGAGGTGGTAACATGAGAGGAGGGAGGGGAGGTAAAACTAAATAGGGGTGTGGCCCAAGCCCTGGGGAAATAAAAATATGTACATGGAACTGTAATGGCTGGCTGCTAAAACTGGATATTAAAGGTGTAATCCAGTCATTGCTGTGTTATGATATATTTGCTTTAAATGGAACTTTTGTTGATTCAGAGAAATATACTTATCCCGCATTTAATACTTCAAAAGCCCTGAAACTGTCAAAAGGTGCAAGAAATTCTGGTGGTGTGCTTGTTGTTGTACGTAAGAGTTTGTCAACATTTGTGCGCATAATTAAAGCAAGATATGAACATGTTTTAGCTCTAGAAATAGATAAATTGTTATTTAGCTGTTCAGAAAAATATCTTGGTCTGTCTGTATATCCACCCATACAACAGTCAATATTGAAACAAGGCTGATAATGGTTATGGCATAGAGGTGCTAGAGCAGTGTCTTGTGGATCTGCATGAAGTGACAAGGGTCTTCTCTCTAATTATAATGGGCGATTTGATTGCCCGGACAGGTGGTTTGAATGCTTTGCCTGTGAGTGGGGGATATGGATGAGAAAAACTGGAGTCACAGAGGTGTGAGCAATGAAAGAGACTCCTTACTTGAAAGAAAATTCCGATGACAAAGAAGTGAATGCCAAGGGAAAAGAACTGCTGAATGTTTGTTCCATATTTGATTGTGTTGTGCTGAATGGTTTGTGTTGGTTTGTTTTTGATGAGTCATTGACATTTGTGGGGAAGCACCATTGACTATATAATTATATCTAGAGAGCTTTGTGTTGCTGATCTAGTTCATTCATTCAAGATTGTTGATTTTATTGACTCACCACATTTTCTTGTTATAATGTCACTAAGTTAAAGTGAAAACGATCTGTGTACAGTAAGTACAAGCAGTAAGAAATGGGTCGATAAATTGATCTGGGATACCACTAAGAATAATAACTCTTTATTCAGATGAAATGCAGGATATGTGTATTCATGCTTTTTCATGCTTTTTCATTAGTAGACCATGATATCAATGAGGCCCTAGAAAAATTCACAAATTTGTTATTAGAAGCGATTGAATGTATAAGAAGGCGTGTCTGTATTGGAAATGCACAGCAAGAAACTCTTTGGTTTGATGCAGAATGTAAAGATGCTAAACATTTGTGCAATGCCTGTCAAAGTTTCGTCAATCCAAGGGAGGTAATAATCGATTATTGTATGTTAAAGTACGAAAAGACTCGAAAGATTTGATTAAACGAAAGAAAACAAATTATAATAAGCGTGAAAAAGCTAAGCACCTTGCTTCTCTCGGTAAAAATAGCAAGCAATTTTGAAAGAATTGAAACAGGTTTCTTGCAGAAAAAAATCAAGAATTTGTGAAAACATAACTGACAATGAGTGGTTCAATCACTTTCAACGACTGTTTAATGAAAATGAAATAAACACTAGTGAGAGACTTCTTTTTGACCCAATGCGAACTGGAGCTCTGGACTTAAGTGATCAGCTTAATCAGCCTATCTCTGAGAAAGAAGTTGCTGATGCCATACGACTAGGCATGTGGTGTGGATGACATATTGGCAGAAATGTTGAAGTCAGCGGACAATCTTGCTATACAGTTTTTCACCAAATTGTTAAACATCTTGATTGATCACAGTATTTACCCAAATCAATGGGCAAAAGCAATTATTGTACCCATTTTTAAAAAAAAGGAGATTACAGTTTAACTGATAACTACAGAGAGGTATGGCTACTGAGCTTGATTAGTAAGTGCTACACGTCAGTACTGAATAAAAGACTTGTGAAGTGGACTGAAGTGTATGGTAAGCTAACAGAGTCACAGGCTGGATTCAGACGTGGTTATTCCACAGCTGATCACATTTTTACACTTAAGGCAGTCGTCGAGAAATGCTTTACGCATGCTTTGTGGATCTGAGGAAAGCTTTTGACTTTGTTCAGCGACAGCCTTTTTTTTGATATTATGATTAAGAATGGAATTCAGGGGAAATATTAAATGCTATTATGGCTATGTACGAATCTGTGCGAATCGAAGACAGATTGACCGATTTTTAAAAATGTCCGATAGGTCTGAGACAGGGATGTATAATGAGTCCTACACTACTTTCTCTATATACAAATGAAATTGCTTCACTAGTAGATAATAATGGTCTTCATGGTATTCAGTTCTTGCCAGATCTTCTGGAATCATTTATTTATTTATTTATTTATTTATTTATTTATTTATACCACTTTAAGTCACGAGATTTCTCTGCGTGAAATTCGGGCTGCTCTCCCCGGGGAGAGCACGTCGCCACAAGAGCAGCGCCACCCCCTTTTTTTTTCCTTTTTTTTTTTTTTTTTGGTCTGCAACTGTATTTCTTTCCCTATCAGAGTGGCTTTTTTCTAAGAATTTTGCCAGGGACAACTCTCTTGTTGCCGTGGGTTCTTTTTCGTGCGCTGCATAATTTTCTGTAACACACGGGACCTCGGTTTATCGTCTCATCCGAAAGACTAGCGCCCAGACCACCACTCATGGTCTAATGGATGGGGAAAAGTTTCGGGCCCAGACGGGATACGAACCCGGACTTTTCGCTTTCTAGACAGGCGCGTTACCTCTAGACCTCCTTTTGTTTGCCGATGATATAGTATCACTGTCCAATACTGTAGCTGGTTTATAAAATCAAATCATCAATTTACACAGTGCATGTCCAAATCTCTTTTTGAATGTTAACACTGAGAAAATTTAAGTTATGTTTTTTAGCAAAGGCGGATTTTTAGGGGGAAATGAAAAATGGAAACTTGGGGGCAGTGTACTACAAGTGGTAAATGAATACAACTATCTAGGATTTGTGTTTACAACAAAAATGAGTGTGAACAGAGGTGTTGATGCTCTTGCAGTGAAAGGAAGACGCGCATGTATTGGTCGTCGCTCTTTCTCTATTTCTGGTGCATCCATCTGGAACGACCTTCCTCTCTCTCTTAGACAAGAAGACTCATTTAAATCCATCCTCAAGACATATTTAATTCAAACCTGACTTTTTCTCTCCTCTTTCATTTCAAAACTGCCCCTGCCTTCAACAACCCAAATCCCATTACCCTGCCAAAGCCTACAACCTGTGTGTGTGTGTGTGTGTGTGTGTGTGTGTGTGTGTGTGTGTGTAGGTGCGTTTATTTGAATTGTGTTTAAGTTTTTGATAGTTATTGGCTGCATGACTCTGTAAGAAAATGTTGGATGCAATCGCTCTGATTTGTCTTTGCAAGATATAGCGCTATACAAATTCCATTTATTATTATTATTATTATCATCATCATCATTATTATTAATATTGTTGTGTTGTTGTTGTTATTATTATTATTATTATTATGTATTGAATGTGTGAAACATATATCAAAGTTAAACGACATATCTAAGGATTGTTTTTTTTCTCGAATTTTTTATACACAGGTACTGTCAATTCTTTTGTATGGTTCTGAGATGTGGGGACTCCACAGACTGAAAAACATTGAAAAGATACACCCCTTTGCCTGTAAACGTTTTCTGAATATACCACTCAAGGTACCAAACAAATTAAATTTGTTCATCGAGAAGTAGGACGCTATCCATTATACATAAACAGTGCAGTCAGGTGTATTCGTTACTGGATTAGACTTGAAAATGGACGTGAACAGACTACCCAAGCAAGCATTTCTAATGATGATTAACATGGATGAACATGGTAAAACATGTTGGGTAACGCTACTTACGAATACTCTGTTTAATCATGGTTTTGGATATGCATGGCTGCATCAAGGAGTTGGTTGCGAACGAACTTTTATATTGTTATTTAAACAGAGAATGATAGATGTGTATTTACAAGAGTGGAATGGATCTGTCATGGTCAAAGATATATAATAATAAATTAATTTAAAAAAAAAATAAATAAAATAAAATAATAACAACAATAATGTATAGAATGTATATAGCGCTGAATCTTGTAAAGCAACAAATCAAAGCGCTCAGATGACTTGTTTTTTTTTATATCGAGGATAATGGAATAAGCACTCGTGTGCTTTTTTACATCCAGTCCCCGTGTGTATGCGGTTTTGTTAATTTTGTCATCTGTTCCCACCGGCACACAATGGCCTACTCTTTCGAAAAGCGGAACAGGATTTAACGTGTGCGCAAGATGTTCTGCATGTGTTCGCACACGGGGCCTCGGTTTATAGTCTCATCCGAAGGACTTTATATCAGACATATAGACTGTTTAAAGCTAACTTTGAATGTGAATGATATTTTAACTACTTAGATATAAAATGTTTCAGAGACTGTTTAATAAAACTTCGTCTTGGCTTACTGCCAATTAATGGATCATCTTTCAAAAGAACTTTTAAGAAAAATATTGACCACATGTGTAAGCTGTGTAATGTATTGGAAGATGATCATTTTCTTAAGAGTTGCATTCTTTATACTGATTTAAGACATAAGTATTTAGACTCTAGTAAACAACCATACGTGAGTTTGCTAAAACATGGTTCAGTTTTTTCCAGCTGAGAAGCTTTTATCTTTTCAGTGCTTTGATAGTACGGCAGGAATATGTTGAAAATTTGGAGAATTGATAACTGTTAAATGGATAACTGTTTAACGTACATAGCTGCTTAAAGTAGATAATTTGGTCTTATTGTTGGATAATCCCATGTTACATTAGTTATGTTTTGGCAGTTGCCATATATTTCATGTATTGTTTTGGCTTCGTTTTGATATGCTTGGTTTGACCCTATTCTAGGGCTGGTGGCCTGAAGAATAAACTTTGTTCATTATTCATTATTCTCTCTCTCTTTCTCTCAGAGATATTATGTAGTAGTAAGATCGTAAGAATCCCCCCCCCCCCCCCCCCCCCCCGTGGATCTGCTTGCATTTGTTTGTTACCACTGTACGTCACCGTGAATTCAGTGTGTGTCAGTTATTCAAAAGTAGCTCTGTGCCAAATGGCTATGTTGTAGTAAGCTTTGGGCATTCGGTCTCTCTGTGTGCCACATCAACATGCATATTATAGTTTCTCATAATTAACAGTTTTGAGCCCAGACACCTTCACTATTACGAAAAGAAAAAAAAACTGCAGGGAAGGTAAGACGGGGGCGGAAGAGGGGGGGGGGAGGGGGGCAGGAGATGGCAGCGTCACCAGAATTCCAGATATTGCTAGTCACAGTGCGTCAGTCTTAGATCTATCATCTCGTGCATTAACTCCAGAATGTGAGTGGTCAACATATAATGATACCCTGCAAGATCACCTGCCTACCATCACTTTTTATGGCAGTTAGGTCGATAAAATTCCAAAATTTAATGATAAGAAAGCTGACTGGAAAAAGTTTGAAATCATTCTTGAAATTTTCAACACTGACAGCTTTGACAACATAGACCACTTTTATTCCAGTTTTACTGAGACCATTCTTTGTGCTGCTACTCTATCTATCCCCAAAACTAGTACGTTAAAGCCAAATAAACATAAGGAAAATATCTGGTGGACACCAACTTGTGAGTCAAGAATAAACGGTTAAAGATTTATTTAAAACATAAAGCAATAGAAAATAATGTAAAGCAGAAACAAGCGAAAATTACTTCCTTTTGTGCCACTGAGGATCTGTGGTCTAGAGGTAACGCACCTGCCTAGAAAGCAAAAAGTCCTGGTTCGAAGTGTGAAGTGGTTCGATCCCCTTTTGGGCCAGAAACTTTTCCTCCATCCACTACACCGTGAGTGGTGGTCTGGGTGCTAGTCTTTCGGATGAGACGATCAACGGAAGTCCTGTGGGTCACACATAATTATTTTGCACACGTAAAAATTACCACGACAACAAGGCAACATTCTGTAGAAAGAATGCACTCTGATAGGGAAACAAATATAGTTGCAGACAGGAAAAGAACAAATGGGTGGCGCTGCTCTTGTGGCGAGGTGCTCTCCCCGGGAGAGCATCCCGAATTTCATGCAGTACAATACAAAAGAACACAATACTAAGATCTTTAAAGAGTTTGGGGAAAAAACTTCACGAAATTAAAGGTATCATTCTGCCATTTTATCCAGTGAAACTATAAGGAAAAAAGAGTTTCCATCAATTGTAGAAAAGGTTGAGGCGTTTGCCGATATGTTTTCAGAATCAATTTGTCTTGAAGGCTTGCCACTTCCTCGCAGGAACTTCAGAACAGAAGACGAAAGTAGAGAAGATTATACTGATCCAATCTCTGACAACAGTCTGTGCATTTATGGTCCTATTTCACTGGACGAAGTAAGAGATGCACTACAGTCTCTTTCTGAAAAGAAAACATCTGTTAGAAAGATGCAGTTTGTAATGAAGAGCTGAAACATTTACCAGTGAACTTCATTTTTTCACTTCACAAACTATTCAAGAAATGTTGGATGAAAGCAGTCCATTGTCGTTCCAGTTCATAAACAGGGAAAGTTCAAAACAGACAAAACTAGCTACAGACCAATTGCTTTGACCTCTCACACTGGCAAGCTAATAGGGAGAATTATTCTAATAAGGCTGATGTATTTCTGCCATGAAAATAAAATAATCCCACTCAATCAAGCAGTTTTTTCATAGGGACAGATCTGCCATAGATAATTTGGTTATCTTTGGATCTTCCCTCATAGTTACATATGTTATATGTTCCTACTTTCAACAGACATCTACATCACCCCCTCGAAGCACGCGCACAGGTGTGTGTGTGTGTGTCCCTTCCAACCACTGCTGAAGACCAGTTCCTGCCATTAGTCATCCTATGGAACCCAGTAGTCTTATCTCAGTATGTAAGCCATCTAGTCATTGGACACTGGAGCAGAGAGGGCTGTCATCTGGTTCACTGGCAACAATGATCGTGGCCTTCCACCAAAGAGGTTGATCCAATGTAACACCTACTGTTACATGGTTCAGACTTGCCAATGCTGACAAGAAGTGTAGAGGTGTGAACACACAGCGCTTGTCTTACAGTGGGGTCCATGTCCATCATTGGTAAGAGGGTTAAGCAGCTCTGCACGTCCTGGATGGTGGCTATCACACACTGCCTTCAGAGGTCCTGACCAGCCTGGTCATGGCAGCGCAGTGGTCACAATACTTTCTACAGAAGGTCCAGAAAAGGTGTTGACATCACTGTGGCTTGTTTAAAGAAGACTGAGTCTCATTTAGCTGAGTGGTGGACGAACTGAATATTTTGATTGGAATCCTCTCAATGACTTTCACCCATTCAGCTATTGCAGTAATATCACTTTTGGTGGACATGCTACTACTAATGGCAAGAGTGACAGCAGCAATCCTCGACATGCCATGAAATGCACCAGTGCCATCTATTGTTGGACGTTGTGCAACAAACAGATCACAGCTGGTTGAAGTCAAGCCTCAAATTTAAATGTCTTGTATCAGTGCTGCAAACTGTTCATATCTCTTCACCTCAGCACAGGATGAAGAGAACTCCAGTTTGTTCAAATGGTCAACAAGATATCTGGAGCCAATCATCATCATCAATGCCTTTGTGCTTTATTGGCACGTAGGGCAGCAACAAATGTTCTCCACTCCTGTCTGTCCTGGGCCAGCTTCCGAATGGTTCCCCAGGTATGTTGGAAGGTCTTCAGCTCTGTTTCGACAGTCCGACGCCAAGTGTTCTTGGGTCGTCCTCGTTTGCGTTTTCCCTCTGGTGTCCAGTGGAGGGCTGTTCGGGCGATGTTCCCTGTTCCTGACGGCAGATATGCCCTCATCCATCCCCATCGCCTATGCATGATGAGTTGTCCCATGCTTCTTGGTTGCAACGGACAAAGTTCTTGGTTGGAATGCTCAGCCAGAAGATCGCAAGATTCTTCTGAGATTCTTCGTGTGAATGTGGATAGTTTGTCGATGTCACTCTCATCCATCCTCCAGCACTCCGAGCCGTACAAAAGGGTGGAAAATACACAGCTCTAGTATAGTCTTAGTTTGGTTCTGGTGCTGTACTGGGACGATTTCCACACATTGTTCAGATTTCTATAAGCATTTCTTGCTTTGCTAATCCGGTTCTTGATGTCGCTGCCTGCTCCGCCGTCATGCCTAACAGTGCTCCCGAGGTACGTGAACTCTTCAGTTGTTGGTAAATCTTCCCCATTCATGTTCAGTGTCATCACCTCTATCTTCTCCTGACTGATTTTCAGGCCTACTTGCTGTGCGAAAGTGCTGAGACGGGATGTCTTCTCTTGAATGTGATGGTAGGTATGTGAGAGCAGTGCCAGATCGTCGCCAAAATCTAGGTCTTCAAGCGTTGAGAAGGGGGTCCATCTGATTCCCCGTGACTGGTCAGCTGTTGTCTGTTCATCACCCAATCAATGTCAGTTGAAAGTGGTGCTGACATGGGGCAGCCTTGTCTGACGCCGGTTGGTACACTGGAACTGGTTTTGCTGTTTCCTACTCTGCACGTGAAGTTGTTGTAGAAGCTCTTAATGACTTGGAAAATCTCTTGTGGAATTCCATATGCTCGGAGTATGCGACATACACTTTCTCGATGAATGCTGTCAAAGGCTTTTCAAAATCTAATCTGGAGCCAATAATGTGGTGACTTTGCACTCCAACACCCAACTGCAATGTGATATCAACTTTCGGTCTTGCAGCTTGAACATAACTGGCCAATGGAAGCAATCATCAGTTTGTGATCTCTGTTACCACAGTAAACAGAGGAACAGTATCACAGATGATGGAGAAAATCAACATTGTTGTCCACGCTAGCCATGTCATAACTTGGTGGGTAATCCTCTTTTGTCGTATCCATGGTCTTGATGTCTGACAAGAGGAGAAGGGCTGCTGTTCTGATGACGAGAAGTTTTATTGTTGTTGCCTTTCTCTTCTTCTCTGGAAATTTCCTGGAGTGTTTTCTCTGCAGTTGCCCTAAAAGTTACCATATTTGCTTTCCATGTAATGCATGTGACAAGTATTTTTTCTCCAAACTGTTCTAACTTTTGCCATTGATGTTTCTCAAAGTAAGGTTATTTTTCAATCGCAGCTTCTTGAAGAATGTGTTGCATTTTCTTCCTGAGATCTGAAAGAGTGATTTGTTCAGTATCATTTTCTTCTAAAAACTGTACTGCCTCCAAGAAGGCTTCTGTTTGGTCTTCATCATCTAGTCTTTCCTACTATTCAAATACTGAAATAAAGAAACAGCTTCTTCGTAAACAGATAAAAAAAGACAAAACCTTAATTCATTCAGCAAAAACAAAGTATTACGCTTCTCAAGTTCTTGATGCCACAACTATGAAATCTCTCTTTTCCCTCACATCCACTCTCCTTGGATCTGCGAAGGCTAGCCCTCTGCCTTCTATCTACATCCACTCTGAACTTCCTTCTATTTTTCTGCATTCTTTTCTGACAAAATCCGTAACATTCGCTCTAGCTTGGATCAGACTCCTTTCCAGCCTGCAGCTTCTGATCCCCATTTCTCTGGCACTCCTCTCCTTTCCTTTCAACCAGTAAGCGAGAAAGAAATCGAGATAATTCTGAAAGAAATGACCATAAAATCATGTGATCTTGACCCCATACCTGCTTCTCTTTTCGCACAGTGCCTGCCACAATGTATACCCACTATCACGAAAATAGTAAACTTATCTCTTGTTTCTGGAAATGTTCCTTCAGCTCTAAAAACTGCTATAGTCACACCTCTACTCAAAAAGCATGACCTTGACCTAACATTCTGAAGAATTACAGACCTGTTTCCAACCTACCTTTTATCTCTAAAGTCCTTGGAAAATTAGTTCTGAAACAGCTCAACAACCACCTTTTCTCCAACAGTCTCCTTCGTACGCGTTAATCTGCCTATCGTGTAAACCACAGCACTAAAACTACCCTTGTCCACACCTTAGATACGCTTCTACTCGCTTCTGACTCAGGGAACATCTCCCATCTCACCCTACTCGACTTATCTGCAGCCTTCAACACTGTTGACCACTCTATTCTTCTCTCCCGTCTTCAAAAACGTGTGGTGTTACTAGTACAGCCCTTACCTAGTTTACTTCATACCTTACCGACCAATTCCAGACAGTCACAGTAAACAAGATTCAGTCAGTACCCGCCAGACTGGAATGTGGTGTTCCCCAGGAATCTGTTCTGGGCCCTATTCTTTTCACCCTCTACACTGCTCCACTGTCACATATAATTAACCATCATTATATCAACCATCATTTTTATGCAGATGACTCAGATTCTAAGCATCGACACTCGTGAAAATTTGCCTTCTCTCTTGACAAATATGGCCCACTGCTTTTAAGATATCCAAAATTTAGATGATACAGGTTAAGTTATAGCTAAATGCAGATAAAACGGAAACCATGCTTGTAGAGATCAAACACAAACTCTCTTCCATCACAACAGCTTCAATACAATTTGGCAATGCATCAGACCCTCTATCCACTGCTGTGAAGTATCTAGGGGTCGTTATTGACAACACACTCTCTATGCAAAATTCATCACCCAAACCTGCCAGTCATACTTCTATCAATTACGTCCATATTGCAATTCAAAAGTACCTGTCCACAGATGCTACATCCAAACTTGTTACATCTCTCATTCTTTCATGTCGAGACTATTGCAATTCTCTTGTGGCTGGTCTGACAGCATAATCTATCCACTCCCTTCAACGTATACAAAACTCTGCAGCTCGACTAGTCCTCAGAAAGAAAAAAACTGAGCACATCACCCCTCTCTTGCGATCTCTCCACTGGCTGCCTGTGCCACAGCGAGTAAACTATAAGCTCAGTACCATCTGTTACAAATGTCTCCACAAAACAGCACCCTCCTACCTCTTTGAATGTCTTAACTTGTACACTCCTCTCGTCGTTCCCCTTTCCGCTTTGCTGCAGATACCTTGTGCTTACGAATATCTAGATTCAACAATCACCATAGGCCTCGCTCTTTTGTTCTGGCCATCGATCTGGATGCCCCCCTCGTCCCTCTTCGCCAAAACCTTTTATGACACCTTTAAATCAGTCTCAAGACATACTTTATTCAAAACTAAGATTTCCCTCCTGATTCATCTATAGCTTTTCCCTGCCTCACGGGCCAGTTACACACCCTTACCAGGTTTGGGGGTTTTGTGTTTTGTGTGTTGGTGTTGTGGTGTGTTGTGTGCGCGTGCTGCGTACTGCGTGCTCACATTTGGACTTTTTAACATAAATTGATACGGTTGCATGACTGTGTAAGAATGAGTTGGGTGTGAGCCCTTTTTTGTCTCTGCAAGATATAGCGCTATATCCAACTTTATTATTTGTTGTAAGTTGTTGTTATATTATTATTATTATTTCTCTACTTGTAACTATTCTGACTAGTGTTGTTACCGATAAATCAGTTAGCTGTCCTGGGCATGCAGCAAAAAACCGCCAGAATTTACTGCTTAAAAAAAAAAATCCCTGTTACACACCATATTGATAAAAGGGTCCCAGATTGAAACTGTTTGAATATTTAATCCAAACTTGGACAAAATCTAAACATTCTCCCTATATCTAGCTGTTTGTCGTACTTGAAAACATACTTTTTGCATGTTCATTCATTTCCCTAAAGAACAATACCCCATGGATTTAATGCATATGAAAATATTGGTTTACACACCACCAACACACACAACACACACACACTAAATGCCAACTAAGAAAACTGTCTTACAGCAGTTTTGAAAGAACACTGTACTATAACTTTTTTTAAAAAATGGTACAGATGCTGAAACTGATTTTGACTGTAATCACGAATATTTCAATCATATGAAATACTGTATCAATTTCAACATCGAGGGGGTACTTGGATTAATTAGACAAAAAATGAAATGCTGAAATGCTGTGCAGAAAGCCTGATTCTAAACGCTATACTTTTGAAGTCTTAGTCTCCCAGGTACATTCGTAGGCCTAGCAGACGACATAACAGCCTATCACGTGCGCTGTTGGCCTGTGAGTCCTACACTCCACAGTGGTGTTACTCAACTCAAAGCTTCGGTATGGTTGAGTGAGTGTTACTCAACTATATCGCGAGAAGACGGCTAAAGTGCGTATCTTCGATAAATTATTATCTTTTATTTAATTTTAGTGCATTTTCCCGGGACTCAACTTTTTCCAACTTTTAATATGTTATTACTGACAATTTTTAGAGTAGAATGAAACAAAAAAACAAACTGTTGCAATTTTTTCATTGACAAAATCGTTCCAGTACTGGACTACATCTACTTCTTCTTCTTCTTCATGTGCCAGGCCTGTTGCAGACATCGGCGATCATGGCCTTCCATTCCTCTCTGTTGTCAGCTCTCCTGATGAGTTCATTGTTGGGGCATTCTTTCCTCATTGCGTAGCTATTCAGACTGTGTATTTTGTGCGTTGTCTTCCTCTGTCTTTGGTACCACAAATCTTTCCACACAATATTTGCTCTTCTATTTCATCAGCTCTGTCCCATGTGCCCAAAAAATTGTAGTTGTCTTTTTCTGATGGTTTTTAGTAGGGATCTTTTGTACCCGGGCCCTTTCCATTACTTCTTCGTTTGACTCTTTCAATCCATATATTCTCATAATTCTTCTGATATACCACATTTCTGCTGCTTCAAGTCCCTTTTTTGAAGTCTTTTGTCCCGCGTCCGCATTCACATCGGTACAGAAGGATGGACCATATGTAGGCTTTCAGAGTGGGTTGATTTTGGTGCTGAGTCTTGTATTTCTGTTGGGAAAGATGGGCTCATCTTGGTGAATGTGTCTTTAGACAAAGCGATTCTCTTCTTTTTCTGTGTCGCAATCTGGCGTCTGGAGTTATTGTGAACCCCAAGTATTTAAAGGTGCAAACTTGTTTATTCTTTCCCCTTTGCATAAAATGTTACATACAGGCATGTCTGACTGTTTTGAGATTACCATGCACTCAGTCTTTTTTGCATTCATTTTGGAGTCCTTTGTTTCACTTCGATTGTGACTGTTGTAAGGATATTTTGTAGTTTTTCCTCCGAGTCAGCAATTAGCACTGTGTCATCCGCAATCTTAGATGTTTATGTTGTGACCTCCTACTTTGACACATCATCTGCCTATTTCCGTAGAATCATTCGCTGAAAGATATTGAAGAGCTGGAGAAAAAACCAGCCCGGCCTCACTCCCCTACAGATCGGTCTGTACTCACTGCAGTCATTATCAACTTTTATTGCAGCTTCTTGTTCCCAGTACAATTTTTCTGATCACTCTAAGTTTCTTTTTCATCACAGTCTTAGTAAAATGTCGAACAGATCGGAATGTCTTACTTTGTCAAATGCCTTAGAATAGTCAATGAAGCAGAGGTACAAGTCCTTTTGTACCTCAATCGCCCTTTCCATGAGGGTCCTCAGGGCAAAAGTCATTTCTGGTACCTTTATCTGCCATAAATCCAAATTGGGTTTCAGATATCTCAGGTAGGATTTTATTTCTCATTCTGTTCATCAGCACTTGTAACATGACTTTTGTGAGGTGGCTCATAAGACTTACACTGCTTACACATCTACTTATCAATTCTTTTAACACCATCTCACATTCCTTTGACATCACCTTGGCACAGCATTAAACAAGGGGCAAACACAGCTATGCCTCACGCCTTACGCCTTACAAATGTGTTACAACCAGCTCAGCTTGCCACACTGTAATCTGTGCTATCTTGACCCCACAGAGCTGGCCACTTGAGACAGGGGAAGGAGCAGAGTCTTTTCCCATGCCACAACGCCAATTGGGGCAGACAAGAGTGTTGACCAGACAGCATAGAACACCCTCCCCACTTACAAGGAAACCTAAATCCTCTCTTCAGAACCAACATCAGCAAATCATGAAGTCTAGCCAAGTTGAAAAAGTCCGGTCTACAAGGGAAAAAAATGGGAGGGGGTGGGGGTGGTGGGGGGGGGGGGTGTTCAATTCAAAAGTTATAGTGTGCAGAGACAAAAAGTGCAAAAACACTTGGAGTGTTGATAACGAAATTTGAGCAAAGCTCTCAAAATCGCATCTGTAAAGTGGATGAAGTTGATTGTGTGGTTCTAGTCTTTTAAATGAGCCTATAGCAAGATCACTCTCAGTAGGATCCCACGACATTCTGCCTAAGAACATAATGCAATAACTATTACGCAGCGGCGGCTGGTACAGATGTTACATTTGGCACATGTAGAGAGAGAGTCAGGGGATCAAAATGAAAGAAGAAAACAGGGCACATGATACTTAGGGGCGTGTTCCTGAATTCAAACCTGCTGCGGAGATTATCAAAGAAGAATAGGCAGGTTTCAGAGCAGGATGGAGCACAACAGAGCAATATTCAACCTTACTATACTCTGTTAGAAGTAACTGCAACACCAGCAAGATCTTAACCACTTCTTTGAGGACACTACATAATAATATTATAGACGACAGACAAAATTGAGACCGTCTATAGCTTTAAATATCTGGTAGCTGTAGTATCGGATGAAGGATCAAAACCTGAAATTCTCTCAAGGATAGCCCAGACCACAGCTGCAGTGACCAAACTGAAAGTCCTCTGGAATGACAAGAACATCGCCATCAGCTTCAAGATTAGACTAATGGTCATGTCCATTATTTTGTGTGTTCGCATGTGAAACGTGAACCATAACAGCATGCATTGAAAGAAAGATACAGGCAATGGAGATGAGATGCTTTCGGAAACTTCTTGATATCTCATACAGACATCACATAACAAAGTGAAAACCAGAAATGAAGACGCCATCGGACCACATGAAAAGCTCCTGACCAGTGAAAAAACGCAAAGTGGTGCGGACAGGCCACACGAACACTGGACTGGCCAAGACTGTCATAGTACAAGGAGGGAGACGAAGAGGCAGACAGAGAAATCGATGGAACGACTTGCTATTCTATAGCTAAAAACTGCGAGGATTGGGGGAAACTGGTTGCAAAATCTTTAGGGGTCGGTCTACAGGACTTTTCTTCATTTTTTTCCTTCTTTCTGTCAGATCGTCTGTCTGTCTGTCTGTCTGTCTGTGTCTCTGTCTGTCTGTCTGTCTCTCTGTCTCTGTCTCTCTCTCTCTCCCTCTCTCTCTCTTCTTCTTCTTCTTCATTCTTTCTCTTTCTTTCTTTCTTTCTTATTTTTTCTTTTACTGCAACCATTGGACCTGTTTCTGAAGGTGCTCCATCAGTGATGTCCCAGGAGAGATGTGCCAGATACCAGTGTCTTCCCCATACTGATGTTCACGCGCTGCAGGTCGAGGTCTGGCACTGCACAGCGGGTTTCATCTCTGCTTTCCTTGCCATAAGAAAACTACGCATGTTAAGCTCTTGGGAATAATGTACTTTTTAATTTTATAGAAGACGGTACCATACCAGATAGCAAGAAAAACGCCTTTGTGAGCTCTGGATGGGTATGTTGTGATTCTGCTGGTGTTTTTTGCTCATTTTTATGGTGTGTGTGTGTGTGTGTGTGTGTGTGTGTATCTGTGTCTGTGATTCTGTGTCTGCGTGTGTCTGTGAGCGTGTTTTCTTTAATTCAATGTCTTTTCACATTGGTATTAGACAAATAAAGTTGTGTGTGTGCATGGGCACACGTGCATGCGCATGTTTGTGTACATCTGTGACTTAATGTGAGTGTGTGTTGTTTTTGTCGTCGTCGTCGTTGTCATCGGTTCACTCAGTATGATAATTATTTGACGAAGAAAGCGGAAAGTGTAATGACAGATAAAGTCGGGAGAGAAGATTGTGTGTTGGTATTTTCGTGGATTAAAACAAAAAGTTCTCTTAAAAAATGAGGAAAATTCAAATTCAACAAAGCGTTTATATGAAATGACAATTATGTAACTACAAGTAGATTTTGCAATAAGCATTTTGCAGTATCGAAAACTAAATTTAAAGTTTTCAAACATGTTTTCCAGAGAATGCTCAGAAAATGTAAGCTAAAAAAGTTTTACTATCAGACCAGCCGCCATGGCGCAGTGGTTAGCAACTTGGATTACGGACAGAAAGGTTGCGGGTTCCAATCCCGTAAGAATCATAAGGACTTTTCGGATCCGGCTAGCTCCTACCCAGAGTGAGTGTGCTGTGGGTTCATTGGGAAGACTTGGGACCACACAGTCGAGCTTCATCCACTTTACGGATGCGAGTTTGAAAGTGTTGCTCAGATTACCTGGCCAACACTGCAGGTGTCTGTATCTCTCGGGCCTGGTTGACCCTGGGATATATATATTTGACGAAGAAAGAATATATATATGATAGTAAGCGTAGAGTGCAACCCTGGCAAGTAGTCTCAAAGCACATGCACTTCCATAGCAGTATCGTTATGTCATCATCCTCATCATTTATCATCATGAATTTTTTTTAAAGCCTATGATTCGATGGCCCCATTTGCTCTGGCCATGAGGCAACCTCAGATTTGGTTTCCACAAACACTTCTGTGCCTGTGGTGAGTTTCTGTCAAAGCCTTTGGGGTTGGAGGGTTCGCGGGGGGCGGTCCTTAGAGGGACGTTGTGGTGGTCGCCACCCTGGTGACTCACTCAGTCTCGCTCCGCGACTGAGCTAATACTGTCAGTAGTAGTCGGCGTCTGGGGTTTATGACAGTTCTTGATTAGACCACTGACGATGGGGGGCAACAGCAAAGTGAGAGGCTGTATGACCAGTGGCTTTCCCACTCATGGAATTCCACTTTACAGCTTAGTCTTTAGTGATCGACTATGACTCTCTGACTAGGAGGCTTGACTTGCACAGTCCTTATGTGCTGCAGCCCTGGGACTAGCGTTGGTCTTTAGAGAACATCAATGCTGACTGTCCTTATGCCTACTTGGCCGAGAGAGTGGGGATGTACTGTGGGCAAGGCATCTCCACTATAATCAAATTTCTGCCTAATTTCCGAAACAGCAGCTGCCTCCTCTGCTGTTTTGGAGATCATTGTCGAACATGACGGACAAACATACAGAGGGTCTAGTAAGTGGTGTCCTGCGTATGTTAGCTCAGAATATGTACCACTGAAGACAACTAAAGTGACCCAGCAGCAGTGCAGGGCCCCTCTGGCTGGTGGCTCTACAGTAGCCTGATACTGATGGAATCTGTGGAACTCCAACCCTGAGGATGCGACATTACGAATCAGGGTATGGCTGTGGCAGGTAGACTGAAAGGAGCGGCGTGTGAGCAGGGACAGAAGATTAAGCAGCAAAACCAAAACTAAAAGTTTTACAATCAGGTGCTCAATATGATACAATGAAAATATATTCTCCACATGAACATTTTAGATTTTTTTAAAAATTGAATGCATTCCATTCAATTTTCAAATATAGTGTATCACCTCTTGTGGTTATGGAACTTAATTCGGTTTGAGTAGGAGTCATGTAACATGAAATATTGGCAACAAAACGATGATTAAATTGATTAGGTTCTTTAAAGTTGCCCCCACGACGCTAGTTGTAATAAACGGTCTGCCTCCCAAAACAGAGAAGAGAACATACAGTTCTTTTGATTCCATATTCCATGTCTTCCCCACTCATTTGAAAAAAATCCAGTTTGTGGAGGAACCCAACAGTAGTATTGATTATAAATTACATATTTAGTTTCAAAAATAATTCTGGATACTTTCTTGGAATTTGGGAATTTAGACAATACAAAGTAAGAGCTGAAAGACGGAAACTATAAAATCAAGAATACAGTTAAGAGCCATAAGAACTGCAGTACGTTCATCTTTACCAGGATATTACGATTTCTCTGATATGATACGATTTCTGATACGATTTCTCTGATATGATAGTATGAGAAATGCTGAACCGGTTTCATGATTTTCTAAAACTGGTCCATCTGTATAAACTGTTAAAATGTCAGTATACTTATTTTTGATTTGTGACCGGTCATTTGTAACAATATTTTGATTTTAGTTCTTTTTTTCGATATCGAAATGTTCTTTATCTCCTATGAGGTAGGTGTGCGTGCGCGCGCGCGCGCGCGCACGTGTGTGTGTGTGTATGCGTGCGCGTGCGTGCATGCGTGCGTGCGTGTGTGCGTTCGTGTGTGTATGTGAGTGTGTGTGTGTTTGTCCATAAGTATTCCATATACTGCAACACCTAGGCATCTGTACATAATTCTGTTGTTAAAATGTCTTCTTACATGTAAAAAAAAATGTTTTTAAGAAAACCAATTGAACTTTAACAGGAACACCAACAAAGTAATTAATAAAAAGACCTGTAGGGCTCTTTATCAAGCCTTTCACTATTTCTCACATCTTAAGATTATCAAACAAATCACCTTTCATGGATAAGCTGCTTGCTTGTATCACTGTTAAACAAACACAAGCAGGCAAATAGGAATTCAATGAATCACAGTAAAAAAACAAAAACCCAACCAATTAAACAAACCCCCCCAAAACATGTAGTGGCGTAATTTGATCACCACACAATCATTCTGTCTAAATTTAGTTTTGCAGGCATTGTGTCTTAAACTATACATCTGTCTTCTCAGAAACTTATGGCACAAACTGTTCTTAACAATAGAAATCTTTGTAATTTAGTTTTATAATTAAACTAGGCTTTCTCTAGGAAGGTGGAGTATAATAAGAATTATTTTGAATCTATTGGAGGGAAGATAAATTATTCGAGATGTAGCTGCAGAGAGCAGTGCGCGCCAAGGGGGTCAGTATTTAGCATATATATCCACTAGGCTTACAACAGGGAGGGCATGTTCATCAGGATGATCTCAAATCATTGGGGAGGGCGCGTAATTTCTCTTCCCTCCAATAAATTCAAAATAATCCTAATTAAGTTTCACCTTCCTAGAGTAAGCCTAATTTAATTATAAAATTACTTCTTCAGTCAGTCAGGTCAGTCAGAGAAGTTCTCTGTTACTACTACTGGTATCCATGTAACCCAGTACAACCTGTCGCATGTGCGGGAGGAAACCAGAATAGAAAAAAAACCATATGGAGACTTGGAGAGGAGATTGGCGCCACCAAGGAATATCCTAAGCCCACAGAAAAGACATGAGAGACAAATACAAAGCCAATATGATACCGGATCAGTCGAGGCCCGGGTTACCAACGGCCGCGCTTTCCATTGATCAACACCAGGGTGGAGGTGACAAGTCAGCTACTGGAGTTAAAACATTACTTAAGCTCCCTAGAGAACAGATCACCATTGGAACATGGAACGTCCGTACACTCTACCAGTGCGGAAAAATCAAAGAACTAGAGTATGAGCTTAGCCGCTATAAATCGGACATTATTGGAAAAGTGAGATGGACAGGATTTGGTGAGACAATGACTGAAGAAGGCAACAAGATCTGGTACAGTGGTCAAGAGAAACATCACCAACATGGATTGGCATTTATTGTCAGAAAGGAAGTAGTGGGGTGCATTATCAGCTGTACACCGGCTTCCAGCAGGATTATCAGCATCCGAGTGTCGGCCAAGCCCAAGAACATCACCATCATACAAGTCTATGCACCATCATCTGACCATGCATATGAAGAAGTAGAAGAATTTTACGAAGATCTTGAAGAGACCATTGTGAAGATACCCAAGAAAGACATCATCATCATTCAAGGGGATTTTAACGCCAAAGTAGGTCCTGACTCTTACAACCAATGGGCCGGAACAGTTGGTCAGTTTGGAACTGGAGAGACCAACGACAGGGGACTACGTCTGCTGGAGTTTGCCTGCACCCACAGACTTACCATTGCCAATACCCTCTATCCCCACAAGCAGTCAAGGAGGACAACCTGGCATGCGCCAAACGGCAAGATCCATAACCAAATAGATTTCATCTTTACACCACGGCGCTTCAAATCCAGCATCAACAGAGCCAGAACAAGAACCTACCCTGGAGCTGACATAGGCAGCGACCACGACACTGTGCTGCTGGTATTCAAAATGAAGCTGAAGAAAAACAAACAGCCTGCAAACCCATGTATCAAATTTGACGTGGACCAACTGAAAGATCCAGATGTCAAGGAGATCTTCCAAGCTAAGCTTGGCGGACGTTTTGCGGCATTAACCCTCCTGGACAATGACATCAATGACCTCACCAACAACTTTAATGAAGCAGTCCGAGAAACAGCAGAGGAGGTACTCGGTCGTCAGAGGAATAAACACCAGCCATGGACTACCAAAGACATCTTGGACCTGTGCGATACAAGAAGAGCACTGAGCACCAGGTCTTCCAACCCTAAAGAATACCGGGAGGCCACAATCTTGTGAAGAAGTCAATTTTAAAGGCCAGAGAGAAGTGGATCAGTGATCAATGTGATGAGATCGGAAAAAGCATGAAAGGGGGCAACAGCAAGAAGGCATACGACACCCTGAAGAAACTCACAAAACCAATTCAAACCAAATCATCAGTCATTGAAGACAGATTCTGGAAACCTCCTCAAAGAAAGCTCAGCTGCATTGAACAGGTGGTCTGAGTATTGTCAAGAACTATACAACTACCCAATCGAACCTGACAAGAGCATAATAGAAGAGGAAGCAGCAACTTAGTACCCTCGCCATTACCTATACTGAGGGAAGAAGTGGCCGAAGCCATCCGCAGTTTACCAGTAGGAAAATCCCCAGGAGCAGACAACATACCAGCAGAGCTGCTCAAGCATGGTGGCGAAACAGTTATCACACATGTTACAGCTATCTGTCAGAAGATTTGGGAGACAAAACAGTGGCCAACAGAATGGACACAATCACTCATCATACCTCTGCCCAAGAAGGGGAATTTACGCCATTGCCAAAACTATAGAACAATAAGCCTCATCAGCCACGCCAGCAAGATCATGCTCAAAGTTATTTTGAATCGACTCAAGAAGGAGGCAGAAGAACACCTTGCAGAGGAACAAGCTGGGTTCAGGGCAGGCATGAGCACAATCGAACAGATTTTTAACTGCCACATCCTGATGGAAAAACATCTTCACAACTTCATCGACTTTAAGAAGGCTTTCGACAGAGTATGGCACGAAGGCCTGTGGCAGGTCCTCAGAATGTTTGGCATTGAAGAAGGACTAGTGCAAACCATTCAAGCACTATATAACACCGCAAGCAGTGCAGTCCTTCTGAACAATCAGGTCGGAGACTACTTCAAAACCACAGTTTGGGTCCGACAAGGATACCTGTTATCTCCAGTCCTGTTTAATCTGTTCTTGGAAAACATTTCAGTATACCATCTCCATTGGCGGCAGACCCCTCAACAACTTGCGGTTTACCGATGACATTGACCTCATGGGCGGAAGTAACACAGAGCTGCAAGATCTTACGACCAGACTTGAGAACAGAGCTGGCCGGAGCATATGGGATGGAGGTGAGCTCGGAGAAAAGTAAAGTACTTGTGAACAGCACGAGCAACGCCACTGCTAAAATTTACATGAACGGCCAGCAACTGGAGGAGGTAGACGCTTTTAAATACCTTGGCCCTACACTCACAAAGGACTGGCGATCGACGACAGGAATCAAAGTCAGACTAGCCATGGCAACATCTTCCATGACAAAACTCACCACCATATGTAAAATAAAGAGATCAGTTTCCCAATCAAATTAAAGCTCTACAAAGCCCTAATTCAGACTATCCTGCTGTACGGAAGTGAAACCTGGACATTGACTGCTGAAACAGCAAAGCGAATCCAGTTATTTGAAACAAAATGCCATAGAAAACTGCTGGGCATATCCTGGAGAGAACGAAAGACTAATGAATTTGTCAAGAGCCAAATAACACGGCTGGCAGGTACACAGGAACCCCTTTTCACCATCGTCAAGAAGAAAAAGCTGACATGGTTTGGCCACGTTACCCGCCACAACACTCTGCCAAAAACAGTACTGCAGGGAACACTCGAAGGTAGAATGGACCAGGATGAATGACTCGGTACTACTGCGCAGAGCCGAGGACCGAGATGGATGGAGGAGGCTTACCACGGCATCGTCTTTCGTGTCTCCCCCACGACCGCCAAGGTCACGGGACTGATGATGATGATGAGACATACAAGTCACATCCAACATACCTTATCAAATGAAAAGGAGATCTGCAACAAATTGATGAAGTGTATGTACAACAAAACCCAATTCAAATATGACACATTATTGTTTTTAAGGTAGGTGTCCAAATCTGACTTCCAAAGTTTGGAGTAACAGCTTTGTTATCATAGTAACAGTTTTGTGACTACTCCAGCCTGCTGACTTCATGATTGACACAAGGGATGCATGCACCATGACTGGCAGCTGCACTGGTACTAGCAGCATGCATACTGAGGCTTCCATATTTTAAGGTATCTATGCCCGTCATTTCAAGCATCGTTTCCACCCAATGAGAAAAAGTTTCCCTGGACATAGGGTCAAAAGGCTTGGTAAAGCTGATAAACAGTTCTGAGCCTTTCCGGAGCTCCCTTGTGACCTCTAGATACCTATGGAGATGTTTCATGGAACACAGTTTATCATTGTTAGGGAATGACAAGATATGTGCTGGCTCCGTGTGGACACCTGTATGCCTCTGTTTCCCAGAGAAAAAAATTGCACATCAATTATGATAAAGTTTAATATCATGCACTTTCAGTGCATGTAATGTTTGGCCTCTTTACCCCCTTAAGAGGAACAACAACATTACAGTTCTCAAAGTCAACTGAGTTTCAGATCAAGTATTTCTGGCCACTCTAGCATATGTTCAAAACACTGTCCACATTCCATGTCTCTTGGTACTTTGGTACTGCTGGGAATTTATCAAACACTCCTTTTAATAATCTACAAATGTCAGGATGGGAACCTTTTGAATATCTACGTGTACTATCTAGAGAAAAATATGCACTCCAAGCACTAATAAACCCTGCACCTTCAGATTACAGGAAAACAAGAACATTTGCTATTTGCACCAGACCCTGTAAATACAGGGTCTGGTGTATACTTATCCAGACAATTGTTGTGGGTACAGGCTTTTTTCACTTTTTAATATCGCAATTATGTAAACCCAAGCTGCTGGTCACCAGGATTCTAAAGCCAGGTCTGCTGCAGTATCTGCTGATCCTTTTTCTCCGAACCTTTCCCTGATAATCTGCATGCCAGAAGGGGATGTATTTTGTGTGGATGGCTTGGAAGGACATCGCTGGCTGTTGGAAGGGGAACAGGTACTGCTATCAGCATTCTATACATGACTGGCCACCAAACTTGTGTCTTCCAGCTTGGGACAATCAACTCACCTGTGGTCTGTTCTTGGCATACCTTTGGAAAATTTGCAAAATTGCACTGAAAGGAGGAAATGCATAGATCATGAAATTGAAAAGACATCTACTGAATAGGTTCTGAGTCCGCCTGTAACTGATATAGCATGCCAACTGCTTGTTTATCCTAGAGGTAAATAAATCTTCAGAGGGTTTGGCCTGCAAACGTGAAAGTGCTTTATATAGCATAGCAGGGTTGACTTTCCATTTGCACCAGGTTTCCTGGATTCTGTATCAGCTGCCATATTATCTCTTCCTGGTATAAATGCTGCTGAAAGTCGTATGTTTTTGGCAGTACACCAATCCCATATAGTGGAAGTAATGTCATTGCATGATGGTGAATGGCTGGTTCGAAATGTTTAATACAAGCAACAGCTGTAGTGTTGTCTGTCAAAACTCGAACTGCTTTACCTGCTATAACTTTCGCAAAACACTGCAAAGCAAAAAGGATCAGTTTAAGCTCATGGTAATTGATATGGTAGTCTGCTTCAACAGGGAACCATGCATCACCGGAGCGGGGGTCCTGGAATGAACATCCCCAGCCCTCCTTACTGGCATCTGATGTAATAATCACTTCAGGCTTTGGATCAGAGGGAGTCAATGCTCTCAATCCAACATAGAAGTTCCTTTTTTGCTGGGGAAGAAAGGCTCATGATTGCATCAAACTTTCCTCTACTATACTTAAGTACAAGTTTATTGTCATCTTCTAAGTTATGGTAGTACAATTGTTCATATCTTGCAGCTGTAAAGCTGGCGACCATCATTAGTAACTTCCCTGAGAGGTACTTTTCCTTCTTCAGCAGCTGTAAGCTACCTAGTTTCAATTTTTCTTTCCAATCTTTTGTCAGAACAACATACATATTTTTGAAATCAATAATAACACCACGATATTGAATAGTCTGGGATGGACTGAACACAGATTTTTCTGAGTGTACTATAAACCCTAATGAATGAAAGTCTATCTCGATAACATTACGCAGGTAGTCTACTTAATTTCTTCCTGTCAACAGAGAGTCATCAAGAGAAGGGGATGAAACATTCCCTTTCTCCCTTAAACAAACAAAAATAGGCTTCAACATTTTTGGGA
This sequence comes from Rapana venosa, assembly GCA_028751875.1. Lineage (NCBI taxonomy): Eukaryota > Metazoa > Mollusca > Gastropoda > Neogastropoda > Muricidae > Rapana > Rapana venosa. The sequence goes on along the minus strand of CM054135.1, from coordinate 33,481,870 downwards.
ATTTTCTTGGTACCATGGCTGCACCATTCGGCAAACAAATTCTCACAATTCATTTATCCAGCTGAACCTGGGCAGCTTTCTGTGTCCTGGCCAAATGGGAACAGAATAGTAAGATTTCTTTATATATAACTATAGATGTCATTAAACAATCTTTTGTAATAAGCTTGAGGGCAGACTGTAAAGTATCTATCTTGAAATGGTAGTGTGTGATTTCATTATTCAACTGTTTTAAATTCAAGATCATTCTGTTTGTGCCATCCTTCGAAGGCAAGAAAAGAAAGGTGATAAATATTGGCCCTCCTTAAACACGCATTTGGAAATCACACTTTTTTGGTCTCATTTTTTCAACTTCCTTATCAATAGCACCTATTTTTGATTTTGTTAAGCTTGGTTGAGGCGGAAAACACTGTGTCAGACCATTATGTTCGCAGTCAAGCTCTATTCTTGCCCCCTCAATTAACTGACGAATCTCAGGGTCAGAGGTCAAAGATTTCCATTGATCAAAAAAATTGTAGCCTGCCAGCAGTAAATAGGTTTGCCTCTTCAGTCGACTCTTTTAAAAGACAGCAAATGCAATCTCAAGAACTACCTGCAAATCTTATGAATTTTGAGAGAGACAGGAGAATTTTTCAAGATTGGCATTTCACCAGCCTACAAAAATTATAAATGTACATGGGTGTACTGAGGAATAAAGTCTTGTCGTAAATGTGTAAATTGGGGACATTCCATGATAAAATTAAATTTATTCCTAAAACAAACATTCCACTTTGAAAATACTCTTTCTTCCCGTGGTATATGGTGGAAACATCCAACCTCACTAGGAAGGTTGTCACAACTGCAACGAAATTTTATAAGAGCATAAACATGTAACATGGGAACGGGATAACCCAGTGGTCAGAGAACTCATTTTCCACAAGCCAGTGTTAAGCAGTATGGAGCGTGGTTACCAAGTGGATGGGTGACCATTTGTACGCCTTGGCTTCAGTGCAGTCTCCCACTTCACCCAGCTGCAAATGGGTACTTGTACTTTTTAGGGTCAGGGAAGGTAAAGCAGCAAGGGAGAGGAGATGGGCTCCCTCCTCAATATGCTGGCCTCTAGAGAAGCTGAGGTCTCTGATGCCTTGCTCCCCTATGAATCCTTCGGATGAGACTATAAGACTATAAACCGAGGCCCCGGTATCAAACGCACGCAGAATATCTTGCGCACACGTTAAATCCTGTTCCGCTGTTTGTAGGAGTAGGCCATTTTGTGTCGGTGGGAACAGATGACAGAAATTATAAAACCGCAGACAAACGATGTAGTTCCGTTATCCTCGATATAAAAAAATAATATAAAAAAATGATTAAATGATCACACATAGGTTGTAGGACACTTTACCTTGTTTACCTTTTTAAGCATCTACATCTGATAAGTTTTATATTTCTCCATACCAAAATTGATCTGATTTTAGTTTTTATAATGAAGGCATCTACTATTCCACATGCGCATGCAAATGTGTGCACATTGTCCCTCCACACACATGCGTGCGCACGTGTACGCACACACACACACACACACACACACACACACACACACACTTCTCACAAAAAGCAACTAAGGAAAGCCTCATCTCAAAACAACTTTAGAAAATAATACCAAAGCAAAAGAACAAGCAGCATAATTGTCAGCATAAATGCAATTCCAGAAACGGTCGTCTAAAACATGATAACAAGATCTACCACATATAGAAGATAAAATCCCTCAATTTATATACAAACTGGCTTTGTCAGCTGTTCTGGGAACAGCCAGGAAGACGACAAAGACGCGGGGGTTTCAGCGCCAGCAACACAGGCCGTCCATTCCAAGGCAACCCATGGACTGGCAGACCTGGTCACCCGCTGCCACCTGCCTGTATCCTTTGCCCCCTCCAGGGATGTTCTGTCATTGATAACCCGATTGCTTTATCAGATAATTCACACTCATGCACGCATGCACGTACTCATGCATGGATGTTTACTCGGATTCACTTCCATATCTAACATTACATTTCTTTTCAGATCAGGATCTCTCCATCCACCAAATTCTTTCACCATGGATTCTCCATTATTTTCTACAGTGCCTGCATCACTGGACAGTGTCTTGATTTTTTGTTACCCCACCCCACCCTTACCTGTCATTTACTCTTTTGTGTATGTGTGAGTGTGTGTTTTTCACATGAGTAACGTATTGTCGACCATTTGACTACAATATTGTATACATGTATAACAAAACAAAAAATTACAACATGAAGACAAGCTTGGACATGACATTACATTTTTTTAAAGGTGTTAAAATTTTGCAGTGGAACTCTCCGAGCATAGCCACCAATCTGTTGGGCTTTACTCAATTTTTAACAACTGATAATTATGCTATATTAGCACTCCAGTCTTTGAATGTGGAAAAAGGAAAAATGCCTAAATTGGCAAATTATTATTACCCACCATTGTGTGATTGTGACAATAATTCTAAAGTAAAATCTGCCATAAATTATATGTCAGGCAGGGTTTAGATTATGAAAAGCTAGTTATATCTCATATTGTGCAAACTACATCATATATTTATCATACAGGTGTGACAGTTAAAATTAACAAAGATGAAATATTAAATGTAGTTTCTGTATATTTACCTCAAGGTCCAAAAAATGACACTGACTGGTTAAAAAACACAGACTTTACAAAACGTAAATGGATCATTCTGGGAGATTTCAATTCCTCATGCTCCTTTTGGGATTCTGGGTGCTCTACCATCACCAGCAATCGTTTAGTAGAAAACATTGTAGATTCAAAGCTTTGCTTATTAAATGATGGTAGAGTAACCAGAATCCCTGATGTTCCTACTCATAAACCCAGTGCAATTGATTTAGTTATGATATCTCCAGGGTTAGCAATTAATTGCACCTGGAATGTTGAAGAAGATTGTCTCGGAAGTGATCATTTTCCTATTACATTGTCATTTGAGGACCTTGCCACATCAGATCTACCACATATAGAAGATAAAATCCCTCAATTTATATACAAACTGGCTAACTGGAGTACTTTTCAATAATTTCTGCAAGCTATTGATATTGAAACGATTGCAGAGGATGATACTGATAAATTCTATTCAAATGTTGTGGCAAAGCTCATGCTTGCAGCTGAGTTTTCCATCCCCAAACGCAAAACCAGCAAGAATGGAAAGCGATCAGGCAATAGATGGTGGACTAAAGCATGTGAAGAAGCAGTAAAATATAAAAGGAACAGTACAAAACATGGTTAAAAGATCAATCAGAAGAAAACTTTATTCATATGAAATGTGCTAAATGTCATTGTAAAAAAGTAATTGCTCACGCAAAAAACAAGTATTGGACAGAATTCTGTATAAATGAAGTATCAGAATCCAAGGACCTACATAAAGTTTGGAAGAAAGTTGCTGAAATGAAAAATGGATTTCAACTCCCATTATATCCAATCAAGTTGAAAATAAAAGATTTCCAAGCACAGTTGAAAAAGCAGAAGCCTTTGTCACAATGTTTTCAAAAAATAGTTTATCCTTAAAGCTGCAGTCCGACTTCAAACGTAATGACTCATCAGAAAAGCTAAATAAATAAGAAAATCCATCATCGTATAATGCCGATTATTTGAATGCTCCCTTTCAGTATGATGAATTTATTGAAACGTTAGATTCGTTTTCACATAACAAGACAGCAGTTGGTCCCGATGGTATATCTTATCAAATGCTGACCCATATGCCTTGAAAATGGAAAAGGCTACTTTTTTCATTTTTCCAAAAATGTTGGATAAATGACACTCTTCCTAATATCTGGAGGCAGTCGATAGTAGTTCCAATCCCTAAGAAAGGTAAGATGCAGTCATCAGTAGATAGTTATAGACCAATTGCTCTTACTTCCCAAGTGGGTAAAGTGATGGAAAAAAATTATACATAAGCATTTGTTTCATTATTGTGAAAAGAATAATGTTATCCCAACCAATCAGGCTGGCTTTCGAAAGGGAAGACGTACTACTGATCACTTAGGTAAATTAACCCATCAAATTAAAAAACAATTTTCCAGAAGAAAAAGCGTATTAGCCACATTCTTTGACGTGAAGAAAGCATATGATAGAGTCTGTCATGAAAAATTGTTGCATAAATTGAAACACATTGGTATCAATGGAATGTTATATAAATATCTTAAACAATTTGTATCTGATAGATCAATTTGTACTAAACTGGGTTCGGTCTACTCATCGTTTAAGTCTATTGATTAGGTATTCCGCAGGGATCAGTGCTTGCCCCAATTTTGTTCTCTATTCTTGTACATGACTTTCCTAGTTGTTTGTCAACTGATACACAAGTTGTTCAGTATGCTGATGATATCGCTATATGGATAAATACTTCAGTTCGGAAAAACACGACAAAAAGAGTTATCAATCATGTTGAAAAATTATATCAAGAAGAGCTCAATAAATTCTGTAGCTTTATGAATGAGAATAAATTAGAATTATCTGCAGAAAAAAACCATGTCTGGTGCTTTTTAATAATGGTGAAAACCCATCAAAATTACCAATACTGAAATTAGAAGGAACAGTGCTTAAGTATAAACCAGATGTCAAATTCTTACGTGTAATTTTAACTAAAAAGCTGAGCTGGAAGATGCACATTAACCAGTTAATATCTGAGGCTAGAAAAAGACTTAACTTTTTAAAAATAATAACTTTTCAGGCATGGAGCCAAGATACCAAGACACTGATACATTTGGCTCAATCTTTAGTACGCTCAAAATTAATCTATGGACACGAAGTTTATTTTTCTGCTGCAGATTATCTACTTAAAAAACTACAAAGTTTAGACAGTAAAGCCATAAAAATAGCACTTGGTGTTCCAGTCCATGCTAACATAACTAATACTTATAAAGAAGCACATTTACTCTCTCTTTCTGAACAACGAAGATTGGCCGTATCAAAGTATGTGATTCGAAGTCTCTGTTCCAAATTCAGTAAGATGAATTTTTTATGAATCAAGACACTGACTATCCAAAACGAGCAAACAATATTTCATTTCTTCTGCCAATTAAAAATTAGACAGATTCATTAATTAACATTAACATTCATTAACATTGGTATTGACCTAACAACAATTCCAATTTTTCCGATGGTTCCTCAAATGCCTCCTTGGGAACATATATCAGCTAACTTTGACACTGACTATACGGATGTAAAAAAGAATAAAGATCAAAATTTGCTCACTGTTGATGTAAAAAGTCACATTGAAAGTAATTATTCTAATCATTTAAAAGTGTATACCGATGGATATGTTCTGGAATCAGGAAGAAATGGGGCAGCATTTGTGATTCCTGTTTTTAAAGTACAAAAATCATTTCATTTAGGAAAACATTTTTCTATTTTTACGTCTGAATTGTTTACAATCCTTATGGCCTTGAATTTTTTGTCAAATACTGCGCTTGAAAATCGCCACATTCTTTTTTGCGTTGACTCAAAAGCAGTATTGATGGCACTAAAGCACTGGCATGGGAACATAAGGAAAGATATTGTATTTGAAATTAAATTCTGATACATTGTAATGCAAGCAAGGCATACACATAACTTTTTGCTGGGTCCCTTCTCACTGTGGAATCTATTGGAATGAGTTGGTTGATTCGTTAGCAAAACAAGGTGCCTCCAATTGCAACATTGAAACGTTTGGTTCCAATCTCGCATTGTCCTCGCATAAAATTAATGCTAAATTGATGAATTGTATACATTCCAAAATGAAGAAAACACACTTTGAGGCTAAATGCATGGAACACCAAATATTCCAAAAATATGACATGTTGCTGTTCTCAATCTCTTTCTATCCACCATTTATTGTTTGATTGCCCAATCCTAACTGACCTTTTTAAAAGGAGAGGAATAGATATTCATAAAAAATATTCCACTGTTCAAGAAGTTTTATATGACTCTCAGCAGTTCATAACATCAGTTGCTGAGGTTATATATTCTTCCCCAGTAAGACCTCTACTGTAGATAGTTGTGAGAATATGAATATATATATATATATATATATATATATATATATATATATATATATATATAAATATATATATATATATATAATAAATATATATATATATATATATATATAATATATATATATATGTTAGAGAGGGAGAGAGAGAGATGTTAGTAATGAATGCGGGTGTCCATTCACTACTTGGTGATAAACAAAACAAAACACAATCGCTTTCCTCCAGCAAGCAAAGGTTAAGCAGCATAGAGCGTGGTTACCCCTTGATGGGTGAGGTTGCGCTTCTTAGCTTCAGTACAGTCTCCCAGTTCACCCAGTTGTAAATGGGTATGTGCCTCTTTAGGGCCAGGGAAGGTAAACCACCCTCAATGTGCTTGGCCACTTGAGAAGTTGAGATCTCTGATGTTTTACTCCCCTACGACCACATACTATTAGGTTATAGGACACCTCTACCTATATGTCATCAGACTTTTAAACACTTCAGAAACTGTCACTGAGCAGCATTGTTTGAAGCATAATATTGTTCAAGTTTTTAAAAATTGTTTTCTTTTATTTGGTCTCTTGTGGTAATGTTGGAAGCAATGCTTGTAAAATAAGAGTTTAATTTTTCATGTGATATTTATTTTATTATTTTCTGAACACTAGAGTGTGATTTATCAGTTGTACTAACAGCCTACCACATCAATTTTAGGATTTGTGTAGAAGAGACTAATGTTTGAAAATAATTATTTCTTTTGTGCTGCACATGGCATTGAGTTTACTTTGTTTTATGCTCTTTGAATAACTCTTCTGAGCTCAACAGGCACATCAGCAGAGCAGCTACCACCATGATGAGATTGACAGAGAAAGCGTGGAACAACAGCAAGCTGACTGAGCACACACAGATCCAGACCTACAGAGCCTGCATCATGAGCTTCCTCCTGTATGGCAGTGAGTCCTGGATTTTGCGTGCCCGACAAGAGCGAAAGCTCTATGCTTTTTACATGTATTGCCTCCAACACATCCTGAACATCATCTGGCAGGACAAGGTCCCCAAAAACAATGTACTGGAAAGAGCGGGATGCACAAGCATATACACGCTGCTGAAACAGAGATGTCTGCGCTGGCTCGGCCATGTCATGTGCATGGATGATGGATAGATCCTGCCTTCTCTGCAGGGAACTTATGCAGGGAAAACGTCCCACAGGCACACAACAGCTGCAATTCAAAGACGTGTGCAAGAAGGACTTAAAAGCCCTAAACATCGACCAGAATAACTCAGCAGCATGAAGCAAAATGAATTAGAAGAAAGGCTGCAGCCCCTGCAGACAGTCCAGCGTCATACTTCATCTGTGCCCTCTGCCATAGGGACTGACTGTCATTCCCCCATCCGACTGGGCAGCCACACCCGACTCTGTACCAGAATAAACATCTAGAGCGTAAACTCCATAGTCTTCCAGACTGAAGGATGCCTATAACTCTTTTTGTTTCTAAAGTGCATTCCATGTTTGATTAGTTTTCTTAGATATGGAAATTTAGTGAAATGCTTTACTCTTTTTTCACAAGGAGGTGTGTTTCTCATAAACTGAACTAAATAGTTTTAAGCAATAGTTAAACTGGTTAACATTATTTATGCCTGAGTAGTAAAAATCAGCATGAAATGTCTTTTTGTCAAAATGTCTAAAGCAATATTTGCTTATGACCTGGTTTAGGAATCTTAACTCCATGGACACCGCATCGTGGCCCACACAGTGACCATCGAACACCCTGCAATTACAACGGGAACCATGTGCTAGAACTGTGTGCAGAGCATGAACTACTGATCACCAACACCTTCTTCCAACATCGACCCAGCCAATTCTACAGCTGGTACAAGTGGAACAACACAAATGTAAGATCACAGATTGACTTCATTCTAACTAGAGCTGGTATGAGAAACAACATTACCGATGCGAGGACTATTCCAAATGCGGTCCTAGACTCAGACCACGGGCCATCATCCTGAAACACAACACACGGGGAGAGAAGACACCAGGCAAAAGGAAACAGGCAGAGAGGATCAACATGAAAAAGCTATAAAAAAAAAATGCTGAAATGCGGACCACATCCTCAACACGTAGCTCAAAAGCTGAACGGGGTGGCCCCCAAACAGATATGAATATTGGGGAGGCCTGGAGTACCTTTTTAAAACAGCTATCCTGGAAAACCTTGCAAGAAGCATGCGGCAACAGGAAGGACAGAAATGGAACCAGAAAGGCAACAGCGTGGGGGAATTAAAGAAGTAAAGGGAGGCCATCAAAGAAAAAGAGACTCTTCAAGATCGGGTTGAAGTCAAATCAAAAAGATGACTACGTTTAACTACAGACTCGCAAGAAATAAACAGCAAAAGCAGGTGGTAAAGCACAAAGGAGTCTTCATGGAAAAAGTAATGGTGAAGAACTTAGCGAAATGTGTTAACACTCCCCAAGAGAGTTCTACAAAAGTGTAAAAGCCATGCAAAATCGGGAGGAACCCTTTGACCCCACCACTGCAATCAACGATGCAAACGGACAGCCACTGCAGGAGGAGGATGAGATCAAAACAGAGATTGGGAAGGAATACTTAATAAACCTTCTAAAAAAACCATCAGGGGCGATTTACACACAATCACAATTTCACTCCCAACCACCCACCACTCAAACCCACCATCTTGAGATGTGAGGGAAGGGCAGGGTGCAGATGGCATAACAACAAGGCACCTGGCCTGGGAGCTGATCAAATGGATCACCACCTTCTTTCTAAAAGGCATGGAGGAAAGAAGATTCCAGAAGTTTGGGCAAACCTATTGTAGTCCCAAATTTAGGGAAAAAAGGCTCAAAAAGGGACTGTAGAACTACAGGGCTTTTCACTCCTCAGCCATGGTAGGAAAAGGGATGATGCAAAAATCCTAGAGCAGCATCCAGAAAAGCAAACACCTACTGTGTACGCTCAGTTGGCTTCAGGAAAGGAAGGCTGTACTGATGCGATCTTTGCACTGAGACAAGTGAGTGAGAGAGCTCTTGAGTACAATCAAGCACTCCACCTAGTATTTGTCGCCCAAGAAAAGCATTTACAGAGTGAACAGAGATAAGCTCTGAGGTTCTGGAGCAGATTGATTCAAGGGCATCTCTTAGATAACATCAGAGCGTATACAACAACAGCAAGAACGCAGTACGCACTCCAACTGGACTTTCTAACTGGTCCCTGTGACGTCTGGGGTGAAACAGGGCTGCGCCCTTCCCCCTCTGCTCCTTAAGTGATATTATGGACCCAAAGGAAAGCTAACTCAAACCCTTTGTGCACTCAACGAACTTCTGTTTGCACACGATTAAGTTCAATGATCAATGAAAACAGAGACAATCTGCAAGAGCACACAGACCAGCTCAATCTTTCTGTGAAACTATGGCATGAAAATCTGCGTAAGCAAACCGAAGCCATGACAGTCAGTAGAACTCCAGAAAAGCCAAAATCAACATCAATGGAGCCAAACTAAAGTGGACAACTAAATTTCAATACTTAGGCTGTGAAATTGGACAGAGAAATAAAAACCACGCTGTCAAAAAGACCGGGAGAAACAAATAAAAAAGGATCAGATACATGGTAGAAGCCCACCGTCCACACCATATTGAACAACAACGAACCAATAGTTCGGCACCCACACGACGCCGCCAAACCCCCAGCCTTGCGTGCTTAACAACTTGAGAAACTCGGGCACGAGACCAGAGGTAAAACCCAGCAAACGCTGGAGTGATTCCGTGGCAGAAAACAAAGTCCATCCCTCCAAGCTACCCGCCTTGCAGCAGACAACATTTTATACTCCCCGCGACGCCACGAGTACAAGGGGAAGGAAAAAGTAAAAGTAAAGTAAACCCATTTTTCCATTTAAACAATCAAGATGATCACTACAGCCAGTTTGAACAAGAACAGGTTTCTAATACGAAAAATTTTACTGTGTCATTAGTTATTTTGTTGGACAATCAAACAGCTGCTCTAAGCCATATTAGCACAAATGTCATTTAAATCAGTTTCAGATCATTTTAAAGTCACCCAAAGAAAATTCTATGGATTCTATGATAGCAGCCAACGATTAACAAAAAATTTCTATGTCAACATTTTCGAATAAGACAATCTTCCAGAGAGTCAATCAAATTTTTTGATTAACGGTATAAGATCAGAGCCATGCATTTCATTTGTGTAAAGGGTGAAAAGGATGGGGGACAGAACATGCCTTGGGGGAGAACCAGTGGAATTTGATTTTTGAGTGGTATGGCTTTTTTGAAACAAACAAACTTTCCGTTTTGTCAAAAGCTCATTACCCAAAAATTTTAGCCGAGGACAACATTTATTGAGTGCGTTTTTAAGCTAATAGATGGGGCTGAATGTATTAAAGCAGAAGAGAAGTCAATGAAAAGTATACAACAAAAGTCGTTTTTTCATAGTGGAATAATTATGCAGCAAGTAATTGTAGATCATTTGTGCTTCTGTTGGCTTTGTATCAAACTGAAGAGATCTAGAATGAAGAAGTAGAGAAAGAAGCCGTTTGAAAGAATTCGTTCAAAACATTTCATTACTATTGGGTGAAGCTACTGGTCTATAGTAATTTAAAGATTTGGGTGTTTTTTTTGACAAGACTTGAACACGCATGCTTTAAAAGACAAAAAAACAAATCACTAAAACATGACACAGCTGCTCTGCACAAGATTTAAAAGCCACCCAAATACCATTCACCCCACACCTTCCACATGCAATGCTTTAAATACTGATGTAACATCTGTAGCATGAACAGTAAAATTTTTCATCATTCGAATCATTATCACAGACGTTTTTTGTTGCAGGTTTTAACAGAACAAATTGAAGTCATGTTTGTAACTTCACGCTCAAAGCGGCAAATAAAATCATTCATTCATCACAAAACTTTTTGTTCTCTATGCATTGACTGTGTTTGACAATTTTTGAGTTTGCTTGCCCTGAAAGTATCTTTAAACCTTCCAGCATTAAGCCAAATGACACTCTAAAATTTGTTTTAAATTTCTCTTTAAAATAATCTTTTACATTCTCAATTTCTTTTGAATTTCTTTTCAATTGTTCTGCAGCCATTCTATCACGCTCTGAAAACCTAATTTTTTTGTTTAAGAGATTTTATTTTTTTTTGTCACCCAAAGTTTATTGTTGGAAATATCTTTACAGTTTTTTGGACTGATAAATTTTCCAAAAAGAGATTATCATGCACAACATCATCGCTTCATCAACATGTCACTCGAGTCAAAACAACTCCATAAATACACTCAAAACAACCTTCAACACTTCCACACTCTCATGCTCACACTTTCACTTGTTTTTTAACAATAGGTCAGTTTTTTTTTGGTTTATATCAGTATGAGAAAATTGTGTTGTGATCTGAGGTACCAAAGGTGCAAAGCAACAGACTTATAAGCATAACTGTTCCAAAAACATTATTCAAAAATTTTTGTTTTGACGGGTAAAAACAAGTCACATATTGTTTAAAAGAAGGAAGAGCATGTTTTAAATCACAGTGGTAAAATCGCCAACACAAAACAGGGTGAGTCAGGAGCATTCAATTGCAGTTCGTGTACTGTGTCAGAGATCTGGGGGGCGGCACGTGCAGCACAGCAGGGGGAGGCACATAGCAAAACCTGTCACAAACACTTGGCCAAACTCCCTTGGCAGATATTTAGGACGGAGACACTGACAACAATTCAACATCTGCAGTACACACTTGCTTTAATTCGCCTTGCACACAAACTTTCATTCACGTGCAGGCACAACGCCACCACCTTGTTTTTTCCGCTCTCATCTTTCTCTCTGTCCATTCGATACGGCACACCAAAACCATTCAAAGCCACACTCTCATCACTAATAAAATCACTAAACCAAGTTCAGTAAAACAAAGTAAACATCAATTCTAAATTCAGATAAAAACTGTAATGTTTCCTTGAAGTTCATCGAAATTAAATTGCGCCCAAATTGGGTCGAATTGATCGCACTTTTTGCTAAAACAATAGAGGGCAATGCAGGTTGAAATTTGAACCGTCTCAAACGTTTTTTTCACTCCTCCTCTATGGCCTCTTTTCGAGGATGAGTGGGTTCCAGAGTTCTGGCATTCTTAAATTCACAGCGTAACTCAGGAGGAAGTCACATAAACAGAATCAGACTAAAAGTAGATTAATTTCAAAAAGGGTTTCTCTCTTGAATAAGATATATGTAGGGTGCCTGTACCTGTGTTAACATGGCTGTCGTTTTCGAAATCAAAGGCAGGTACACATAAAATATTCCACCACCACAATAAAAAAAAATCGGCACACATCCATCACTGGTATAGCTGACCTTAAGGTAGTGTAGTGCATTGACATATTTCCAAACAATAAAGGGAAGCACAGCCAATGTATGACAATTCTGTTTAGAATACTTGTTTTCTGCTTGAATGAAAACAACTTCACTTTGATTGAAAATGTGACAGACATCCGATTTAAAATACCAGAGGAATCTGTCTGAACCTTCTCTGTCTGTCGGTAGGTTTAAGATTAAAAGAAAAGGATTTTTTCTGCACTTCTTTTAATGATGTTCTTCAGACAAAAAGTAGAAATGACCAGTGAAATAATTCATATCAACACATGGTAAATCAATTTTTTTTTTATTAAAAAAAGTTCGGAAGTAAATACATTGATTTAGGATTTAAGTACCATCAGATTAAAAACAAAACAAAGCAATTACAACAGTAAGAAGAACAGCGATTTTAGTAAAGAGGCAAACAGCCAAAGAAAGAAAGAGAAAACAGCAACAAAGACAACAGAGGATATGCTGCAAAAACAGGAACAATGAACCTCAGAACAAAAGGGTTAACATGCAGGACAAAATGGTTTATAAAAAAAGCAACAGAAACAATATTATCAGCCACACAATCAAAAATTCAAGTAAAGTCAACTGACAATAAACAGCAGTAGGGGCGGGGAAAAAAACAAAGTAAAATCACTGGTGCTGAAGTATTTAGTACAAGTATTAAAGTACAAATGTTCACACACACACACACACACACACACTTTCCCTACCGGTCCATCCGAACCTCCTGATCACAGCAGCAAGTTTTTCCTTTCTTTTACACACAGAGGGACGTACAGAATGATTAAGGCAGTAGACGCTATGTCAAAATCTTCCAATCTTTTTGCGCCTCTTGTTTTACCCGTGTTGCAATATGGCCGCCTTTGATGACCTCGAAAGTGTAGTCGGGGGGCCTCTCGTCCTGTTGCCTTGCAGTGCCATGAAGAGATCTCCTCTCTACTGAGCTTGATGGGGCTTCCTTTGTCGGAGCCGTTAGTACCTTTTGGAACATTACAAAGATCCGTTGTTGGTTTTGGATGAGCTTCTTTCTATTTTTTCTTGTTGCTTATTATCAAACAATGGTTTTATTTGTAAGGGTGTGTGGTTTTCTGTTCATATTAGACATGATATTAGACTTGGTGTAGTGTTATTCACGCAAAACACAAACACACACACACACACACAATAATAAATAAATTTAAATAAAAATATAATATAATAATATTATATAAAAAATAAATATAATATATATAATATATATAAAATATGTATGATTGGTATGTATGTTTTGTCCGTGTTCGACGATGACCTCCAAAACAGCAGAGGGGCAGCTGCTGTTTCGGAAACAAGGGAAAAAATTTTGTTTATAGTGGATTGCCTTGCCCACAGTACATCTTCACTTTTCGGCCAAGTGGGCATAAGGACAGTCAACGTTGGAGATTTTTCCCCAAAAGGGCCAACTAGCTCCCAGGGTGCAGCACATAAGGACTGTGCGAGTCAAACCACCTAGTCAGAGTCATAGTCGATCAAAATTAAAGACTAAGCTGTAAAGTGGACTTTGAGGGGAGGAAACCCACTGATCATACAGCCTCTCACTTTGCTGTTGCCCCCAGCGTCAAGAACGTGATAAACCCCAGGCGCTGACGGCAGATATATAAGGAAACCCCAATAGAAAAAACCCCCAAACAATGGAGACTTGGAGAGGAGATTGGCGCCACCAAGGAATATATCCTAACCCACAGACAAGACAAATGCAAAGCCAATAGATACCGGGATCGGTCGAGGCCCGTTACCATCGACCGCGCTTTCCATTGATCAACACCAGGGTGGAAGTGGGCAAGTCAGCTACTGGAGTTAAAACATTACTTTAAAACCCTAGAGAACAGAAACACCATTGGTACATGGAACGTCCGTACACTCTATCAGTGCGGAAAAATCAAAGAACAGAGTATGAGCTTAGGGCCCATATAAAAGGACATTTTTGACTAGGAGAAGTGAGATGACAGGATTTGGTGAGACAATGACTGAAGAAGGCAACAAGAACTGGTACAGTGGTCAAGAAAACATCACCAACATGGATTGGCATTTATTTTCAGAAAGGAAGTAGTGGGGTGCATTATCAGCTGTACACCGGCTTCCAGCAGGATTATCAGCATCCGGGTGTCGGCCAAGCCAAGAACATCAACAAACAAATCTATGCACCATCATCTGACCATGCAGATGAAGAAGTGGAAGAATTTACGAAGATCTTGAAGAGACCATTATGAAAATACCCAAGAAGGGCATCATCATCATCCAAGGGGGTTTTAACGCCAAAGTAGGTCCTACTCTTACAACCAATGGGCCGGAACAGTTGGTCAGTTTGGACTGGAGAGACCAACGACAGGGGACTACATCGCTGGAGTTTGCCCGCACCCACAGCCTTACCATTGCCAATACCCTCTACAAGCAGTCAAGGAGACAACCTGGCATGCGCCAAACGGCAAGATCCATAACCAAATAGATTTTTATCTTTAAAACCACGGCGCTTCAAACCAGCACAACAAGCCCGAACAAAACCTACCTGGGGCTGACAGAGGCAGCGACCACGACCCCTTTTGGGGCTGGATTCAAAATGAAACTAAGAAAAAACAAGCCCGCCTGCAAACCCACGTATCAAATTTGACGTGGACAAATTGAAAGATCCAGAAAGTCGAGGAGATCTTCCAAGCTAAGCTTGGCGGACGTTTTGGCGGCATTAACCCTCCTGAAATGACATCAAAGACCTAAACAACTTTAAGAGCGTCCCAGAAACAGCAAGGAGGTACCGGGCAGAGAAAAAAAACACCACCATGGATACCAATGACATTTGAAACCTCTGCGAACAAGAAGACACTGAAAGAACCAGGTCTTCCAACCTAAAGAATACCGGGAAGGCCAACAATCTTTTAAAGTCAATGTTAAAGGCAGAGAGAAGTGGATCAGTGACAATGTATGAGATCAAAAATGCATGAAAAATGGCAACAGTAAAAAGCATACGACACCCTGAAGAAACTCACAAAAAAACCCCTTCAAACCAAATCATCAGCATAAAGACAGCTCCGAAAAACCTCCTCCAGAAAGCGCGCTGCATTTAACAGTGGTCTGAATATTGTCCCAAAAACTATACAACTACCCAATCACCCGACAAGAGCATATAGAAGGGGGAAGCAGCAACTCAAGGGTACCCTCGCCATTACCTATATGAGGGAAAAAGTGGAAGAGCATCCGAATTTACCAGTAGGAAAATCCCCCGGAGCAGACACATACCAGCGCTGCTCAACATGTGGCGAAACAGTATCAACAGGGTTTCAGCAAACTGTCAGAGAAATTTGGGGGACAAAACAGGGCCAACAGATGGACACAATCACTCACATACCCTGCCAAGAATGGGATTACGCCAATGCCAAAACTAAAACAATCCACCTCAAACCAGCAGCAAGATCATGCTCAAAGTATTTTGAATCACTAAAGAAAGGCAGCGAACACTTGCAGAGGAAAAGCGTGTCAGGGCAGGGAGGAGACAATCGAACAGATTTTAATGCCACACCTGAGAAAAACATCTTCAACATCAGAGAGAACCCGTCCACAACTTCTCGACTTCAGAAGGCTTTCGACAAGTATGGACGAAGGGCCTGTGCAGGTCCTTAAATGTTTGGCATTGAAGAAGGGCTAGGGAATCCTTCAAGCACTATACAACACCGCAAGCAGTGCAGTCTTCTGAACAATCAGTTCGGAATACTTCAAACACAGTTGGGTTCCGACAAGATGCTGTTATCCCAGTCTATTAATCTGTCTTGGAAAACATTATAAGGGGACCCTCCAGACTTCCCATCTACACTCCATTGCGGCAAACCCCTCAACAACTTGCGGTACTTATTACCTAAATAGCCCGTTATAACTGTATAATAATAATAATAATAAAATATTAATAATAATTTAAAATAATAAAAAAATGGAACTTAATAGCGCTATATCCCTTTCAAGACAAATCAAGCGGCAGCATTCAACCCAAAACTTAAACAGTCTGATCATGAAAATAATCAAAGTTTAAATAAACAGATATTTTCAAACATGGTGCGCCTGCGACATAATTATGAAATAAATGTCAAAGTCAATGTTTTACAAAAGCACACACCCCCACTCACACAAAGGGCCGTATTCTTTAGCAGGTGATAGACATGTTAGTGAAGGTGGGATAGCTCTGATAGAAACAGGAGGGGGAAATCTGTTGAAAAAAATATGTTTGAGGCTGATTTAAAAGTCTAACTAGGTGTTCTGACAAGAGAGAGAGGGAGCTCATTTCCAGGTCGATGGACCCGAAATAGAGAAAGAGCGGCGGCCAACATGATTGGTTAATCAGGTATTCGTAGGCACAGGTATACGCAGTAGAGCGGAGGGAACTGAGGACTGTACAGTTAAGACATTACAGAGGTAGGGGGTCAGTATTTGTAGACATTGTAACAGAGGGTACTCATCAAAAATTACTCTCTGTTTCACAGGCAAACAGTGGAGAGATAGGTAAATGAAACTCAGAAGAAGATTGTTTGGAGAGAAGTGGTTGTTGAGCTGTTTGAGAAACTACTTTTTCAAGGACTTAAGAAATAAAAAGGTAAGATTGGAAACAGGTCTATAATCTTCAGAATGTTAGGGTCAAGGCAACTTTTTGAGTAAGGTGTGACTTTTTGCAGTTTTGAGAGCTATGGAACTATTTCCTGAAAAAGAGAATGAGTTTAAATTTTTCGTTGATAGCGGGTATGAGGGTTTTTTGGTAAGGTACGTGTGAAAAAGAGAGCGGTTATAGGATCAAGATACATGATTGTATAGTCATTTCTTTCAGAATTATTGTGATTTCTTTCTCACTTGTCGATGAAAGAAAAGGAGAGGGGTGCCAAGAATGGGGGATCAGGAAGTGCAGGCTGGAAAGGAGTCCCGATCCAGTTTGGGGGCGAATGTTGTAGACTTTTTCAGAAAAGAATGCGAAAAAAATAGATGGAACACAGAGTGGGTTTTGGGTGGAAGGCTTGCCTCACAGATCCAAGAAGAATAGATGTGAGGGGAAAAATGAGATTTCATAGACGTGGCATCAAGAACTTGAGAAGAGTAATACTTTGTTTTTTTTCTGAAAGAATTAAAGATTTGACTTTGTTTACTTGTTTCCGAAAGAGCGCTTATCAATTTCCATTTTTGATTTTCGCCACTGCGCTCTAGTTGCCTGCGTTTGCGCTTTGCGACAAGGATGTCATGGGTGTACCATGGCGCACATGGCCTATCAGGGAGGAGACGGTCAGGGGAGGTGCATGCTCATCAAGCATTGGCTGAGAACATCATTGTAGTGTTTAGAGGGTTATTGTTGTCGAGGTTTGTGATAGGCGTTCAGCAGCTTGTGAAGAGAAAGTTTGAATATCTATGGCCTTAAGGTTGCGACGGGTGACATACTTTTCTTTCTGATAAAGGGTTTGAAATATTTAGGGGAAAAGAACACGGAATGATCAGAAAGTATTTCATCAGTGATAGATACAGATGTGATCAATCTTGGGAAACATCAGTAATTAGCCAGTCTAAAAATATGTCCTGATCTGTGTGTTGCTTCGTTTACCAGCTGAGAAGAGAGTGGTTCGACAAAGAAAGAGACAGACGTTTGACATCAGAAGAAGACTGGTTATCAAAATGGAATTAAAGTCGCCGAGAATAATGAGCTTCTGGGAGAGAGGCTGTAGTAATCCAGGATGACTGAAACTTTGATGGGAAAAAGGGAAAATGTCACATTATTCTTACGGCTTGGGGTGGACGGTAAAGACATCAGAAAGTAATAGAGTGGCCAGGTGTGTTGAAGTTGAGTTCACAGACTTCGAAAATTCAGGTGAGGGAAAAGAAGGAGTGACAGAAAGAAAGAGCAGGTTCGAGTGTATCTTTAAAAAAACGATTTGGGAATGCCACCTCCACGGGAAGGTCGGGGAAGAGAAAAAGTTTTATAACCAGGTGGTGTCAGTTGTTTTATTTTCGGTTCATGACCGTGTGGTTTTAACCAGGTTTCTGTTTAAAAAATGTTAGGTCAATGTTCTTTTCAGAGATGAAATCAGAAATGAGATCACTTTACCCTCTGGGCAGACAGATTGCACGTTGAACAAGCACATGAAAGGATGTTAGAAGGAGGCAGAAGAGGTTGAGATAACGTGGTGAATTAGGATAACTGTCAGTGGAAGAGGATGAAGGGATAGTAAAGATGTGGAGAGTGGAAGAGCAGACAAAAGTTTGGATTGAGAGTCAGGTGTAGAAGCTGTGAAAGAACTGGGGAAGTTTGGGGGTTTAAAAGTTGCATGCACACCAAGAAACACATTATCAGAACACGTTTTATCAAAGTCTAAACACAGGAAGAAGCAGGTGATCAGAGGGAATCGAAGCAGTGTTGTCCTTGGTAACCAAGTATAGCGGTAGTGACGTCAGAAATGGGGTGGAGTCGGATGTAGGGGCCGCAGGCGATGATGCTGCCACACGGTACGTCGTCTAGTTTGTGGTGGTTGATTCCCAAGGTTGAAATGTGTTTTTTTAAGTTGTATGGTATATTGTAAAACCCATGTGAGAGCAAAGCTCTCATGTCTCTCATGTCTTCGGCAGTAAGTGTCATATCGGTGGAAGGGGGAGCACTGGGTAGTTTTGGTGGGGGGGATCTGATTCGTGTTTCACGTGCAATTTTTCACAACGGGAGCAGGGTTACAGTAAAATGGTCCACAAGGACCAGCAAAGTCAGTTGAACACAAATCATGAAGTCAGTTGAATCTCAAAAATTTATCAGAAAATGAAAATTAAAGTAATTCGAAAAGTAAATGATAATAAGGGAAAACCAATCTGACCATCAATGCACGGTGAAATCACAAACACGTAGAATAAAATGTGTATTACTGAACGGAGAAAAAGCACAAAAAACATCACTTAAACACAGAGAGACACACCCTGCTGCCATCCAGGGCCCAAAAGGGCCAATCACTCCAATATTAACATCACCATCATTACTTTCACTATCATTTTTTTCAACTGTAAAATTAAACATTGTCCACGATTATCCTCTTCAATATCATGGTCATGATCATCATCTTCATCATCGTTTTTAATCGTCATCTTCAACATAACACCATTGTCACCATCTTTATATTTAACATCACCATCATAGTCACCATCACTTTTATCACCTTCAACATTAACCACTGTCGTCACCATCATCACCTTTTATCCACATCATCATCCCCATCGACACCTCCATACCTACATTTACATCACCCTTTGGGATTTTCTATCATCATGACCATCAAACTTTCCCAAACATCTGCATCATCATCGTTCCCTCCCCCCAAAATATATTTTCGTCTCCACCATCTGCATGAACGTCACCATTTCATCAACTACATCAACATCACCAATCAACCCCCTCAACACCTCCATCATTACATCACCATCTCCAACATCCATATCATCACTATCTCCAAACCCAATCATCGTCAACATCTCAATATCTGTTTCAAACGTTACGCCACCTTGTAATATCTGCATCATCCTTGAGAGAATTTTGAAGTGGTTTCATGGGACTTCGGCCTTAGGCCACAATACAACCATTGCTCAATTTCAAAACATACAACAATCCAAACCAGGAACAGAAAAATTGACATGGAACATTGAAACCAAAATCACTTAAAGAAACAAAACACATTGAAAAGAAACCAGCATAGTGCAACATAAGCATGTACTTGACCTGGCTGTAAAAATTTAAGGCATCTTGAGTGCATTTTCAAAAAGGAACCCAAATCATCCAAGCTCACACAAACCTCAATAACATAATTATGTTAAACTTAGAAATAAATATTTTCTTCTGGTAACTGAAGATCCGAATACATGGGACAATCAAAGAGAAAAGTTTGTCTTCGGGTTTCTGACATTTTTCAAATTTATTTTATTCTTTTATATCGAGGAAATGGAATAAGCACTTGTTGCTTTTTACATTCAGTCCCGTGTGTATGCGGGAATTTTAAATTCTGTCACCTGTTCCCACCGGCACATAATGGCCCACTCTTTCGAAAAGCGGCACAGGATTTGATGTTGTGGGCAAGATGTTCTGTGTGCGTTCGCACACGGGCCTCGTTATAGTCTCATCCGAAAACTTTTCGGAGAGTGGAGCGCACTGATGTTAACTCCAGGGAAAATACCCCTGAACGGGAATCGAACCGGGTCGTCAGATGCGAGCGCATTGTTCTGACCACTAGGCAATCCCGTCCCCCTAATACAAAAATACCGTTTTGCATTGCTTAGAATCGCGAACGGGGAGGAGCTTTGCTTAGAATCGCTGTAAGGAGGGGAGGAAGAGAGAGAAGGAGAGGAGAGGAGAAAGAGGGAGAAGAGAGAGATAGAAGAGAGAGAGAGAGAAAAGACAATTGGGCAATTGACAAAATTTATGCTATTTAGCAATCAAGCCCTATAGCGCCTCCGTGCGGTAACAAACGATATGAAAAGCGGACGCATTACAATGCAAGGAAACCATGCGTAAAAAAAGTTTTTAAAAATAAAAAATAATAAAAAAATGAATTTTTATAGCGCTATACTTGTAAAAAACACAAATCAAAGCGCTTTGCATCCATTCACTCCTACACATGCAACAACTGATAATTTTAAAAAGTTCAAATACACAAACACACGCGCGCGCACGCGCGCCGCACGCAAACACACATAAAACACACACACACACACACAACCCCACACACACACACACCCACACACACCCCAGGTTATAGCTTCACCCGGGAGGAATTAGGGCCCTGAAGGCAAGGACAGATAAATATTGAATGAAACGTAGGGGGAGGTCTTAGGTTTGAAATAGGGGTGTCTTGAGGCCCGGATTAAAAATGTGTAATAGGCTTTCCCGAAGGGAGAGAGGGAGGTCATTTAGAATCATGGACCAGAAACAAGAAAGAGCGCGGCCAACGGTGGACTGGTTGAATCTAAGGCATTTAAGCACAGGGTATCTGCAGCAGAGCGGAGGGAACGAGAAGGATGTACAGGTGAAAGAACATTCACAAGGTAGGAAGGTGCTGTTTATGGAGACATTTGTAACAGAGGGACAGATCTTGACTTACCTCTGGGCACAGGCAACCAGTGGGAGAGACGAAGAGAGGAGTAGTAAAGTCAGAATTTTCTTTTGAGAACAAGTCGAGCAGCAGATTTTGAAATCGTGAAGGGAGTAGATAAAATGATGCTGGCAGAAACCCGCCAAAAGAAATGCAATATCCCCGGACGGAAAGAAAGAGATATGTGAACAGTTGGATGTTGCAACAGTGACAGGTACCCTTTTGAATTTCACTAATTACCGTAATTGATAGTACATACTGACAGGGTGGGTGAAGAAATTTGGCAAAGAAAGCGTGTTGTCGATACCAAAGCCAAGATACTGACTTGGTGGATAAGGGAAATGTTATATTGCCACATTCTGTTGAAGCTGTTGTCAGGACGAGAGTTTGTGTTTGTTCCTACAATCATGGCTTCTGTTTATCGCGTTAGCTGTAAATTTGTTTTGTATCATCCAGTTTGAATATCTTGGAGGGAGTGTGACATAAATTTGTCAAGAGAGAAGGCAGATTTTCAGGATATCACTGAGTGGTAGTACTTTAAGATTTGATAATTATTGTCTGTGTTCGATTTCAAACAACCTTTCTTTTCCGTCTGCAGCAGCGAAGTCAGCCCATGAAAACCGGGTCAGGTCCCGAAGATTGAAGTTAATTCCAGCTCAGCACGCCCCACTGTCTCTGCATGTGGTTAGGAGATGCTCCCTTATGAAGCGGGAAGCCTGACACGTTTTCTGGCAACATTTTTTCTCTTGCTTGATTACCGAACCACACTTTGTTCCTCACCAGTATCCCATTACAAGAGTATTCCAGGGCGTGGGCACTGATTCACACATCACAATTTTTGATCCCTGAACTATGCACCACAACCTTTGAAACCGTGTGTTTTCTCTTGCAGTCATGTGTACTCTTTCAGTCCCATAAACGACGCTGCAACGTTTGTCAGTTAGAGTAGAACTACTGTTTTACAATACCGTATCAGAGTCATCCACTGTTCAGCCAATGTCCAGGGTTTTTTCCCGCACAATCAACGCCTCAAAGACAACCCATTTGCTGTCTGTTGGGTCACACAGTAATCGTGAATCTGGTGTGGCCGAGGCAATCACTGCACTGCTGACACACGCTGTGTCACACTGTTGTTTTTTTTTTTCCCCCGGGGATTGAAAAGGGCTTTTAAAAGGGTTTTTATTGTTCCTCTTGGGTTTTTCTCAGCCCAAAAGGCCAGTCATCCTGAAACACAAAACGGGGAAGAAACACCGGGAAAAAGGGAAAAACAGGCAAGGGATCAACATGAAAAAGCTATAAAAAAAAAATGCTGAAATGCGGACACATCCTCAACACGTAGTTTCAAAAGCTGAAGGGGTGGCCCCCAAACAGATATGAATATTGAGGAGGCCTGGAGTCCCTTTTTAAAACAGCTATCCTGGACACCTTGCAAGAAGCATGCGGCAACAGGAAGGACAGAAATGGAACCAGAAAGGCAACAGCGTGGTGGAATTAAGAAGTCAAGGAGGCCATCAAAGAAAAGAAGAGACTCTTCAAGATCTGGTTGAAGTCAAATCAAGAAGATGACTACGTTAACTACAGACTCGCAAGAATAAACAGCAAGCAGGTGGTGAAAGCAGCAAAGGAGGCTTCATGGAAAAAGTATGGTGAAGAACTTAGCGAAATGTGTTAACACTCCCCAAGAGAGTTCTACAAAAGTGTAAAAGCCATGCGAATACGGGAGGAACCCTTTGACCCCACCACTGCAATCAACGATGCAAACGGACAGCCACTGCAGGAGGAGGATGAGATCATACAGAGATGGGAAGAATACTTTAAAAACCTTCTAAACCCATCAGGGGCGACTAACACACAATCACAATTCACTCCCAACCACCCAGACCACTCCAAACCCACCATCTTGGAGTGTGAAGGGAAGGCAGGAGGTGCAGATGGCATAACAACAGAGGTCATCCTGGCCTGTGGAGACTGGAGTCAAATGGATCACAACCATCTTCTAAAAGGCATGGGAGGAAAGAAGAATTCCAGAAGATTGGCAGAACGCTATTGTAGTGCCAATATGGGAAAAGAAGGGCTCTAAAAGGGACTGTAGTAACTACAGGGGCATTTCACTCCTCAGCCATGTAGGAAAGATGTATGCAAAAATCCTAGAGCAGCACTCCAGAGCAAAAGCAGAACACCTACTGTGTGACGCTCAGTTTGGCTTCAGGAAAGGGAGAGGCTGTACTGATGCGATCTTTGCACTGAGACAAGTGAGTGAGAGAGCTCTTGAGTACAATCAAGCACTCCACCTAGTATTTGTCGACCAAGAAAAGGCATTTGACAGAGTGAACAGAGATAAGCTCTGGAGGGTCCTGGAGCAGTATGATATCAAGGGGCAGCTCTTAGATAACATCAGAGCTGTATACAACAACAGCAAGAACGCAGTACGCACTCCAACTGGACTTTCTAACTGGTTCCCTGTGACGTCTGGGGTGAGACAGGGCTGCGTCCTTTCCCCTCTGCTCTTCATGATATATATGGACCACAAAGGAAGCTAACTCAAACCTGGAGGCACTCAACGAACTTCTGTTTGCTCACGATCAAGTCATGATCAATGATAACAGAGACAAGCTGCAAGAGCACACAGACCAGCTCAATCATGCTGTGAAACCTATGGCATGAAAATCTGCGTAAGCAAGACCGAAGCCATGACAGTCAGTAGAACTCCAGAAAAGCTCAAAATCAACATCAATGGAGCCCAACTAAAGTGGACAACTGAATTCAAGTACTTAGGCTGTGAAATTGGACAGAGAAATAGAAACACGCTGTCAAAAAGACCAGGAGAGACAAGATAAGAAACGAGGTGATCAGATACATGGTAGAAGCCACACCCGTCCTACACCATATTGAACAACAACGAACCAATTGGTTCGGGCACCTCACACGAACGCCGCCAAACCAGCCAGCCTTGCGTGCTTACAACTTGAGGTACTCTGGCACGAGAGCCAGAGGTAGACCCAGGCGACGCTGGAGTGATTCCGTGGCAGAAAACAAAGTCCTTCCTCCAAGCTACCCGCCTTGCAGCAGACAGACATTTATATCTCCCCGCGACGCCACAGAGTACAAGCGGGAAGGAAAAAGTAAAAGTAAAGTAAACTCCATTTTTTCCATGTTAAACATATCAATGAGTGATCACTACAGCCAGTTTGAACAGAACAGGTTTCTAATATCGATAAGAGTACTGGTGTCATTAGTTATTTTGGTTGGACAATCAAACAGCTGCTCTAAGCCATATATAGCACAAATGTCATTTCAATCAGTTTCAGAGTCAATATTAAAGTCACCCAAAAGAATAATTTCTATGGATTCTATGATAGCAGCAACGATTACGAAATTAAATTTTTCCTGGTATGTCAACAGTTTCGGAATTAGACAGATCTTCCAGAGGAGTCATCAGAATATTTGATTAACGGTATAAGATCAGAGCCAGTGCAGTCATTTGTGTAAAGGGTGAAAAGGATGGGGGACAGAACAGTGCCTTGGGGAGAACCAGTGGAAGTTGATCTTTGAGTGGATATGGCTTTTTGAAATCGAACAAACTGTGTCCGGTGTGTCAAAAAGCTCATTACCCAGAGAATTAGCCGAGGACAGACATTTATTGAGTGCAGTTTGAGAGCTAATAGATGGGGCTGAATGGTATTAAAGGCAGAAGAGAAGTCAATGAAAAGTATACGAACAAAAGAGTCGGGTTTTTCTAGGTGGGAATAAACATTATGCAGCAAGGTAATTGTAGCATCATTTGTGCTTCTGTTGGCTTTGTATGCAAACTGAAGAGGATCTAGATATGAAGAAGTAGAGAAAAAGAAGCCGTTTGAGAACGATTCGTTCAAAACATTTCATTACTATTGGAGTGAGAGCTACTGGTCTATAGTCATTTAAAGATTTGGGGTGATTATTTTTTGGACAGAGACTTGGAACACGGCATGCTTTCAAAGACAGAGAAAACAAATCACTAAAAACATGACACAGCTGCTCTGCACAAGATTTTAAAAGCCGACCACAAATACCATTCACACCCACAGCCTTCCTCACATGCAATGCTTTAAATACTGATGTAACATCTGTAGCATGAACAGTAAAATCTTCATCATTCGAATCATTATCACAGACGTTTTGTTGCAGGTTAGACAGAACAAATTGAAGGTCATGTTTGTGATCTTCACGCTCAAAGCGGCAATAGAAATCATTCAGTTCATCAGCAAAAGCTTTTTGTTCCTCTAGTGGCATTGACTGTGTTGACATTTTTGAGTTTGCTTGCCCTGAAAGTATCTTTAAACCCTTCCACGCATTAGCCAAATGACACCTCTGAAATTGTTCTTAAACTTTCTCTTTATAAGATCTTTTACATTCTCGAATTTCTTTTTGAAGTTTCTTTTCAATTGTTCTGCAGGCCATTCTATCACCGCTCTGAAACGCTAATTTCTTTTTGTTTAGAGAGGATTTTAGTGTTTTTGTCACCCAAAGTTTATTGTTGGGAAATATCTTTACAGTTTTTTGTGGACTGATAAGATTTTCACAAAAAGAGATATATGCATGCACAACATCAGTCGCTTCATCAACATTGTCACTCGAGTCAAAAAACACACTCCAGTCAGTACACTCAAAACAACCTTGCAACTCTTCCACACTCTCATGCGTCCACACTTTCACTTGTTTTTTCACAATAGGGTCAGTTTTTATTTTGGGTTTATATGCAGGTATGAGGAAAATTGTGTTGTGATCTGAGGTACCAAGAGGTGGCAAAGCAACAGACTTATAAGCATGTAACGTGTTCCCAAAACATTTGTCAAGAATTTTGTTTTGACGGGTAAAACAAGTCACATATTGTTTAAAAGAAGGAAGAGCATGTTTTAAATCACAGTGGTTAAAATCGCCAAGCACAAAACAGGGTGAGTCAGGAGCATTCAATTGCAGTTCGTGTACTGTGTCAGAGATCTGGGAGGCGGCACGTGCAGCACAGACAGAGGGAGGCACATAGCACACTGTCACAAACACTTGGCCAAACTCCCTTGGCAGATATTTAGGACGGAGGGACACTGACAACAATTCAACATCTGCAGTACACACTTGCTTTAATTCGCTCTTGCACACAAACTTTCATTCACGTGCAGGCACAACGCCACCACCTTGTTTTTTTCCGCTCTCATCTTTCTCTCTGTCCATTCGATACGGCACACCAAAACCATTCAAAGCCACACTCTCATCACTAATAAAATCACTAAACCAAGTTTCAGTAAAACAAAGTAAACATCAATTCTTATATTCAGATAAAAACTGTATGTTTCCTTGAAGTTCATCGAAATTAAAATTGCGTCCATTGGGTCGAATTGATCGCACATTTGCTAAAACAATAGAGGGCAATGCAGGTTGAAATTTGAACCGTCTCAAACGTCTTTTCACTCCTCCTCTATGGCCTCTTTTTCGAGGATGAGTGGGTTCCAGAGTTCTGGCATTCTTAAATTCACAGCGTAACTCAGGAGGAATGTCACATAAACAAGAATCAGAGCTAAAAGTAGATTTAATTTCTAAAAGTTTCTCTCTTGAATAAGATATATGTAGGGTGCCTGTACCTGTGTTAACATGGCTGTCGTTTTCGAAATCAAAGGCAGGTACACATAAAATACTCCACCACCACAATAAAAACAATCGGCACACATCCATCACTGGTATAGCTGACACTTAAGGTAGTGTAGTGTCATTGACATATTTCTCCAAACAATCAAGGAAGCACAGCCAATGTATGACAATTCTGTTAGAATACTTGTTTTCTGCTTGAATGAAAACAACTTCACATTGATTGTAAATGTGACAAGACATCCGATTTAAAATACCAGAGGAATCTGTCTGAACCTTCTCTGTCTGTCTGTAGGTTTAAGATTAAAAGAAAAGGATTTTTTCTGCACTTCTTTTAATGATGTTCTTCAGACAAAAAGTAGAAATGACCAGTGAAATAATTCATATCAACACATGGTAAATCAATTTTTTTTTTATTAAAAAAAGTTCGGAAGTAAATACATTGATTTAGGATTTAAGTACCATCAGATTAAAAACAAAACAAAGCAATTACAACAGTAAGAACCAAAAGTATTTAAAATGATTACAAACGTTCCAATAAAGATGACTGCGGTCATCACTTATAGAACAAAAAGCTGACATATCGTTTCTCCATCCTCTCCTCATGCACACACACACACACACAATCACAAACACACACAAACACACACACACACACACTTAAACACAAACACACGCACGCACGCAGCACGCACACTTTCAGATCACTGACACATAACAGTCACTGTACACTGGTACCTAACAATTGTTTAGGCAGACTAAGAATGACTGTCTGTTCCTATGTGTGTTGGGATCATTTTCTAGCATAGTACCTTTCATGTCTGGCATTGTCTTCAAGGTCGTTGCTTTTCAATGTTAAAAAAAAACTGAGGTGTGAGAGTGAGAACAAGGAGTTATTTTTGCTATTTTTCCATCCCTCCTATCGTCAGTCCTTCTTATCTTATCTATCTATCTATTATCTATCTATCTATCTATATATCTATCTATAGTATCTATCTATCTAGCTATCTATCTATCTATCTATCTATATATTTATTCTAATCTATATCTCTGTGTGTGATTGTGTGTCTGCCTATCTATCAAAATGTTCTAATCTCTCTTCCACCTAAGCTATATTTATTATCTATGCCTATGTCTGTCTCTCTATCTCTATCTTTCACTATCTTTCAAATCTATTATGTATCTGCTGATCTACTTATTTTTCTGCCTACTGCTATACATATTGTCTATCTGTCTACTATATCTGTATATCTATTTGCTATCTTTTGTTTGACTTTATCTATCAAAGAGAAAGATAGGAGAGAGAGGGAGTTAGACATAGACAGAAGATACAAAGAAAGAGTGATAAAGAGGGAATAATGAATAGGGACATAAATTACCTTACCATTTCTTTATCTTACAGTAGCGCTGAATAATACCCTGTGCTTTTTATTTTCTTCGTTTTCTACTTCAAAAGGACAGATAAAAAGACTAGGCTTGGCCTAAACCATTTCCATGCCATTGTTTACTCAACGGTGTTGTGGATAAAATGGTGAGCGAAGAGACTAATTGAGTTGGCTGACACCACTCTGTTGTCATCAAAAAGAGTTAATTCAAATTCACTATCACAGCTGATCATTAACCCCTTTTCTTGATATTTCTGGTCTCTCTGGATGCCTTTCCTCTTTTTATCTCTTAAAATGATTGTTCATTTTCTTCATGTATGTAATTTTCTTCCTATTGTAATTTTTTCTAAATTTTGTAGTTTTCTTCCTGTATATAAGATTTTCTTCCCGTATTCTATAGTTTTCTTCTGTATTATAACTTTCTTCCAGTACTTTAACTGTGATGAAAACAAATCTCCCAGACCTGCTTCTGACTTGCTTACTCAGTTTTGATCATTAGACACAGAGAATAAAGTACAAATTTGAAAAACAGTAAAGTAAGCCTGCACTAAAGTAATGTTACGAGTTTACAATCCAAGGCTCCTGGCTAAGTTTCTTGAAGTGTTGCATACTTTGCCTTTTAGTGGAATAGTTATGGCAGAAAATTTTTTTGTAAAAGTGCTTCGAACGAAAAATATACGTCAAGTAATAATAATATAATAATAAACAATAATTACATAATAATAAAATGGAATTTATATAGCGCTTATCTTGCAGAGGAACAAATTAAAGCGCTTTCTGAACTCAAGCATTCTTACACAGTCATAAAACAGTATCAATTTAATAGTTCCATCAAGCCCAAATGTGCATACACGGCGCACACAACACACAGACACACACACCCACACACACACACAGGTCACACTACATGGCGGGCTAATAGAATCTTGGCTGTTGAAGGCAGGAAAAGCTATGAGGAGCAGAGAGGACATATTAGTTTGAAATAAATATGTCTTGACGACCTGGATTAAAAGGGTTCATAAGAAGGCTTTTTTTGACGGAGAGATGAGGGGGAGGTCATTTCAGATTCGAGGGACCAGAAGAGAGATAAAGAGCGTTGCCGATGGTGGATTGGTTGAAATCTAGGTATTCGGTAAAGGACAAGGTATCTGCGCAGAGCGGATTTGAGAACGAGAAGGAAGAGTGTACAAGTGACGACATTACTGAGGTAGTGGGTGCAGAGTTTTGTGGAAACATTTTTGTAACAGAGGGTATGATCTTAAAGTTTACTCTCTGGGGCACAGGCAGCAGTGGAGAGATTGCAAATGAGAGGGGTTAATGTGCTCAGATTTTTTTCTTTCTGAGGATTAATCAGGCTGCAGCGTTTTGTATACGTTGAAGGGATAGGGTTTGATGATTGCCGGAGGCAGCCACAGAGACTTGCAATAGTCCTGAGTGAAGATTGAGAGACCTTAACAAGTTTTGTGTTGCAATTTTTTTTTCTGTTGGACAGGTACTTTGAATTGCACTTATTACGCAGTAATTGATTAGCAGGACTGGCTGGTGCTGGCGTGCATGAATTTTTGCATAGAGGAGTGTGTTGTCCATATTGACCCCTAGAACTTCACTGCATTGGATAGAGGGATGTGCATTGCAAGTTGAAGAGAGTTTGCGTTTGGTCCCTGCATGCATGGCTTCCATTTTATCTGCATTTAGCTGTGTAAACCTGTTTCTGTATCATCCAATTTGGATATACTGAAAGCAGTGGGCCATATTTGTCAATGTGAGAAGCAGTTTTTCAGGAGTATCGCTGCTCTTAGAATCTGAAAGTTATCTGCATGAAAATGATGGTTTGATTGATGGCGGTTTATTATATGTAACTGTGGAGCAGGTAGAGGGTGAAAAGAACAGGGCCCAGAAACAGATCCCGTTGGAACTCCACATTCCCGTTGGCAGGCACTGACTGAATTTGTTTACTGCAACTGTCTGGAATCGAGTCAGTAAGGTATGAACTAAACCTGGTGAGGCTGTGCTAGTAGTAACACCCAATTGTTTTTTGAAGACGGGAGAGAGATAGAGTGGTCAAAGTGTTCAAGGCTGCAGATAAGTCGTAGAGTGAGTAAGAGGGTAGAGATTTCCCGAGTCAGAAGCGATGTGAAGTGTGTTAGTTGTCAAAAGGGTTAGTTTCGTGCTGTGGTTTGACGCGAATAGGTCAGTGAAACGCAGGAAGGAGACTGTTGGAGAAAGGTGGTGGTTGAGCTGTTTTAGTAGAATGCTTTTTCAAGGACTTTAGAGATAAAAAGATAAGCGTTGGAAACAGGTATATAGTTCTTCAGAATGTTAGGGTCAAGTCATGCTTTTTTGAGTAGAGGTGTGACTATAAAGCAGTTTTAGAGTGAAGGAACATTTCCAGAGACAAGATAAGTTTACTATTTTCGTGATAGTGGGAATAAAGTTTGTGGCAGGCACTGTGCGAAAAGAGAAGGAAGGTTTGGGGTCAAGATTCACATGATTTTATATTCATTCCTTTCAAAAAATATCTCGATTTTCTTTCTCGCTTGGCTGGTATTGAAAAGAACAGGAGAGAGTGCCAGAAATTAGAGGATCGAAATTGCAGGCTGGAAAGGAGTTGATCCAAAGGTAGTTAGTAGAGCGGAATGTTTACGAATTTTGTCAGAAAAAGGAAAGAGTAAATAGACGAAGTTCAGAAGTGGTTGTAGATAGAAGCAGGATGCTAGCCTTCGCAGATTCCAAGAAGAGTGGATATGAGGGAAAAAGAGAGATTTCATAGTTGTGGCATCAAGAACTTGAAGAACGTAATACTTTGTTTTGCTGAGTGGATTAGGGTTTTAACTTTGTTGATTTGTTTACGAAGAAGCTTTTTGTTTATTGCAGTTTTTGTTTTTCGCCATTGCCGTTTTAGTTGTCGGGTTCCGTTTGCGTTTTGCGACCAGGATGTCATGGTGTGTTCCATGGTGCACAGTGCTATCAGGCAGGTGATGGTCAGTCAGTAGGAGGTGTTGATGCTCTTCACAGAGTTCGGCTGAGGACGGTATTTGTTAGAGTTTAGAAGGGTCAGTATGGTCAGGCGTTTGTGTTAGACGTTCAGCAGCTTGGGAAAGAAAAGGTTGAGGTTGAATACGGGTAATGCGCTTTATTCTTTCTGTTAGGTTTTGCAATGTTTAGGGAGAAAAGAATGGTCTAGATTTTGTTCGGAGATCGGTTTCGTCAGTGACAGATAAGACTGAGCATTGACTATAGACATTGTGAAACATCAGTGAGAAGCCAGTCTAAACTGTGACCAGATCTGTGTGTTGTTCGTTTTACGGCTGGGAAAAAGAGTTTTTTTTTTGGTTAGGACAAAAGAAAGAGAAAGACGCTTAACATCAGGAGAAGACTGGTTGTCAAAGTGAAGTAAAGTCACCCAAGAATGTTAAGTTTCTTGGAGAGAGGATGAATGGTCAAGAGTTGATCGTAACTCTTGGTGGTAAATCGAAGAGTACCAGTTGTTTCTACGGTTGGGAGTGTGGACGGTAAAGGCAACATAAGAATCAGAGTGGACAGGTAAGGTGAGGTTGAGTTCACAGACTTCGTAAGATTCCGGTGAAAAAGGAAGGGGTGTGACTGATAGAAGAAAGTTGGATGCAGAGTATCTTTGTAGACGATGGCTATGCCACCTCCAGGGTGAGTCGGGGGAAAGAAAGTGTTTTGTAGCCAGGTAGTGTCAGCTGTTTTATCTTTGGTTTGTGACCCATTGAGTTTTAGCCTAGTTTCAGTGAGAAAGGGTTAGATCTATGTTATGTTCAGAAAGGAGTCAGAAATTAAGTACGGCTTTGCCATCCGGACAGACAGATTTGGGCGTTGAGAAGACACATGTGGAGAAGGTTTGAGGGAGGCAAAGAAGTTGAAGATGACAGTGGTGATTGGACTATGACTATTAGAGGAAGAGGGTGATGGTGGTTGGAGATATGTGCAGTGAGACGAGTAGACAAGGGTTTTTGGATGGCTGGGTCAGTCAGGCGGGATTTATAGTTTCATGAAAATCATTACTCACATCAGGGACAGAACCCTTACGAGTCACAGACAAAGGATGATTACCATCTGGAGGACAATACGGATGACGCAGTTGCTTTGGCTGGTGTGACAATTGTTGTGGTAGTGACGTCAGAAGTGAGGAGGGAGGCAAGATGTCGGGAGCACGTGCAGTCGTTGACGTATGCACGCAGTGTTCCCCGCCTCCTGGTTTTCCAGCGGATGTATTCCAAGTTTTAAATATGCTGTTTGAGTTTATTTGCATTTGGTGAAACCCACTTGAGGAAAGCTTTTAAGTCTATAACAGTTAATGTCATTGCGTGGAATGACAATGTGGGCATAGTTGTTGGTGGGGGCGGTTTTGAGTCGTGAATCACGTGCAAATGTGCACGCTGCGGCGGGTCACAGTAAACAGGGTCACAAAGACCCAACGCAATCCGTAAACACAATTCATAGTGTCAATGAAATTTCGAAAACGATATAAAATAAAGAAGATAACAAATTGAAATATGTCAAAAGTCAAATCATATCAAAGAAAACTGTTCTTATCGCACATTCTGGATTTTGCTAGGAACAATGACACAAACTGTTCCTGGAAGGATGAGGGAAACACACAATCCCACCACTCAAAACAGAGAGCACACACACCATGCAGCCGCCAGGCGCAAGGTGATCATGGAGTTACTGTGTCATCAGCAAATCTGAGGTTATGATGTTTCTGCACTAATGCCCATATCAACGCAGTACGCTTTTACTAGTGATCATTTCTGTAAATATGCGGGAAACATGCGGGGAATAATATGCAATCTGCTTAAAGTTATTATGTGCCCTGCCTCAGGATCCTGATGTTTACCAGGCAGATCAAGAAAGAGTGGAAAATCATACAGGATGAGGTGCAACCCTTCTTGGTGACTATACTGATTGCTATGGAGAGGAGCAAGTGGTTGTCATATCAGAACAAGGGTAACAGGCCATAAACAAGGGAAGCCTGTATCTCCTGGTCTGTTTGGTTCTGCGTCGACGACAGCTGTGATGTGGGCGGATGACCAGCCCAGTACATACTACAGCTTTTTCCCTTTTTATTAAGGTGCAATGCTGTAGCATGCAAAAAGCATGACCTTGACCTAACATTCTGAAGAATTACAGAACTTTTTCCAACCTACCTTTTATCTCTAAAGTCCTTGAAAAAGGGTCAACCACCTTCTCTTCCAACAGTCTTCTTCCTGCGTTTTCAATCTGCCTATCGTGCTTAAACACACTCTGAAACACCCTAGTCACACCTTAAACACGCTTCTAATTGCTTCTGGGGAAATATCTCCCTTCTAACTCTACTCGGATTATCTGCAGCACTCGTCACTATTGACCACTCTATTCTTCTTCCCCGTCTGCAAGATAGTTTGGTGTTTCTGGTACAGCCCTCACCTGGTTTAGCTCATACTGAATGACGATTCCAGACAGTCACAGTAAAACAAGATTTCAGTCATTACCTGCCAGCTGGATATGTGGGTCACACAGGGATCTGTTCTGGGCCTAGTTCTTTTCACTCTCTACACCGCTCCTCTGTCACATATTATTAACCGCCATCAGATCAAGCATCACTTTTATGCAGAGACTCTCAGATTCTAAGCAGCGACAATCCTGAAATCTGCCTTCTCTCTTGATAAATATAGCCTACTGCTTTCAAGAGATCCAAAACTAGGATGATAGAGAACAAGTTACAACTAAACGCTGATTAAAACTGAAGCTATGCTTGTAGGGACCAAACCCACACTCTCTTCCATTACAACGGCTTCAAATAGAATTTGGCAACGCATCAGTCCCTCTATCACTGCTGTGAAAGATCTAGGGGTCATTTTGGACAACGCACTCTCTATGCAAAAATTCATCACCCGACCTGCCAGTCCTTGTACTATCAATTGCGCGTATTAGTGCCAATTCGAAAGTACCTGTCACAGACGCAGCATCCAATCTCTCATTCTTTCACGTTCGGGACTATTGCATTCTCTTTGTATGGTCTTCCAGCTTAAGCTATCCACTCCTTCAACGTATTTATAAACTCTGCAGCTCGACTAGTTCTCAGAAAGAAAAAATCGAGACATTATCCCTCTCTTGCGATCTCTCCACTGGCTGCCTTTGCCACAAAGAATTAAACATATAAGTTCTTTACCCTATGTTACGAAATTGTCTCACAAACAAGCACTCTTCCTACCTCTGTGAATGTCTTCACCTGTACACTCCTTCTCGTTCCCTTTGCTCTGCTGAGATTCCTTGTGCTTTCGAATACTAGATTCAGCCTGTCACTTTTGGCCTTCGCTTTTCTCTGTTTTGGTTCCATCGATTTGAATGGCCTCTCCTATCTCTCTTCCCAAAGGCCTAGTGTGCACTTTTAAATCCCGGCCTAAAGACCAATATTTTTTCAAACTAAGATTTTCCTTCTCCTGTTTCTTTTCATAGCTATCCCTGCCTTTTCTACAGCCAAAATATTCCATTACCCTGCCAAAGTGTATAACTCTGTGTGTGTGTGGCTATGTGGTGTATGTGTGGTGTTTGTGTAGTGTGTGTTGTGTGTGTGTGTGTGTGTTGTGTGTGCATTGGATTGTTAGAACTATTACTTGCTATTGTTGTATGACTTTGTAAGAATGAGTTGAGTGCAAGCGCTTTGATTTGTATGTGCAAGGTACAGCGCGATATAAATTCCATTTATTCTCTATTATATTTTTTTATTATAATTATTATTATTATTATTATTTCACAGTATGGGGAAGAATTCTCTTCAGAGTCGATGCAGGGGGACAACACTCATCTATCATTCATCTGCTCCCATAACCCCTTCAGGGTCATAGGGGCACTGCAGTGATGAAACGTTGCCACAGTTGCTTCCATTTTGCGGTGGTTGTGGGCAAGTGCCTTTGGTGTGGTAGAAGCTCTTGCGGTCATCTCAGGTTTCCTGGTGATGTTGACTCCAATTTCTTCTTTGGCTGCCTCGCCTATTTTTCCCCTGCACTTCTTTGCAGTATGGTCTTGGAGAGCCAATCTCATTCTTGTCACACGTCCACAAAAAGCCACTCTGATAGGGAAACAAACACAGTTTCTGACAAAATTAAGGGTGGCCGATGCTCTTCTGTGGCGACGGCTCTTCCCCAGGGAGAGCAGCCCGAAATTCATCAGAGAAATCTGGTGACTTAAAGTTGGTATATACTAAAATATATAACCCTGGCATAATATTTTTATATCAAAGAACTTACTTTGCTTCGCCATTCTAATCAGATGATATGGTTTTATGATTTTGCATTAAGAATAGCCAGATGTGGGAGATTTTCAGTTTAAATATAAATTGAACACATTCCTGGCCTGATATTTTGTTTGCTTGAAGTAGTCAGGAGTATTCCAAGGATCAGAGGTTGCTTTCTCGATTTGATTATTATTATTTTTATTTCTCTGTTTCTTTGTTTGTTTTTGCTGTTTGGTTTTTTGTTTGTTGAATTTTAGTGTTGTTGTTTTTTCAGGTTGCCTTCATGTTTTCATTGCCAGTCAATCTATTGTGACAAATCCACTCATAACACAGGATTGTCATGTCGAATCTCCAGAGCCAATCGTCACAATGAGCTTATGATAGTTAGGTTGCCTGAAGTAATTCCACCAGAATGAGCTCGCACTGCTGCAGTTACTTTGGTTGTATTGACATGGTGCAGGTTTGTTCGAAAGGGGAAATCTGATTAATCCGATATTAATTATGACATCAGCTAGTCGTTGAATTCAATCTGAGAAAGATGCCCAACTGTAGTATCAAGCTTCATGAGGAGCTTTCCAACGATGCTATCCATGATTATCCAGACCGAGAGGGCATGACATGAACTCACACATGTACAGTATGGTGCAAAAAAAACAAAACAAGTTACCCATAAGTATTCATATCAGCAGGGGAACAGCTGTCAATTCAATGCTTGTATTGTCAATTGATTATGATGGTGATATCACAATGATATGTAAGAGATGTGCAAGCATTGAGACTGCTCTATGCTTTCTTTCGTGATACATCCTGACAAGACGGCCTGCTGAAAACAAACAACTGCAATGACAATTAGCTCAACACTCTAAATATCACAATACTTAAGTAAAATTATAATTCTAATGCTGTGGTATTGTGGAGGTTTTCCATTGAGACTACACCACATGTCACTCTGGAAGCCATCCAGGATCTTTATAATCCCTTTGGCTCTCACAGGATTTGAATCATCAGTCTTTCACTGCACCACAATGACAGCTGTGTGATTTCTGGACTGAGTGCCTTTCCAGATTATGCGCTATATTATTGAGCCATTTAAGATGCTGGCACATTACATTGGCATAATGTCAATCACAGACTGTTAAGTATGATATGAAAACAGATAGTATTATCTTGTAACTGCTTGTGCCTAATTTTTTCCATGATTAAAGTCATAGAAAAAGTGTATTTATAACATCATCTAGACAAAACTCCCATCAAATGTATTCAAACTGATACTGTACTATTTGCTATGACTGAATGAAGGTGTTTTTTTTCTTTCGAATTGAAATAATGAAAATTAGACCTGGAAAATTGTCTGAGGACACTAAGCAAATATGGGAATGACCATGTCCTTTTTTTCTCCAAGCAGGTTGGTTACTATCACTCAGTCTGTCATGTCTACGGTGTATGGATTGTGGTCTAGCTAGTCTTCAATTGTTCTGAGTTGCTCTGGCAGTGTAATCCCTTCTGTACCGTTCCTCTGGAAGTGTGTGTGCCCCTTGTCTGTCGTCACTTGGAGTGTTTTCTTGCTACTATGGGATTTTGATTGTTTCTTTTTGGCATGTATGCCAAACTGACAAGTAATTTTTACTGAGATCCATCTCTAAGCTGTAAATTTCCTTGCAAAGCCATCTGTCCAGCCTATTCCACAGAAATAGACAAGAAACTGGACGGGGGGTCACTACCAGAGGCATGACTTCTGATTTTGAATACTCTAACAAGATCTTATTGTTGCATGTTTCTTTAGAGTACAAAGGGCTAGTCAGCAAGGTCAATGACTATCTCTCGGCTTTCCTTCACTTTAAAAAAAAAAAGTAAGATTGATGCCTTTTTTTTAATCTTGCTCCAAGTTAATCTATATTCTTTTCAATTTCTGTCAATGCTGTATAAGTCTGTTAGAACTAGTTCCTTTATCTTCATTTAGTTTGTAAGACCTCTTTGTTTCCTCCACGTTTCCTTCATTTTCAATCATATCACTAAGAATCCTGAAATGTTGTTATCTATATCTTTTATCCTCACATCAATGGTGGTTTTAGGGCAAGAGGAGTGTGTCTGTGTTAGTTTGCATATGTACAAATTGATATATAGATAGAATTTCCTGCAGCTACATAACTTTGTGCACAACAAATTCCCCATGCTCCAGGCCAAGTTGGAAGTTATCTGGTCACCCAACATCAGGGGACCCCTTGCTCCCCTCACTGTCCCACTGCACAACAATGTAAACCAGAAGCAAAAGTACAATTCATCAAAGGGACAGGAACAATATAGCCAGCTTCTGCCTGTTGTGTGCAGTCACAACTGCTTCTCTGACAAGGCTAGACTAGGATACTTTTCCTGTTTTGGCAACACTTCACAACTAAAATTTAAACCCAAAACTTTGGTAGTATTCTCCACAAGGTAAAAAAATGCATCAAACTAACTTGTAACAGTATCCTTCAGGCACTTCTGGACCTGCTTTTGTGTGACGTTTCTGCCCTCCTCTTAGACTTTTGTTTTACCACTAATTGTTACACTTTTATACGCTTTTGGAAGCTAGTTTGAATTCACCAACCTCTGAAGTCTAGTAGAAATAGAACAATAAAGTTTGTCAATTGGGAAAAAATATCTCTATGATATGACAGGACAGAATCCTACATGATTAAATTTTGATTGCCTTAGTTTGACTGTAATTATTCTTACAGCATGGCAAGGTATCCATTCAAAGCTTATATTGTTGTTAACATCATATTATTCTTTGAATTTAATACAAAATATCATCACTGTCGCGTAAGATTTATGGCTTTTGTGCTGGTGGACTGTCAGGGAGGAGAAAACTATATGGCAAAGAAAGTCACTCTTCTTTTTCTGTAGGCCTTTGCTATCCATCTCTTCCTATAGTTTCTTTCTTCTTCACTATTACCATTAGTGTCCCAAACTGTACCATCACTCAAATTCTAAAAACATTTTTCAGTGCCACTAGATTTTAGCCACTATGCTCAGCAGTGCATCATTACTTTTGTAACTCTGCTCTTGTTTGTCTCTGTTCCCCCACCCACCACCCACCCCGCACCCTGTGAGATGCTGACCTGCCAGCCTTTTTCTATCTCTCTCTTTCTTTCTACCTTGTTCCTTTTCTTCTGGCACAACTTCGTGTCTTTTTTTTGCTTCTTGGTCCAATTCCTGCTTTTTTCCCAGAAATAATTAAAAAAGATAACACTTCTCACCAAGCCAATAGTTACATGTGCTGGACCTACTTGTCAGGCGTTTAAGCGGCACCTTAAACAATTTTCGCTCATAATGACGGGCTACGCTAGTTGCTGTCTGAGGAGTCAAAAAAGAAGAACCATCCCATCCAAACCCATTCCTTATCACAGCATACACGCACACACACAAACCACACCACTTTGCCCTTATTAAACCATCTTAAATACATCAAATCATAGCATTACACACAAAGTATGTTCATTTTGACCCCATTCATATTGGGGAACACCAAACTAACTTATGTTACTGACTTGTACAGATTATATACAATCTGCATAAACTTTGTTCCACAACACTCCATACTGTTAATAACACAAACATCACACTGTAATATAGCAGTTACAATTGCTTTCACGATCAAATAACACTTATTCTGACTTTTTGTTTGTACCATCACAATTCCCTTACTTCCTCCTGTTGTCCCATAATCTCCTCCCTCCCTCCCCACCACCTCCCCCACCCCCCCCATGACCTTTTCTTCTCTTCTTCCCCTCTGCTGCATTTGACAAAAAACAGCTTAGGCAGTTAAGGCACGAGCGATTCCTCAGGAGGACATTGCAAAGAGGGAGGACCAAATTCTACTTCATGTTCCCATCATTTAGCGGTCTGGCTCTTGTTTTCTGTTCCCATGTGTAGCTGAAATTTGGTCCAGGCAATGGACATTACTTCTCATTTGGTTTCCGCCAGCGGTCATGTAAAATGATCATGGCGAAAAGGGGGGGAAATGGGTGGATTACCAAGGGAGATTGGTAAAAAAATGAAGTAGGCAGTGCATGAAAGTGAAAAGTTGTATATTTTGTAAATACATTGTCTTTTACTTATCATGGAATGTGTTTTTGATAGGAACTTTAAATTGCTTTCAAAAATAGACTGCTAATTGCACGTTGCTAGATTTTCCTGAAGTATATAATTTTTTTTTTTCAAACTCAATTTACAAGAAACATTAATATTTTGCCATCAAAAAACATGTTCCTGATGTGTGGCTCCTCACTTGCATGAGCCAAATATAATTATGTACAATTGCTGACCATTTTTCATATCCGGCCCAATCAGGGTTTAAACGTAGTAACATGATGAGAAATGCTAGCAAAAACTTCTCTTAGCTGCTTTTGATAATACCTAATGCATTTTGAAAAGCAAAACTCTATCCTTTCATTATTCAGCTCAAGATTTGCATCGTAATTAACAAACCTGAGAAATCAATGCGCCAATTCAAACTTTTGCAAAACTTGATGTGTAAAAAGGTGTTTAAAAATGACTGCATGAAATGAAAAGTTGGGCATGAAAAAAGATCAGAAAAGGGTGGAGTTGCAAACCAAGGTGGGCAAAGTCTTGCTAACATGAACGATGAAAAGGAAATGCATGGATTTAAATCATAAAGGAAAGAAGGGTAGGAGTGAGATAAATGAAGAAGAGTCTGGCAGTTTCTTTTTTTTTCTTTCTTACTCTTTACGTTAACCATGAGCCCCCCTCACCCCCTATTTTGCAGTGTGAGTTAATTAGCCTATGGTGGATACTCATTCCCAAATTTAAGAGCAAGGCTGCTGATGAACCTCGTAGGACAGACTGTCCCTGTTTTGGGGTAGGAAGCAAAGGAGATATTACAGGAAGACTGAAAAGGGTGAGATGAGATGGGTTGTAGGGTTTATAATCTCTCTGATACTGTATTTTTATGGAAGCTCTCTTTAATATTTCTGCTTTACATGATTATTTTATCAACATGAAAAATACCAAATAATTAGTGGCAGATTTACTCCTTCAACATTTCAAAGCCTGGTTGCGTGAGCTTGGGGACAGAATTCTTGTCTAAGTTTATTCCAATTCCAGCTCCCCTTGTTTTTCCTAATTCCAATCATTGCAAATTCCGCAACATTTGTCAACGCCACCATAATTAGAGAGTAAAGGCCAGACGTTAAGGTCTTATAACGTATCTCACTATTCTAGCTGCCTCAGAAAAATAGTACTGGAAGATGATTTGCAAATATGTATCATGTTTCTTAGGAAACCAATAATAATTCTCACTTCTTAAAATGGTATGCTTTATACTTGGGTATTCTACCGTTAACCAGTTTATAAGTATTCATAACAATTTAGTCCTGCAGTTTTTTGATAAAGGTTATTAGATTAATCTAGTTATATATTTTGATATTATCTAAAGCTTTTGATTTGAGTATGGAAGCAAGGATTTTCTGGCAAAACTCGAATATGTGGAATAACAGGTAATTGTTATATGGTTTGAAGGTATTTGTCAGAACTAGATCATTTGGAAATCAATTTAAAAGTTCATGTTGTCTTTTTGTACATTCAGGTCAAGGTAAATTCTGTTACACCATAAAGATTAAATCACCAACTTGCATAGTAATACACAGAGTGCAAGGTTTGACAGGATCTTCCAATAGCAGTGTTTTTGAGTATTTTGTATCAGAGGGGTTTGTCAGATGATTACAATCGTTTAATATATAGAGACAGGCTGAACGAGACAGGTGCGATTAAAAACTGTACCAGTGGATGTAGACTCTCAGCAGTATTGCATTTGGAAAGTAGACAGGTTGTGTTCTGTTATCAAGAAATTCATAATCCATAGAATTAGTTAGGGCGACATCAGAGAAAGCAGTTTTCAGGCCAGAAGATGGGATTGAAAGGTGTCAAAAATGGCAGAATCAACAAAAGAATATGCACAGGTGATAAAGTCGATTCAGTAAGATGATAGTAATCATCATTATTTGCTACTGAATTG
The DNA here is from genome assembly GCA_028751875.1 of Rapana venosa. NCBI lineage: Eukaryota > Metazoa > Mollusca > Gastropoda > Neogastropoda > Muricidae > Rapana > Rapana venosa. The sequence goes on along the minus strand of CM054135.1, from coordinate 33,440,127 downwards.
TTTTATATGCAAACTAGTAAGGATCTAATGAGGATGGTGTGCACAGGGGATCGTTTCAGTACATTGCATTCAAAACATTATATTAACCGTATACATAAACCCATCACTTTTTATGCAGGATGACTCTCAGATTCTAAAGCAGTGACCTACTCCTGATAATCTGCCTTCTCTCTTGGATAAATATGCTACTGCCTTCAAGATAATCCAAATCTGGATGACGGAGACAAGTCTACAACTAAACGCTGATAAAGCTGATGCCATGCTTGGTAGGGACCAAACACAAACTCTCTTCATTACAACAAGCTTCAATACAACTTGGCAATGCTGTAATTTATTCTAGGGGCCCCATTATTTGACAACACACTCTCTATGCAAAATTCTCAATCACCCAGACCTGCCAGTCCTGCTCTATCAATCACGGCGTATTAGTGCAATACGAAAGTACTGCCCACATACGCAACATTCAAACTCGTGGCATCTCTCATTCTTTCACGTCTGGACTATTGCAATTCTCTTTTGTCTGGTCTGCCTAGCATCATCTATCCACTCCCTTCAACGTATTCAAAACTCTGCAGCTCGACTGTCCTCAGAAAGAAAAAATACTTGAAGCACATTATCCTCTCATGCGATCTATCCCACTGGCTGCCTCATGCACAAAGAAATAAACTATAAGATCAGTATCTCTGTTATAATTGTCTCCACAAAAACAGCACCCCCCCTCCTTACCAGTCTGTGAAATATCTCACCTGTACGCCCCTCTCGTCCCTTCGCTCTGTTGCAGATTCCTTTTGCTTACAAACACCTAGATTCAGCCAGTTCCACTATTTGGACGTTGCTCTTTTCTCTGTTTTAGGGTTCCACTCGATTTGGTAATGCCTCCCTATCTTCTTTTCGCCAAAGACCTTCTTTTGACACTTGTAAACTGGCTCAAGACATATTTTTTTGCAAACCTAGAATTTCCTCTCCTGTTTTCATTTCATGCTATCCCTGCTTTCAAGCCCAAAAATTCCATCACCCTGCCAAAGTGTATAACGTGTGTCGTGTGTGTGTGTGTGTGTGCATTTGGACTTGTTAGAACTTATTACTTGCTATTGGTTTGCTATGACTGTGTTAAGAAGAGTTGAGTGCAAGCGCTTTGATTTGTCTGTGCAAGATACAGCGTCTATTTACATTCCATTTATTATTATTATCATTATTAAAACATTTATAATATAGGAGTCAATTCCACAGGCTGTAATCATTTAAGAGATGTGGCGTTGCTATTTTTAAGACTGGAACGATGACTTGTTGTTTTTTTTCTTATTGGACTGGAGGAGTACACAGTAGGTTGAAACAATTGATTATTCAATGTTACCATCTCAAAAAATAAAAGTTTTCTTTTGACAAAGAGGGGAGTGTGAAGGCGTGGAAAAAAATATTTAAGAACACGAGAATGCGAGGTGTTTTCAAACACAGAAATGGAAAAAGGAGAGAGAGGGGTGGGAGTTACTATACATGTGCCTGGGTGTGTGTTCATACAATAAAACCATATATAGAAGACTTTAAACACTTTTCCTTTCCAAGAGTGCAGCTGCACTATAATCTGTGTTTTTTTTTTTTTTTTTTAAAATAAATCCCCCCCAGCCTACAGTTGCTGAGTGCAGAGCTGCCATGGGTCTTATATTATTGTTCATTTTTTAAATTTTATGTAAAGCACATTTCTTATATTGTGTAGTCGAATAACTTCTAGTGTGTGTGTGCATTAAGATCTATTCTGCATTTTTTTTTTTTTAAAATCTATGTTTTAATTGGTGTGATAATAACGTAATTGGTTTAGTTCAGTGGTGACTGGACTGCTGAACTTATGATTCTTACTCAATACAATGCAAATTACAATACAATCTACAAAATTCATGCATAAATCACAAATCAACAAGAGACAGACTTAGGTTACTATTGAGTTTTATCCAACGTTGTATCCAGTGATAATAAATAATTATCTACTCAATCCAATGTAACTGTTACAATGATGGTTATTGAATATTATTAAATAGAAACACTTTTTTCGTCTACCCAGTAAGTTCCTGCAACTTATATCACTACTTTATACATATGACATAATATTGGAACTTCACCCTGTGGCTCTGATCATTTTCATGTTTACACTGTGGGGTTTCCGTCAGAGTGCTCACAGTGCCAGGATACGACCATTCCTGTGGAACTCCACCCTTTGCTGCTGGTTGACCTCTCAGCTGATTGTATGAACCAAAAGTATTTAAAATGATTACAAACGTTCCAATAAAGATGACTGCGGTCATCACTTATAGAACAAAAAGCTGACATATCGTTTCTCCATCCTCTCCTCATGCACACACACACACACACAATCACAAACACACACAAACACACACACACACACACTTAAACACAAACACACGCACGCACGCAGCACGCACACTTTCAGATCACTGACACATAACAGTCACTGTACACTGGTACCTAACAATTGTTTAGGCAGACTAAGAATGACTGTCTGTTCCTATGTGTGTTGGGATCATTTTCTAGCATAGTACCTTTCATGTCTGGCATTGTCTTCAAGGTCGTTGCTTTTCAATGTTAAAAAAAAACTGAGGTGTGAGAGTGAGAACAAGGAGTTATTTTTGCTATTTTTCCATCCCTCCTATCGTCAGTCCTTCTTATCTTATCTATCTATCTATTATCTATCTATCTATCTATATATCTATCTATAGTATCTATCTATCTAGCTATCTATCTATCTATCTATCTATATATTTATTCTAATCTATATCTCTGTGTGTGATTGTGTGTCTGCCTATCTATCAAAATGTTCTAATCTCTCTTCCACCTAAGCTATATTTATTATCTATGCCTATGTCTGTCTCTCTATCTCTATCTTTCACTATCTTTCAAATCTATTATGTATCTGCTGATCTACTTATTTTTCTGCCTACTGCTATACATATTGTCTATCTGTCTACTATATCTGTATATCTATTTGCTATCTTTTGTTTGACTTTATCTATCAAAGAGAAAGATAGGAGAGAGAGGGAGTTAGACATAGACAGAAGATACAAAGAAAGAGTGATAAAGAGGGAATAATGAATAGGGACATAAATTACCTTACCATTTCTTTATCTTACAGTAGCGCTGAATAATACCCTGTGCTTTTTATTTTCTTCGTTTTCTACTTCAAAAGGACAGATAAAAAGACTAGGCTTGGCCTAAACCATTTCCATGCCATTGTTTACTCAACGGTGTTGTGGATAAAATGGTGAGCGAAGAGACTAATTGAGTTGGCTGACACCACTCTGTTGTCATCAAAAAGAGTTAATTCAAATTCACTATCACAGCTGATCATTAACCCCTTTTCTTGATATTTCTGGTCTCTCTGGATGCCTTTCCTCTTTTTATCTCTTAAAATGATTGTTCATTTTCTTCATGTATGTAATTTTCTTCCTATTGTAATTTTTTCTAAATTTTGTAGTTTTCTTCCTGTATATAAGATTTTCTTCCCGTATTCTATAGTTTTCTTCTGTATTATAACTTTCTTCCAGTACTTTAACTGTGATGAAAACAAATCTCCCAGACCTGCTTCTGACTTGCTTACTCAGTTTTGATCATTAGACACAGAGAATAAAGTACAAATTTGAAAAACAGTAAAGTAAGCCTGCACTAAAGTAATGTTACGAGTTTACAATCCAAGGCTCCTGGCTAAGTTTCTTGAAGTGTTGCATACTTTGCCTTTTAGTGGAATAGTTATGGCAGAAAATTTTTTTGTAAAAGTGCTTCGAACGAAAAATATACGTCAAGTAATAATAATATAATAATAAACAATAATTACATAATAATAAAATGGAATTTATATAGCGCTTATCTTGCAGAGGAACAAATTAAAGCGCTTTCTGAACTCAAGCATTCTTACACAGTCATAAAACAGTATCAATTTAATAGTTCCATCAAGCCCAAATGTGCATACACGGCGCACACAACACACAGACACACACACCCACACACACACACAGGTCACACTACATGGCGGGCTAATAGAATCTTGGCTGTTGAAGGCAGGAAAAGCTATGAGGAGCAGAGAGGACATATTAGTTTGAAATAAATATGTCTTGACGACCTGGATTAAAAGGGTTCATAAGAAGGCTTTTTTTGACGGAGAGATGAGGGGGAGGTCATTTCAGATTCGAGGGACCAGAAGAGAGATAAAGAGCGTTGCCGATGGTGGATTGGTTGAAATCTAGGTATTCGGTAAAGGACAAGGTATCTGCGCAGAGCGGATTTGAGAACGAGAAGGAAGAGTGTACAAGTGACGACATTACTGAGGTAGTGGGTGCAGAGTTTTGTGGAAACATTTTTGTAACAGAGGGTATGATCTTAAAGTTTACTCTCTGGGGCACAGGCAGCAGTGGAGAGATTGCAAATGAGAGGGGTTAATGTGCTCAGATTTTTTTCTTTCTGAGGATTAATCAGGCTGCAGCGTTTTGTATACGTTGAAGGGATAGGGTTTGATGATTGCCGGAGGCAGCCACAGAGACTTGCAATAGTCCTGAGTGAAGATTGAGAGACCTTAACAAGTTTTGTGTTGCAATTTTTTTTTCTGTTGGACAGGTACTTTGAATTGCACTTATTACGCAGTAATTGATTAGCAGGACTGGCTGGTGCTGGCGTGCATGAATTTTTGCATAGAGGAGTGTGTTGTCCATATTGACCCCTAGAACTTCACTGCATTGGATAGAGGGATGTGCATTGCAAGTTGAAGAGAGTTTGCGTTTGGTCCCTGCATGCATGGCTTCCATTTTATCTGCATTTAGCTGTGTAAACCTGTTTCTGTATCATCCAATTTGGATATACTGAAAGCAGTGGGCCATATTTGTCAATGTGAGAAGCAGTTTTTCAGGAGTATCGCTGCTCTTAGAATCTGAAAGTTATCTGCATGAAAATGATGGTTTGATTGATGGCGGTTTATTATATGTAACTGTGGAGCAGGTAGAGGGTGAAAAGAACAGGGCCCAGAAACAGATCCCGTTGGAACTCCACATTCCCGTTGGCAGGCACTGACTGAATTTGTTTACTGCAACTGTCTGGAATCGAGTCAGTAAGGTATGAACTAAACCTGGTGAGGCTGTGCTAGTAGTAACACCCAATTGTTTTTTGAAGACGGGAGAGAGATAGAGTGGTCAAAGTGTTCAAGGCTGCAGATAAGTCGTAGAGTGAGTAAGAGGGTAGAGATTTCCCGAGTCAGAAGCGATGTGAAGTGTGTTAGTTGTCAAAAGGGTTAGTTTCGTGCTGTGGTTTGACGCGAATAGGTCAGTGAAACGCAGGAAGGAGACTGTTGGAGAAAGGTGGTGGTTGAGCTGTTTTAGTAGAATGCTTTTTCAAGGACTTTAGAGATAAAAAGATAAGCGTTGGAAACAGGTATATAGTTCTTCAGAATGTTAGGGTCAAGTCATGCTTTTTTGAGTAGAGGTGTGACTATAAAGCAGTTTTAGAGTGAAGGAACATTTCCAGAGACAAGATAAGTTTACTATTTTCGTGATAGTGGGAATAAAGTTTGTGGCAGGCACTGTGCGAAAAGAGAAGGAAGGTTTGGGGTCAAGATTCACATGATTTTATATTCATTCCTTTCAAAAAATATCTCGATTTTCTTTCTCGCTTGGCTGGTATTGAAAAGAACAGGAGAGAGTGCCAGAAATTAGAGGATCGAAATTGCAGGCTGGAAAGGAGTTGATCCAAAGGTAGTTAGTAGAGCGGAATGTTTACGAATTTTGTCAGAAAAAGGAAAGAGTAAATAGACGAAGTTCAGAAGTGGTTGTAGATAGAAGCAGGATGCTAGCCTTCGCAGATTCCAAGAAGAGTGGATATGAGGGAAAAAGAGAGATTTCATAGTTGTGGCATCAAGAACTTGAAGAACGTAATACTTTGTTTTGCTGAGTGGATTAGGGTTTTAACTTTGTTGATTTGTTTACGAAGAAGCTTTTTGTTTATTGCAGTTTTTGTTTTTCGCCATTGCCGTTTTAGTTGTCGGGTTCCGTTTGCGTTTTGCGACCAGGATGTCATGGTGTGTTCCATGGTGCACAGTGCTATCAGGCAGGTGATGGTCAGTCAGTAGGAGGTGTTGATGCTCTTCACAGAGTTCGGCTGAGGACGGTATTTGTTAGAGTTTAGAAGGGTCAGTATGGTCAGGCGTTTGTGTTAGACGTTCAGCAGCTTGGGAAAGAAAAGGTTGAGGTTGAATACGGGTAATGCGCTTTATTCTTTCTGTTAGGTTTTGCAATGTTTAGGGAGAAAAGAATGGTCTAGATTTTGTTCGGAGATCGGTTTCGTCAGTGACAGATAAGACTGAGCATTGACTATAGACATTGTGAAACATCAGTGAGAAGCCAGTCTAAACTGTGACCAGATCTGTGTGTTGTTCGTTTTACGGCTGGGAAAAAGAGTTTTTTTTTTGGTTAGGACAAAAGAAAGAGAAAGACGCTTAACATCAGGAGAAGACTGGTTGTCAAAGTGAAGTAAAGTCACCCAAGAATGTTAAGTTTCTTGGAGAGAGGATGAATGGTCAAGAGTTGATCGTAACTCTTGGTGGTAAATCGAAGAGTACCAGTTGTTTCTACGGTTGGGAGTGTGGACGGTAAAGGCAACATAAGAATCAGAGTGGACAGGTAAGGTGAGGTTGAGTTCACAGACTTCGTAAGATTCCGGTGAAAAAGGAAGGGGTGTGACTGATAGAAGAAAGTTGGATGCAGAGTATCTTTGTAGACGATGGCTATGCCACCTCCAGGGTGAGTCGGGGGAAAGAAAGTGTTTTGTAGCCAGGTAGTGTCAGCTGTTTTATCTTTGGTTTGTGACCCATTGAGTTTTAGCCTAGTTTCAGTGAGAAAGGGTTAGATCTATGTTATGTTCAGAAAGGAGTCAGAAATTAAGTACGGCTTTGCCATCCGGACAGACAGATTTGGGCGTTGAGAAGACACATGTGGAGAAGGTTTGAGGGAGGCAAAGAAGTTGAAGATGACAGTGGTGATTGGACTATGACTATTAGAGGAAGAGGGTGATGGTGGTTGGAGATATGTGCAGTGAGACGAGTAGACAAGGGTTTTTGGATGGCTGGGTCAGTCAGGCGGGATTTATAGTTTCATGAAAATCATTACTCACATCAGGGACAGAACCCTTACGAGTCACAGACAAAGGATGATTACCATCTGGAGGACAATACGGATGACGCAGTTGCTTTGGCTGGTGTGACAATTGTTGTGGTAGTGACGTCAGAAGTGAGGAGGGAGGCAAGATGTCGGGAGCACGTGCAGTCGTTGACGTATGCACGCAGTGTTCCCCGCCTCCTGGTTTTCCAGCGGATGTATTCCAAGTTTTAAATATGCTGTTTGAGTTTATTTGCATTTGGTGAAACCCACTTGAGGAAAGCTTTTAAGTCTATAACAGTTAATGTCATTGCGTGGAATGACAATGTGGGCATAGTTGTTGGTGGGGGCGGTTTTGAGTCGTGAATCACGTGCAAATGTGCACGCTGCGGCGGGTCACAGTAAACAGGGTCACAAAGACCCAACGCAATCCGTAAACACAATTCATAGTGTCAATGAAATTTCGAAAACGATATAAAATAAAGAAGATAACAAATTGAAATATGTCAAAAGTCAAATCATATCAAAGAAAACTGTTCTTATCGCACATTCTGGATTTTGCTAGGAACAATGACACAAACTGTTCCTGGAAGGATGAGGGAAACACACAATCCCACCACTCAAAACAGAGAGCACACACACCATGCAGCCGCCAGGCGCAAGGTGATCATGGAGTTACTGTGTCATCAGCAAATCTGAGGTTATGATGTTTCTGCACTAATGCCCATATCAACGCAGTACGCTTTTACTAGTGATCATTTCTGTAAATATGCGGGAAACATGCGGGGAATAATATGCAATCTGCTTAAAGTTATTATGTGCCCTGCCTCAGGATCCTGATGTTTACCAGGCAGATCAAGAAAGAGTGGAAAATCATACAGGATGAGGTGCAACCCTTCTTGGTGACTATACTGATTGCTATGGAGAGGAGCAAGTGGTTGTCATATCAGAACAAGGGTAACAGGCCATAAACAAGGGAAGCCTGTATCTCCTGGTCTGTTTGGTTCTGCGTCGACGACAGCTGTGATGTGGGCGGATGACCAGCCCAGTACATACTACAGCTTTTTCCCTTTTTATTAAGGTGCAATGCTGTAGCATGCAAAAAGCATGACCTTGACCTAACATTCTGAAGAATTACAGAACTTTTTCCAACCTACCTTTTATCTCTAAAGTCCTTGAAAAAGGGTCAACCACCTTCTCTTCCAACAGTCTTCTTCCTGCGTTTTCAATCTGCCTATCGTGCTTAAACACACTCTGAAACACCCTAGTCACACCTTAAACACGCTTCTAATTGCTTCTGGGGAAATATCTCCCTTCTAACTCTACTCGGATTATCTGCAGCACTCGTCACTATTGACCACTCTATTCTTCTTCCCCGTCTGCAAGATAGTTTGGTGTTTCTGGTACAGCCCTCACCTGGTTTAGCTCATACTGAATGACGATTCCAGACAGTCACAGTAAAACAAGATTTCAGTCATTACCTGCCAGCTGGATATGTGGGTCACACAGGGATCTGTTCTGGGCCTAGTTCTTTTCACTCTCTACACCGCTCCTCTGTCACATATTATTAACCGCCATCAGATCAAGCATCACTTTTATGCAGAGACTCTCAGATTCTAAGCAGCGACAATCCTGAAATCTGCCTTCTCTCTTGATAAATATAGCCTACTGCTTTCAAGAGATCCAAAACTAGGATGATAGAGAACAAGTTACAACTAAACGCTGATTAAAACTGAAGCTATGCTTGTAGGGACCAAACCCACACTCTCTTCCATTACAACGGCTTCAAATAGAATTTGGCAACGCATCAGTCCCTCTATCACTGCTGTGAAAGATCTAGGGGTCATTTTGGACAACGCACTCTCTATGCAAAAATTCATCACCCGACCTGCCAGTCCTTGTACTATCAATTGCGCGTATTAGTGCCAATTCGAAAGTACCTGTCACAGACGCAGCATCCAATCTCTCATTCTTTCACGTTCGGGACTATTGCATTCTCTTTGTATGGTCTTCCAGCTTAAGCTATCCACTCCTTCAACGTATTTATAAACTCTGCAGCTCGACTAGTTCTCAGAAAGAAAAAATCGAGACATTATCCCTCTCTTGCGATCTCTCCACTGGCTGCCTTTGCCACAAAGAATTAAACATATAAGTTCTTTACCCTATGTTACGAAATTGTCTCACAAACAAGCACTCTTCCTACCTCTGTGAATGTCTTCACCTGTACACTCCTTCTCGTTCCCTTTGCTCTGCTGAGATTCCTTGTGCTTTCGAATACTAGATTCAGCCTGTCACTTTTGGCCTTCGCTTTTCTCTGTTTTGGTTCCATCGATTTGAATGGCCTCTCCTATCTCTCTTCCCAAAGGCCTAGTGTGCACTTTTAAATCCCGGCCTAAAGACCAATATTTTTTCAAACTAAGATTTTCCTTCTCCTGTTTCTTTTCATAGCTATCCCTGCCTTTTCTACAGCCAAAATATTCCATTACCCTGCCAAAGTGTATAACTCTGTGTGTGTGTGGCTATGTGGTGTATGTGTGGTGTTTGTGTAGTGTGTGTTGTGTGTGTGTGTGTGTGTTGTGTGTGCATTGGATTGTTAGAACTATTACTTGCTATTGTTGTATGACTTTGTAAGAATGAGTTGAGTGCAAGCGCTTTGATTTGTATGTGCAAGGTACAGCGCGATATAAATTCCATTTATTCTCTATTATATTTTTTTATTATAATTATTATTATTATTATTATTTCACAGTATGGGGAAGAATTCTCTTCAGAGTCGATGCAGGGGGACAACACTCATCTATCATTCATCTGCTCCCATAACCCCTTCAGGGTCATAGGGGCACTGCAGTGATGAAACGTTGCCACAGTTGCTTCCATTTTGCGGTGGTTGTGGGCAAGTGCCTTTGGTGTGGTAGAAGCTCTTGCGGTCATCTCAGGTTTCCTGGTGATGTTGACTCCAATTTCTTCTTTGGCTGCCTCGCCTATTTTTCCCCTGCACTTCTTTGCAGTATGGTCTTGGAGAGCCAATCTCATTCTTGTCACACGTCCACAAAAAGCCACTCTGATAGGGAAACAAACACAGTTTCTGACAAAATTAAGGGTGGCCGATGCTCTTCTGTGGCGACGGCTCTTCCCCAGGGAGAGCAGCCCGAAATTCATCAGAGAAATCTGGTGACTTAAAGTTGGTATATACTAAAATATATAACCCTGGCATAATATTTTTATATCAAAGAACTTACTTTGCTTCGCCATTCTAATCAGATGATATGGTTTTATGATTTTGCATTAAGAATAGCCAGATGTGGGAGATTTTCAGTTTAAATATAAATTGAACACATTCCTGGCCTGATATTTTGTTTGCTTGAAGTAGTCAGGAGTATTCCAAGGATCAGAGGTTGCTTTCTCGATTTGATTATTATTATTTTTATTTCTCTGTTTCTTTGTTTGTTTTTGCTGTTTGGTTTTTTGTTTGTTGAATTTTAGTGTTGTTGTTTTTTCAGGTTGCCTTCATGTTTTCATTGCCAGTCAATCTATTGTGACAAATCCACTCATAACACAGGATTGTCATGTCGAATCTCCAGAGCCAATCGTCACAATGAGCTTATGATAGTTAGGTTGCCTGAAGTAATTCCACCAGAATGAGCTCGCACTGCTGCAGTTACTTTGGTTGTATTGACATGGTGCAGGTTTGTTCGAAAGGGGAAATCTGATTAATCCGATATTAATTATGACATCAGCTAGTCGTTGAATTCAATCTGAGAAAGATGCCCAACTGTAGTATCAAGCTTCATGAGGAGCTTTCCAACGATGCTATCCATGATTATCCAGACCGAGAGGGCATGACATGAACTCACACATGTACAGTATGGTGCAAAAAAAACAAAACAAGTTACCCATAAGTATTCATATCAGCAGGGGAACAGCTGTCAATTCAATGCTTGTATTGTCAATTGATTATGATGGTGATATCACAATGATATGTAAGAGATGTGCAAGCATTGAGACTGCTCTATGCTTTCTTTCGTGATACATCCTGACAAGACGGCCTGCTGAAAACAAACAACTGCAATGACAATTAGCTCAACACTCTAAATATCACAATACTTAAGTAAAATTATAATTCTAATGCTGTGGTATTGTGGAGGTTTTCCATTGAGACTACACCACATGTCACTCTGGAAGCCATCCAGGATCTTTATAATCCCTTTGGCTCTCACAGGATTTGAATCATCAGTCTTTCACTGCACCACAATGACAGCTGTGTGATTTCTGGACTGAGTGCCTTTCCAGATTATGCGCTATATTATTGAGCCATTTAAGATGCTGGCACATTACATTGGCATAATGTCAATCACAGACTGTTAAGTATGATATGAAAACAGATAGTATTATCTTGTAACTGCTTGTGCCTAATTTTTTCCATGATTAAAGTCATAGAAAAAGTGTATTTATAACATCATCTAGACAAAACTCCCATCAAATGTATTCAAACTGATACTGTACTATTTGCTATGACTGAATGAAGGTGTTTTTTTTCTTTCGAATTGAAATAATGAAAATTAGACCTGGAAAATTGTCTGAGGACACTAAGCAAATATGGGAATGACCATGTCCTTTTTTTCTCCAAGCAGGTTGGTTACTATCACTCAGTCTGTCATGTCTACGGTGTATGGATTGTGGTCTAGCTAGTCTTCAATTGTTCTGAGTTGCTCTGGCAGTGTAATCCCTTCTGTACCGTTCCTCTGGAAGTGTGTGTGCCCCTTGTCTGTCGTCACTTGGAGTGTTTTCTTGCTACTATGGGATTTTGATTGTTTCTTTTTGGCATGTATGCCAAACTGACAAGTAATTTTTACTGAGATCCATCTCTAAGCTGTAAATTTCCTTGCAAAGCCATCTGTCCAGCCTATTCCACAGAAATAGACAAGAAACTGGACGGGGGGTCACTACCAGAGGCATGACTTCTGATTTTGAATACTCTAACAAGATCTTATTGTTGCATGTTTCTTTAGAGTACAAAGGGCTAGTCAGCAAGGTCAATGACTATCTCTCGGCTTTCCTTCACTTTAAAAAAAAAAAGTAAGATTGATGCCTTTTTTTTAATCTTGCTCCAAGTTAATCTATATTCTTTTCAATTTCTGTCAATGCTGTATAAGTCTGTTAGAACTAGTTCCTTTATCTTCATTTAGTTTGTAAGACCTCTTTGTTTCCTCCACGTTTCCTTCATTTTCAATCATATCACTAAGAATCCTGAAATGTTGTTATCTATATCTTTTATCCTCACATCAATGGTGGTTTTAGGGCAAGAGGAGTGTGTCTGTGTTAGTTTGCATATGTACAAATTGATATATAGATAGAATTTCCTGCAGCTACATAACTTTGTGCACAACAAATTCCCCATGCTCCAGGCCAAGTTGGAAGTTATCTGGTCACCCAACATCAGGGGACCCCTTGCTCCCCTCACTGTCCCACTGCACAACAATGTAAACCAGAAGCAAAAGTACAATTCATCAAAGGGACAGGAACAATATAGCCAGCTTCTGCCTGTTGTGTGCAGTCACAACTGCTTCTCTGACAAGGCTAGACTAGGATACTTTTCCTGTTTTGGCAACACTTCACAACTAAAATTTAAACCCAAAACTTTGGTAGTATTCTCCACAAGGTAAAAAAATGCATCAAACTAACTTGTAACAGTATCCTTCAGGCACTTCTGGACCTGCTTTTGTGTGACGTTTCTGCCCTCCTCTTAGACTTTTGTTTTACCACTAATTGTTACACTTTTATACGCTTTTGGAAGCTAGTTTGAATTCACCAACCTCTGAAGTCTAGTAGAAATAGAACAATAAAGTTTGTCAATTGGGAAAAAATATCTCTATGATATGACAGGACAGAATCCTACATGATTAAATTTTGATTGCCTTAGTTTGACTGTAATTATTCTTACAGCATGGCAAGGTATCCATTCAAAGCTTATATTGTTGTTAACATCATATTATTCTTTGAATTTAATACAAAATATCATCACTGTCGCGTAAGATTTATGGCTTTTGTGCTGGTGGACTGTCAGGGAGGAGAAAACTATATGGCAAAGAAAGTCACTCTTCTTTTTCTGTAGGCCTTTGCTATCCATCTCTTCCTATAGTTTCTTTCTTCTTCACTATTACCATTAGTGTCCCAAACTGTACCATCACTCAAATTCTAAAAACATTTTTCAGTGCCACTAGATTTTAGCCACTATGCTCAGCAGTGCATCATTACTTTTGTAACTCTGCTCTTGTTTGTCTCTGTTCCCCCACCCACCACCCACCCCGCACCCTGTGAGATGCTGACCTGCCAGCCTTTTTCTATCTCTCTCTTTCTTTCTACCTTGTTCCTTTTCTTCTGGCACAACTTCGTGTCTTTTTTTTGCTTCTTGGTCCAATTCCTGCTTTTTTCCCAGAAATAATTAAAAAAGATAACACTTCTCACCAAGCCAATAGTTACATGTGCTGGACCTACTTGTCAGGCGTTTAAGCGGCACCTTAAACAATTTTCGCTCATAATGACGGGCTACGCTAGTTGCTGTCTGAGGAGTCAAAAAAGAAGAACCATCCCATCCAAACCCATTCCTTATCACAGCATACACGCACACACACAAACCACACCACTTTGCCCTTATTAAACCATCTTAAATACATCAAATCATAGCATTACACACAAAGTATGTTCATTTTGACCCCATTCATATTGGGGAACACCAAACTAACTTATGTTACTGACTTGTACAGATTATATACAATCTGCATAAACTTTGTTCCACAACACTCCATACTGTTAATAACACAAACATCACACTGTAATATAGCAGTTACAATTGCTTTCACGATCAAATAACACTTATTCTGACTTTTTGTTTGTACCATCACAATTCCCTTACTTCCTCCTGTTGTCCCATAATCTCCTCCCTCCCTCCCCACCACCTCCCCCACCCCCCCCATGACCTTTTCTTCTCTTCTTCCCCTCTGCTGCATTTGACAAAAAACAGCTTAGGCAGTTAAGGCACGAGCGATTCCTCAGGAGGACATTGCAAAGAGGGAGGACCAAATTCTACTTCATGTTCCCATCATTTAGCGGTCTGGCTCTTGTTTTCTGTTCCCATGTGTAGCTGAAATTTGGTCCAGGCAATGGACATTACTTCTCATTTGGTTTCCGCCAGCGGTCATGTAAAATGATCATGGCGAAAAGGGGGGGAAATGGGTGGATTACCAAGGGAGATTGGTAAAAAAATGAAGTAGGCAGTGCATGAAAGTGAAAAGTTGTATATTTTGTAAATACATTGTCTTTTACTTATCATGGAATGTGTTTTTGATAGGAACTTTAAATTGCTTTCAAAAATAGACTGCTAATTGCACGTTGCTAGATTTTCCTGAAGTATATAATTTTTTTTTTTCAAACTCAATTTACAAGAAACATTAATATTTTGCCATCAAAAAACATGTTCCTGATGTGTGGCTCCTCACTTGCATGAGCCAAATATAATTATGTACAATTGCTGACCATTTTTCATATCCGGCCCAATCAGGGTTTAAACGTAGTAACATGATGAGAAATGCTAGCAAAAACTTCTCTTAGCTGCTTTTGATAATACCTAATGCATTTTGAAAAGCAAAACTCTATCCTTTCATTATTCAGCTCAAGATTTGCATCGTAATTAACAAACCTGAGAAATCAATGCGCCAATTCAAACTTTTGCAAAACTTGATGTGTAAAAAGGTGTTTAAAAATGACTGCATGAAATGAAAAGTTGGGCATGAAAAAAGATCAGAAAAGGGTGGAGTTGCAAACCAAGGTGGGCAAAGTCTTGCTAACATGAACGATGAAAAGGAAATGCATGGATTTAAATCATAAAGGAAAGAAGGGTAGGAGTGAGATAAATGAAGAAGAGTCTGGCAGTTTCTTTTTTTTTCTTTCTTACTCTTTACGTTAACCATGAGCCCCCCTCACCCCCTATTTTGCAGTGTGAGTTAATTAGCCTATGGTGGATACTCATTCCCAAATTTAAGAGCAAGGCTGCTGATGAACCTCGTAGGACAGACTGTCCCTGTTTTGGGGTAGGAAGCAAAGGAGATATTACAGGAAGACTGAAAAGGGTGAGATGAGATGGGTTGTAGGGTTTATAATCTCTCTGATACTGTATTTTTATGGAAGCTCTCTTTAATATTTCTGCTTTACATGATTATTTTATCAACATGAAAAATACCAAATAATTAGTGGCAGATTTACTCCTTCAACATTTCAAAGCCTGGTTGCGTGAGCTTGGGGACAGAATTCTTGTCTAAGTTTATTCCAATTCCAGCTCCCCTTGTTTTTCCTAATTCCAATCATTGCAAATTCCGCAACATTTGTCAACGCCACCATAATTAGAGAGTAAAGGCCAGACGTTAAGGTCTTATAACGTATCTCACTATTCTAGCTGCCTCAGAAAAATAGTACTGGAAGATGATTTGCAAATATGTATCATGTTTCTTAGGAAACCAATAATAATTCTCACTTCTTAAAATGGTATGCTTTATACTTGGGTATTCTACCGTTAACCAGTTTATAAGTATTCATAACAATTTAGTCCTGCAGTTTTTTGATAAAGGTTATTAGATTAATCTAGTTATATATTTTGATATTATCTAAAGCTTTTGATTTGAGTATGGAAGCAAGGATTTTCTGGCAAAACTCGAATATGTGGAATAACAGGTAATTGTTATATGGTTTGAAGGTATTTGTCAGAACTAGATCATTTGGAAATCAATTTAAAAGTTCATGTTGTCTTTTTGTACATTCAGGTCAAGGTAAATTCTGTTACACCATAAAGATTAAATCACCAACTTGCATAGTAATACACAGAGTGCAAGGTTTGACAGGATCTTCCAATAGCAGTGTTTTTGAGTATTTTGTATCAGAGGGGTTTGTCAGATGATTACAATCGTTTAATATATAGAGACAGGCTGAACGAGACAGGTGCGATTAAAAACTGTACCAGTGGATGTAGACTCTCAGCAGTATTGCATTTGGAAAGTAGACAGGTTGTGTTCTGTTATCAAGAAATTCATAATCCATAGAATTAGTTAGGGCGACATCAGAGAAAGCAGTTTTCAGGCCAGAAGATGGGATTGAAAGGTGTCAAAAATGGCAGAATCAACAAAAGAATATGCACAGGTGATAAAGTCGATTCAGTAAGATGATAGTAATCATCATTATTTGCTACTGAATTGTTTTATATGCAAACTAGTAAGGATCTAATGAGGATGGTGTGCACAGGGGATCGTTTCAGTACATTGCATTCAAAACATTATATTAACCGTATACATAAACCCATCACTTTTTATGCAGGATGACTCTCAGATTCTAAAGCAGTGACCTACTCCTGATAATCTGCCTTCTCTCTTGGATAAATATGCTACTGCCTTCAAGATAATCCAAATCTGGATGACGGAGACAAGTCTACAACTAAACGCTGATAAAGCTGATGCCATGCTTGGTAGGGACCAAACACAAACTCTCTTCATTACAACAAGCTTCAATACAACTTGGCAATGCTGTAATTTATTCTAGGGGCCCCATTATTTGACAACACACTCTCTATGCAAAATTCTCAATCACCCAGACCTGCCAGTCCTGCTCTATCAATCACGGCGTATTAGTGCAATACGAAAGTACTGCCCACATACGCAACATTCAAACTCGTGGCATCTCTCATTCTTTCACGTCTGGACTATTGCAATTCTCTTTTGTCTGGTCTGCCTAGCATCATCTATCCACTCCCTTCAACGTATTCAAAACTCTGCAGCTCGACTGTCCTCAGAAAGAAAAAATACTTGAAGCACATTATCCTCTCATGCGATCTATCCCACTGGCTGCCTCATGCACAAAGAAATAAACTATAAGATCAGTATCTCTGTTATAATTGTCTCCACAAAAACAGCACCCCCCCTCCTTACCAGTCTGTGAAATATCTCACCTGTACGCCCCTCTCGTCCCTTCGCTCTGTTGCAGATTCCTTTTGCTTACAAACACCTAGATTCAGCCAGTTCCACTATTTGGACGTTGCTCTTTTCTCTGTTTTAGGGTTCCACTCGATTTGGTAATGCCTCCCTATCTTCTTTTCGCCAAAGACCTTCTTTTGACACTTGTAAACTGGCTCAAGACATATTTTTTTGCAAACCTAGAATTTCCTCTCCTGTTTTCATTTCATGCTATCCCTGCTTTCAAGCCCAAAAATTCCATCACCCTGCCAAAGTGTATAACGTGTGTCGTGTGTGTGTGTGTGTGTGCATTTGGACTTGTTAGAACTTATTACTTGCTATTGGTTTGCTATGACTGTGTTAAGAAGAGTTGAGTGCAAGCGCTTTGATTTGTCTGTGCAAGATACAGCGTCTATTTACATTCCATTTATTATTATTATCATTATTAAAACATTTATAATATAGGAGTCAATTCCACAGGCTGTAATCATTTAAGAGATGTGGCGTTGCTATTTTTAAGACTGGAACGATGACTTGTTGTTTTTTTTCTTATTGGACTGGAGGAGTACACAGTAGGTTGAAACAATTGATTATTCAATGTTACCATCTCAAAAAATAAAAGTTTTCTTTTGACAAAGAGGGGAGTGTGAAGGCGTGGAAAAAAATATTTAAGAACACGAGAATGCGAGGTGTTTTCAAACACAGAAATGGAAAAAGGAGAGAGAGGGGTGGGAGTTACTATACATGTGCCTGGGTGTGTGTTCATACAATAAAACCATATATAGAAGACTTTAAACACTTTTCCTTTCCAAGAGTGCAGCTGCACTATAATCTGTGTTTTTTTTTTTTTTTTTTAAAATAAATCCCCCCCAGCCTACAGTTGCTGAGTGCAGAGCTGCCATGGGTCTTATATTATTGTTCATTTTTTAAATTTTATGTAAAGCACATTTCTTATATTGTGTAGTCGAATAACTTCTAGTGTGTGTGTGCATTAAGATCTATTCTGCATTTTTTTTTTTTTAAAATCTATGTTTTAATTGGTGTGATAATAACGTAATTGGTTTAGTTCAGTGGTGACTGGACTGCTGAACTTATGATTCTTACTCAATACAATGCAAATTACAATACAATCTACAAAATTCATGCATAAATCACAAATCAACAAGAGACAGACTTAGGTTACTATTGAGTTTTATCCAACGTTGTATCCAGTGATAATAAATAATTATCTACTCAATCCAATGTAACTGTTACAATGATGGTTATTGAATATTATTAAATAGAAACACTTTTTTCGTCTACCCAGTAAGTTCCTGCAACTTATATCACTACTTTATACATATGACATAAAATTGGAACTTCACCCTGTGGCTCGGCTCATTTTCATGTTAACAGTGGGGGTTTACCGTAGCAGGCTCACAGTGCCAAGGGCTACCCCCCTTTCCCCTTGGCCCCTCCCACCCTTTGCTGCTGGTTGACCCTCTCTCTCAAGTCGCACAGAGTTAGTATGTGGCCAGGCTAAAAGTTCTCATGATCCCTATCGAGAACACTGTCTTCATTGGCAATGTCATATAATGTTGCTTCAGTGGTGAAAGCCTGAGTCCCAAATCCTACTACAAGCATATGACACACACAACAACGACAAACACAGTTCATATGTAAATCAGCTGTGAACGGTGTATGTCAACGTAGCAGCTAAAGACAAGTTAAAATGACGAAGTGAGATTAGAGCAGAAAGGGGGGTGAAAGTTAAAGCAACTGCTGCAGTACATATTCATCCATACCCTGTCCATGGAGATAATTGTGTGGTAAGCATTAATCTGTACCGGGTAGAAAGTGTTAAAGATTTTATCTGGGACAGACAGGGTGTGGTTGGTTGTGTTATCTCTCAATTTCCTGTTTCATCTACATATTCTTTTTCCCTTTAATAGTTACATTTACAGGAAGTGCAAACGTTTAGGTCTTCTTCCAAATTATGTTTCCCAAAGGGTTTATCATGAAACGAGCTGATTTGTATTCTGTATTATTGGAACTAGATCTGTATTATTGCATCTTGAAACTCATTTTCAAATACTCGAAAAAACCAAAACAAAATCCAAGCAGCTTTATCTAAAGGATGAAGCTCTCCTCCATGTGGATCTTGGCAATTAGTTTCCCCTCCAGATGTCTACCAGATATAGCTGCAACATGTATCACAATAGTTTCTTAATCTTTATGTTATTGAGTTAAAAATAGAGTACGATTTCTCCGATTGTTACAAAAATATACCTTTACATTTTGTAATTCTCTCTCACGTTTTCCTAAAACGAGGAGTCCTTCCAGGACCATATGTGATTACCAACAAGACAAAGTCTGTCCCTAAAGAAAATTATAAAATTTTTTGTCTTCATACCTTCAACTTTATCTAGAATTGCAGATAGCCAGTAATAATTACTACGCCATTTTGAAAATGAGCTAAGATTGAAATTGAGAAAAAAAATCCTGGACAGATCTTTAGGGATTGTGAAAAAAGACCTTTGCCACTTGACCTTGAGTGCCCCTCTTTGGGGAAGCCCTCAAAAAGGGCAAGGGTGATTTTATCTCACCCTTGGTGGTACCTTACATGAAACTTTTTTTTGATTTTACAATGCAATGCACCCAAAAATATTTGATATCTTGCAAATATTCTTTTGGCCTATTAAAGCGCCATTAAAAGGTTTTTATAAAAAAAAACAAAAAAATTACCAAGAAATTGATGTTGCACAAAAAACAAATATAAATAAAGAAAATAAACGCCTAGAAATCTTGTAAACTATGTCTGGGGATCCTTTTAAAAGGATGCAAGGAGGTCTAAAGATGAATGCCCCAAAACAGGACTACAAGAGATAAAATTTTCCCCACATGACCAAGTATTAAAATATTCAGAAAATAAATGGGGGGAAAACAGATACGGGTGAACAGCTATAACAGCTAAACTTCTCCTCTTTTTTGAAAATAATTCTTCAAAGTTTAAAACAATTTATCCTTCCGTACTCGCCTTTTCTCGACGGGGGTACCTTTCCCTGGGTGTAAGAAAACCCATGTTTTTGAAAGGTTAAACGGGCTATCCCGTCAGCCCCCTGGGTTTTAAAACACAGTTTTGTTTAAAACCCTTTGACGCTGGGGGCAACAGCAAAGTAAGGCTGTATGACCATGGTTTTCCCACTCATGGAACCCCTTTTACAGATTATCTTTAGTGATGACTAACTCTCGACGGGAGGCTTGACTCGCACAGTCCTTTGGTTTTTCAGCCCGGGGGCTGGTTGACCTTGGAGAACACCCAAACGCTGACTGTCCTTTTCCCCATTTGGGCCCAGAGAGGGGATTACTGTGGGAAAGGCCCCCATAAAACAACTTTCTCCCCGTTTCCAAAACAGCAGCTCCCCCCGCGTTTTTGGGGGTCATCGTGTCCGACAAACTACATACAAAAAACCCCCACTAAAACTTCTGGGTGAACAACCTATAGTTTTAGAGTAACATAACCAATGGGAAAACCTCTGGGGGTACAGCAACCCATGTTCTAGAGTAGACATATCCCTACAATACCTTCTGGGGTTTTCAGCAAAAACCCAGGTCGGGAAAAGGGAAATCAACCTCTTGCCTTTCATGAACCTAGGGGGAAATTAAATTTTTTGTGTTGTGGTTCATGCAACCCATTTTTAAAGACTAGACACCCTAGGCCACATCCGGAGTTGATAACCTAACGCCTACAAGGGGTCTGCTTTATTGTAAGCAGGTTTTAAAAGGAACAGTGCTTTTCCCTACAATAGACTATACTTGTAGTGTGAAAAAAGGGATGCCCGAAATACAAACACATGCACGGAGCTATCAAAAGAAAAAGAGCCGTTGATTTTACATGCACCCGCGTAAATTTTCCTTCCCAAACTTGCTTTCTTTTCTTTGATATGAGATTGGTGAGATATGAGAAAGATGGAGAAAGATGGGTGATAGATATTAGTAATGACCATTATATTCAAGAAACACCAGAAGACACCCTAACATACAGTCTCATGATTTTCCAAAAATTGTGTGCAAAAACTCCAAACAGCAGCCTAGAATAGATCATGTAATAGACCCCACCCCCCCTTTGAATGAAATCTCACAGAGATCACATAATAGCAGCCTTTTTCCTTTTTGGGTCTTCCATCCCCCCCCTACACCCATTGAATCATCTTGGGAGGACTCTGTATCACATGTATGTGCTATGAAAAACTGCAGTACACATGGATAAATCAGAAGTGGAACAGATTGGCAAAACACAAGAAATGGTCAGTCCCATCTTAAGTACTTCTCCCTTCCAGGAGAAAAAAACTACAGAGCAAGAGAGACAAAGGCATTCACACATACACACACACGCACGCATGCACACACACACACACACCCCCACACACACACACAACACACACACACACACACAAAAACACACACACACACACACACAATAGATAGATAGATAAAATAGATAGATAGATAGATAGAAATAGATAGATAGATAATAAAATAGATAATAGATAGATAGATAAGATAGATAGATAGATATGACGGACCAAGAATAACCATTTTTTTTTTTTACATTGTTTATAAAGTTATATATTGTATAATGCTCCTTTGCTCTTATATTGCTTCCTTGTTTGCAAATGTATTTAAAATAAAACAGCAAACTTACTTAGACTCTAGGTGTTCCCCATACTTGCTTTACTTCCTCAGGAAAGGGAGGGGGGTGGATATAAAAATGATGTGATGGACTGACGTCAGTCTCCCAACATATTTTTGTTGTTCATGGTGTGTGTGTGGAGGGGGTGGGGTGCGGCATACTCATTGCAACTACGAGTGGTGGGTTTAAAATGTGATAAGTCGGAAGTAAAGGTTTAAAAAAAAGGGTAAAGGAGTCCCATAACCTATAAGGTCGTAGGGGAGCGAGGCGTCAGAGACCTCACTTCTCTAGGGCCAGCATATTGAGGGCGGCGCCCATCTCCTCTCCCTCGCTGCTTTACCTTCCCTGATCCTAAAGGGCAGGTACCCATTTACCGCTGGGTAACTGGGGAACTGTACTGAAGCCAAGGCGCGCAAACGGTCACCCATCCAAATGGTAACCACGCTCGACGCTGCTTAACTTGGCTGGGGAAAGCGAGTGCTCCGACTACTGAGCTATTCCGTTCCCGTCGGAAGTAAAACAGACTGAAAATACACGGAAAATTTTAGTCCATCTCTCTTTTCCTCCCCCCTTCCCCCCCACACACCACACACACCACACACACACCACCACACACAACACACACCACTCATCTCTATGTGGCTGTTCCTTTTGTTTAAACACAGAGTTTTGTACATTATAGATCATAAGGATTTGATTATAGATCATAGATTATAGGCTGTTTCTTTGCTTCTTTCTTTCTTTTTATTTTTATTTCTTTTTTAGCTTTTTTGCTTATTTGTGTGTGTGTTTTTGTTTGTTTGTTTTTTTTTTACAGATGGGTTGTTAAGCTAACAAGCAAAGATAAAAAGAGTGTTACTTTGATACAGAGGGGTGCATAAAGTGAGACAAATCAGGCACATGAGAAAGAAGAGAATGTTTACTGTTTGTGCTGATTTTTTTGTTTACCTCTCAGAAGCTTATTCATATTTTAGTACACTGTCAGTTTTATACAAAGTCAAAAAGTAGTAAACATCTGTATCGTTTGTCTATCGCCCTCCTTTCTGCCATGCCCCCCATCCCCCCACACACACGGTGATACCAGCCTTACATGTAGGCAGAGTACAACCCCAAATATATATCTGTCTCTGCCTGTCTGTCTGTATCTCTCTAACACTAACAAACACACACACAACACACACACACACACACTACACACACGTAAGCACACACACATATAGACACACACATACACACACCCATGCACATGCAACACACATTTACCCCCCCCCCCCCCTTCCACACACACACACACAGAGTGTGCACAAAAACATGCGCGCACACAGGCACCCAATGTACGTGTGTGCACACGTATCGCGCGCGCGTGCGCACACACACTCACACACACTTTAAATTTACTGCTCAGCTCTCTGAAAAGTACTAGGCCAAGGCCTATAATTATGGGCCACCACAGCTTAGCAGGAGCAAAAATTACAGAGCAAGGAAGGGTTGTCCTAGCAACTAGGATGTAGGAAGCCTCACAGGGCAGTGATATTCATAATGGCTTATCTCTTTGAAAGTCTGGGTGTGGGACTGGGTGGTTCAGGGCTTATTAAGTCACTGTTTTAAAAACACAAACAAACAATTGGGGGGGGGGGGGGGGGTAGGGGAATATGTTTATTTACAAAGTCACGAAATTTGAGCGCATCAGCATGAACATTCCTGAGTTATATACAGCAAAAAATAGGGGGCTGAGTGAAAATTCACCCATGGCGTATGGGAAAGGTTAGAAAAAGGTTACAACATAGATCCTTCAATGACAGCATTTTAGACTTTTTTTTTAGTAAGGACCATCAATATGCCTTTGGCCTAACCTGACTCGAACTTCGGTTCTTTGGTGATCCTTCATAGAGGTCCGGTAGTGATTGAAGCTTCACCCTCGGTGGTACCTCACAGCTTGACACTTTTCATAATTCAGAAGTGTCAGTTGCCTGTTAAAAGTGCCATTGATCATCATCATCATTAGCCATTACATCCAGTGGTGTGTAGGGCAGCAACAAAGCGCTTCCACTCCTGCCTATTCTGGGCCAACCTAGTCACTGATCCCCAAGAGTGCTGCATGGCCTTCATCTCACTTTCTACAGTTCTTCTCCACGTTGCTTTTGGTCTTCCTTTCTTTCTCCTTCCTTCTGGGGTCCAGTGCAATGCTGTTCTTGTGATTGACTGTTCATCTTCGGAGGATGTGCCCAATCCACTTCCACCGTCGTCTGGTGATGATGGTTCCCATGTCTTTTTGCCTGCATCTCCGTAGTAGGTCTTCATTGGAGATCTTCTCTGGCCAAAAGATCCGGAGAATTCTTCGCAGGCATATGTTGTGGAAAGATCGAAGTTTGGTAAGATCCACTTCCGTCATCCCCAGCACTCAGAACCGTACAGGAGCGTAGACACAACACAGCTCTGGATAGCTTCAGCTTGGTGTTGGTGCTGTACTGAGTTTTATCTCCAGATATTGTTCATCTCCCTGAACACATTCCTGGCCTTGCCCGGTCTGTTGTGGATGTCTTCTTTTGTGCCGCCCTCTGTTTGATGATGCTGCCAAGGTATGTGAACTTGTCTGTCTGGCGCAGGTCAGTTCCATTCACTTTCACAGGGGCTGTTGTGTTCACATTGAGCGACATTGTCTCTGTTTCTTGGTGCTAATGCAAGCCCCACTTGCTGTCCGAATGTTTGGAGTCTGCTGGTCTTCTCCTGAATATGTTGGTGTGTGTATGACAGCAGCGCCAGGTCATCCGCAAAGTCAAGGTCATCTAGTGTTGAGAACAGGCTCCAGCGAATCCCTCTTGGGGTGTCTTCTGTTGTCTTCCTCATCACCCAATCAATGGCCAGATTGAGGAGAACTACTGACATCACACATCCTTGTCTTACCCCAGTCTTGACTTCGAAGACAGTGTTGCTATGGCCCACAGAGCATCTGAAGTTGTCATAGAAGCTTTTGATAAGGTGTACCAGTTTCGATGGGATGCCATAGTGTCGAAGGATACTCCAAAGGCTGTCTCTGTGTATGCTGTCAAATGCCTTTTCGAAGTCCACAAAATTCACATACAGTTGTCTTTGCCACTCTGTGCACTGTTCGATGATGTTTCTGAGCGTGAATGTCTTGTCTATACATCCTCGCTGCTTCCCTGAACCCTGCTTGCTCCTTCCTCAAAGCATCGTCCACAAAAGTGCCATTGAAAGATGATAAAAGAGGAGGGAAAACTGATTTGCAAAGACATATCTAGTATAAGTAGGAAATTCTGTTCCTGTGGGATAAATTTGCGCATTGGCAATGATTCTGCAAATGAAAATTATGTGCTAAGAATTCCCTCTTTTCTATCTCAGCTGTAAATGGGTACCTGCCCTCTTCAGGGTCAGGGAAGGTAAAGCAGCGAGGGAGAGGAGATGGGCGCCGCCCTCAATATGCTGGCCCTAGAGAAGTGAGGTCTCTGACGCCCCACTCCCCTACGACCTTATAGGTTATGGGACTCCTTTACCCTTTTTCCTCCTGTCTCTTTCTTATATTCCCAGCCTTGCTCCTTTCCTCCTAGGCTATTTTCTGCCTTTTTCGTCAGTTCTACTGCTTTTTTTCCAGAAAGACTTGAAGATAATAACTATCTCCAGATTAAAGTAAACTTATCTCTTGTTTCTGGAAATGTTCCTTCAGCTCTAAAAACTGCTATAGTCACACCTCTACTCAAAAACCATGACCTTGACCCTAACATTCTGAAGAACTATAGACCTGTTTCCATCCTACCTTTTATCTCTTAAGTCCTTGAAAAAGTAGTTCTAAAACAGCTCAACCACCACATTCTCTCCAACAGTCTCCTTCCTGCATTTCAGTCTGCCTATCGCGTCAACCACAGCACTGAAACTACCTTTGTCAACACTTAAACACACTTCTACTCGCTTCCGACTCGGGGGGGGGGGAATCTCCCTTCTCAATCTACTCGACTTATCTGCAGTCTTCCACACTATTGACCACTCTATCTGCAAGATACGTTTGGTGTTACTGGTACAGCCCTTACCTGGTTTAGTTCATACCTTAACGGCCGATTTCAGACACTCACAGTAAACAAGATTCACTCACTACCTGCCAGACTGGAGTGTGGAGTTCTGCAGGGATCTGCTCTGGGCCCTGTTCTTTTCACCCTCTACACTGCTCCACTTTCGCATATAATTAACCGTCGTCAGATTAACCATCATTTTTGTGCAGATGACTCTCAGATTCTAAGCAGCGACACTCCTGAAAATCTGCATTCTCTCTTGACAAATATGGCCCACTGCTTTCAAGATATCCAATATTGGATGATACAGAGCAGGTTACAGCTAAATGCAGATAAAACGGAAATCATGCTTGCAGGGACCAAACACAAACTCTCTTCCATTACAACAGCTTCATACAATTTGGCAATGCATCAGTCCCTCTATCCAATGCTGTAAAGTATCTAGGGGTCATTATTGACAATACACTCTCTATGCAAAAATTAATCACCCAGACCTGCCAGTCCTGCTACCATCAATTACAGTGTATTAGTGCAATTCAAAAGTATCTGTCCATTGATTCAACATCTAAACTTGTTACGTCTCATTTTTTCACTCTGGACTATTGCAATTCTCTTTTGGCTAGTCTGCCAGCATCATCAATCCACTCCCTTCAACTATACAAAACTCTGCAGCTCGACTGGTCCTCAGAAAGAAAAAATCTGAGCACATTACCCCTCTCTTGCGATCTTTCCACTGGCTGCCTGTGTCTCAAAGAGTAAACTATAAGATCAGTACTCTCTGTTACAAATGTCTCCACAAAACAGCATCCGCCTACCTCTGTGAATGTCTTCACTTGTACACTACTTCTCGTTCCTTCTGCTCTGCTGCAGATACCTTGTGCTTCCGAATACCTAGATTCAACCACTCCACCATGGGCTGTTGCTCTTTCTCTCTTTCTGGTCCATCGATCTGGAATGACCTCCCTCTCTCTCTCTCCGCCAAAAGCCTTCTTATGACACTTTTAAATCCAGTCACAAGACATATTTGTTTCAAACCTAAGATTTTCTTCTCCTGCTTCCTCTCTCTCTCTCTGGCTGGACGTGTACAGACGTGTGCTCTTGTGCTCTGTAAAAAATGCTCATTCAAGACGGAACCTGTCTTCCAATACATTCAGTTTTGGACCTGTGGTTCTCTTCCATTATGCGGATTGCACCTGTGCTGCTGGTTATCCTGTAACGGTGTGTCCATGTGAGATATTGGTGAAAAAGTAACATAGTTTGTTTTCATTTTGTCACATGGATGTCCATTCGCCCATCACAGTTGAATGCACATGGATAGTTGAAATGTAAATCCTCTCACTGTTCCTTTGTGACTGAGTCAGCCACACTGGCTTGTGCTACAGATGTGGGATGTCAGGTGTTGCCAGCCACCAAGGTGTGTTACAGCATGAGGTGTGAAGTGCTCTCAAGTTCTGGCTCACTGGCTGTCTAGGCTAGGCCTACCCAACCACAAAGTGTTGTGTGTAGGCCTATGGGTGTTTGTGTGTATTGTGCCCCTAGTGCCATCACTAGACCTAGTCTGTGTTCACAGCTTTTGATGGCCTTGCTCTAACAACCCCCCCCCCCCCCCCCCCCCCTCCTCTCTTCTTCCTTCAGTCCAAGCCTTCTACACTTTATTTCACATAGGCCTAGTATTGCTTTAAACTTCTCCATGGTCAGATATATACTTAAGTGTTCCCCATATTCAAAGATGTGAACTGTGGGACCAAGGGCCATGGGTTAGAAACATCAGAACCACCAATCTCCCAGTTTCCCCCCACTCCATCTCACATCCCTATTCCTTTGTCCACCCACCCCACCCCCCAAAAATGTTTTACTGTCACCAATAAAACCCATTGTGACTGGGCCCCCCAAATAGATATAAAAATGGACCCAAAACAGTTAACTTTTAGAGTCCCTTTTCAGTTGCTTCCCTTGGCCAGAGTGATCTTTTACAAACGCTACATGAACAATGTAAATTATCAACCAGCCTTTAACGTTTGTTGGAATGACTTTGCCAAACCAAACAAGCCAATTTCCTTCAGTGAAAATAGAGACCTAACCAGCATCCCCACCACCCTACCCATTGAAGAACTTTATAAAACTAAAATACAAGTGAATTGTGGAGACAAGAAACTGATCACCATCACGACCTTTTACACAACAGAAACTGTACTTGTGCAAGGCAACCTGTGCAGAAGATGGCTCAAAAAAGAATTTCAGACTCTGATACAAGTGATTCGAGCCATCTTCTGCATGACACAGAAAGAAGCCCAGCCAAACCTGGACGAGGCTGTGCGTGACCTGTCTGAAGTACCTCTACCCCAACCCAAACCTTCCCCCTCTGGCGGAATAATTCTCCAGGACATCCCCTCCCCATCCAGGAGTCCTGCCCCAACCAGATTGCTCCCATTGACCAGTGTCACCAGCCCACCACCCAGTCCTGATGTTCCACTGTGTGATGCATCACCACCCTCATCCCCACCAGTTCAGCAGCCAGCCCAGGAACTTCAGCAGAGGGGAACACAACACAAACTACTCCACTAAACACAGCACAAACACTACATTCACACCCTGTGCAGATGCAAGTTCTCCCTCACTCAACAGAAAGCAGGGTACAGATAAAACCACATAGTCCATCTAACATTCAGTCCAAAAACAGCACACAAAACACACTCATCCATACTGTGCAACACGTCTCACCATCAATTACCCGCGCTCACCAAAAACCACGTTGCTTTCCTCGTTTCCTGTGCAAACAAACAATTACCCAAACATCACAACGACTGAAGCAAAAGATACACTTACTGTCTTGCTCAATCCAAAAAACCACTAAAGCATTGGGTTCCCTCACCAAGAATATTCTCAAACTGCAAACAGAAAACCATGACTTGAAGTCAGAACTCACGTAACTGAAACACACACTATCAAAAGCAGACACACACAAACACTCAACCTCACACACGCAGTTAGCCAAAGAACAGGACTCATTACTATCATTCCTTCCCTACCACCAACAGATTCTTTCTTCTCTACCACGATGACGAAAACACAAATCAATGTACACATGAAAACACTGACCAGAAGCCAACCCCACCTGACTCAACAACTTCACTACAAGCCATGGACAATACTGTGAACATCAACAACCAAACAGACTCTGGCAAACAAGCATCCGACAGTACTGAAGAAATCAACAACCAAGCCTCAAGCAACACTGCCAACACTGTCAGCATCAACAACCAAACAGACTCTGGAAAACAAACCCGTGATAACACCGAGGAGAAAGACCCAAACCCAAATGCTTGGACAACAGTCCCTCAGAGAAAAAGAAAAGACAAACTGCAATCATACACTTCTGAAGCACCTCAGACTACTACCAACAACACCCTCACACCACGCCAACTAGCAGTACAAAGAGTACACTTCAGCACAACGAATCTCATCCTGGGTGACTCAGTGACACATCAAGTCAGATATTTTATATTACAAAGGCAGAAATCAAAACATCAGCATCTCAGGTCTCACACAGTTGATGACCTTATTCATTGGCTTCAACACATTCCCCGCAACAAAGAAGTACAGCACCTCATTTTTCATACTGGAATCAACACATGCAAACATACATCCATCACAGACAATAAATGGACACAACTTATCAGAAACATCAAGCATGTGTTCCCCCAAGCCAGGCTGCTGGCATCGTCCATTATCCCCCCCAATGGGACGGCATCCTCTAAAGAAGACCATTAACTTATCTAATATGTCCCTTGCCAAAATGTGTTTGCAGAAGACATCACGTTTGCAGACCACACTGCCATATTTACAACCACCAGTGGGGCCCCACCAAAGATTTATATTCTGACCCTTTCCATCCCAGCCCCAAAGGTGCAGACAGGTTAGCGTACAGCCTCAAATACGCCGACCCCCGACACCAAGACACCAACGACAGCCTCTCCTGACAACCCCAACTACACGGCCCACTGACATACAGTGAGGCAACCCTTACCTCTGCTTCAAAAAGGGTATCATGTCCCTGGATACCCTTTTTCATCGAGGATGTCAGGATGCCAACCTACCCCTCAACCCCTGAATGATGGTGCCTGGCCAACAGACAAACCCTCCCACATCTACGATATGTGACGACCCTACCTCCCTCCTCCCCACTGCCAGCCCCCACCCTACCCACCAGACTTCACCCAGCTCCAACTTTTCTGTACAGGGCTACACTAGAAACTCTGAAGTGACAAATTCTCACCTACCAATATTCCACATTAAGGGGGTATGTGTGTATGTGTGTGTGGGTGTGTGTGTGCGGGGGGTGGGGGGGGGGGTATGCAGGTGCACATATGTGTGTACTACGTGTGTGTGTGTATGTGTGTGTGTGTGTTGTGTGTGAAAAAGGATATGTATGTGCGTTCATACGTGCATGCATGTGTATGAACACTTCCTTTAACCTATCATTAGTTAGAAGTTGCATAACATCTTACAAGGACTTATTCCTGTGTTCTGCTACCCATGGCCTTGAAAGGTCAATTTGGTGACAGTTTAATTTTATATCATATATCTCTATTCTGTGCTGGAGACACGCCCAACTAGTGCTGCAGTGTGAAGCAAACAGTGACAGGACAAACCAGTGACAATCTCCTACACTAAGACCAAGCTTTCTGGAACAGTGCTGATTGTGCTCATCACTTTCTTTTCTCTTTTCTTTTCTTTTTTTATTTGTTCCTTCTTTTTTTAATTTTCCTTTTGAAATCATATTTTCCAGGAACTGTGCTGATTAGAGTTATGCTTATTATTCATATTCTGGCATCTTTTATTTACAGGTGCTTTACTGTATTATCTGGCCTCCTTGTTGAGGGTGATTTGCTTGCTCTGTTGTTGTTGGTTTTTGTTGTTTGTTTTTTATCTCCCCTTTCTCTCGGTAACCAACCACGCCACCTGTGGATTTATTTTTCTCCTCAGACTACTGTCGTACTGAGTGAGTTATGCACAAATTGTGTGCTACAGAGTGGTAATTGATTTTACTCCTTTCTTCATCATTCCACCCCTATACCTCTATCAAGTATTCACTCCCCCCCCCCTCCTATTATTATTGTTCATTGTCTCTCTTTTCTTTCTTTATCTTCACCATTCTTGTACACATTAATACATTCCTCACAAAACTAACTTCAATAGATGTATTCAAGACACAATTCATGGCCCTCCAAGGATGGCTTACGAATTTGCCACCTAAATATAAACCATGCAGTCAATAAAATCGAAGATATAACAAGACTCATCACAAACCAAGGCAAACCATTTCATATACTAGGGCTTTCCGAGTCAAGACTTACAGAACACATAACCAACACTGACATTTCCATTCCAGGATATAAAATCGTGCGAAAAGATCCGCAAAAGCCCAAAGAAACAGGTATCTTAATCTATATTAGTGAGTCTGTAACATTCAAACATCTTTTCAATCTTGAACGTTATAAAGTAGAATCCATCTGGATCGAAGTAGCTATAAAAGGTGCAGCACCTATTATAATGGGGTTCTGCTACAGAAATCCAACAAAAAGAAAAAATTAGATAGACGAGTTTGACTCCATGACGAACGTAGTCCTATTAGAATCTAGGGAAATTATCTTACTAGGTGATTTTAATATTGACCTAGCAAAACCAATGGACCCAAGTTATAAACTCATTCAATCTTCACCAATTAGTTACTTCACCCACAAGAGTCACATCAAATCCGAACACAATTATTGATCACATCTATGTATCAAACCCTAAAAACATCATAGAAATGTGTGTCCCTGTATATAACTGTAGTGATCACTACCCAGTCTGTACCACATGGTCAAAAAAAGGAACAAAAATTCCATAACCTGGCCATAAAACTATAACCTATCGTTCTTTTTGCAAAATTTAATGAGCAGCTTTTCTTACTAGAATTAAGCAGTTCCCATGCTCTCGGAAACATTCAATATTACTGATCCAGACCTGGCCATTGAGTTCTGGATAAAGTTTTTACTGAAATCTATAGCAAACATGCCCCATTAAAAACCATAAGGATCAAACATGTCTGCAAACCACCTTGGTTTACAAAGGAACTAGAAGAAGCATGTTATCTTAGAGATTTCTTAAAAGAACATAAATATTATGAGGAGGCAAAAAAATTAAGAAATGCCATAAACTCACAAAAACGGGGAGAGAAAAGGAAATATTTCCAAGATCTACTTTCACCCAAACAAAATTCAAAGACTGTATAGAAAGCAATCAATCAAATAACAAATAATCAATTGTCTTCCAAATCTAACGTAATTAAAGATATTTCTGCTGAAAAACTAAAAAATCACTTCATTAATATTTCTTCTAACATAATTAACAATGATAACACAAAGTTCAATGATCTCAATGAACTAAAACAATACTGCCAAGAAAAGCGTATTCCATCAAAACTCCACATACCATTCATATCTGTTTCTGAGGTCTACAAATACCTGACTCACCTCAAACAATCAAGTACGTGTGGTCTTGATGGAATAGATGGCAGAATAGTGAAACTCTCAGCTCCAGTTATTACAGACACTCTGACACATTTGTCTTCATAAGAACTATTTCCCCAACGCTTTCAAAACTGCTAAGGTGATTCCGATCCACAAGTCTGGAGACACTTCCGATCCCTCAAATTATAGGCCAATCTCTATTTTATCTTACCTTTCAAAACCCTTGGAAAAACATATAATAAACACATAGTCCATCATATAGATATTAACTTACTTCACCCAAATCAGTCTGGATTTAGAAAAAGTCACTCGTGCCATACGGCATTAACTAGTCTTGTAGACAATTGGCTGTCAAACATTAATGACAATAAATTTTGTGAAGTATTATTTATAGATTTCAAAAAAGCATTTGATACAATTGCCGCCGACTTCTCATTAAAAAGCTAGACTTATATAATCTCTCTACAAAAACTCTTGAGCTTCTTGCTTCTTATCTTACAAACAGGCAACAATGTGTTTTTTAATAGCTAGTCCAAATCCACCCCTAAAACCTATTTTATTTTGGAGGACCACAGGGGTCCATCTTAAACCCAATTTTCTTTTCATTTTAAAATAAATGACCTTTTCCTCTCCCCTATCAAATTAAAAAGCGAAAATTTTTTCTGGGCGACACAACCCCTACATACAAGCCATACTGACCTTAACTTCCCCTTGCAAAGACTTTCAAAATAGCATGATGATCTTGCAATTGGGCTGAACTTTAAATTTTACATGTCATTCCCCCAAAAAAAAAAATGCATGCTTTTCACAAACCGACAAAAGCGCCAAAAAATATCTCATAAAATTTTTTTTCCCAACCATATTTAAAAGGAAAAAATAGAACAAAACCTCTCACCCCAAAGTTCAAGGAGTAACAATTGATGAAAATCCCCGCTGGTACCACAAAAAAACCCATCTGTGCAAATACATTCTCAAAGAGTATATCAATTGACTTAAAAAAAACAATTTTTTTTTGCCCTTTTATTCAAGAAAACTATTTTTCAATTATATACAAACTTCAATAGATTTTTGCTTAAACCCCGGGGATTTTTCTTGTGCAACCCCTATGGGAAACCAAAATTTAAAATGCTCTTTTAAAATTAGAAAGAAAAAGGATTTGATCACATAATTTACGTATATGATCTGTATTTTGTGGATTGTATTTTTACAATGTCTAAAGGAATTTTGTGGGGCCGTTTAAAAAAGATAAAATCTTTTGTATGTCTCAACGACAGGTTGTAAAAATTTATATCCCTGGGCCCGAAGCATTCCTATTTCCAACATTCTTCTCTTTTTATCATTGTTTTTCCTTTTGGCTTGGGAAATTTTTAAAAAAAGTCTTTCTGTGTTCGGCTTAATCTATTAAACTGAATACAGTTTGGAATAACTTTTGATGGTCACAAAATCATGTTTCTGTCAGTCCCCAGTGAAAGGGGATAGTTTTACACCGCATCATCAAAAGGAAATTCCCCCCCCCCCCCCCCCCCCCCCCCCCTTCCCTGGCAAGGAAAACCTTTTCCCTTTTGGGGAAAAAAAATCTTTTTAGGTTAAAAGAATTTGTGGGCCAAAATTTTTCTTTTTAAAAGGAAAGAAGATTGAAAGGAAAATAAAGAGACATGTTTTGAATCTGTGACAGAAAAAAAAAGCTTTTGGGAAAATTTTGGAGACTGTTACCCCCCCCTTCCCAATGAGCCCATGGCAGGAAGGACAGCGCAAAAAACCCCCTTTGACTCCATCTTTTATTCTGTCATAGATTTTTGGTGTAAAGAAGCAGCAGCTACGGGACCCCAACCTGAGAAATGTTCTTCTAAGCCAACTCTGACCTTTTTAGTGTTGCATGCTCTAACACCCTGTAAATCAGTGGTAGAAATTTTTTAAAAAAGTGGCCCTTTGGCCAGACGTTTTGTCAAGAAGTAAAAAGAAAAAGAAAAAAAAAAAAAACCCCCCCTAAAAATTTTGATGAATAGTTTCTAATCCCCAGGCACACCAAAGGTTTGGACCTAGAATCTTTGGAACTTTTCTGACGTTACAATTACTGTTTGTCCCAAAGAACAAAAAAAAAGAGATGCCGCAGATTTGAAATCAAAAAGCGTTTTTTTCGGGCTAAATGATAAACGCTTCTATAAAAATGCTTTCTTGGTCCTGTGTTTTGCCTCTGATAGTTGATGGTAGAAATTTTAGATGTGGTCAGTTTAAAATAAGGAAGTCAAACATACTGCAATAAGGCAGAAAAAGTGGAAGTTTTGCAGTCTGATTTTTGTGATCTTTTTGCTTTTATGCAAACACACTTTTAAACTTATGTGTTTCTTATTTTTGTCTTAAACAGAACAATCCCCTGTAATTGTGCAACAAAATATAAGGGGATATCTTTAAAAATAAAAATTTGGGTGATATAATAATAAAAATTTGGTCAGATGGAAAACAAAAGGTTAAAAAGGAAAAAAAAAAAAAAATGCAGTTCCGAGTTGTTTTAAAATTTCCCGTCAGTAATAAAGTTTTTTTTATAGGGAAATTTTAACGTTAGAGAAAATAAGGAATATGAAGAAAAAAAGGGGAAAAAAAAAATTATTTTTTTTTTAAAAAAATCTAGGGAGCTTTAACAAATTATTTTTCGGCGTATGGGTAAAATTGTATTTGCTGTCATTGACAGAGGGGAAAATCGTGTACAACAGGGGGAGAAGAGAGAGAGAGGGGGGGGGGGGATAAAAAAGAAAAGAGAAGACATACAAATAATGACAATACAATATTATTGTAATACAGCTGTTAAAGCCCATTTACAAGGGACAGTGGGAAGGACGGCACAAAACACATAATTTCAGAATACCGATGTTGTAATTTACAGCCCAAATGGTCACAGGCATGGAATCCACGACATGGTGAAGTGTTTTTACATTACGAGAAATTCAGATGACTTGGTGCCTAAACACTTTCGCCCATTGCAAATGGGAAAGGGGAGAGGGTAACCAACATCCACAAACATTATATAAACACAGAGTCTGTGACAGGCTTCGTGTCCCTACGTTCCGTCTGATCTGGTAACTCTGCTCTTTCCCAAACGATGAAAAACCTAACTCAACAATATGCCTAACCGTCCTGTTTTGCTCTCTCTATATGCACACAAATGCATGCACACACGCCACAACAGCGCGCACACAACACGCACGCACACACACAAGCACGCACAAACACACGCAACACACACACACGCACGCACACAACGCCCGCGCGCAGCACACACACAACGTATAACGCTAACTAAAACATGAAATAACTCTCACCAAAAAGTCTTCACAGACACTGACAAACAGCAAGGGTTTTGAAAAAGACAAAGGCATATCCTTCGCTAATCTGCATCCACAAAGCTAGAAATAAAAAAGTATAAGTAAAGGGGAAAAGTAAAGGTACACAAACATCAAAGCAACAAGCTGCAATAAGCAGATCATAATCATAAGAAAAAAAATCCACAAACCAAAAAAAGCACAAAAGCAAAAACTAAAACGCAAGAAATCCAGGAAAACCAACACATAATTCAACAACACATCAAACAAACAATAGAGCATAACACCACAAAGACACGGGACCAGTGAGAACAGTAGTTTTAAATGTCCAAACGCTGACAATGCTAATTATGTATATGTCATGACATAATATACAAGCGCACGAAAATCTCACCAAAACCAAAAGTGAATAGCAACTACAGACACTTAAGCTTACAGTTTTATTACTGTTAATGTGGAGGGAATGATGATTCTGTTATTGCGGTAAGGCGTTTTCTGTGGTATGATTTCTATCAGAAATTCAAACCTGAGATAACTGACTTGTGCAGTAACAATTTATCATTAACACTCTGATATTGTTTGTAGTTCTTCGTTTACAGAGCAGAACCATTACACACGATGTCATTTTTCGTGGCTATCTCCAACTGAGCATCCAATACAAGGAGTCCAAAGAAGTGTTTCAGCTATGTGTCAAAATGATAAATGACTTTTCTATTGAGATTGTTCTTGTAAGAGACCAACATGGTAAAATTTTTCCCCTCATATGAAACATTTTGTAGACAAGTGGATCCAAAGGAAAATGCAACAGTTATTAGCAGAACAAATTTTTTTTTCACAATAAAAAATTCAAAGTGGGAGACCAATGCATATATCATGAAAAGTGGGCGCAAAAAAAAATTATTTTTGGTTTTAAACACTTGCTGCAAGATGGTGATTTTATAACTCACGAGAATTTATCAACAAATTAGGTACTTAACATTAATTTTTTTGCATTTTATTAGCTGTGTGCGGTCGATTCAACAATATGCGAGAATGAAAAACATATAACTGGATGAAAATTTTACTCAGGAAAGGACCAATGCTCTAGAGATTTATCAAAAGCTGGTGAAGGATCCCAAATATTTAATATGATGACATGATTAGCAAAATAGAAATTCTCGCTTTAAAATCTTTCGTGAATTGGGAAAGACATTTATTAAAACTGACAACTCAAATTAAAGAAATTAAATTGAAATGGTTTCAAAAAAAGGATTTGTTATAGAATATTTAGTCACGAACAAAAATATTAAAGAAAATGAAATTTAAAAGATAATGACAACTACAATTTTTGTGGCAAGGAAAAGGCACGAAACCATTATTTATGTGAGTGTCAGTATGTCCCAGAATCTCTAAAAAGACTTGGACTATAAAACACAACTGCTTTTTCATTGCAAACAAAACCTAATGTTGGTAATTTTTTGAATGAACTAAAATATAAATATGAAATGGAAAAGCTGGAGCACTGCAAACAAATGCAGTTTTCTCATTTTCAGAAAAAATGGTTCCGTACATGAACGTAGTAGAAAGTTGAGTAGTATTTCAAAATATTAGTAAAATTTGTATGTAATCTATAAATCTTGTCTTGACAACGAAAATGATGATTCATTCTTCTTGTACTTTGTGCAGCTAGTAGCCCTTTTAGCCTTTAAAATGGAAATGATGTATTTTTGTTGGACGAACAGTTAATTTGTTTGTTTTGAACTGTATATGTGTTTCAATCAAAAAGATTTACACTTTTTTTAAAACATGGTAAAATTTGTCTTGGAGAAAAATACTTAAGCGTTGAAAGTGTGATGTCTGTCCTCCGGGGTCAAATTGTCTCGACGATTGGCAAAGACACACAAACCCCTACTCAAACAAAAAGCTTTGAGCCGAGGTTCTGAATCTTTCCGACAGCTTTTACACCATCTAGATGTCAGTGTCTTTTTATTGCAAACATTCATTCACAGACCCCAGTATGTGGCCGTCACTTAAACATGAAGAATGAAGGAGCCTCAGCATTTTTTTTGTACCATTTTCTCAGAGCTTTCATTCCAAAAAAATCTGATTGTCAGGTTTCTGCAAAACCACGAGCTGGAGTGTCAGACAGCTTACAAATTATTCACAAAAATTACGTGCTTCAGAGTGTTTCCTGACACACACAAATAAGAATCCTACCAAATGATGGTGGCTTTCAATTAGTTCCGCCACTGATAATTGGATGCTATAGTAGTGCACAATATCAAAGAAGGTCAAGGGTAGCTGGGAATAACCATTTCTCAGACTCAGGCTAAAGGTTTGTTGGCTTTCCAAGCTATAAATCTAGCAGAGAAATAAGACAGCAAATTAAACTGGCATGCAGTGATGCTGGTCTTGCCACAATGAATTCGTTCATGACCGGTCATTACCTCCCACATTTGTGAAAAGTGTCCACTGACACTGCTCCATAGATTACTCAGCCATGTCTCTGTCCTTTGCCCTTAGCCCTTTTCTCTCCCCCCTCACACGTGCAGACAGATGACAAGAGATATCTGTCATTCCAAACCTTGGAGTTGGTATTTTTTTTCTTGGATGAAGTTATTGTGCCTACAGCCCCATTCACCCCTCAGTATATGCTCTTGCACAATACAGGCTGACTGTAAAGAGAAGACTGATGGAACACATAAAAAAAACATTAGTTAACATGGCAGCAGTGGCAAATGGGTCAACGCAAAGTTGAACCAAACAATAAATCATTCTGGGCCTTCTGCTCCTCGACTCCTACTTCGCCCTATGCTTGCGGTGATTTCAGTAGCTCCACAATAATTTAAACAAAAACAACTGGGGATGGTCAGACAGGACGGGCAAAGTGTTTAATTGTCACAGAAAATCTATTCCAGGAAAAAAATTATAGGTTTGATTTTGTTGAATGAGATCGTGTTGGGGAACAGGGACAGGGAAGCCATCAGAGCAGAGCTTCATGCTGCTTGTGGGATTGCCTGTGAACTCTTCTGACCTCCATACCAGACCTCAGACTACTCTTGTACATTAGTTGCCAAGACATTTGTGATTGCCACCACTACCACCACCTCTTCTTTCCCCTCAAAAGCAAAGCAAAATACAACAAACACACACACACACACACAACACACACACACACATTCGGACAAGGACTCACGCGCACACATGCACACACAGACATAAGCGTGCAAAACCACGAAAACAACGTGCACAATGCACAAAAGAAACGCACAGACACACACACGCACGCACGCACACATTACACACACACGCGCGCGCGCGCGCGCGGACGGACGGACACTCGCACGCGCACACCAAGAAACAAACACACACAACGCAGGGAAAGCACACACGCACGAACATGATTACTCGCGCGCACACAAACGAAACACAACGCACACAAAGCAGAGAAAGCACACACGCACGCAAGCACACACAGACACAGACACACACGCAGACACACGCACACACAGACACACGCACGCACACACGCACGCACCCACGCATGGACCTTGGCTACGAACATACGCGCGCGCACCACACACACAACGCACGCACGCACGCTCTCACGTACCATACACACACACACGCGCACGCACGCACACACACACCACACACACACACACACAACACCACACACTGATTATTCCGACATTGTATAGGACAATTGTACTGAAATTTCTAGCATCTCTTAGCATTAAGAACTATTAAGCCAGCAAAATACTTCGTAGTACGCCTTTCTACTAATTCAGTATCATTCATTAATGTATGTGTCAGTGCATGAAAATTTATCAGACCTAAAAATAGAAATGTTGTCAGGGACAGAAAATATGATGTTTGACAATCAGAAAGCAAATTTGTTGAGTGAAAATCCACGAGGTGAAAATTAAATATGCAATATAGGAACACAAATTTCTGAGGTGAATCACTTAGCGAGATAGATGAACTGAGAGAAAGAACAGTATGGGTGGAGGAGACAACTGGAAATCTTGCCATGAAAAAGAGTGAGCAAGTGGCTGTACTGGAATCTTTAGAACAACGCATTGAAGATATGAAAGACTCCTTAGATGACAGAATCGACATACTCGAGGCAGTTCTATAGGAGAGACAATTAAAAAATTTTTTCAACATTGAAAATTTCAATTATGGAAGTACTGAAGAAATGTTGGTGCCAGAAAAGGAGTGCTCCCAGATCAGACACCATCCGAGCTCACATGAAACCAACCATAGAGGAAGCAGAAGAAACAGACCCAGACCTATAATTGTGAAGTTCGCGCGCTGGGGAAACATTGTGACCAAAGAGCACCGACTGAAAAATGAGGGAAATTGCTTGTGACAGGGAGACCTGACTTCGAGACAGCAAAATGTGATCGGTCAGTACTGGCTGAAGGAATTTGTGCCTTCTAAAAAGGGGAAACAGACTGAAATATTTCTTGCCCGCACCCCTTAACCATCCAGGAGCAAGAGAGGGCTTGAGGGAACAGAGGAATAGTCCACCAGCTAGGCTCACATCACCGTCCTGAGTTATAAGGGATGCAGTGAGGGAGAAATAGTGGTGAAGGAAAGCAAAAGTCGGGGGATATCTCTTGATAGGTCTTCTGATCAGGTGCACAAACCATGGTGGGAAATCTGCCTTATTAATTTCGAACTCGGACACAGACTACACTGACAAACACATACAAGGGGTTGTCACCAAGACCCAGAGAAAATCAGAATAGGTACGTGGAATTTTGCAAAAGAAAAGTATGTCATAACCACAGGGTTGTTTTTATCATCGTGTGTAAAGAAAAATTTTGAAGCCATGCTTTCCAAACATGGAAATAATCAGGGGTTGTTTGGTTTTTGTCAGGAAAAACATATAAGACAAATTTCAAGTTGCATATGATTACACCAATAGTTATTTTAAATAAGTAAATCTTTGTTAGGACTAAACAAAAAGAACATTTTTTTTTCCTGCACATATATTCCTCTCTATGACAGCAAGTTTTCAAAAGTCACAGAACATGGATATGGAACTGGAAATCTTTAACAATGCCTTCACTAACATAATTTTTTTAAAAACTTTTATTTCATTATTTGTGGAAACTCAATGCAACACAAACTGGAGGTAAAATTACGATAGTCAGTGTTTTTCCTACAAAAAAGAAAAGTGCAGAACAATTGATCTTTCAACAGATCCTCAGATGATGAATTAATGTTAAAAGACAAACATGTCAAACTAAGTATATCAACTGGTCCTGAAGAGTTTGTAAATCTGAACATAATAAGACAATACCATCTCCAAATATCAACACAGATGTTTGGAAGCAGTTGGATTTCATGATTATACTTTTGGCATCCAAAAGCAAAGGCAATTTCGTCTATGAATATTGAAAAATACAACCCTGTCGCACCCCACAAGGACAGTCCAAAAAAAAAGTTTGCCTGCTCTAACACAAGAAAGTAGGCTACATGGCTATGACAGCTTTCACAAATTTTCCAGACAATCCATTTTCTTTTCAAAATTTCAATCAGAGTGTGCACGTTGTACACAATCAAATGCCTCCCTCAGGTCTACAAAGCAGCATTATAATTTGCCACCCTACCTTTTGCGGGGGGCGCAATGATTTTAATCTTTAATGTTCACCTGACAATTTAACATTGATTTCAGCCCAAGCATTCCCATTAGAGTTATAGGGATTTTTTTAGACTCCGGCCAGCTCCTACCCAGAGTGAGTGTGCTGTGGGCTCAGTGGAAGACTTGGGACCACACAGTCGAGCATCCATTTAATGCATGCGAGTTTGAGTTGCTAAAATTACCTGTCCAACACCAAGGTTACTGTATCTGTCGAGACCAGTTGACCCGGGGAAATAATATGATAGTAAGCATAGAGTACAACCTTGTCAGGTAGTCAGAAAGCATATAACACTTCGACATCAGCATCATTACGTCATCGTCATAAACTGATCATCATGCATTTAAAAAAAAAATGCCTTTGATTCATTCGGTAGTCCCAGTTGCTCTGGTCTCATGGTGACCTCAGATTCGGTTTCTCTATATACACTTCTCTGCTGTATTCATAAACTAGATGCTGATTAAAGAAGTCTGAAAATAGGACAATAACAATTTCTTTCATTAATGGAATGTCTTTTAGAATTTGCTGTAAGATACGATCTGGGAAGACAGGTAAAAAGTTCTTCAGATCTCTGCATCATAAAAGAATATGATCATTGGTAAGATTTTCACCACAGATGTTGCTTTTTTTTAAAGCTTTAAACCTGTAGATAAGAGATACAACCTTTCTACATTCATGTACATTACATTATTTGACCTTATCAAAAGATAATACATGGGTTACATCATCACTCCAGGAATAACTGGTACCGTGATAGTTTCTTTTTTAAAGTGTTTTCAACATGTATTTTGTTAACATGTTATAGCCCTCATGGATGGATAGAGAAACTCATGCTACAGAGTGCAATATAGTATGCTCAGCTTCACAGTTTGCTATTCTGTCATCTTTTTCATTGAAGTAGATACTACAGTTAATATTATAGTAGATACCATAGTTAACAAAGTAATATTTTAGCTATTAATTTTTTTCTTTTCAGAATTCTTGTTTATGCTTTTTTTCATAATAGTGTATTGGATTGATTAGTATGTGCATACCCCTGCCCACACACACACACACACACCACACACACACACTTTCCGTCTAATAAGGACGTTAAACTGAAGAACAGTCAGAGCCTTGGTTGGCGGTTCAGGTGGTGGTTGCCACCTCAGGTCTGGCTCCGCGACTGAGCTAATACTGTCGTTAGTAGGGGCTTAGTCGACTGAGCTAATACTGTCTTTTAGTAGGGGGCTTAGTAGATGCTTTATTTTTTATTTTTTATTTGATTTTATTCTTTTATATAGAGGATGATGGAATAAGCACTTATGTGCTTTTTTACATGTAGTCCCCGGGTGTATGCGGTTTTGTGAATTTGTCATCTGTTCCCACCGGCATGCAATGGCCTACTCTTACGAAAAGCGGAACAGGATTTAACGTGTGCGAAAGATGTTCTTGCGTGCGTTCGGACACGGGGTCTCGGTTTATAGTCTCATTTGAAGGACTGTTGAGGAGAGGGGAGTCTCCAGGGAAAATATCCCTTTGAACGGGAATCGAACCCGGGTCGTCAGATGTGAACGCAATGTTCTAACCACTAGCTATCCCGTCCTGCGCTGCTGTCCTGCGCTGCGTGTGTTAGCTCAGAACAGGCACAACTGACCACCACCAAAGTGACCCAGCAGCAGTGCAGGGCCCCTCTGGTTTGGTGGCTCAAGGCAGCCTGACATTGTGGACTTCTGACCCTGAGGATGAGACATAACAAATTTAGCAAATGTACACATATACACTTAAATCAAAGCTTTTTTTTTTTTTTTTTTTTTTTTTTTGGGGGGGGGGGGGGTTCCCCCCCGCAGCCATTTTCTGGCTGTTTGGGAGGGGGATTGAAATGAACAGTGTGGAAACAGCAGAAGATGAGGGAGATAACAAACAAACAAACAACAAACAAAAAAAAACAAAGAAAAAAACTAAAATAGGCAATACAAAACAAAACCCAAAAAACACAAAAAGCCTTTGATTTAGTGTATATGTGTAATATTTGCTAACTAGACTCAGCAGTAATACACCACAATGATTTTTGTTGAATTATAACTGCCTTAAGACAGTGTGAGTTGCTAATACGACAAACCCTCATTTTTTTATCTGAATTTATATCACGAACTCTACTACGCCTGATCTACCATTGATTTTCAGTAATGTGAGTGGTTTTCGCCTTTTTTTGTCCTTCTGGATATCTGTCTCAGTTCTTTCCAGAAAGAAAATGAGTCATTGGTAAAAAGAGACAAGAGGGCTGCTTTTTTTCCCCTTATACCTTGTTTACTATTTTTCTCCTTTTTTTTTGACACCTGAAAAGCCTTGCGGGCTTCCACAAAAGCTAGCCTGTTGACGGAGCTTTACTAATTCTATCTTTTGATTTTGCTTTGTCGAACCAGGTACATTGTGAAAGCATTTAAGAGTGGCTTGTGAGCAAATACTTTTTGTGGTTTCAGAATTTAACTAAAAAAAATATATTTATCTTTTTATCATCCCAAAAATTTTTTTCTCGTTTTTTTCCTAAATTTATGTTTTTTTTTGGACTGTCTTTTTGGGTTGTCGATTTACCTTGTAGTATTGAATGGAGGGTTCAACCAGTGGGAAAATAATTTTTTCAACATGAATACATGTGACCTATTGAATGCCCCCTTT
>CM054135.1:33288883-33395676 GCA_028751875.1 Rapana venosa | reverse complement strand
AAACAGCAACAAAGACAACAGAGGAGATGCTGCAAAAACAGGAACAATGAACCTCAGAACAAAAGGGTTAACATGCAGGACAAAATGGTTTATAAAAAAGCAACAGAAACAATATTATCAGCCACACAATCAAAAATTCAAGTAAAGTCAACTGACAATAAACAGCAGTAGTGGCAGGGAAAAAAACAAAGTAAAATCACTGGTGCTGAAGTATTTAGTACAAGTATTTAAGTACAAATGTTCACACACACACACACACACACACTTTCCCTACCGGTCCATCCGAACCTCCTGATCACAGCAGCAAGTTTTTCCTTTCTTTTACACACAGAGGGACGTACAGAATGAGTTAAGGCAGTAGACGCTATGTCAGATCTTCCAATCTCTTTGCTGCCTCTGTTTTACCCGTGTTGCAATATGGCCTGCCTTTGATGACCTCGATAGTGTAGTCTGGGGCCTCTCGTCCTGTTGCCTTGCAGTGCCATGAAGAGATCTCCTCTCTACTGAGCTTGATGGGGCTTCCTTTGTCGGAGCCGTTAGTACCTTTTGGAAACATTACAAAGATCCTGTTGTTGTTTTGGATGAGCTTTCTTTCTATTATTTTTCTTGTTGCTTATTATCAGAACAATGGTTTTATTTGTAAGGGTGTGTGGTTTCTGTTCAT
The DNA here is from genome assembly GCA_028751875.1 of Rapana venosa. Taxonomy (NCBI): domain Eukaryota; kingdom Metazoa; phylum Mollusca; class Gastropoda; order Neogastropoda; family Muricidae; genus Rapana; species Rapana venosa. Next base: position 33,395,012 of record CM054135.1, on the reverse strand, counting down.
ATTAGACATGATATTAGACTTGGTGTAGTGTGTATTCACGCAAAACACAAACACACACACACACACATATAAATAAATAAATAAATAATATAATATATATATAATATATATATATATATATATATATATATAATTTAATATATATATATTATATATATTATTGTATGATTGTATGTATGTTTGTCCGTCGTGTTCGACGATGACCTCCAAAACAGCAGAGGAGGCAGCTGCTGTTTCGGAAACTAGGAAGAAATTTGATTATAGTGGAGATGCCTTGCCCACAGTACATCTTCACTCTCTCGGCCAAGTGGGCATAAGGACAGTCAACGTTGGAGATGTTCTCCAAAGGCCAACTAGCTCCCAGGGTGCAGCACATAAGGACTGTGCGAGTCAAACCACCTAGTCAGAGTCATAGTCGATCACTTAAAGACTAAGCTGTAAAGTGGACTTTGATGGGAGGGAAAGCCACTGATCATACAGCCTCTCACTTTGCTGTTGCCCCCAGCGTCAAGAACTGTGATAAAGCCCAGGCGCTGACGGCAGATATATAAGGAAACCCCAATAGAAAAAAACCCCAAGACATATGGAGACTTGGAGAGGAGATTGGCGCCACCAAGGAATATATCCTAAGCCCACAGACAAGACAAATGCAAAGCCAATATGATACCGGATCGGTCGAGGCCCGGGTTACCATCGACCGCGCTTTCCATTGATCAACACCAGGGTGGAAGTGACAAGTCAGCTACTGGAGTTAAAACATTACTTAAGCTCCCTAGAGAACAGATCACCATTGGTACATGGAACGTCCGTACACTCTATCAGTGCGGAAAAATCAAAGAACTAGAGTATGAGCTTAGCCGATATAAATGGGACATTATTGGACTAGGAGAAGTGAGATGGACAGGATTTGGTGAGACAATGACTGAAGAAGGCAACAAGATCTGGTACAGTGGTCAAGAGAAACATCACCAACATGGATTGGCATTTATTGTCAGAAAGGAAGTAGTGGGGTGCATTATCAGCTGTACACCGGCTTCCAGCAGGATTATCAGCATCCGGGTGTCGGCCAAGCCCAAGAACATCACCATCATACAAATCTATGCACCATCATCTGACCATGCAGATGAAGAAGTGGAAGAATTTTACGAAGATCTTGAAGAGACCATTATGAAAATACCCAAGAAGGACATCATCATCATCCAAGGGGATTTTAACGCCAAAGTAGGTCCTGACTCTTACAACCAATGGGCCGGAACAGTTGGTCAGTTTGGAACTGGAGAGACCAACGACAGGGGACTACATCTGCTGGAGTTTGCCTGCACCCACAGCCTTACCATTGCCAATACCCTCTACAAGCAGTCAAGGAGGACAACCTGGCATGCGCCAAACGGCAAGATCCATAACCAAATAGATTTTATCTTAACACCACGGCGCTTCAAATCCAGCATCAACAAAGCCAGAACAAGAACCTACCCTGGAGCTGACAGAGGCAGCGACCACGACCTTGTGCTGCTGGTATTCAAAATGAAACTAAGAAAAAACAAGCAGCCTGCAAACCCACGTATCAAATTTGACGTGGACAAATTGAAAGATCCAGATGTCGAGGAGATCTTCCAAGCTAAGCTTGGCGGACGTTTTGCGGCATTAACCCTCCTGGACAATGACATCAATGACCTCACCAACAACTTTAATGAAGCAGTCCGAGAAACAGCAGAGGAGGTACTCGGTCGTCAGAGGAATAAACACCAGCCATGGACTACCAATGACATCTTGGACCTCTGCGATACAAGAAGAGCACTGAAAGCAACCAGGTCTTCCAACCCTAAAGAATACCGGGAGGCCAACAATCTTGTGAAGAAGTCAATGTTAAAGGCCAGAGAGAAGTGGATCAGTGATCAATGTGATGAGATCGAAAAATGCATGAAAGTGGGCAACAGTAAAAAGGCATACGACACCCTGAAGAAACTCACAAAACCACTTCAAACCAAATCATCAGTCATTAAAGACAGCTCCGGAAACCTCCTCACAGAAAGCGCAGCTGCATTGAACAGGTGGTCTGAATATTGTCAAGAACTATACAACTACCCAATCCAACCTGACAAGAGCATAATAGAAGAGGAAGCAGCAACATCAAGGGTACCCTCGCCATTACCTATACTGAGGGAAGAAGTGGAAGAAGCATCCGAAGTTTACCAGTAGGAAAATCCCCAGGAGCAGACAACATACCAGCAGAGCTGCTCAAGCATGGTGGCGAAACAGTCATCACACATGTTACAGCTATCTGTCAGAAGATTTGGGAGACAAAACAGTGGCCAACAGAATGGACACAATCACTCATCATACCCCTGCCCAAGAAGGGGGATTTACGCCAATGCCAAAACTATAGAACAATCAGCCTCATCAACCACGCCAGCAAGATCATGCTCAAAGTTATTTTGAATCAACTAAAGAAGGAGGCAGAAGAACACCTTGCAGAGGAACAAGCTGGGTTCAGGGCAGGCAGGAGCACAATCGAACAGATTTTTAACTGCCACATCCTGATGGAAAAACATCTTCAACATCAGAGAGACCTGTTCCACAACTTCATCGACTTCAAGAAGGCTTTCGACAGAGTATGGCACGAAGGCCTGTGGCAGGTCCTTAGAATGTTTGGCATTGAAGAAGGACTAGTGCAATCCATTCAAGCACTATACAACACCGCAAGCAGTGCAGTCCTTCTGAACAATCAGGTCGGAAGCTACTTCAAAACCACAGTTGGGGTCCGACAAGGATGCCTGTTATCTCCAGTCCTATTTAATCTGTTCTTGGAAAACATTATGAGAGAGACCCTCCATGACTTCCACTCTACTATCTCCATTGGCGGCAAACCCCTCAACAACTTGCGGTACTTCATTACCTATAGTAGCAGCTGTATATTAACTGTATAATAATAATAATAATAATAATAATAATAATAATAATAATAATAATAAATGGAACTTATATAGCGCTATATCTTGCAAAGACAAATCAAAGCGCATGCATTCAACCTAAACTTAAACAGTCATGCAATCAATGATAAATAATCAATAGTTTAAATAAACAGATATTTACAAACATGGTGCGCTGCAGACATAATCTATGAAATAAAATGTCAATAGTCAAATGTTTTACAAAAGCACACACACACACTCACACAGGTCGTATACTTTAGCAGGGTGATAGGACATGGGTTAGTGAAGGTGGGATAGCTCTGATATGAAACAGGAGGGGGGAAATCTTAGGTTTGAAATAAATATGTCTTGAGGCTGGATTTAAAAGTGTCATAACTAGGTTTCTGACGAAGAGAGAGAGGGAGCTCATTCCAGGTCGATGGACCCGAAATAGAGAAAGAGCGGCGGCCAACAGTGGATTGGTTGAATCTAGGTATTCGTAGGCACAAGGTATCTGCAGTAGAGCGGAGGGAACGTGAAGGACTGTACAGGTTAAGACATTCACAGAGGTAGGAGGGTGCAGTTTTGTGGAGACATTTGTAACAGAGGGTACTCATCTTATAATTTACTCTCTGTGGCACAGGCAGCCAGTGGAGAGATGAGGTACTGAAACTCAGGAAGAAGATTGTTGGAGAGAAGGTGGTTGTTGAGCTGTTTGAGAACTACTTTTTCAAGGACTTAAGAAATAAAAGGTAGATTGGAAACAGGTCTATAATTCTTCAGAATGTTAGGGTCAAGGTCATACTTTTTGAGTAGAGGTGTGACTATTGCAGTTTTGAGAGCTGATGGAACATTTCCTGAAACAAGAGATGAGTTTTACTATTTTCGTGATAGCGGGTATGGAGTTTTGGTAGGTACTGTGTGAAAAGAGAAGCAGGTATAGGATCAAGATCACATGATTGTATAGTCATTTCTTTCAGAATTATTGTGATTTCTTTCTCACTTGTCGGATGAAAGAAAAGGAGAGGAGTGCCAGAGAATGGGGGGATCAGGAAGTGCAGGCTGGAAAGGAGTCTGATCCAGTTTGGAGCGAATGTTGTAGACTTTTTCAGAAAAGAATGCTGAAAATATAGATGGAAGCTCAGAGTGGTTGTGGATGGAAGGCAGAGGGCTTGCCTTCACAGATCCAAGAAGAATAGATGTGAGGGAAAAGTGAGATTTCATAGACGTGGCATCAAGAACTTGAGAAGAGTAATACTTTGTTTTTTTCTGAAAGAATTAAAGATTTGACTTTGTTTACTTGTTTCCGAAAGAGCTGCTTATCAATTTCCATTTTTGATTTTCGCCACTGCTGCTCTAGTTGCCTGCGTTTGCGCTTTGCGACAAGGATGTCATGGGTGTACCATGGCGCACATGGCCTATCAGGCAGGAGACGGTCAGTGGGAGGTGCATGCTCATCAAGCAGTTGGCTGAGAACATCATTGTAGTGTTTAGAGGGGTTATTGTTGTCAGAGGTTTGTGATAGGCGTTCAGCAGCTTGTGAAGAGAAAGTTTGAATATCTATGGCCTTAAGGTTGCGACGGGTGACATACTTTTCTTTCTGATAGGCTTTGAAATATTTAGAGAGAAAAGAACAGCGGAATGATCAGAAAGTAGTTCATCAGTGATAGATACAGATGTGATCAGATCTTGGGAAACATCAGTAATTAGCCATTTCTAAAAATATGTCCTGATCTGTGTGTTGCTTCGTTTACCAGCTGAGAAAGAGAGTGGTTCGACAAAGAAAGAGACAGACGTTTGACATCAGAAGAAGACTGGTTATCAAAATGGAAGTTAAAGTCGCCGAGAATAATGAGCTTCTGGGAGAGAGGCTGTAGTAATCCAGGAGTGACTGAAACTCTTGATGGAAAATGGAAGATGTCACATTATTCTTACGGCTTGGAGGTGGACGGTAAAGACATCAGAAAGTAATAGAGTGGCCAGGTGTGTTGAAGTTGAGTTCACAGACTTCGAAAGATTCAGGTGAGAAAGGAAGGGAGTGACAGAAAGAAAGAGCAGGTTCGAGTGTATCTTTATAAACGATGGCAATGCCACCTCCACGGGAGGGTCGGGAAGAGAAAGAGTTTTATAACCAGGTGGTGTCAGTTGTTTTATTTTTCGGTTCATGACCGTGTGGTTTTAACTAGGTTTCTGTAAGAAATGTTAGGTCAATGTTCTTTTCAGAGATGAAATCAGAAATGAGATCAGCTTTACCCTCTGGGCAGACAGATTGCACGTTGAACAAGCACATGAGAAGGATGTTAGAAGGAGGCAGAGAGGTTGATGATAACTGTGGTGAATTAGGATAACTGTCAGTGGAAGAGGATGAAGGCGATAGTAAAGATGTGGAGAGTGGAAGAGCAGACAAAAGTTTGGATTGAGAGTCAGGTGTAGAAGCTGGTGAAAGAACTGGGGAAGTTTGGGGGTTTACAGTTGCATGCACACCAAGATACACATTATCAGAACACGTTTTATCAAAGTCATAAACACAGGAAGAAGCAGGTGGATCAGAGGGAATCGAAGCAGTGTTGTCCTTGGTAACCAAGTAGTAGCGGTAGTGACGTCAGAAATGAGGATGGAGTCGGATGTAGGGGGCCGCAGGCGATGATGTCTGCCACACGGTACCTCGTCTAGTTTTGTGGTGGTTGATTCCTAAGGTTGAAATGTGTTGTTTAAGTTCGTATGGTATATTGTAAAACCCATGTGAGAGCAAAGCTCTCATGTCTCTCATGTCTTCGGCAGTAAGTGTCATATCGGTGGAAGGGGGAGCACTGGGTAGTTGTGGTGGGGGAGATCTGAGTTCGTGTTTCACGTGCAATTTTTCACACGGCAGCAGGGTTACAGTAAAATGGTCCACAAGGACCAGCAATGTCAGTTGAACACAAATCATGAAGTCAGTTGAATCTTCAAAAATTTATCAGAAAATGAAAATTAAAGTAATTCGAAATGTAAATGATAATAAGGAAAACCAATCTGACCAGTCAATGCACGGTGAAATCACAAACACGTAGATATAAAATGTGTATTACTGAACGGAGAAAAAAGCACAAAAAACATCACTTAAACACAGAGAGACACACCCTGCTGCCATCCAGGCCAAAGGCCAATCACTCCAATATTAACATCACCATCATTACTTTCACTATCATTTTCTTCAACATGTATAATTATCATTGTCACGATTATCCTCTTCAATATCATGGTCATGATCATCATCTTCATCATCGTTTCAATCGTCATCTTCAACATATACACCATTGTCACCATCTTCATATTTAACATCACCATCATAGTCACCATCACTTCTATCACCTTCAACATTAACACTGTCGTCACCATCATCACCTTTAGTATCCACATCATCATCCCCATCGACACCTTCAGTACCTACATTTACATCACCTTCGGCATGTCTATCATCATGACCATCATCTTCCTAAACATCTGCATCATCATCGTCATCCCCCCAAAATATATTATCGTCTCCACCATCTGCATGAACGTCACCATTTTCATCAACTACATCAACATCACCAATCAACCCCCTCAACACCTCCATCATTACATCACCATCTCCAACATCCATATCATCACTATCTCCAACCTAATCATCGTCAACATCATCAATATCTGTTTCATCGTTACGCCACCTTGTAATATCTGCATCATCCTTGAGAGAATTTTGAAGTGGTTTCATGGTACTTCGGCCTTAGGCCACAATACAACCAGTTGCTCAATTTCAAAGCATACAACAATCCAAACCAGGAACAGAAAAATTGACATGGAACATTGAAACCAAAATCACTTAAAGATCAAAGCACATTGAAAAGAAACCAGCATAGTGCAACATAAGCATGTACTTGATCCTGGCTGTAAATTCAAGGCATCTTGAGTGCATTATCAAAAGGGGAACAAATCATCCAAGCTCACACAAACCTCAATAACATAATTATGTTAAACTTAGAAATAAATATCTTTCTTCTGGTAACTGAAGATCCGAATACATGGGACAATCAAAGAGAAAATGTTTGTCTTCGGTTACTGACATTTTTCAAATTTATTTTATTCTTTTATATCGAGGATAATGGAATAAGCACTTGTGTGCTTTTTTACATTCAGTCCCCGTGTGTATGCGGCATTGTAAATTCTGTCACCTGTTCCCACCGGCACATAATGGCCCACTCTTACGAAAAGCGGCACAGGATTTGATGTGTGGGCAAGATGTTCTGTGTGCGTTCGCACACGGGGCCTCGGTTTATAGTCTCATCCGAAAGACTTTTCGGGAGAGTGGAGGCTGCACTGATGTTAACTCCAGGGGAAAATATCCCCTTGAACGGGAATCGAACCCGGGTCGTCAGATTGCGAGCGCATTGTTCTGACCACTAGGCTATCCCGTCCCCCCTAATACAAAAATGACCGTTTTTGCATTGCTTAGAATCGCTGTAACGAGAGAGAGCTTTGCTTAGAATCGCTGTAACGAGAGAGAGGAGAGGAGAGAGAGAGAGAGAGGAGAGAGAGAGAGAGAGAGAGAGAGAGAGAGAGAGAGAGAGAGAGAGAGACAATTGACAATTGACAAAATTTATTGCTATTTAGCAATCAAGCCATATAGCGCCTCCGTGCGGTAACAAACGATATTGAACGCGACGCGATTACAATGACATGGAAACCATGGCAGTAATAATAATAATAATAATAATAATAATAATAATAATAATAATAATAATAATAATAATAATAAATGGAATTTATATAGCGCTATATCTTGTAAAAAACAACAAATCAAAGCGCTTGCATCCATTTCACTCCTACACATGCAACCAACAATGATTAATAGTTTAAAAAGTTCAAATACACACAAACACACGCGCGCGCACGCGCGCACGCACGCACACACACATACACACACACACACACACACACACACACACACACACACACACACACACACACACACACACACAGGTTATATGCTTCAGCAGGGTGATGAGAATTTAGGCCACTGAAGGCAAGGACAGATAATTATGAGATGAAACTGTAGGGGGAGGTCTTAGGTTTGAAATAGGTGTGTCTTGAGGCTGGATTTAAAAATGTTGTAAGTAGGCTTTTCCCGAAGGGAGAGAGGGAGGTCACTTCAGATCACTGGACCAGAAACAGAGAAAGAGCGACGGCCAACGGTGGACTGGTTGAATCTAGGCATTTGTAAGCACAGGGTATCTGCAGCAGAGCGGAGGGAACGAGAAGGAGTGTACAGGTGAAGACATTCACAGAGGTAGGAAGGTGCTGTTTTATGGAGACATTTGTAACAGAGGGTACAGATCTTGTACTTTACTCTCTGTGGCACAGGCAACCAGTGGAGAGATCGCAAGAGAGGAGTAGTATGCTCAGATTTTTTCTTTTTGAGAACAAGTCGAGCAGCAGAGTTTTGAAATCGTTGAAGGGAGTAGATAGATGATGCTGGCAGACCAGCCAAAAGAGAATTGCAATAGTCCAGACGTGAAAGAATGAGAGATGTGACAAGTTTGGATGTTGCATCAGTGGACAGGTACTTTCGAATTGCACTAATACGCCGTAATTGATAGTAGCATGACTGACAGGTGTGGGTGATGAATTTTGGCAAAGAAAGCGTGTTGTCGATAACAACGCCAAGATACTTGACTGTGGTGGATAGAGGAACTGTTATATTGCCACATTCTGTTGAAGCTGTTGTCATGGATCGAGAGTTTGTGTTTGGTTCCTACAATCATGGCTTCTGTTTTATCTGCGTTTAGCTGTAATTTGTTTTGTATCATCCAGTTTTGAATATCTTGGAGGCAGTGTGACATATTTGTCAAGAGAGAAGGCAGATTTTCAGGAGTATCACTGCAGTGGTATGTACATCAAGATTTGATACATTATTGTCTGTGTCTCAATTTTCAAAACAACCTTTCCTTTTCCAGTCTGCAGCCAGCGAAGTCAGCCCATGTAAAACCGGGTCAGGTCCCGAAGATGATGTAATTCCAGCTCAGCACGCCCCACTGTCTCTGCATGTTGTGTGTTAGGACGATGCTTCCCTTTATGAAGTCTGGCAAGCCTGACACGTTCTTCTGGCAACATGTTTTTCTCTTCTTGCTTGATGTACCAGAACACACACTTAGATTCCTCACCAGTATCTCCATTACAAGAGTATTCCAGGGCGATGTCATCTGATTCACACATCACAATTTTTGATCACCTGAACTATGCACCACAACCTTTGAAACCGTGTGTTTCTCTTGCAGTCATGTGTTTCTCTTGCAGTCCCATAATCGACGCTGCACACGTTTGTCAGTTAGAGTAGACACATACTGTTTCACAATACCAGTATCAGAGTCATCCACTGTGCAGCCAACTGTCAGCTCTTCCTGCACATCAGACGCCTCAGAAGACACACCGATCTTGCTGTCTGTTGCTGGATCACACAGTAGATCAAGTGAATCTGGTGTGGCCGAGGCATTCACTGCACTGCTGACACACAGCTGTGTACACACTGGTTTGTTTTTCTTCTGTTTCCACATCGCGCAGGGAGTCAATGTTACACAAGGGCTCTTCCAAGACACTGTCATTGTCACATTGGCGACTTGCCTGTCTTTCTTGGTGTTGTCTGCTTCTTTGGAGGTCGCAACGGATTTGACAAGGGGGCTTTTTGCGATAGTACTGAACTCGGGAGTTACAGTTCAGCACCGGGTCCGCCATTTCTGTTGACACTGACTTGTCAGCTGGCTTCATTCGCAAGACGAGTACAACGCTGCCGCTCTCCCCCGCGACTTTCCAACTCCATAGACATTGTCGATCAGCAGGGCATTTAAAGTTGTTGTTACAGTTGCTGTAAGGCCAGTAACTGACATTTTGAAGCTAAAATGCAAAAATTTGCAGCAGCTTAATAACAGCACACCTGTTCAGTTCTTGTCCCATCACATCACGTAGTCCAAGCGAGAGAGAGAGAGAGAGAGAGAGAGAGAGAGAGAGAGAGAGAGAGACAGAGACAGAGAGAGACAGAGAGAGAGAGAGAGAGTCAGAAATTTAATGTATATCGACCTTAGACACATAGGCTGTGGGTGTGGGGTTATGCTTGAACATGGACATGGAAATTAATGCTACTAATTCATGTATGGCTATATGAACAGAACCATAATGTACCAGGCATTGCCTGAAAATAGCTGTCAAACACTACATTCATAAACTTATAGAATTATATTACTACTATTAAAGGTTAAGGTAAAGGTGTCCCATAACTTATAAGATCGTAGGGGAACGAGGCATCAGAGACCTCAACTTCTCAAGGGGCCAGCATATTGAGGGCAGCGCCCATCTTCTCTCCCTCGCTGCTTTACCTTTCCTGACCCTAAAGGGGCAGGTACCCATTTACAGCTGGGTGAACTGGGGGACTATACTGAAGCCAAGGCGCGCAAATGATCACCTATCCAACTGGTAACCACGCTCGACGCTGCTTAACTTGGCTGGGGGAAAGCGAGTGGTCCGACCCCTGAGCTATCCCGTCCCCATATATTACTATTACCTTCATAATTATTCTCTCACATTACATATACATTGATAAGTAAATGAATAAACAAATAGAGAGTGAAATCAGCAAAATAAAGATAATGGTCTTCTTTGCGTTGTCTAATTCAAAGCCCACATATCTGAAGCACAGCCTTATTTCTGTTAATAGCATGGAAAGCAGACCTGGACAAACTGAATGTATGACTCTGCGCTCCAATGGCACAAACATTTCCCTGTCAGCTTCAACCCTGGGTTTTGGGGAAACAGTTTAGAGTTTGTCTCCTTTCCTTTTTCACTAGATAGCCTTCATCATCAAACTACTCATCTTTTTTCTCTACCAAAGTGGTGTTTGGCATATATGCATTTATTAGCTTCATGTAGATTTTGAACAAGAGTGATGATAATAATAATTATCATCATCATCATTATTATTATTATAACTATTATTTATTATTATCATTATCATTATGATAAAAATGCAATTTATATAGCGGATATCTTGCAAAAACAAATCAAAGCGCTTGCATTCAACACACCCCTACACATACAACCAATAACAATTAACAGAGTTAACAAATTCAAATGCACACACACACACATACACACACGCACGCGCGCGCGCGCACATATACGCGCGTGCGTACAACATTGTTTGTCTTTATCTGATAAATCTAATGAGAATAATACTTTGTATAGCGCCTCTTTTTAAGGAACTGATAAAGTCACATTTCTTGGCATCAGTTCATCTCAGTTTTTCTTCTTAGTCGACATTTGTGATCCTTTTGACATTTGTGAGAGAGAGAGAGAGAGAGAGAGAGAGAGAGAGAGAGTAAATGCGAATATTTATTCAGAAATGCCTTTGGCTCATTTTGAAGGGGCCTATACAATACCAAAATAAATGATAGTTTTACAAAAGAAATCAAATTTTCATGTTAAGGATATAACTATACGCATATTGTTAAACTAACCTTACGCTAGGAAGGTGGAGTTTCATCAGGATTATTTCGAATTGATAGGAGGGAAGAGAAACTACACGAGCTGCAGTAGCGGAGCACACGCCAAACGAGTCAGTATTTCGCGTTTGTGTCCACTAGACTTACAAGAGGGAGGCTTATGTTCATCAAATCATGGGGGAGGGCGCATAATTTCTCTTCCCTCCAACAGATTAAACACTCTATTCCTACACCCTATTCATTGTGTATGTGTGTGTGAGTGCGCGCGCGTGCGTGCGTGTGTGTATGTGTGTGATTTTTTAAAATTTGAAGTCATCTTGGAATGTTTAAACCAGTATGGCATGTAGCTTGTGTGTGTGTGTGTGTGTGTGTGTGTGTGTGTGTGTGTGTGTTTGTGTGTGTGTGTGTGTGTGTAGTGTGTTGTTTGTGTGTGTGTGTGTGTGTGTGTGTGTGTGTGATATTTTATATTATGATTCGTATCAATGTGCCTGTCAGTATTGTAATTGCCCTTCAAGGGATAATTAAAGTGATTTTGCTTTTGACTTGACTAGATTAAAATATTCCTAATTAAACTCCACCTTCCTAGCGTCAGCCCAGGATAATAAGAAGATTATTTATCATCTATTTCTCGTAGAGAGAAAACATGCAAGACTTTAGCAACCTAGTGGACATACAATTACAATTTACAGACACATCCAACATAGCTAATCCAATGAAAAACAGGTCTGCAAGAAATTGACGAAGAATTGTTCAATGAAGGCTCACTATGTACAACAGAAACAAATTCAGATTTGACACATTATTGTTTTGTAAGACAGGTGTTCAAAAAGGACTGTACAAAGTTTGGAGTAACAGCTTGGTTATCATAGTTACAGAAAGTTTTCTGACTACTTCAGACTGCAGCCTTCATGATAGACACAAGATATTCACCATGACTGGCAGCTGCACTAGTACTAGCAGCACGTGTACTGTGGCTTTCATACTTTGAGGTATCTATGCCAACAATGTCAAGCACTGTTTTAATCCATCAAGAAAAGGTTTCCCCGAAAATAGGGTCATAAGGCTTAATAAAGCTGATAAACAGTTCTGAGCCTTTCCGGAGCTTCCTTGTTATACCCGTGAAGATGTTTCACCAAACACAGTTTATAATTTTTGGGAAAAGACATTTTCTAGCTCTGTATGGACGCATGGCTTCGTATGCTTCTGTTTCCCAGAGAAAAAAGAGTACACATCTATTGGGATAAAGTTTAATATCATGCACTTTCAGTGCATGTAATGCTTGGCTTGTTTGCCCAGTTAAAAGGGATAACTGATTACTGATCTCAGTCAACTGTTTGAGTTTCAAATCAAGTATTTCTGGCCACTCTAGCAAATGTTCCAAAACATTATCTACATTCGATGTCTCTTGGTACTTTGGTAGCGCTGGACGTTTTTCAAACACTCCTTTTAATAATCTACAAATGTCAGGATGGGAACCTATTAAATGTCTACTGGTATCATTTAGAGAAAAATATGCACTCCAAGCACTTCTTACACTATTATCAGCATTACATCCTGCACTTTTGAAAAACAGGAAAGCATGAAAATACATGGTAAGATGTAGACAATTGTTGTGGGCATAGTTTTTCTACTTTTTTATATAGCAATTATACACAACCTGTGTTCCTGGTCGCCAGCATCTTAAAGCGAGATCTTCTGCAGTATCTATCAACCTTTTTTGCTACATGCCTTTCCCTGATATTCTACATGCCAAAAGTCTTTCGGATGAGACTATAAACCGAGGCCCCTTGTGCGAACGCACGCAGAACATCTTGCACACACGTTAAATCCTGTTCCGCTTTTCGTAAGAGCAGGCCAATGTGTGCCGGTGGGAACAGGTGACAGAATTTACAAAACCGCATACACACGGGGACTAGATGTAAAAAAGCAAATAAGTGCTTATTCCATTATCCTCGATATAAAAGAATTTTTTTTTAATTTAAATAAAAAAATGTAGGCTCCCCATTTTATTTTTACAAGGGGATGAATTTTGCGTGGATGGCTTGGAAGAAGGACATCCCTGGCTGTTTAAAGGGGAACAGGTTCTGCTATCAGCATACTGTGCATGACTGGCAACTAGATTTGTGTCTTCCACCTTGGGACAATCAATACGCCTGTGGTCTGTTTTTGGCGTACTTTTCGAGACTTGCAGAATCAAACTGAAAGGAGGAAATGCATAAAACTGTGATTTTCCATGAAATTGAAAAGGCACCCACTGCATAGGCGTCTGGGCCAGGCCGGTAACTGATATAGCATGCCAACTGCTTGTTTATCCTAGAGGCAAATAAATCCACAGACGATTTGGCCTGTAAATCTGACAGTGCTTTATACAGCATAGCATGTTTGAGCATGTTTTAACGTCCATATTTATTTTCATGGACTCTTGTATCATCTGCCACATTGTCTCTCCCTGGTATAAATGCTACTGAAAGTCATATTTTCTTGGCAATACACCATTCCCAAATAATGGAAGTAGTGTCATTGTATGATGGAAAATGGCTGTACCAATACAGGCAATAATGGCTGATCTAATACAGGCAACAGTTGTAGTGTTGTGTGTTAAGACGAACTGCTTTACCTGCTATATCCTTCTCAAAACACTGCAAAGCAAAAAGGATAACTTAAAGTTCAAGATAACTGATATGGTAGTCTGCTTCAACGGGAAGCCATGCACCACCAGTGTGGCGGTCCTGGAATGAACATCCCCATACCCTCCTCATTGGTATCTGATGTAATAGTCATTTCAGGCTCTGGATGAGACACAGAGATAGACACACTGTCAATATTCTCAATCCACCATAGCGGGACGTGATAGCCTAGTGGTCAGAACATTGCGCTCGCAATCTGACGACCCGGGTTCGATTCCCGTTCAAGGGGATTTATCTCCTGGAGTTAACATCAGTGCAGACTCCAATCTCCCCAAAAGTCTTTCGGACAAGACTATAAACCAAAGGCCCGTGTGCAAACGCACGCAGAACATCTTGCACACACGTTAAAATCTGTTCTGCTTTTCGAAATAGTAGGCTATTGTGTGCCAGTAGGAACATATGACAACATTTACAAAACCACACACACACACACACACACACACACACACACACACATTGGATGTAAAAACCCCACATGAGTGCTTATTCTATTATCCTCGATATAAAAGAATAAATAAATAGCAGTTCCTTTTTAGCTGGAGAAGAAAGACCCCTAAGAAGTTACCCCTGTAGCACGCAAGTGCAAGTTTCTTGTCATCTTCTAAGTAAAGGTAGAACAATGGTCCATATCTTGCAGCTGTAAAGCTGGTGAAAGTAGTTTCATTGACATATTTGGAATGGCCTCCCTCACTTTAAGGGGACAAGATAGCTCTGGTCGGAGCACTCGCTTTCCCCCAGCCAAGTTAAGCAGCGTCGAGTGTGGCTACCAGTTGGATGGGTGACCGTTTGCGCACCTTGTCTTCAGTACAGTTCCCCCAGTTCACCCAGCTATAAATTGGTACCTGCCCTCTTTAGGGTCAGGGAAGGTAAAGCAGCGAGGGAGAGGAGATGGGCGCCGCCCTCAATATGCTGGCCCTAGAGAAGTGAGGTCTCTGACGCCTCGCTCCCCTACGACCTTATAGGTTACGGGACTCCTTTACCTTTACCTTTACCATCACTTTGCCAAAAGCCTACATTTGATACTTTCGAATCCAGCCTTAAGAGACACTTGTTTCCGATCCCATAGCTACACCTTTTATCTGTTCCTACTTTCAAGAGACATCCCAGCCTTGTGAATGTGTGTGTGTGCGTGCGCGCGCGCGCGCGCGTGCGTGCGTGTATGTATGTGTGTGCGTGCGTGCGTGCGTGCGTGCGTGCGTGCGTGCGTGCGTGCGTGCGTGTGTGTGTGTGTGTGCTTTGTGAGCAAGTGCGTGAGTGAGTGCACGTGCATGCCTGTGTACATTTAAAATCTGTTAACTCAATGGAGTCACAGTGAAATGGATCCCACCATTTTGTGGTGACATGTGATTTTGGCTATATTTTAAAAATTCAGCAGATTTACCCAAAATAATAATGACATACAGATTATACATCATTGAAAAGTTTATAATGTCTACTTTTGAGATTGTTTCACAGTTTTTCAATAGATGAATGTATTTATTTTTTATAAATTTTCAAAATATGTTACTGAATGCTGAAAAATAAAAAGCTTTGAAAATTAGGGCTGAGCATCTTACATGGCTTGAACTGTTCATCAACTAGTCCCCTTCAAACAATGTGATGATTTTTCACCAAAGTAAAGTTCCCTGAAGATGGCTGAATCCATCTGATGTCACTTTTTGTACAACAATTTTTAAAAGAATCATAACACTGGAGAGCCTGAAATCCCAAAGATATCACTTGTTGACATGTTAAACAAAATTAGCCAAGGGACTCAAACTAGGCAATCTAATGGTCAAGGAAAGCAACTGTGTTTAGAAAAAGGATTGCCCTACAGACCAGAGTACTTTCCCTTGAGTTTAACATCACTTAGTGTATTTTTTTTTTAAATTCAAAATTCTGCCGAATTGTAAGCTTCGGCACGTCACAGTGAAGAAACTTAAGCTTCGGCACAACCTCAATGAGTTAATCTTTTGTGAAGGGTCACCTGTGTGTGAATGATTTGAATGTAAGTGCTTTGATTTGTTTGCTTTACATCATTCCACCCTCTAAAAATTCCATATATTATTATTACTACCTCAGGACAAATCACCAGCCTACAGTGGTGTTATGTTTGATCCTATGATGACCTGGAAGATCCCAATCAAAAAGTGCACAGCAAGAGCCAGATTGCGAACAGACCTGATGAAGAAGTTATCTGGAACATCATGGGAAGCAGATCACAACATTTAGAAGACACTGTATCTTCGACAAGTAAGACCTGTCCTTGAGTATGGAGTATATGCATGGGCAACTGTGTCAAAATCCAACCTTGACAAAGTTACTAGAATTCAGAACCAGGCATCATGGATCACTGGTTCCCTCAGATCTACCAACATTCATGCCATGGACAGTCTGACTGGTCTTCAAAGCCTTGAAATCAGATGAGATACCAAAGACCTAATACAAACTGCTATTTAGAGGCTGAAGAACCACTCAATGCACAAGATAATGTCAGAGCCCTCAAAGTGCAAGCACAAACGCAACAGTTTTGAGCGCTGTTCACAAAAACTTCAGAGGCTGGATCCTGAACTGATGCAATAAGGGATAAAAATACCAGCCCACTCCACAGTACCAGTTTAGAAGAGGGAGCAGTTCCCAGCATCCTAACAAAATTAACTCATGATAGAAATCACAGCAGAGACCTATCCACGAGAACTCTGGACACGTTGCATTCACAGATGGATCAGCAGAAGATGCTACTAGAAATAGAGGCAGCACAGTCTTCATTACATTAAAAGATGGCACAGAAATCCACCAATCAATACCAACTGGAAAGTTCCCAACAAACTTCAGAGCAGATGCACTGTTGACAGCAGCCAATAGACTCTGCACCAACCCACAATTCAAGATAATTCACCCGAGCTGTCATCTTTTCAGATGCGTTGTCTGTGGTTCAAGCCATCCAGAACACACTGAACAAGAAACTAAACTCAAAGCCCTTGCCCCTTCTCTTGTTTCTCCCTGCTCTGAGCATACGGTCATTCAGTGGGTCCCTTCACTCTGCAGCATCTATGGCAAAGAGAAAGTTGACCTACTGGTGAAGGTAGGGGGTCAGATGCCTCAAAATGACCAGATGCCTCAAAATGACCAGAAAGAGATATGAAGAAGCAAAGAAAATAGTGATGGAAAAACATAAGAGAAGACAGGTTCAGCAGCACCCTAACTCTACCCAAGTGACCAGTGTGAGACAGGAATGGACACTGCAGACTGAGACTCAGACATCACATGTTCAGCAAGTTCCACATTGGTGATTCCTCAATCGATATGTCTCATCTCATCTCAACTGCTCCAGTACCCCCCTCCAAGGGTCGTAGGGGCATTACAATGACGAACTTTGCACCATTTGGCTCCATTTGTGTGGTTTTGGGCAAGTGCTTGGGTTGTGGAGAAGCTCTTCCCGGTCCAGGTCCATTCAGTGATGTTATCTTCCCATTTCTTCTTTGGCCTGCCTCACCTTCTCTTCCCCTTGCAGTATGGTCTTGGAGAGCATGCCCATATCATCTAAGATTCCTTTTCTTGATTGTGGTAGCAGGTCTTTGTAGTGCTTTACTTGTTGGGTGATGGTTTGTAGGACTTCTTCGTTGGTAATGTGGTCCGTGTATGAAATGCCAAGGAGTCTTCTGAATCATCTCATCTCCAAAGCCCAGATTCTTCTTTGTAGATCACCATTCAATAACCAGGATTCGCATGCATAGATATGTGGAGATGACCAGTGCATGCATTAGCTTTTGACCTTGGTCCTGAAAGAGATGTTTCGGTCTTTCCAGATGGTATTGAGCTTCTCCATCGCTGCTACTGTTGTGCAGCTCTTGTGAGGATTTCGGTCTTTGAACCTTCTTCCCTAATAATAGCTCCAAGGTACTTGAAGTGATCTACAACTTCAAGTTCTTTTCCACTGACTGTCATCTTTGCAGTGATTGGCTGGTCAATTTATGTCATGAGTTTTGTCTTCTTGGCACTGATCTCCATGCCGTATCTGGAGGATGTTTCATCCAGGTGGCACACTAAGTTGGCTAGTTCCTGTTTGTTTCCTGCCAGTGAGATCTTCTAAGGCATCAGTCATTATGTACTCAAGGAAAACATTGAACAGTGTCAGCAATAGTTTCACACACCAAAAACTGGGTCCAATATCTAGTCTACTGACTTGCCAATGAGGGACAAGCTCTTTGGACCCCTGTAGGGCCTTTGGCGTACCAAGGCATTTGTCAGGGCCTCTGAATTGGGAGTTAATGTCTGAGAGTGCCACGACAGAGAAGAAGAATAATGACTTTAACGGATGCAATACTATACTGTGAGGAAATTGGCTGGCAGTATCTCCCATCCAGATACTTTCAGCAACGTCATTGTTTTTGCTGTAAGCAACATTATGTGTGCATTGATTTTTGACATGATGTGTGTGCCTGATGTGGCTGTGCGTAAGGGGGGGGGGATTTGTTGTGTTTTGATAAGAGCTGTTTGGCTTATGTCATCAACTCTTTGAGTCTTTAAAACCCTGTATGTGTGTATAGGAGAGCTTTAGTCGTTCACCACACGTAGTAACTACTAAGTATACTGCTCTATACTTCTCAGGTGGTTTTATCTCAAGGACAATATAAACAAGGGAATGATCACTTCTGTGACCATAGAGAATGTCTGTGTCTTTGACAAATGTACTTAATGAATCTGACACCAAAAAGAAATCTAACCGACTTTGCTGGAAAGGAGTTTGTCTTCTCCAGCTATATTTATGCACCTCAGGGTTAAGTTCCCTCCAGATGTCTACCAGTTCAAGATCTGACATAATATCTATCACTTTCTCCCGGGCTTTGGGATTATTAATGTTCTTATAATTGTGGTAGTCCATTCTAGGGTCAATGACAAGATTCCAGTCTCCAGCTAGAATTACATTCGGTGTCCTCATTTCTTCAATCCTTTTCTCTATGTCTACAAAAAAAGCTGGTTCATCTCTATTTGGTCCATATATATTGACTAGTAGTATATCTTTCCCCATAGTGTTTAACATTAATATGATGTAATTACCCCCATTGTTTTTTATTACGCTTTTTATTTTAAATTCAAAATTGTTGTTAAACAAGATAGCTACTCCTCTGGATCTGGAATTATTTGAAGCAAATACACACTCATAGCCCCACTCAGCCCTGATCTGACGTTCTAACTTACTACTGAAATGAGTATCCTGGAGAAAATAGACTGAGTGACTTTTTTGTCGTAAATATTGAAAAATATCTCCTTTTTTCAAAACTGCCAAGACCCTGACAGTTAAAAGACGAAATAGTTATAGTAGAATTCATAACAGTATGCTATCTAGGCTGTTAAAACACCACTGAGAACAGGCATGCCCCACATTGTATAGAAACTTTTGGAAACTTTTGGAAATTTAATGCGCAACTCTTAAAAGATAAGAAATATGTAGATCTTGTAAATGAAACTGTTTTGAAAACCAAAGAACAGTATGCAGCCCTACCTTATGATAGAACTAATATTGACTGTATTCTTAATAGCCACATTCAATTTACGATATCTGACCAGTTGTTTCTGGATGTTCTTTTGATGGAAATCAGAGCACAGACAATCTCACATAGTATCAACAAGAAAAAAAGAGATATCACACTAGAAAAAGAACTAGAAAAGGACATCACAGAACTTGAGAATGTTCTACCACTAAATGAAGATGATACACATACTTTACAGCATAAAAAAGATGAGTTAAATGAAATTAGAAAAAGAAAAATGGAAGGTATAATTCTTAGATCAAAAGCAAAGTGGGCTTCACAAGGGGAAAAGATTACCAAATACTTTTGCTCACTAGAAAAAAGACACTTTATTAGCAAACAAATGACAAAACTTATAACGAATAAGGGTGAGACTATAACTGAAACCGATGATTTACTTAAAGAAACAAAGCAGTGTTATAAATCGCTATATGCAGAAAGGGAAACTCAAGAAGTATACTGGATAGCTATGTACAGAATTTGCCTCACCTTACAAAAGCTGAATCTGACAATCTAGAAGGACTATTTACTTTAGAGAAGCATCAGTGGCTTTAAAGAACATGCACAACGATAAAACCCCAGGTACAGATGGAATGACAACCAATTTCTTTAAATATTTTTGGAAACAGTTAGGCATTTTTGTGGTCCGCTCCATAAACGAAAGCTTTGTTAAAGGAGAAATGTCAAGCACCCAAAAGGAAGGAATTTTGATCTGTTTGCCAAAAGGAGATAAACCGAGAGAATTTCTTAAAAAAATGGCGACCAATAACTCTATTAAATGTATTTTATAAAATTGGGGGCGGCCTGCTTTGCAAATCGTATTAATTATGGTTACCAAAATTTAATAAATCGGATAAACCGGATTTGCCCTGGTAGGGATATTGGGTAATAGCATAAATAATTAGACATTTAAAACCCGGAAGAAAAAAAATTATCGGTCACTCGTTTCTATAGATTTCGAAAAAGGATTTGACTCCGTCGATGGTCATTCATGATGAAATTTTTTAAAAGTTGGATTTGGAGGGATGTATTAAATGGGTTTGCATTTTATAAAGACATAAAAAACGGGGTGTGTAGTCAATGGAAAATTGTCAACTAGCTTTTTAATTAAAAGGGGTTGTCGTAAAGGAGACCCAATCTGCCATATTTTTTTGTACTCTGTGCAGAGGTACGCATGTAAAAAAAAGAGAAAAAAGTTGATTTTAAGGGCATAAAGTAGCAATACAAAAAATCAAGATTAACAGTATGCCGTGACACGACTTTTATATAAAAAAGGGGGATAAAAAATCATATAAAAAAGCTGTTTGAATTTTTTGAAAGAATTTGAAATGATTTCGGTCTGAAGTTGAACTACGAAAAAACCTTGAATGTTCTAGGAAACAAAAAAAACGTTTAAACAGATTTTTAAAGATAAAAGAGGGTGGAACCCCCCAAAAATTTTTAAAATTTAGGACTTTGGTTTAAAAATGACTCTACAAATGACAGAAAAAAAAAATCAGACAAAAAGTTCCCCGAAGTAAAAACTCTTTTTCAAATATGGTTGCAAAGAAAGTTACACCTTTTGGAAGAATAGCTTATTAAAGTCACTTATATTTTTAAAAACTAAATATCTGGGATTCTGCAAACCCAAAACCCTCCGGAAACGACATCAAAAAACAAAAAAAAAAAAAAAAATGTTTTTTGATTTGGGGTGTGGGAAAAAACCAACAAAAAAAAAAAAAAAAAAAAAAAAAAAGGAAAAAAAAAAAAAAAAAAAAAATTTTGCTGTCCATGTTTTTTTTTTTTGGGGGGGGAGGGGTTTGGGCCCAATTCAAAAAATTTTGGGAAGTGAAATAAAAAGGGCCTTTTAAAATTACCCAGGGGTTTAAGAAAGGGTGTAAAAAAAACTCCAAAATGGGAACCCTTTCATTCGAACCCAAAACCCCCCGAGACAGATTAACCCCACAAAATTGGGGCCAAACGTTTTGAAAACATTTGTTTAAATTTAAAGTTCTGGAAGGGGCCCGGTCTTTTTCCGCTTTTACACACTTTGCAAAACAAGTGGAATTTAAAAGGGACGGACTTTGGGGTTTCTTTTCTGGGGCCAAATTATTTTACAATAAAAAATTAAAAATTGGAAAAATAAAAAAATTTCATACAAAGGACTTGGGTTAAACAGAAATATTTTTTTTTTGGGAAAAATTTGGGGCCCAAAAAATGGAAAACTTTATAAAAATTATCAGCCCCTTTTTCCAAAAAAAAAATTAAACTCGAGATTTAAATTTTCCTGGGTTTACATAATAAAAAAAAATAATATATGGAATTTATATAGCGCGGGAAATCTTGAAAAAAACCCAACGAGCTGTTTGCAATAAATAATAAGTACAAAAGAACGAAAAAATTGAATTTAAAAACCCAATGTAAAAAATTAATTTTTCGAAAGAATTGCGTTAAAAATTAAAAAGCGCAAAAAGGATCTCGACAATATTACAATGCTTTACTTGAAGAAAAAAAAATATTAGACAAAAAACCTTTCTTTTAAATTTGGGGAAGAAAAACAAAAAAAAAACCCCAGTTGACGGGACAGCATTTTGGTTTTTTGGGGGGAAAATTTTTTTTAAAAAAGGTTTAAAAGGGGTTTAAAAATTAATTGGGTTTCAAACAAAACTTTGTTATAGAATTCTTGGGGAAAAAAGAAATTTTTTTAAAAGACAAGGGGGGTTGTGGAACCATTTTGACAGATCCCCCCCCAAATTTATTTTTTTGGGTGGAAAAAAAGGGGCCCCAGTAAAAAAACACTATTTATATAAACGGCCCGCTTTTCTCTCTCTTTCTGGGGGGGGGGGAAACTAAAAAATGTACAAAAAATCAAAATTTTAAAACCTTTTCGTAATCTATCATTTGAAAAATAAAGCTTTTTTTTATTTGGTTTTGGTTTGGAAAAAATATTAAAATGGGGAAGAAGTACTAAAGGATTTTTTTTAACTTTTTGGAAAAAATTTTTTTAAAAAAATTAGAAAAAAATAAAATTTTCCCAAAGCTTTAACATATTTTTAAGAGAACAAAAACCAAAGTTTAAAATTTAAAAGCATCCCAGGTTTTTTTAATTTTAAAATTACCATGCTTTCCAGAGAAGAGGGCTCCCATATAGGGGCTTAATTGAAGCATAAAAAAAACCCCTAGAGGGAATTTGGAAAAAAAAAAACAAAAGAGGAAAAAAACAGACATGAGCCCTCCACAGAAAAAAAAAAAAAAGTTGTAAAAAAGGGAAAAAAAAAACTGTAGGGGAAACTACTTAATAAAAGGTTTTTTTGATATCACTTGTTTAAAATAAGTGGCTTGGGGAAAAAGGGCCCTTTAAACTGAAACAAAACCCAAAGGCAATAAACTAATCTGGTTTTTTTTGTTTTGTTCTTTTTTCCATGCTGCACTTCCAAGAGTCTTTTTCTCTGATTGATTTCCTGCTTCTTTTGGGAGAATGTATGTTTATAAAATGTATTTTAAGTATGTAGTATGTATGTATGTATGAAAGTATGTTTTGTATGTATTTATGTATGTTTGAAATGTATGTATGTATGAAAGTAGGGGATGTATGTATTTATTATGATTCAGTTCTTTTTTCAAAATTTCAGAATTTTTTTATTGCCTTTTAAATTTCAGTAGACTTTTTTTGACCCCAAAAAAAACCACAACTATAAATTATCTTTTTTGGCCCCTAAAAGTGATGTACACTAAAAACAGGGTTGAATTCAACTTCTCTTTCCCCCTTTTTTTTCCAAAAAAACCTAAAACCCACATATCTGATGATATTTTGCTTGATATAAAACAACTGTAAATTATTTTCATTTAAATTTTTAATGTACACAGTTTTTGCGTTCTTTGTTTTTGGTTTTGATTTTTAAATAAAAAAATTTTTCTAAATTATCATATAAAAATGCATTCACAAGAAAAATGAAATTCACTTAAATTTTTTTTTCCCAAAAGGTTTTTTTTGCTACATTTTCTGTCCCCCCTCTGGTTTAATATTTTGGTGTCCCCCTTTCTCTATCTTTTTAAATTGTGAAAAAGTTTGGTGCGAAATTTAAAATATGTCTTCTTTTGAGTTTTTTTTTTTCATAGTTTACAAAGTATGGTTCCAATCTGTATTTTTGGTAGAAAAATAAAAAAAAATTTTTTTAGTTTTGCAAACTCTTTCTTTTGGTAGTTTCCAAATGTTTTTCCCTTAAAACCCCTTAAAAGTTTTTTCTAACACAAAACTCAACCGAGAACTTTTAAGAGTGTTTGGTTTTTCTTCCGGGACTTTTTTTTTGAACCCAAAAAGGGTTGTACGGAATTTTTTTTCCCAACTTTTAAAAATCCATTTATCTTTTGAATTCTTCTATACAAATAATTTTATACTTTCAATAAAAGATTTGGTTTTGAATGGTAAATGAATCCAAAAGGATTTTTTTCGGCAAATGTTTTTTTTAAGGGCAGGGGAAAAAATTCCCTAATTCCCCCCCAAATGGGTTTTTACAAATGTTTTTTTTTATGAACTCCTATCTTTTGTTTAAAAAATTTTTACATAAAAATTCTCATAAAAAAAAATTGTTTTGGAAAAGGGCATCCCTTGAAGGGGTTTTACCAAAAAAATTGAAAATTTTTTTATCCCCATAAAAAAAAAAAGGGAAAAACCAAACTTCTGCTCCATGGGTTTTTTTTTTTTTTTTTTTTTTTTTAAAAAGGGGTTATCAGTGGGGTCAAATAAACGCATTATTAAAAGTAGCTTAAAATTTTTGTCCATGAATTCCCCTTTTTAAAAGGGCTATTTGCTTTGTTGCTTTGTTTTACAAAGTTCTTGTTTGCTTAATTTTTCCCTTTCTGTTAAAAAAACCGAAAATTTAAAATATTTTAATTTTTACTGTTTAAATTTATTGCTCCCCCATTTTTTAAAAAGGAATTTGGGAAAATTTTAGGAGGGTAAATTTTCGTAAAGACTTTTTCCCTTTTTTTTTTTGTTTTTTTTTATTTTAAAACCCCCAAATTAGAACGTATTTTGCAGTTTTTTCATTTTAGGGGAAGACCTTTTTTGGGTTGTTGATAAAATTTCCCAGGTCATCAGCAAAGAGTAAAAAAGGGGGAAATTCTGTTTTTTTGCGGTTAAAATATGGCGAATCTTTCCCCATCGTAAAATTGAACTTTATCATTGACATATACTTTAAAATAATGTAAAACCCTTAATGTTTTTTCCCTAAATTTCCCCCCCTTTTTTTTCTTTTTTTTTTCATCTGTGTGTTTCCCTCGATTTTTAAAAATTTTTTGTTGCTTTGGGGAATACATTTTTTTAACGACTTTTAAAAATTTTGTGTTATTCCTATTTCTTTTAAAAACTTATAAAAAGACCCTCTTTGCCACCCATTAAAAAAACGTTTTCCCCTAAAAATTCTAAAAAGCAGCAATAAGGGTTTTTTAAAAGTTTTTACTTTCCCATACACTATCTATTAAATTTTTTAAGTAGGAAGATTTGGTCCGTTGTTCTGCATGCTTTTCGAAACCCCGCTTGTTCTCTAATTTTTACTATTGTTTTTTTCAAAAATTTTTTTCCGTTTTTCTATGGTTCAGTTTTTGAAAAAAAAAAGGGTTTCCCAAATATTTGTTTGTAAAACGTTATTCCTCTGTAGTTTTTTTTTGGTTTTGTATTTCCCATCCGTTTTTTTTTGTTTTGGGACTTTCATTTCCTATTTTCCCAAGTCACAGGGATATTTACCCTTTTTCAAAATATTTAAAATTTGAAAATATTCCGTTATCTTTTTTCTTTAGATAAAAATGATTTGATCATTCCGGTTTGGGTTTCCCTTCTTTTTCCAAATTTTTTCCTTTGATTTTTTTTTAATTTTTTTTTTTTCGGGGGGGTTTTTTTTTTTTTTGGTTTTTTTTTTGTTTTTTTTTGTTTTTTTTTTTGTAATTTGTTATCTCCCTTGGGATTAAATATTTTTAAAACCCTTTAAAACCCTGTTTTAATACTTGCTTTTGGGGTTTGGGAACTATTTGCATTCTTTCCCCAATAAAAGTTTTTTGCAAAAGGGTGTTCAGCCCAAATTTATTGCAAAAAATATTTTATGTTTTAATCCCATCATCTTCCCTTTTTTTTTTAATTTTTGTAAATTTTTCCACAATTTTAAAATCGGTTTCTTGGGTCAATGGCCATCTTTTAGCGTGATCCAGTAAAAATTTTTTTGGAAGATTTTTTTTTTCTTTTTTTTAAAGTATTATTTTGTTTTTTTTTTTCAAAAAATTTTTTTCTCAAAATTTTCCGGGTTTTAAAGGGGGTTTCTTTTTTATTGCTTTTTTGTAGAGCCTTTATTTTCTTTTTTTGTACGGTTACTTTCCGAATCAAACTTTTTTTTAATTGTGTTTTTTTTTTTCTTCCCGGTTTTTGATTTTTCCGGGTTTCCTTTAAACTTAATTGGCCACTTTGGAAAAAAAATACAGACGGGTTTCGGGAAATTTTTCATTTCCTACGTTTGTGGAATCAGGCTGCTTTGTAATTTTTTTTATTTTTTTTTTAATACTGTTTTTGTTTCAGTTTTTTTTTTGTGTTATGTGTGATTGTTTTGCTGGTAGTAGAATTTCCTTTTAAATTGCCCTTTGGGAAATTTTGATCCCAAACAAAACGTGTTTTTGTGGTGAATGTTTTGAAATAAAACTCGGGCTTGTTTTTTTCTTACTATTTTATAGCCCTTTTGAAAAAATGTGTTTTTTTTTCTTTATCGGGTTATTCTAATCAAAATCTAGGGGGACAATGATCAGAGTTTTCCTTTTAAAATCCCCCCCCAAAACTTTCAAAAGTTTCACCTTTTTTTAAAAAAAATTTGTTTTTTAAACCCAAAGAAATAATCCACAAACCCCAAACCCCCTTAAAGGTTTTTTTTGAAAGCAGGAAAAATCTACCCCAAAATTTAAGGGGGCCCTTTTTAATAAAAAAATTTGATTGTCTGTCAAATTTTAACTAAAAGAATTCCATATTTATGTAAAATTTCCCTTTTTCCTTTGGGAGCCCCTTTTGAAAAACTTTGGGTTTCATATTAAATTTCTTCAGGTCAATTGTAAGAAAATTTGGGGTTCGGGAACAATTTCTTTTAAAGTCAGTCATTTTTCCTGATCGCGCATTTAGTTTTCCCGCACAGTATTATTTTCCCTCTTTCAGAAAAACTTTCTATGTCTTGTTTTAAATTTTTCCCATATTTTCTGGGTTATAAAAATTTTTCCAAAAAAAAAAAAAAAAAAAAAAAGAAAAAAAAAATTTTCGGGGGAATTTTCCCAAACATCCATAAAAAAAAACCCTTTTTTTGTTTATTTTAAATGATTTTTCCCCCTTTATCATTTGCATCCCCCACAAAAACTTACTTTTTTTGGGGAAAAAATTTTTAAACTTTTTTTGAAAATTTTCCAAAAAGGGGAAAAATTAAAAAATACCCCCCTGAAGCATGAAAATTTTCTATTTTTTTTTTGGTCTCAGGTTAGTGCACGGGACTTTTTAACCCTGGTAGATTTTAACATCTTCAAACAGATTTTTTTCTAAATTTTGTTTCTTGAAAAAATTTTACATGTAAAAATACCCAACATGTCTTTTTGTTTTTACTTTTTTTTAAAGTTTGTTTACTTTTTAATTCCATCCTTTTTTCCCAATGATACTTCTAATTTTCCCCACGAAAAAATTTTCTCATGTTTTACTAAATTTTTTTTAAAATAAAAAATTGGACAAGGATCTTTTTCAATGGGGTTTAAACAAACCATGTGCAATCTTTTGTAATGAATTTGTAGTTGTTTCTTTTCCTTTATAATATTTTAACTATAAAAAATGCTTTCCATTTTTATCATTGTTTAATTTTGTCTACGATAGGAAAACAAAACGGACAAAAAATATAAAATCTTTAAAAATTTACTAATCAAGAGATAAAAATTTTTCCCTTTAAAGAGTGATTAAAATTTTAACTTTTAAATTTAAAGAATTGAAAAAACCAACCCTTTTGGTATCCAAAAAAAATAAAAAATTGAAAATTTTTTTAAAATGATAAATGTTTTTCAAAAAAACCTTTAATTTTGGGACAGACTTTTTTTTGGGGTTTTTAAATATCTTTTGAAAAGAGCCGGGGGGGGGGGGAGGGGGTTTGTGGTTTGTTTGGGGGGGGGTGGGGGGGGGAGTTGTGGGGTTTTTTTTTTAAACCTACAAAATTTCTATTTTTTCCCCAATCTTTTGGGACATGTTTATTTTTTAAAACAAATAAAAATATTTACCCTTTCAAAAGGGAACAGGGCTTTGATAAAACCCAATTGAAAATCAAAGTTTTTTTTTTTTTTAAAATTGATTTGGGTTTTTCATCTGGCATCAATTTGTTGTTATTTGTATCGGGTTTGCCAAGTAGTGTGTTTTTGTGTTTGAAATGCGTGTGCGGGGCCAGGGTTTGCGTGCGCTTTTGGGTTAAATGTTGAGTGCGCATGGCGCTTTGTATTTTATGTGAGGGGTTGGGGGTAGGGTTTGACTATGGTGTGAAAGGGTTTTGGTATCTTTGAGGGCAGGGGGGGGCAGGGTTTTGTGAAATTGGAAGGGGGAAATGGGGGGGGGGGGGGGGGGGGGGGGGGAGGGGGGGGGGGGGGGGGGGGGGGGGGGGGGGGGGGGGGGTTGGGGGGGGGGGGGGGGGGGGTTGGGGGGGGGGGATTGGCCCCCCCCCCTTTTCCCCCCACTTTTTTTCCTCCCCTTTTTTTTCTCCTTTGGTTTTTCCCCCCTATTAAGGGGGGTAAAACCTTTTTCCCTGTTTTAATTTTTTAATTTTATCAAAAAACCCCCCCTGAAGGCCCCCTTTGATAAAACCCCCTTTCATTTTTTTTTTTCCCATAATTTAGATAACCTTTTGTTCCCCTTTAACAAAAAAATTTTTGGCCCCCAGCCTTTTCCTTTCCCGTCGTAAAGGTCTTTATTTCCCGGGTTCAGTGTTTTTTTAAGTGGCCATCTTTTTGCTCGTCCGGTCCTTCCACCACCTTCCCTGCCCCTCTCCACCCTTTTGGGGGGTTTCCCTTTTTCTTTTTTGACTTTTTGTCTGTAGCCATGATGCCCCATCTGTCATTTCCCACGGTCGTAATGTCGGGTTTATTTCCCATGTCTTCTGTCCCATGCTGTGTGGTTTTTCTCCAATTTTTCGTCCGTTTTCCCTCCCCAAACAGTGTATCTTTGATGGGGCGATTTTTTTGGGCCCCCTTTTTGGTGAAATGGCTCATCTTCACATTTTCTTTTTAGTTCTGTATTTGTTCCCTTGGTATTTGGGGCCCACCAATTCTTTTTGTCATTTGCTGAAATTTTTTTAACGTCTTTTGGTTTGTTTTTCTTTCAGGTAAGTCTCCCCCGGTTTTTTTTTTTTTTTTCTTTTCAGTCTGCCATCCCAAATTTTTTCTTTTCTGGGTTTTAAATTTCTTTTCCGAATTTTTGGGCGTGGTTTTTTTTTTTTGTTTTTTTGAACTTTCCAGCAAACCCTGCGTGTAGGTGGTCGACCTTTTGCTTTCCGGGTAGTTTAAATTTCCCCCTCCGGCTGAGGGATGGGGGGGGTCCCCGGGAAAAGGGGTCTGTTTTTGGGGGGAAATTTTTTTTTCAGGGTTTTTGGGCGAAGAAAAAAGATTTTTTCAAAAATTGGGAAAAAATTTACCCAAAAACAAAAAAACGTTGAATATTTTTCTTTTAGCCCTTTAAGTTTTTTTTTTCGGTTTTTTAGAAAAGGGTGGCCGATAACTATTTGTTTTGTCTTTGAAAATTTCCCCATTGAAATTTTTTTGACGACCTGGTCATTTTTTTTGACTTTTCCCGTTTTTTTTGCGGTTTTTCCCTTCTTTAAGTTGTTCAAACCACAGTTTAATTTTTTATTACTTAGGGGCCGGGCTTTTTTTTTTTTTTCTATTTTTTTTTTTTTTTTGACAGTCAAAATTTTTGTTTTATATTTTTTCTTCTTGATGGCAAGTCCGTTTTGAGCTTTCCCAATCGCTCAGCCCTCAATTTTTATCCAAAACAGGTCATGTAAAATCAGAACATATGGAAAGGGTGCCTGAAGTCATGTTTTTATGAACCCAATTTTTTTTCATCGTTTTTTCTTCGTCAGTACTTGACTCAGAGTACCATCACCAACTTTTTTGCCCCAATTCCTATCTTCTTGTTTTGTTTTGTTTTTATCGGGTAAAAATCTAGAGAGGGGGGCTGTTTTCTGGAAATGTCATTTGGTTTAAATTTCCGACAAGGTTTTAAATTCTGGGGGTTTTCCCTTTTTTTTGCAACTTTTTCGTGCTTTTCCTTTTTTTTGATTTTTGTTTTTGATAGTTTTCTTTTTAAGTTTTTTTCGTTTTTTTTTTTTTTGACTTTGGGGCAAAAATTTTTCCCGGGGTCCTTTTTTGCTGATGGTTTTTGGGGGGGGGGGGGGGGGGGGGGGGGTAATTTTTTTTTCACAGACTGCCGTATTGATTTTTTTGGGGGTTTTGAAATAATACCATGGTCTGTATTGGTTTTTTCAATTAATTTTAAATGGGAATGTGCTCTGCTAGTGTACTTTACTGCCTTTTTTAGGGTTCGCCCTTTCCTTTTTTAAATTTTTGTGACTTTTGGCCTTTTAAGAAACTTTGTCATCATTTGCGCAAGACTTTTTTTCGATGAGGGGACGTCATTTCTTTAATTTTTTCGTTCCCTTTTTCAGGTTCTGCCGGGCTATCGATTTCCTCAGTAAATTGTTCAGAAACCAAAATTTTTTTTCCGGCCCAAAAGATTCGGGATGGTAAAAAATTTTGTGTATGAGGGATGTATCCATTTTCTTTTTACGTAAGTTTTGTAAAAAATTAATTTTTAAAAAATTTTGGGTTTTTTTTTTGAATATTAATTTTTATTTGAAGTATCTTTGTAAAAGTTTGGTAGATTTTTTGGTTTTCCAAAGTTTTTTTTAAAACACAATTTTGGTTTTGATTCAGAAAAAAAAGGGGAAAGTTGGGAAAAGAGGATACTGGTCTCGTCTTTTGGGCCCCGGTCATGTTTTTTCGGGATAAAAGGTTTTTTTTTTTTTGTTGTTTGGGTTTTTTTTTTTTAAAAATTAAATTTTAAATTAATTTTTTTGTTTTTCCCTTTTCTGGTTTTTTTTTTTTTGCCCCTTTTACCGGGTTTTGGGTTTTTGGTTGGGGGCGGGGTTTTTTTCTTCTGGGGGTTTTGGGTATTTTGGGTTTTTTTGAAAAAAAGGGAAAAAAACTTTAAAAAAACAGGGTTTTGCCTTTTAAATGACCGCAAAACCCGGGGCTATTTTAAAACCATAAAATTATCAGTAACATGAAAATTTAAGAGAGAATGAAAAGGGCACCGACCCACAAGACAGAGGAAAAAAACATTTGGGGGAAAAAAAAAGAGTCTTGGGTGAAGGGGGGTGAAAGGGTGGGGGGTTGGGGAAAAGGGGGGTAGTAGTGGTTTAGATATTAAATTTGTAACGGGGGAAAAAACAAAAGAGCAGTATGACAGGGAACAAAGGTAAACATTTGCAAAAATCCTGGGAGGGGAACAGCAGTAAGGGAAATCCAAAAACCCAAAACACAACCGAAGCCGGAGGAGCCCGATTTTTGGGCAATTTGGAAAGGGGGTGGGTTTGTCATCAATTGTGCATTGTCAAATGCTGGTACATCTTCTTTTCCCTTTTTGGGTTAACCAAAGAGATAAACTGTCCCAAACCTGGCAAAAGGGGAGGGGGAGGGCAACCTTTTAATTTTTTAAATAACCTTTCTCTCTTCGCCTTTTTGTGGTTTGTTGGATAATATTTTCAGATCAACTTATATCCCAATTTTTTTTCGGAAAAATAAACGGGAAAAAAAACCGGGAATGGCAAAGGGCTTTTCCTTGAAAAAAAATTTTCTTTTAAAAAATTTCCCCTTTTTTTAAAAAAAAATTCTTTTCGGTAGATCCGAAGTAACCAGAAAGTTTGGGGCATCTTTTTTGAGAAATTTTGGGGAATGTTTTTTGATCACAGACCAATTTTTGCTTGTTGTTTAAAATGCCCCCGTTGTGCTTTCACTCCTCCTGCGTTGTTGAGAAAAAAACAAATTTCATTTCCCCAAAGGGGGAAACAGGGGGAATTTTGCCCGGGCTCTCTGCCTTCTCTCTGGCCCGACCTCTTTTGTCTGTATTTGTCCTGTTTCCCCAAAATTACACAAACTCAGGGAAAAAGGGGTTGAACAAAAAAGATTTAATCCCCCCGATTGAAGTGATGGAAAAAAGGGATATCTGGTATCAGAGGGCCAAAATGGGGTCAAAAGGAAAAAACCCGAAATTGAGGCGTGATTACCAGTCCCAAAAAAATGGAAACAAAGGACTCTTGATTTTTTTACATTTTAAAATACAGAGGGCCGGGTAAGACAAAAAAACAAAACACCCTTTTTCTGATACAACCCCTTCCCCCCCTGTCTAAACTCTTTTTCAACTTTTCTGGGTTTAAACTTTTCAATTTTGGGCTTTTCTTCCCGTCTTTTCAAAAATGGGTTTTCCATCTGTCCTTTTTGAATGGGTGGGGATGCCTTGTTTCTTTTTTGTGTGTGCCTGGGGAAAAAAAACATTTTCTGTTTGACTTTTAAAAAAAATTTTTCTTTTTTTAAGGGGGAAAACCCCCTCCTCTATCAAAACAGTTTTTTTTCATAAGCATTTTCCTTTATGACAACCCCCAAGTTTAAATTTTTTAGTTTTAAACATTTTTTTTTTTTTAATGCAAAATAATGAAATGTTGTAGGTTTTAAATTTTTCCCCTGACGGGGTTTTTTTTAAAAAGCTTTTTTTGCATTGGCATTAATCAAAAAAACCCATTCCCTGCCTTAAAAAAAAAAAAAAAAAAATCTTTCACCAAAAAGAATTCCCAAAATTTTGGGGGGGGGGAAAAGGGGGTTATCCAAAAAAAGTTGGAAAAAAAAATGGGGTTTTTTTTTAAAAACTAAAACAACAAAAACAAAATACAACCCCAAAAAAAACAGAACAACCAAACCCCCCTTTCATCACCCTTTCACCACTCTCACCCTTTAAATTTTGGGCGATTAAATTTTCAAAACACTTTTAATTAGACCTATGTAAAAGATTTAGTAAAAAGATAAAAAAGATTTTTTCAATGTCAAAATTTTGATTGGACGGGTTTTTAAAATTTTTAAAGTACTTTGGGAAAAAAGCAAAAAATTTTGTTTTCCTTTTTTTACGTCCTTTTTTTTTATTAAATTTTGGCTGTTGAAAAGGGAGTTAACGCTTAACATTTTCTGCACAAAAAACCGCACAAAAAAAGGGTTTTTTAAAATTTCCTTTTTAGGGGGTGGGGGCTTTCGGGGGAAACCCTATTTAAGGGGTTTACACAATAACCCCAAACACTCTGTTTCCAACAAACCCCTTCCTCTACTCTCTCTCCTCTCTCCCCCCTCCCCCCCACACACACAAAACACACACAAACACACACAAAAACACCAAATTTTTGGCCGACTTGTCCAAAAAAGCATAAATTTTTTTATCTTAAATCGTTCTTGCCCTTTTCCCCCCAACCCCAAAAATTCTCTGCTCTTGCTGCGTTTTTCTCTTTTTCCCCTTTAAACCCCCCACCCTTTTCAATTCGTCTTTTTCCCACATCCCTTTAAACCCCTTCCCAAATCCCCCCCCCTCCCCCTTTCCCCAAACCCCTCCCAGCAGATTTAGCAGCATCAATTCGGAAAGACCCCACATCCATCAAGAAGGAACGTGGGGGGCCAGCATTTAGGGACCCTTTTTAAAAACCCAAACCCAGAAATTTTAAAACCCCCAAAATTTGGGCCCGGACCTCCCCGGGGGGGGGCCCCTTTTTGGGGAGGGAAAAGGGGAGGGGGGGGGGGCCCAAAGGGGAAGTGAAAAAAAAAGCTTTGTTACCTACTGGTTCCGGCATGGCTTGGCCAAATTTAACCCGGGGAAATTTGGTTTTTTTAAAAAGTTTTTTTTTTTTTTTTGGGGGGACCCCGGCAAGTGTATGGGGTTCTATTAAAAAGGGGGTTGGCCCCGGCCCTCTTGGCAAAAAAAAAAAGGGTGGAAAAACACGGGGAAAAAAACAGAAAGGGTTTGCGGTTCCGGGGTGTTTGAAAAGAGCCCCAGAGTGGGGGGGAAGGGGGGGAAGGGACCCGGGTCCCGGGGATGGGTGGCCCAAAAGGGGTTTAAAAGGGGATTTTGCGAGTTTAAGGGGGTTTTTGGGGGGGGGGGGGGGGGAAAAGGCTTCGTCCATTCCCGCGGGTCCGAGGGTTTTAAAACGTTTGGGGGCGTGCCCCATTTGCCTGCCACACCGGAAAGGGGTTCGGGGGGAGGGGGTACGCACGGGGGTTTTTTGAGGGGGCCCCAAAGACAAAATTTTCCTTTCGCGCACCCGGGGTGTCACGTGGGACGGAATTTGTCCTTTTTTTTTGCGGGGGGGGAAAAAACTGCGGGACACGCTTTTGCCGGGTTTTTTGACCCCTTTCTAAAAAGTTATCGAAATTTCCACAATGCTTCACTGTAGATAGATATAAGAACCAACTCTTGGCATTTCAGTCAGCGTTCTACGTCCACTGGAGTGTTTTCAAAACAGAGTTCGTTTCTCAAAGAACGATGTAACACCTTCATCTTGCCTTGGGCCATGCATGACAGCTCTGATGTCTCACGGCCTGTCCAAAAATATTTCACATTCATTTTCCTAACCAGGCCTAAAAGGTCAAGATTATCTGTTCAGTTCTTCCACTATGCTTTGGTCTGTTCATAGTTTGGCCCAGTTTATTATTAGGAATCTTCTGTAAACCGACATCTCAGCATATTTTTTTCTGTTTTCTTCTTCAGCTTCGAGGGTCCACTCTTCACTTTCATACAAAAAAATAGCTAAACTAGTCTTAAGATTATCTGAAGTTTGTCTTCAAATGCTAGACAGATTGGTTTGATGTCTTTGGTACATGGGCATCAGCTGATTTGTATGACCCAAAGTATTTAAAATGTTACAAACGTCCAATAAAGATGACTGCGGTCATCACATATAGAACAAAAGCTATACACTAACGTTTCTCCATCCTCTCCCTCAAGCACACACACACACACACACACACACACACACACACACACACACACACACACACTTAAACACACACACACACGCACGCACGCACGCACGCACACTTTTCAGATACACTGACACATAACAGTCACTGTACACTGGTACCTAACAATTGGTTTAGGCAGACTAAGAATGACTGTCTGTTCCCAAGTGTGTTGGAGCATCCTTTTCTAGCATAGCTACCTTTCATGTCTGGCATTGTCTTCCAGACGTTGCTATTCTAATGTTAACTTGAGGGTGAGGAGTGAGAACAAGAGATATTTTTGCTATTTTTCCATCCCTCCTAACGTCAGTCCTTCTCTATCTATCTATCTATCTATCTATCTATCTATCTATCTATCTATCTATCTATATCTATCTATCTAGCTATCTATCTATCTATCTATCTATCTATTTATCTATCTATCTCTCTGTGTGTGTGTGTGTCTGCCTATCTATCAAAATGTTTATCTCTCTTCTACCTATATCTATATCTATCTATCTATGCCTATGTCTGTCTCTCTATCTCTATCTATCTCTATCTATAAATCTATCTATGTATCTGCCTGTCTACTTATTTATCTGCCTACCTGCCTATACTTTTGTCTATCTGTCTATCTATCTGTATCATCTATTTGCCTATCTGTTTGTTTGACTTTATCTATCAAAGAGAAAGATAGGAGAGAGAGGGAGATAGACAGAGACAGATACAAAGAAAGAGAGATAAAGAGGAATAATGAAAAGGGACATAAATTACCTTACCTTTCTTTATTACAGTAGCGCAGAATAATACCCTGTGCTTTTTATCTTTCTCTCGTCTTCTACCTTCAAAGACAGATAAAAAGACTAGGCTTGGCCTAAACCATTTCCATGCATTGTTTACTCAACGGTGTTGTGGGATAAACTGGTGAGCCGAAGAGACTATTGAGTTGGCTGACACCACTCTGTTGTCATCAAAAAGAGTTAATTCAAATTCACATCACAGCTTGATCATTAACCCCATTTCTTGATATTTCTGTCTCTCTGACTGCCTTTCCTCTTTTATCACTTAAAATGATTGTATCATTTTCTTCATGTATCGTAATTTTCTTCCTATTGTAATTTTTCTAATTTTGTAGTTTTCTTCCTGTATTATAATTTTCTTCCCGTATTCTATAGTTTTCTTCCTGTATTATAACTTTCTTCCTGTATTTAACTGTGAGAAACAATCTCCCAGACCTGCTTCTGACTTGCTTACTCAGTTTTGATCATTAGACACAGAGAAAAGTACAAATTTTGAAAACAGTAAAGTAAGCCATGCCACTAAAGTAATGTTACGAGTCTTACACTCCAGGCACCTGGCTAAGTTTTCTTGAAGAGTTTGCCATACTTTGCCTTTTAGTGAATAGTTATGGCAGAAAAAGTGTTGAACGAAAAAATACGTCAAGTAATAATAATAATAATAATAACAATAATAACAATAATAATAAATGGAATTTATATAGCGCTATATCTTGCAGAGACAAATTAAAGCGCTTGCACTCAACTCATTCTTACACAGTCATACAACCAGTAACAATTAATAGTTCCATCAAGCCCAAATGTGCATACACGCGCACACACACACACAGACACACACACACACACACACACACACACAGGTCACACACCCTGGCAGGGCAATAGAATCTTGGCTGTTGAAGGCAGGGAAAAGCTATGAGGAGCAGGAGAGGAAAATCTTAGGTTTGAAATAAATATGTCTTGAGACTGGATTTAAAAGTGTCATAAGAAGGCTTTTGACGGAGAGAGAGGGGGAGGTCATTCCAGATCGATGGACCAGAAAGAGAGAAAGAGCGACAGCCGATGGTGGATTGGTTGAATCTAGGTATTCGTAAGGACAAGGTATCTGCAGCAGAGCGGAGAGAACGAGAAAGAGTGTACAAGTGACGACATTCACAGAGGTAAGAGGGTGCAGTTTTGTGGAAACATTTTTGTAACAGAGGGTACTGATCTTAAAGTTTACTCTCTGTGGCACAGGCAGCCAGTGGAGAGATTGCAAGAGAGGGGTAATGTGCTCAGATTTTTTTCTTTCTGAGGATTAATCAGGCTGCAGAGTTTTGTATACGTTGAAGGGATTGGGTTGATGATGCCGGCAGGCCAGCCAACAGAGAATTGCAATAGTCCAGACGTGAAAGAATGAGAGACCTAACAAGTTTTGATGTTGCATCTGTGGACAGGTACTTTCGAATTGCACTTATACGCCGTAATTGATAGTAGCAGGACTGGCAGGTCTGGGTGATGAATTTTTGCATAGAGAGTGTGTTGTCCATAATGACCCCTAGAAACTTCACAGCATTGGATAGAGGGACTGGTGCATTGCCAAGTTGAAGAGAGTTTGTGTTTGGTCCCTGCATGCATGGCTTCCATTTTATCTGCATTTAGCTGTAACCTGTTCTGTATCATCCAATATTG
The DNA here is from genome assembly GCA_028751875.1 of Rapana venosa. Classification (NCBI taxonomy): domain Eukaryota; kingdom Metazoa; phylum Mollusca; class Gastropoda; order Neogastropoda; family Muricidae; genus Rapana; species Rapana venosa. Next base: position 33,357,871 of record CM054135.1, on the reverse strand, counting down.
GATATCTTGAAAGCAGTGGGCCATATTTGTCAAGAGAGAAGGCAGATTTTCAGGAGTATCGCTGCTTAGAATCTGAAAGTCATCTGCATGAAAATGATGGTTGATCTGATGGCGGTTTATTATATGTAACGGTGGAGCAGTGTAGAGGGTGAAAAGAACAGGGCCCAGAACAGATCCCCGTGGAACTCCACATTCCAGTCTGGCAGGCACTGACTGAATCTTGTTTACTGCAACTGTCTGGAATCGGTCAGTAAGGTATGAACTAAACCAGGTGAGGGCTGTGCCAGTAACACCAATTTTTTTTTGAAGACGGGAGAGAAGAATAGAGTGGTCAATAGTGTCAAAGGCTGCAGATAAGTCGAGTAGAGTAAGAAGGGAGATTTTCCCCGAGTCAGAAGCGAGTAGAAGTGTGTTTAAGGTGTCAACAAGGGTAGTTTCAGTGCTGTGGTTGACGCGATAGGCAGACTGAAACGCAGGAAGGAGACTGTTGGAGAAAAGGTGGTGGTTGAGCTGTTTTAGAACTGCTTTTTCAAGGACTTTAGAGATAAAAGATAGGTTGGAAACAGGTCTATAGTTCTTCAGAATGTTAGGGTCAAGGTCATGCTTTTTGAGTAGAGGTGTGACTATAGCAGTTTTTAGAGCTGAAGGAACATTTCCAGAGACAAAGATAAGTTTACTATTTTCGTGATAGTGGGAATAAGTTGTGGCAGGCACTGTGCGAAAAGAGAAGCAGGTGTGGGGTCAAGATCACATGATTTTATAATCATTCCTTTCAAAATTATCTCGATTTCTTTCTCGCTTGCTGGATGAAAGAACAGGAGAGGAGTGCCAGAAAATTGAGGATCAGAAATTGCAGGCTGGAAAGGAGTCTGATCCAAGGTAGAGCGAATGTTACGAATTTTGTCAGAAAAGAATGCAGAAAAATAGAACGAAGTTCAGAGTGGTTGTAGATAGAAGGCAGAGGGCTAGCCTTCGCAGATCCAAGAAGAGTGGATATGAGGGAAAAGAGAGATTTCATAGTTGTGGCATCAAGAACTTGAGAAGCGTAATACTTTGTTTTTGCTGAGTGGATTAAGGTTTTAACTTTGTTGATTTGTTTACGAAGAAGCTTTTTGTTTATTTCAGTTTTTGTTTTTCGCCATTGCCGTTTTAGTTGTCGGCGTTTGCGTTTTGCGACCAGGATGTCATGGGTGTACCATGGTGCACAGTGCCTATCAGGCAGGAGATGGTCAGTAGGAGGTGTATGCTCTTCACAGAGTTGGCTGAGGACGGTATTGTAGTGTTTAGAAGGGTCAGTATGGTCAGGCGTTTGTGATAGACGTTCAGCAGCTTGGGAAAGAAAAGGTTGAGGTTGCAACGGGTAATGCGCTTCTTCTTTCTGATAGGTTTTGCAATGTTTAGGGAGAAAAGAATGGTAGAATGATCGGAGATCGGTTCGTCAGTGACAGATACAGACTGAGCTCTGACTAGACCTTGTGAAACATCAGTGAGAAGCCAGTCTAAAATGTGACCAGATCTGTGTGTTGGTTCGTTTACCGGCTGGGAAAAAGAGTGGTTAGACAAAGAAAGAGAAAGACGCTTAACATCAGGAGAAGACTGGTTGTCAAAGTGGAAGTTAAAGTCACCAAGAATGATAAGTTTCTTGGGAGAGAGGCTGAAATGGTCAAGGAGTGATCGAAACTCTTGGTGGAAAACTGAAGACGTCCAGTTGTTTCTACGGTTGGGAGGTGGACGGTAAAGGCAACATAAAGAATCAGAGTGGCCAGGTAAGGTGAGGTTGAGTTCACAGACTTCGAAAGATTCCGGTGAAAAAGGAAGGGGGTGACAGATAGAAAAAGTTGGATGCAGAGTATCTTTGTAGACGATGGCAATGCCACCTCCACGGGAGAGTCGGGGGAAAGAAAGAGTTTTGTAGCCAGGTAGTGTCAGCTGTTTTATCTTTGGTTTGTGACCCAGTGGTTTTAGCCAAGTTTCAGTGAGAAAGGTTAGATCTATGTTATGTTCAGAAATGAAGTCAGAAATTAAGTCGGCTTTGCCATCAGGACAGACAGATTGGGCGTTGAGAAGACACATGTGGAGAAGGTTTGAGGGAGGCAAAGAAGTTGAAGAAGACAGTGGTGATTGACTATGACTATTAGAGGAAGAGGGTGATGGTGGAGATATGTGCAGTGGAAGAGTAGACAAGGGTTTGGATGGCTGGGTCAGTCAGGGGATTTATAGTTTCATGAAAATCATTACACACATCAGGGACAGAACCCTTAGAGTCACAGACAAAGGATGATACATCTGGAGGACAATACGGTGAAGCAGTGCTTTGGCTGGTGACAATTGTTGTGGTAGTGACGTCAGAAGTGAGGAGGGAGGCAGATGTCGGGAAGCACGCTGCAGTCGATGACGTATGCACGCACGTGTTCCCCGCCTGGTTTTCCAGCGGTGTATTCCAAGGTTTACAATATGCTGTTTGAGTTTATTTTGCATTTGGTGAAACCCACTTGAGGAAAAAGCTTTTAAGTCTATAACAGTTAATGTCATTGCCGAGTAATGACAAATGCTGGGCAGTAGTGGTGGGGGCGGTTTTGAGTCGTGAATCACGTGCAAATGTGCACGCTGCGGCAGGGTCACAGTACACAGGGTCACAAAGACCAACGCAATCCGTAAACACAAATCATAGAGTCAATGAAATTTCGAAAACGAATATAAAATAAAGAAAGATAACAAATTGAAATATGTCAAAAGTCAAATCATATCAAAGAAAACTGTTCTTATCGCACAATTCCTGGATTTGCTAGGAACAATGACACAAAACTTTCCAGGAAGGATGAGGAGAAACACACCAATCCCACACTCAAACAGAGAGACACACACACCATGCAGCCGCCAGGCGCAAAGGTGAACATGAGTACTGTGTCATCAGCAAATCTGAGGCTTATGATGTTTCTGCACTAATGCCCATATCATCGAAGTACGCTTTTCTAGTGATCATTTCTGTAAATATGCTGGAAACATGCGGGAATAATATGCAATCCTGCCTTAAAGATCTTAAGTGCCCTGCTCAGGACTCTGATGTTTACCAGCAGATCAAAGAAAGAGTGGAAAACTACAGGATGATGGTGAATCCTTCATGGTGACTATACTGAAGGCTATGGGAGAGGAGCAAGTGGTTGGTATCAAACAGAACAAGGGTAACAGGCCATAACAAGGGAGCCTGTATCTCCTGGTCTGTTTGTTCTGCGTCGACGACAGCAGTGATGTGGGGGATGACAGCCCAGTACCTACTACAACTTTTCCTTATTCAGGTGCAATGCTGTAGGCATGCAAAAAGCATGACCTTGACCCTAACATTCTGAAGAATTACAGACCTGTTTCCAACCTACCTTTTATCTCTAAAGTCCTTGAAAAAGGACAACCACCTTCTCTCCAACAGTCTTCTTCCTGCGTTTCAATCTGCCTATCGTGCTAACCACAACACTGAAACCACCCTAGTCCACACCTTAAACACGCTTCTACTTGCTTCTGGGAAAATCTCCCTTCTAACTCTACTCGACTTATCTGCAGCCCTCGACACTATTGACCACTCTATTCTTCTCTCCCGTCTGCAAGATACGTTTGGTGTTTCTGGTACAGCCCTCACCTGGTTTAGCTCATACCTGAATGACCGATTCCAGACAGTCACAGTAAACAAGATTCAGTCAGTACCTGCCAGACTGGAATGTGGAGTCCCACAGGGATCAGTTCTGGGCCTTGTTCTTTTCACTCTCTACACCGCTCCACTGTCACATATTATTAACCGCCATCAGATCAAGCATCACTTTTATGCAGATGACTCTCAGATTCTAAGCAGCGACACTCCTGAAAATCTGCCTTCTCTCTTGATAAATATAGCCTACTGCTTTCAAGATATCCAAAACTGGATGATAGAGAACAAGTTACAACTAAACGCTGATAAAACTGAAGCTATGCTTGTAGGGACCAAACACACTCTCTTCCATTACAACGGCTTCAATAGAATTTGGCAATGCATCAGTCCCTCTATCCACTGCTGTGAAGTATCTAGGGGTCATTATGGACAACACACTCTCTATGCAAAAATTCATCACCCAGACCTGCCAGTCCTGCTACTATCAATTACGCGTATTAGTGCAATTCGAAAGTACCTGTCCACAGACGCAACATCCAATCTCTCATTCTTTCACGTCTGGACTATTGCAATTCTCTTTTGTCTGGTCTGCCAGCATCATCTATCCACTCCCTTCAACGTATTTAAAACTCTGCAGCTCGACTAGTCCTCAGAAAGAAAAAATCTGAGCACATTATCCCTCTCTTGCGATCTCTCCACTGGCTGCCTTTGCCACAAAGAATAAACTATAAGTTCTGTACCCTCTGTTACGAAAATGTCTCCACAAAACAGCACTCTCCTACCTCTGTGAATGTCTTCACCTGTACACTCCTTCTCGTTCCCTTTGCTCTGCTGCAGATTCCTTGTGCTTTCGAATACCTAGATTCAGCCAGTCCACTTTTGGCCTTCGCTCTTTCTCTGTTTCTGGTCCATCGATTTGGAATGGCCTCCCTATCTCTCTTCGCCAAAGGCCTTCTTGTGGCACTTTTAAATCCGGCCTAAAGACATATTTATTTCAAACCTAAGATTTTCCTCTCCTGTTTCATTTCATAGCTATCCCTGCCTTTCAACAGCCAAAAAATTCCATCACCCTGCCAAAGTGTATAACCTCTGTGTGTGTGTGTGTGTGTGTGTGTGTGTGTGTGTGTGTGTGTGTGTGTGTGTGTGTGTGTGTGTGTGCATTTGGACTTGTTAGAACTATTACTTGCTATTGGTTGTATGACTTTGTAAGAATGAGTTGAGTGCAAGCGCTTTGATTTGTATGTGCAAGATACAGCGCGATATAAATTCCATTTATTATTATTATTATTATTATTATTATTATTATTATTATTATTATTATATCACAGGTATGGGAAGAATTCTCTACAGAGTCGATGCAGAGGACAACACTCATCTCATCATCTCATCTGCTCCCATAACCCCCTCCAGGGTCATAGGGGCACTGCAGTGATGAACGTTGCACCAGTTGGCTCCATTTGCGGTGGTTGTGGGCAAGTGCCTTGGTTGTGGAGAAGCTCTTGCCGGTCTTCTTCCCGGTTTCCTGGTGATGTTGACTCCAATTTCTTCTTTGGCCTGCCTCGCCTTTTCTTCCCCTGCACTTTTCTTTGCAGTATGGTCTTGGAGAGCCCATCTCATCTTGTCACACGTCCACAAAAAGCCACTCTGATAGGGAAACAAACACAGTTTCTGACAAAAAAGGGTGGCGCTGCTCTTGTGGCGACGTGCTCTCCCCAGGGAGAGCAGCCCGAATTTCACTCAGAGAAATCTGGTGACTTAAAGTGGTATAAATAAATAAATAACCCTGGCATAATATTTTTATATCAAAGAACTTACTTTGCTCGCCATTCTATCAGATGATAAGGTTTTATGATTTTGCAGTAAGAATAGCCAGATTTGGGAGATTTTCAGTTTAAATATAATAGCACACATTCCTGGCCTGATATTTTGATTGCTTGAAGTAGTCCAGGAGATATTCCAAGATCAGAGACTGCTTTCTCGAATATGATTATTATTATTTTTATTTCTCTGTTTCTTGTTTGTTTTTGCTTGTTTGGTTTTTTGTTTGTTGAATTTTAGTGTTGTTGTTTTTTCAGGTTGCCTCATGTTTTCATGCCAGTCATTCTAATTGTGCCACTCCACTCATACACAGGCTTGTCATGTCGAATCTCCAGAGCCAAACGTTCACAAAGAGCTTATGAACGTTAGGTTGCCCTGAAGTAATCCACCAGAAGAGCTCTGCACTGCTGCAGTTACTTTGGTTGTATTGACTGGTGCATGTTTGTTCGAAGACCTCTGATTAATCCCGATATAAATTATGACATCAGCATAGTCGTTGAATCAAACTGAGCAAGATGCCCAACTGTAGTATCAAGCATCATGAGAGCTTTCCAACGATGCTATCCCATGAATATCCAGACCCGGAGGGCATTGACATGAACTCACCACATGTACAGTATTGTGCAAAAAAACAAAACTAAGTTCCCAATAAGATCATATCAGCAGGGGAACAGCTGTCATTCACTGCTTGATGTCAATGATTATGATGGTGATATCACAATGATACTTAGGAGATGTGCCAGCTTTGAGACTGCTCTATGCTTCTTTCGAGATACATCCTGACAATAGCCGGGCCTGCAGAAAACAAACACCTGCCAATTGACAATTAGCTCAACACTCTAAATATCACAATACTTAAGTAAATTATAATACTAATGCTGTTGGTATTGTGGAAGTTTTCCCATTGAGACTACACCAATGTCACTCTGGAGCCATCCAGGATCTTTATAATCCCTTTGGCTCTCACAGGATTTGAATCATCAGTCTTTCACTGCACCACAATGACAGCTGTGTGATTCTGGACTGAGTGCATTACCAGGATTATGCGCTAAATTAATGAGCCATTTAAGATGCTGGCACATTACATGGCATAATGACAATCCAGACTGATAAGTATGATATGAAAACAGACTAGTATATCTAGTAACTGCTCTGTGCCTCATTTTTTCCATGATAAAAGTCATAGAAAAAGTGTATTATAACATCATCAAGACAAACACACCCATCAAATGTATTCAACTGATACTGATACTAATGCATATGACTGAATGAAGGTGTTTTTTTCTTCGATTGAAATAATGAAAAATAGACCTGGAAAATTGTCTGAGGACACTAAGCAAATATGGGAATGACCCTGTCCTTTTTCTCCAGCAGGTTGGTATCTATCACTCCAGCTCCTGTCATGTCTACTGTGTTGGACATGTGGCTAGTCTTCATTGTTCTGAGGTTGCTCTGCAGTGTAATCCCTTCTGTACCGTTCCTCTGGAAGTGTGTGTGCCCCTTGTCTGTCCGTCACTTGGAGTGTTTTCTTGCCTACAATGGGATTTGATTGTTTCTTTTTGGCATGTATGCCACACTGACAGTATTTTTCCTGAGATCATCTCTAAGCTGTAAATTTCCTAGCAAAGCCATCCTGTCAGCCTATCCACAGAAATAGACAAGAACTGGACGGGGGTCACTACCAGAGGCATGACTTCTGATTTTGAATACTCTCACAAGATCTTATTGTTGCCTGTTTCCTTTAGAGTCAAAGGTATTCAGCAAGTCAATGACTATCTCTGGCTTTCCTTCACTTTAAAAAAAAAGTAAGATTGCATGCCTTTTTTTTAATCTTGCTCAATTTAATCTATATTCTTTTCAATTCTGTCAATGCTGTAAAGTCTGTTAGAACTAGTTCCTTTATCTTCATTTAGATCTTTAAGACCCTCTTTGTTTCCGTCCACGTCTTCCTTCAGTTTCATCATATCACTAAGAATCCCTGAAATGTTGTTATCTATATCTTTTATCCTCACATCAATGGTGGTTTTAGGGCAAGAGGAGTGTGTCTGTAGTTTACGTTGCATATGTACAAATCTGATATATAGATAGATTCCTAGCAGCATAACATATCTTGAGCACAACAAATCCCATGCTCCAGGCCAAGTTGGAAGTTATCTGGGTCACCCAACATCAGGACCCCTTGCTCCCCACACTGTCCCACTGCACAACACTGCTAAACCAGAAGCAAAAGTTCAATTCATCAAAGGGAGGAACAATATAGCACAGCCTTCTGCCTGTTGTGTGCAGTCACCAACTGCCTTCTCTGACAAGGGCCTAGACTAGGATACTTATCCTGTTTTTGGCAACACTTCACAACTAAAATTAAACCCAAAACTTTGGTAGTACTCCACAAGTGTAAAATGCATCCAAACCAACTTGTAACAGAATCCTTCAGGCACTTCTGACCTGCTTTTGTGTGACGTTTCCTGCCCTCTTAGACTTTTGTTTTACCACTAATTGTTACACGTTTATACGCTTTTGGAAGCTAGTTTGAATTCACCAACCTCTGAAGTCTAAGTAGAACAATAAAGATTGTCATATTGGGAAAAAATATCTGCTATGATAAGACAGGACAGAATCCTACCTGATTAAATTTTGATTGCCTAGTTTGACTGTAATTATTCTTTACAGCATTGGCAAGGTATCCAATTCAAAGCTATATTGTTGTAACATCAATATTATTCTTTTGAATTTAATACAAAATATCATCACTGTCGCGTAAGAATTATGCTTTGTGCTGGTGGACTGGTCAGGGAGGAGAAAAACATATGGCAAAGAAAGACACTCTTCTTTTTCTGAAGGCCTTTGCTATCCATCTCTCCTATAGTTTACTTTCTTCTTCCACTATACCATTAGTGCCCAAACTGTACCATCACTCAAATTCTAAACCATTTCAGTGCCACTAGAATTTTAGCCAATATTGCTCAGCAGTGCATCATAACTTTTGTAACTCTGACTCTTGTTTGTCTCTGTTACCCCCCACCCACCCACCCCGCACCCTGTGAGGATGCTGGAGCCTGCCAGCCTCTTTTCTATCTCTCTCTTTCTTTCTACCTTGTTCCTTTTCTTCCTGGCACCACCTTCTTGTCTTTTTTCTGCCTTCTTGGTCCATTCTCCTGCTTTTTTCCCAGAAATAATTAAAAGATAACAATTCTCACCCAAGCCAAAGTTACATGTGCTGGACCTGACTTGTCAGGCGTTAAGCGGCACCTGAACACATTTTCGCTCATAATGACGGGCAACGCTAGTTGCTGTCTGAGTGGTCAAAAAAGAAGAACCATCCCATCCAAACCCATTCCTTATCACAGCATACACACACACACACAAACACACCACTTTGCTCCATATTAAACCATCTTACATAACATCAAATCATAGCATACACCAAAGTATGTCATTTATGACCCCATATCATATTGGGGACACCAAACTAACTATGTTACTGACTTGTACAGATTATATCACATCTGCATAAACTTTGTTCCACAACACTCCATACTGCATAATATCACAACATCACACTGTAAAATAGCAGTTACAATTGCTTTCACGATCAAATAACACTTATTCTGCTTTTTTGTTGTACCATCACATTTCCCTTACTCCTCCTGGCTTGTCCCATAATCTCCCTCCCTCCCTCCCCACCACCTCCTCGCCCTTTTCTTCCTCTTCTTCCCCTTGCTGCATTTGACAAAACAGCTTTAGGCGTTAAGGCACGAGCAGATTCCTCAGGAGACAATGCAAAAGAGGGAGACCCAATTCTACTTCATGTTCCATCAATTTAGCGGTCTGGCTCTTGTTTTCTGTTCCCATGTGTAGCTGAAATTTGGATCCAGGCAATGGACATTACTTCTCATTCTGGTTCGCCAAGCGGCTCATGTAAAATGATCATGGGCGAAAAGGGGGAAATGGTGATTACCAAGGGAGATTGGTAAAGAAAAATGAATAGGCAAGTGCATGAAATGTGAAAAGTGTATATTTGTAAATACATTGTCTATACTTATCATGGAATGTGTTTTTGAATAGACTTTAAATTGCTTTCAAAATAGACTGCTAATGCACGTTGCAAGATTTTCCTGAAGTATATTAATTTTTTTATTTCAAACTCAATTTACCAAGAAACATTAATATTTTGCCATCAAAACATTGTTCCTGATGTGTGGCTCCTCACTTGCATGAGCCAAATAAATTATGTACATTGCTGCCCATTTTTCATATCCGGCCCCAAATCCAGAGGTTTAAACGTAGTGAAATGATGAGAAATGATAGCAAAAACTTCTTAGACTGCTTTTGATAAATATCCTAATGCATTTTGAAAAGCAAAACTCTATCCTTTCATTAATTCAGCTCAAGATTTGCATACGTAATTAACAAACCTGAGAAATCAATGCGCCAATCAAACTTTGCAAAACTTGATGGTGTAAAAGGTGTTAAAATGACTGCATGAAAGTAGGGTCAGAAACAAAGATCAGAAAAAGGGTGCAACCAAGGTGGGCAAAGCCTATGAACGACAGGAAAGGAAATGCATAGGATTTAAATCATAAGGAAAGAAGGGTAGGAGATAGATAAATGAAGAAGAGTCTGGCAGATTCTTTTTTTTTCTTTTTTACTCTTTACTTTAACATGAGCCCCCCTCACCCCCTATTTTGCAGTGTGAGTTTAATTAGCCTATGGTGGATATCCTCATTCCAAATTTAAGAGCAAGGCTGAATGACCTCTGTAGGACAGACTGTCCCTGTTTTGGGGTAGGAAGCAAAGGAGATAGTACAGGAAAGACTGAAAAGGAGAGATAGAGATGGGTTGTAGGGTTTCTAATCTCTCTGATACTTTATTTTTATGTAAGCCTCCTCTTTAATATCTGCTTTACATGAATTATTTTATCAACCCATGAAAATACCAAATAATTAGTGGCAGATTTACTCCTTCTAACATTTCAAAGCCTGGTTGAGTGAGCTTGGGACAGAATCTTGTCTAAGTTTATTCCAATTCCAGCTCCCCTTGGTTTTCCTAATTCCCATCATTGCAAATTCCGCAAACATTTGTCAACGCCACCTAATTAGAGGTAAAGGCCCAAGACGTTAGGCTTATCAACGTATCTCACTATCTAGCTGCCTCAGAAAAGTACTGGAAAGATGCATTTGCAAATATGTATCATGTTTCTTAGAAACCAATAATATTCTCACTTCTAAACAGTATGGCTTTATACTTGGGTATTCTACCGTTAACCAGTTTATAAGTATTCATAACAATTAGTCTGCAGTTTTTGATAAAGGTTATTAGATTAATCCTAGTTATATATTTTGATATTATCTAAAGCTTTTGATTGAGTATGGAAGCAAGGATTTCTGGCAAAACTCGAATCTGTGGAATAACAGGTAACTTGTTAATATGGTTTGAAGACTATTTGTCAGAACTAGATCCATATGGAAATCAATTTAAAAGTTCATGTGTCTTTTTTACATTCAGGTCAAGGTAATTCTGTTTACACCATAAAGATAAATCACCAACTTGCATAGAATACACAGAGTGCAAGTTTGACAGATCTTCAATAGCAGTGTTTTTGGAGTATTTGTATCATGAGGGTGGTGTCAGATGAGTACAATCGTTTATAATATAGAGACAGGCTGAAGAGGACAGGTGATAAAACTGTACCAGTGGATGTAGACTCTCCAGAAGATATTGCATTTGGAAAGTAGACAGGTTGTGTTCTGTTGATCAAGAAATTCATAATCCATAGAATTAGTTACGGGCCGACATTCAGAGAAAGCAGTTTCCAGGCCAGAAGATGGGATTGAATGGTGTCAAATGCAGAATCAACAAACAGAATATGCACAGGTGAATAAAGTCAGATTCAGTAAGATGATAGTATCATCATTAGTGCTCCTGATTGTTTTATATGCAAACTAGTAAGGATCTAACTGAGATGGAGTGCACAGGAGGATTCGTTTCAGTACATTGCATTCAAAACATATAATTAACCGTCATCACATCAACCATCACTTTTATGCAGATGACTCTCAGATTCTAAGCAGTGACACTCCTGAAAATCTGCCTTCTCTCTTGATAAATATGGCCTACTGCCTTCAAGATATCCAAAACTGGATGATGGAGAACAAGTTACAACTAAACGCTGATAAAGCTGAAGCCATGCTTGTAGGGACCAAACACAAACTCTCTTCCATTACAACAGCTTCAATACAACTTGGCAATGCTGTAAAGTATCTAGGGGCCATTATTGACAACACACTCTCTATGCAAAAATTCATCACCCAGACCTGCCAGTCCTGCTACTATCAATCACGGCGTATTAGTGCAATTCGAAAGTACCTGCCCACAGACGCAACATCAAAACTCGTGGCATCTCTCATTCTTTCACGTCTGGACTATTGCAATTCTCTTTTGTCTGGTCTGCCAGCATCATCTATCCACTCCCTTCAACGTATTCAAAACTCTGCAGCTCGACTAGTCCTCAGAAAGAAAAAATCTGAGCACATTATCCCTCTCTTGCGATCTATCCACTGGCTGCCTCTGCCACAAAGAATAAACTATAAGATCAGTACTCTCTGTTATAAATGTCTCCACAAAACAGCACCCTCCTACCTCTGTGAATATCTCCACCTGTACGCCCCTCCTCGTTCCCTTCGCTCTGTTGCAGATTCCTTGTGCTTACAAACACCTAGATTCAGCCAGTCCACTTTTGGCCGTTGCTCTTTCTCTGTTTCTGGTCCATCGATTTGGAATGGCCTCCCTATCTCTTTTCGCCAAAGACCTTCTTTTGACACTTGTAAATCTGGCCTCAAGACATATTTTTTTCAAACCTAAGAATTTCCTCTCCTGTTTCATTTCATAGCTATCCCTGCTTTTCAACAGCCAAAAATTCCATCACCCTGCCAAAGTGTATAACGTGTGTGTGTGTGTGTGTGTGTGTGTGCATTTGGACTTGTTAGAACTATTACTTGCTATTGGTTGCATGACTGTGTAAGAATGAGTTGAGTGCAAGCGCTTTGATTTGTCTGTGCAAGATACAGCGCTATATACATTCCATTTATTATTATTATCATTATTAAAACATTTCATAATATAGGAGTCAATGCCACAGGTCTGTAATCATTAAGAGATGTGGGTTTGCTATTTTTAAGAACTGGACACATGACTTGTTGTTTTTTTTCTATTGGCTGAGTACACAGTAGGTGAAACAAATGAATATTCAATGTACCATCTCAAAAAAATAAAAGTTTTCTTTTGACAAAGAGGGGAGAGGGAAGGGAGAAAAATATTTAAGAAAACGAGAAAGCGAGGTGTTTATAAACACAGACATGGAAAAGAGAGAGAGGGCGTGGGGAGTACTATACATGTGCACTGGGATGTGTGTTCATACAATAAACCCATAAATAGAAAGACTTTAACACTTTCCTTTCCAAGAGTGCAGCTGCACTATAATCTGTGTACCAGCCCTACAGTAGCTGAGTGCAGTGTGCACTGGGTCATCATATTAAAGTCATTTTTTAAATTTTATTTAAAGCACAATTCTTATATTGTGTAGGCGAATAACTGTCTATTGTGTGTGTGCATTAAGATCTATACTGCATAAAAATAAATGTTTTAATCATGGTGTGAAATAACGTAATTGGTTTAGTTTTCAGTGGTGACAGGACTGCTGCACTTATGATTCTTACACAATACATGCAAAAATACAATACAATAACAAAATTCATGCAAAAATCACAAATCAACAGAGACAGACTTAGGTACTACAAGAGTTTATCCCAACGTAGAATCCATTGTAATAAATAATTATCTACACAAACCACATGAAACTGTCACAATGATGGTTATTGAATATTATTAAATAGAAACACTTTTTCGTCTACCCAGTAAGTTCCTGCACTTTTCTACACTACTTTATACATATGTACATAATATTGGAACTTCACCCTGTGGCTCTGGCTCATTTTCATGTTAACAGTGGTGTTTACCGTAGCAGTGCTCACAGTGCCAAGGCTACGCCCCTTCCCTGTGGCACTCCCACCCTTTGCTGCTGGTTGACCTCTCTCCTCAAGTCGCACAGAGTTAGTATGTGGCCAGGCTCAAAGTTCTCATGATCCCTATCGAGAACACTGTCTTCATTGGCAATGTCATATAATGTTGCTTCAGTGGTGAAAGCCTGAGTCCCAAATCCATACTACAAGCATATGACACACACAACAACGACAAACACAGTTCATATGTAAATCAGCTGTGAACGGTGTATGTCAACGTAGCAGCTAAAGACAAGTTAAAATGACGAAGTGAGATTAGAGCAGAAAGGGAGGGTGAAAGTTAAAGCAACTGCTGCAGTACATATTCATCCATACCCTGTCCATGGAGATAATTGTGTGGTAAGCATTAATCTGTACCGGGTAGAAAGTGTTAAAGATTTTATCTGGGACAGACAGGGTGTGGTTGGTTGTGTTATCTCTCAATTTCTCTGTTTCATCTACATATTCTATTTCCTTTAATAGTTACATTTACAGGAAGTGCTACGTTTTAGGTCTTCTCCAAATTATGATTCCAAGGTTATCATGAAACGAGCTGATTTGTATTCTGTATTATTGGAACTGATCTGTATTATTGCATCTTGAAACTCCATATCAAATACTCTGAAAAAACCAACAAAATCCAAGCAGCTTTATCTAAAGGATGAAGCTCTCCTCCATGTGGATCTTGGCAATTAGTTTCCCCTCCAGATGTCTACCAGATATAGCTGCAACATGTTCTCAATAGTTTCTTTAATCTTTATGTTATTGATGTTAAAATAGAGTACGATTCTCCGATTGTTACAAAAATATACCTACATTTTGTAATTCTCTCTCACGTTTCTCTAAAACGAGGAGTCCTTCTCAGGACCATATGTGATTACCAACAAGACAAAGTCTGTCCCTAAAGAAAATTATAATTTCTTGTCTTCAGTACCTTCAACTTTATCTAGAATTGCAGATAGCCAGTAATAATTACTACGCCATTTTGAAAATGAGCTAAGATTGAAATTGAGAAAAAAAAATCCTGTGACAGATCTTCAGGCATTTGTGAATAAAGACCTTTGGCCTGACTTGACTTGAGTGCCAGCTCTTGGAGAAGCCCTCAAAAAGGTCATAGTGGTGATTGTATCTTCACCCTTGGTGGTACCTTACAGTGAGACACTTTTTATGATTTACAAGTGTCAATTGCACTCACAAGAATATTTGATATTCTTGCAAATATTCTTGTGGCCTATTAAAGCTGCCATTAAAAGGTTTTGATAAAAAAGACAAAGAAAATTAGCCAAGAAATTGATGTTGCACAAAAAACAAATATAAATAGAAGAAAATAAACGCCTAGAGAATCTTTGTGAACTATGTCTCGGGATCCTATTAAAAGGATGCAAGGGAGGTCATAAAGATAGAATGGCCCACAACAGGATCTACAAGAGATACAATTCCCCACATGACCAAGTATTAAAATATTCAGAAAATAATAGTGGAGGGAAACAGATACAGGTGTAACAGCTATAACAGCTATAACTTCTCCATCATTTTGAAAATAATTCTTCAAAGATTCAAAAACAATTTATCCTTCCGTACGTCGCCTTTTCTCGACGGGGTGTACCTTCTGGGTGTACAGCAACCCATGGTTTTTGAGAAGGTATAAACAGGCTATGCCGTCAGCGCCTGGGCTTTATCACAGTTTTTGATTAAACCATTGACGCTGGGGGCAACAGCAAAGTGAGAGGCTGTATGACCAGTGGCTTTCCCACTCATGGAATTCCACTTTACAGATTAGTCTTTAGTGATCGACTATGACTCTCTGACTAGGAGGCTTGACTCGCACAGTCCTTATGTGTTGCAGCCCTGGGGGCTGGTTGACCTTTGGAGAACATCTCCAACGCTGACTGTCCTTATACCCACTTGGCCCAGAGAGTGGGGATGTACTGTGGGCAAGGCATCTCCACTATAATCAACTTTCTGCCCAGTTTCCAAAACAGCAGCTGCCTCCTCTGCTGTTTTGGTGGTCATCGTGTCTGACAAACATACATACAAACCCACTACTATACATTCTGGGTGTATAGCAACCTATAGTTTTAGAGTAGACATAACTCAATGCAATACCTTCTGGGTGTACAGCAACCCATGGTTCTAGAGTAGACATATCCTGCTACAATACCTTCTGGGTGTACAGCAACCCATGGTGTCTGGAAAGGAACTCAACCTCTTGCCTTGCATGAAGCACTAGGCCGAAATTATTTCCTTGTGTTGTGGTTGCATAGCAACCCTATTTGAAGAGACTACTGACTACCCTAGGCCTACATCCTGGATGTTGAGTAACCTAAGCTGCCTACAGAGGAGTCTGCCTTTATGTGTAAGCAGGTTTGTAAGAAGGAACAGTGCTTTCCCTACAATAGATCTAGTACTTGTAGTGTGAAAAAGGCATGCACTCGAAATACAAACACATGCACTGGAGCTATCAGTAAAGAAGAAAGAGCCTGTTGATTTGTACAGTGCACCTGCGTAAATTTACTCTTCTGCCAATACCTTGCTTTCTTTTCTTTTGATATGATGATTGGTGATGATGATGATGATGATGATGATGATGATGATGATGATGATGATGATATTAGTAATGACCATTGATAGTTCAAGTATCACCAGAAGATCTACCCTAAGCATATCAGTCTCATGATGTGTCAAAAGTTGATGTGTCAAAAACTCCAAATCAGCAGCCTAGAATAGATCTATGTAATAGCACCCCACTCCCCCCTTTGAATGAAATCTCACAGATGATCTACATAATAGCAGGCCTTTGACCTTGTGGATCTTCCATCCCCACCTACACCCATTGAATGCATCTTGGTAGGACTCTGTATCAGCATGTGAGTGTGCATATGAAATCTGCAGTACACATGTGATAAATCAGAAGTGGAACAGATTGGCAAAACACAAGAAATGGTCAGTCCCATCTTGAAGTACTTCTCCCTTCCAGGAGAAAAAAACTACAGAGCAAGAGAGACAAAGGCATTCACACATACACACACACGCACGCATGCACACACACACACACACACACACACACCACACACACACACACACACACACACACACACACACACACACACACACACACGATAGATAGATAGATAGAAGATAGATAGATAGATAGATAGATAGATAGATAGATAGATAGATAGATAGATAGATAGATAGATAGATAGATAGATAGATATGACGGACCAAGAAGTAACCTTTTTTTTTTTTTTACATTGTTTATAAAGTTATATATTGTATAATGCTCCTTTGCTCTTATATTGCTTCCTTGTTTGCAAATGTATTTAAAATAAAACAGCAAACTTACTTAGACTCTAGGTGTTCCCCATACTTGCTTTACTTCCTCAGGAAATGGAGGGGGGTGGATATTATAATGATGTGATGGACTGACGTCAGTCTCCCAACATATTTTTGTTGTTCATGGTGTGTGTGTGTGGAGGGGGTGGGGTGCGGCATACTCATTGCAACTACGAGTGGGTAGGTGAATGTGATAAGTCGGAAGTAAAAGGTTAAAAAAAAGGGTAAAGGAGTCCCATAACCTATAAGGTCGTAGGGGAGCGAGGCGTCAGAGACCTCACTTCTCTAGGGCCAGCATATTGAGGGCGGCGCCCATCTCCTCTCCCTCGCTGCTTTACCTTCCCTGATCCTAAAGAGGGCAGGTACCCATTTACAGCTGGGTGAACTGGGGGAACTGTACTGAAGCCAAGGCGCGCAAACGGTCACCCATCCAACTGGTAACCACGCTCGACGCTGCTTAACTTGGCTGGGGGAAAGCGAGTGCTCCGACTACTGAGCTATTCCGTTCCCGTCGGAAGTAAAACAGACTGAAAATACAGGGAAATTTTTAGTCCATCTCTCTTTTCCTCCCCCCTTCCCCCACACACACACTCACACACACACACACACACACACACACACACCACTCATCTCTATGTGGCTGTTCCTTTTGTTTATCACAGAGTTTTGTACATTATAGATCATAAGGATTAGATTATAGATCATAGATTATAGGCTGTTTCTTTGCTTCTTTCTTTCTTTTTTATTTCTATTTCTTCTTTAGCTTTTTTGCTTATTTGTGTGTGTGTTTTTTGTTTGTTTGTTTGTTTTTACAGATGGCTTGTTAAGCTAACAAGCAAAGATATATAAGAGTGTTACTTTGATACAGAGGGGTGCATAAAGTGAGACACTCAGGCACATGAGAAAGAGAGAGAATGTTTACTGTTTGTGCTGATTTTTTTGTTTACCTCTCAGAAGCTTATTCATATTTCAGTACACTGTCAGTCTATACAAAGTCAAAAAGTAGTAAACATCTGTATCGTTGTCTATCGCCCTCCTTCTGCCATGCCCCCCATCCCCTCACACACACGGTGATACCATGCCTTACATGTAGGCAGAGTACAACCCCAAATATATATCTGTCTCTGCCTGTCTGTCTGTATCTCTCTAACACTAACACACACACAACACACCACACACACACACACACACACACACGTAAGCACACACACATATAGACACACACATACACACACCCATGCACATGCACACACACATTTACCCCCCCCCCCCCCCCCCCTTCCACACACACACACACAGAGTGTGCACAAAAACATGCGCGCACACAGGCACCCAATGTACGTGTGTGCACACGTATGCGCGCGCGCGTGCGCACACACACTCACACACACTTCATTTACTGCTCAGTCTCTGAAAAGTACTAGGCCAAGGCCTATCAATTATGGGCCACCACAGCTTAGCAGGGAGCAAAAATTATCAGAGCAAGGAAGGGTGTCCTAGCAACTAGGATGTAGGAAGCCTCACAGGACAGTGATATGTCATAATGGCTTTAGTCTCTTTGAAAGTCTGGGTGTGTACTGGGTGGTTCAGGGCTTATTAAGTCACTGTTTTAAAAACACAAACAAACAATTTGGGGGGGGGGGGGGGGTAGGGAATATGTTTATTGACAAAGTCACGAAATTTGAGCGCATCAGCATGAACAGTTCCTGAGTTATATACAGCAAAATATAGGGGTCTGAGTGAAAATTCACCCATGGCGTATGGGAAAGGTTAGAAAAAGGTTACAACATAGTATCCTTCAATGACAGCATTTTAGACTTTTTTTTTAGTAAGGACCATGCAATATGCCTTTGGCCTAACCTGACTCGAACTTCGGTTCTTTGGTGATCCTTCATTAGAGGTCCGGTAGTGATTGAAGCTTCACCCTCGGTGGTACCTCACAGCTTGACACTTTTCATAATTCAGAAGTGTCAGTTGCCTGTTAAAAGTGCCATTGATCATCATCATCATTAGCCATTACATCCAGTGGTGTGTAGGGCAGCAACAAAGCGCTTCCACTCCTGCCTATTCTGGGCCAACCTAGTCACTGATCCCCAAGAGTGCTGCATGGCCTTCATCTCACTTTCTACAGTTCTTCTCCACGTTGCTTTTGGTCTTCCTTTCTTTCTCCTTCCTTCTGGGGTCCAGTGCAATGCTGTTCTTGTGATTGACTGTTCATCTTCGGAGGATGTGCCCAATCCACTTCCACCGTCGTCTGGTGATGATGGTTCCCATGTCTTTTTGCCTGCATCTCCGTAGTAGGTCTTCATTGGAGATCTTCTCTGGCCAAAAGATCCGGAGAATTCTTCGCAGGCATATGTTGTGGAAAGATCGAAGTTTGGTAAGATCCACTTCCGTCATCCCCCAGCACTCAGAACCGTACAGGAGCGTAGACACAACACAGCTCTGGATAGCTTCAGCTTGGTGTTGGTGCTGTACTGAGTTGATCTCCAGATATTGTTCATCTCCCTGAACACATTCCTGGCCTTGCCCGGTCTGTTGTGGATGTCTTCTTTTGTGCCGCCCTCTGGTTTGATGATGCTGCCAAGGTATGTGAACTTGTCTGTCTGGCGCAGGTCAGTTCCATTCACTTTCACAGGGGCTGTTGTGTTCACATTGAGCGACATTGTCTCTGTTTTCTTGGTGCTAATGCAAAGCCCCACTTGCTGTCCGAATGTTTGGAGTCTGCTGGTCTTCTCCTGAATATGTTGGTGTGTGTGTATGACAGCAGCGCCAGGTCATCCGCAAAGTCAAGGTCATCTAGTGTTGAGAACAGGCTCCAGCGAATCCCTCTTGGGGTGTCTTCTGTTGTCTTCCTCATCACCCAATCAATGGCCAGATTGAGGAGAACTACTGACATCACACATCCTTGTCTTACCCCAGTCTTGACTTCGAAGACAGTGTTGCTATGGCCCACAGAGCATCTGAAGTTGTCATAGAAGCTTTTGATAAGGTGTACCAGTTTCGATGGGATGCCATAGTGTCGAAGGATACTCCAAAGGCTGTCTCTGTGTATGCTGTCAAATGCCTTTTCGAAGTCCACAAAATTCACATACAGTTGTCTTTGCCACTCTGTGCACTGTTCGATGATGTTTCTGAGCGTGAATGTCTTGTCTATACATCCTCGCTGCTTCCTGAACCCTGCTTGCTCCTTCCTCAAAGCATCGTCCACAAAAGTGCCATTGAAAGATGATAAAAGAGGGGGAAAACTGATTTGCAAAGACATATCTAGTATAAGTAGGAAATTCTGTTCCTGTGGGATAAATTTGCGCATTGGGCAATGATTCTGCAAATGAAAATTATGTGCTAAGAATTCCCTCTTTTCTATCTCAGCTGTAAATGGGTACCTGCCCTCTTCAGGGTCAGGGAAGGTAAAGCAGCGAGGGAGAGGAGATGGGCGCCGCCCTCAATATGCTGGCCCTAGAGAAGTGAGGTCTCTGACGCCCCACTCCCCTACGACCTTATAGGTTATGGGACTCCTTTACCCTTTTTCCTCCTGTCTCTTTCTTTATTCCCGCCTTGCTCCTTTCCTCCTAGGCTATTTTCTGCCTTTTTCGTCAATTCTACTGCTTTTTTTCCAGAAAGACTTTGAAGATAATAACTATCTCCAGATTAAAGTAAACTTATCTCTTGTTTCTGGAAATGTTCCTTCAGCTCTAAAAACTGCTATAGTCACACCTCTACTCAAAAACCATGACCTTGACCCTAACATTCTGAAGAACTATAGACCTGTTTCCATCCTACCTTTTATCTCTTAAGTCCTTGAAAAAGTAGTTCTAAAACAGCTCAACCACCACATTCTCTCCAACAGTCTCCTTCCTGCATTTCAGTCTGCCTATCGCGTAAACCACAGCACAAAAAATACCTTTTTCAACACTTAAACACACTTCTACCCCTTCCGACTGGGGGGGGGGGGGGGGGAATCTCCCTTCTCTCTATCGACTATTCATTTCCACACATTGACCACTCTTCTGAAAGATACGTTTGGTGTTACGGTAAAAAGCCCTTCCCGGGTTTATTCATCCCTTAACGGCCGATTTCAGAAAACCACAGTAAACAAGATTCATCACTACCTGCCAGACTGGATGTGGGTTTTGCGGGACTGCTCGGGCCCCTGTTCTTTTCACCCTACACTGCCCCAAATTTGCTATAATTAACCGTGTCGATTAACCATTTTTTTTGTGAAGAGACTCTCAGATTTAAGCGCGACACTCCTGAAAATTGCATTCTCTTTTGACAAATAGGGCCCCACTGTTTCAAGATATCCAATTTGGTGATACAGAGCGGGTTTACAGTAAATGCAGATAAAAGGGAAAATAGCTTGCGGGGAAAACAAAAAATCTCTTCCTTTTCAACATTTCTACAATTTGGAAATGATCAGTCCCTCTATCCAATGCTGTAAATATTTTGGGGGTATTTTTGACAATACCCCTTTTATGAAAAAATAATCACCCAACCTGCCAGTCCTGCACCACAATTACGTGTATTAGTGCAATTCAAAAGTATCTGTCCATTGTTTTCAAAATCTAAACTTGTTACGTCTCATTTTTACTTGGACTATTCAATTCTCTTTTGGCATCTGCCACATCATCAATCCACTCCCTTAAACTAAAAAAATTTGCAGCTCGACTGGCCCTAGAAAAAAAAATCTGAGCACATTCCCCTCTCTTGCGATCTTCCACGGGCTGCCTGTGTCCAAGAGAAAACTATAAGATCATACTTCTGTTACAAATGTCCCCAAAAAACGCATCCCCCCTACCTCTGTGAATGCTTCACTTGTACACTACTTCTCGTTCCTTCGCTTGCTGCGATACCTTGTCTTCGAATCCCTAGATTAACCACCCACCATGGTGTTGTTTTTCCCTTCTTTTGGCCCAAACGATCGGGAATGCCCCTCCCTCTCTCTCTCCCCCAAAGCCTTTCTTATGACATTTTTAAATCCAGTCAAAGACTATTTTTTTTAAAAACCCTAAGATTTTCTTCTCCTGTTCCTCTCTCTCTCTCTGGTGGACGGTCAGACGTTCTTTTGTGCTCTGAAAAAAATCCCTCATTCAGCGGAACCTGTCCCCCCAATCATTCATTTTTGGACCTGTGGTTCTTTCCTTAGCGGATTGCACCTGTGCTGCGGGTTTACCCTGTAAGGTTGCCATTGAGATTTTGGGAAAAAGTAACAAAGTTGTTTTCTTTTTGTCACGGGAGTCCATTCCCCCATCACATTTGAATGCCAGGATAGTTGAAATGTAAACCCTCACTGTTCCTTTGTGACTGAGTCAGCCACCTGTTTGCTACAGAGTGGGATGTCGGGTGTTCCCAAACCCACCAAGGGTGTTACGCATGAGGTTGAAGTGCCTCAAGTTCTGGCTCACGGTGTCTAGCTAGGCCTACAAACCACAAAGTTTTTTGTGTGTGGGCTATGGGTGTTTTTTTTGGTGTGAATTTTGTGCCCTTTTTAGGTTTCCCAAAAAACCCCCCCCCCCCCCCCCCTTTTTTTTAGAACCAAAAAAAGGGTTTTTTTTTTTGGTTTTTTTAACAAGGCCCCTTTTTGGGGGGAAAAGGGGGGGCCCCCCTTGCCCCCCCTTCTAAACCCCCCCCCCCCCCCCCCCACCCCCCAACTCCCCCTTTTCCCTTTTTTTTCCCTTTTCCTTTTTCCCCCAAAGGGTTTTTCCCCCCAAAAAAAAAAAATTTTCCCCCTTTAAAACTTTTTTAATGAATTTGCCCCAAAAACCTTTCCCTTCTAAAAAAAACCCAAAAACCCCCCCCAATACCCAAAAAATTTTAAAATTACAAGGGTTTGGGAGACAAGAAACCCCAAATCCCCTTTTACCAAAAAAAACTTTCTTGTCAAAAACCCAAAAATGGTCCTCAAAAAAAAATTTTTAAAAATGGGCCCCCCAAACGAAAAGAGCCAAACCGGACGAGCTTTCGTGCCTTTGAATATTTTTAAAACCCCAAACCCCCCTCTGAAAAATTTCCCAACCCTCCCCTAGGATCCTGCCCCAAAACCAATTCCCCCCATTGAAGGACCAACCACCACCCAGCCACCACTTGGATTTTAAAATTCCCAATTTAGACCACCCCAAACTTCAAAAGGGGGGGAACACAACAAAACTCTCCAAAAAAAGACCAAAAATTCAAACCCTGTCAGATCAAGTTCTCCCCCCAACGAAGCGGGTACGAAAAAACCACATTCCCATCTAAATAAAAAAAACCCCAAACACCCCTCCTCGGGGAAACACGTCTCAACCCAAAATTACCCGCCCAAAAAAACCACGTGTTCCCTGTTTTGTGCAAACAAACAATTCCCCCAAAATTTTCCCGCAAAAAAAGTAACTTCTGCGAAACCAAAAAACCCACTAAACAGCCCCCCAAAAAAATTCTCCTGCCAGAAAAAGCTTAAGCAGAACCAGTAATAAAACCACAATCAAAACTACACACAAAAAAACCCACAAAAAACCATTCCAAAGAACAGGCCCATATACCCCCTACCAAAAACAGTTCTTTCCTCTCCCGTAAAAAACCAAACAATTACCAAAAACCTAACCAAAGCCCCCCCACCTGCCAAAAAAATTTCCACTAAAGCATGGACAAATTTAAAACCAACAAAAACAGCCCGGGAAAAAGATCCACGAAAGAAAAAAAACAACCAAAACAACACCCAAAACACTTCACAAAACACCAAACAGATCGGAAAAAAAACCCTTAACCCAAAAAAACCCAAACCCAAATGCGGGAAACCCCCTCAAGAAAAAAAAAGACAAACTGAATCAACACCTAAAAGATGACTACTACCAACAAAACAACGCCCAAACACAGACAAAGATAAACTTTCAGCAAACACCTCCAACCCTCAGGACACACAACCCAAAAAATTAAAAAAAAACCCGAAATAAACAAGGGGAGGCCAAACAAAATGATGCCCCAACTTGGTTAACACATGAAAAAGAAAAAAGCACCCTCATTTTTCATTGGGAAATAAACCTTTCAAAAAACATCCAAAAACAGACAAATAAATCCAAAACTATATCAGAAACATCAAGATTTTGTTCCCCCAAAAGCAAACTCCCGGCAAATGTCCTTACCCCCCCATGGGACCATCCCAAAGAAGACCTTCTTTCAAATTCCCTCCCAAATTTCAAAGAAAATAATTTGGCCCACACTTTTTACAAACTAAAAGGGGGGGGGGGGCCCCAAAAAGGGGGGAAATTTTTTACCCCCCAAACGCCTTCTAAAAAGGGGGGGGGGGTTTTTTAAAAATAGGCCCCCCAATTTTTTAAAACCCCAAAATTTTTAACTACCCTTTCCATCCCCCCCAAAGGGTGCAGCAGGTTAGCGTACAGCCTAAATACGCGACCCCCGACCCCAAAGACCCCAACGACGCCTCCCCTGACAACCCCAACTAACGGCCCACTGACATACGTGAGGCAACCTTACCTCGCTTAAAAAAGGGGGTTTATCATGCCCCCTGAACCCCTTTTTTCTCGGGGATGTCGGTTTTCCAACCCTACCCCTCCCCCCCGAATAGGGGTCCCTCCCAACGACAAACCTCCCACATCACGAAAGTGACGCCCCTCCCTCCTCCTCCCCACTGCCACCCCCACCCTTTCCCCCACCGCTTCCCCCATCCAACTTTTTGTACGGGGCACACTAAAACTTGAAGTGAAAAATTTCACCCCCCCTTTTTCCCCAATTAAGGGGTATGTGTGTATGGTGTGTGGGTGTGTGTGTGCGGGGGTGGGGGGGGGGGATGCAGGTGCACATATGTGGTCCCACGTGTGTGTGTGTTGTGTGTGTGTGTGTTGTGTGTGAAAAAAGGATATTTATTTGCGTTTTATACGTGCAGCATGTGATAAAACTTCCCAACCTACATATTAGAAGTTTCATAACACTTACAAGGACCCTTTTTCCTGTGTTTGCTAACCCATGGCCTTGAAAGGTCAATTTGGGGAAGTTTAAAATTTTTTATCAATATCTTATTCTGTGCTGGAGACACGCCCCAAATAGTGCTGCAGTGTGAAGCAAACATGACGGACAAACCAGTGACAATCTCCTACACTAAGACCAAGTTTTTTGGAACGTGCTGATTGTGTATCATTTCTTTTCTCTTTTCTTTTTTTTTTTATTTTTCCCTTTTTTTTTTAATTTCCTTTTGAAAAAATTTTTTTCCAGGAATGTGTGATTAGAGTTATGTTATTTTTTTCAAATTTTTGGATCTTTATTTACAGGGGCTTTTTCTGTATTATCTGGCCTCCTTGTTGAGGGGGATTTTCTTGCTCTGTGTTGTTGGTTTTTTGTTTTTTGTTTTTTTTCCCTTTTCTCGGTAACCAACCACGCCAACCCCGTGGTTTTTATTTTTTCTCCTCAACTACTGTCTACTGAGTAGTTATCACAAATTGTGTCTACAGAGTGTAAGATTTTTACTTTTTTTCATCATTCCCCCCCATACCTTTATCAAGTATTCCCCCCCCCCCCCCCCCCCCCATTATTATTGTTTATTTTCTCTCTTTTCTTTCTTTATCTTCACCATTCTTGACACATCAATACTTTTCCCCACAAAACTAACTTCATAGATGTATTCAAACACAATTCGGCCTCCGGTGGCTTACAATTGCCACCCAAAATATAAACCATTGCAATCAAAAAAATCGAAGATAAACAAGACTATCACAAACCCAAAGGGAAACCATTTCATTACAGGTCTTTCCGAGTCAAGACTTACAGAACACTAAACCCAAACGACATTTCCATTCCCGGATATAAAACGGGCGAAAAAATCCCAAAAGCCCCAAAAAAAAAAAAGGGACTTAATCTATATTAGTGAGTCTTAACTTCAAAATCTTTTCAAAATTTTAACGTTATAAAATAGAATCCCCTTGGAATCGAAGTAGATAAAAGGTGCAGCCCCCAATAATGGGGGTTTTCTACAGAAACCAAAAAAAAGAAAAAATTAGAAGAGAGTTTACTCCATGACAAAAAGAGCCATTTGAATCTAGGGGAATTATCTTTCTGGTGATTTTAAAATTGACCCAGCAAAACCCAAAGGGCCCCAAATTATAAATCATTTAATTTCACCATTTGTTACTTCACCACAAAGTCACATAAACGAACACAATTATTGATACATCTAAGTATCAAAACCAAAAAAAAACATAAAATGGTGTCCCCCTATATAATGAGTGATCATACCCCGTCTGACCCACATGGCAAAAAAAGGAACAAAAAATTTTAAAACGGCCATAAAAAATATAACCTATCGTTCTTTCAAAAAATTTTAATGAGCAATTTTCTTACAGAATTAAGCAGTTCCTTCTTCGGAAAACATTTTAAAAATTACTGCCAACCTGGCCCTTGGTTTTGGATAAATTTTTACTGAAATCTATAGCAAACTTTCCCATTAAAACAAAATCAAACAGTCTGCAAACCACCCTTGGGTTTTTAAAGGAACTAAAAAACATGTTATCTTTAAAATTTCTTAAAAGAACATAAATATTATGAGGAGGCAAAAAAATTAAGAAATGCCATAAACCACAAAAACGGGGGGGGAAAAAGGGAAAAATTTTTCCCAAAATCTACTTCAACCCCAAAAAAAAATTCAAAGACTGTAAGAAAGCAATCAACAAATAACAAATAATCAATTGTCTTCCCAAAACTAAGTAATAAAAATATTTCTGCGAAAAACTAAAAAATCACTTCATTAATATTTCTTCTAACATAATTAACTATGATAACACAAAAATTCAATATTCAAGAACTAAAAAAATACTGCCAAGAAAAACGTATTCCATCAAAAACCCCCAACCCTTCAATTCTGTTTTTTTGAGTCACAAATACCCCCCTCCCTCAAACAACAAGACGTGTGGTCTTGATTAAAAAGATGGCAGAAATGAAACTCTCGCTCCAGTTATTTCAGACACTCGACACATTTTGTTTCATAAGAACTATTTCCCCAAAACTTTTAAAACTGCTAAGGTGATTCCATCCCCAATCGGGGAACACTTCCGATCCTCAAATTAAGGCCAATCTTATTTATCTTTCCTTTCAAAACCTTTGGGAAAAAAATATAAAAACACATAGTCCTCTTTAAAAAATTAACTTACTTCACCAAATCAGTCTGGGTTTTAGAAAAAGATCGTGCATACGGCATTTAAATAGTCTTGTAACATTGGCTGTCAAACTTAAGACAATAAATTTGTGAAGTATTATTTATAATTTCAAAAAAACATTTGTACAATTTTACCGCCCACTTTCATTAAAAAAAGACTATATAATCTCTTACAAATTCTTGAGCTTCTTGCTCTATCTTACAAACAGGCAAAAAATTGTTAATAGCCGTCCACATCCCCCATAAAACCCATTCATTAGGGTACCCCAGGAATCTTAGACCAATTCTCTTTTCTTAAATAAATGCCTTCCTTCCAAAAATCTTAAATGAAATTTTTTCTGACGACACAAAACCCTACATAAAGCCATACGAATTAACTTTTGCAAAGAAATTGCAAAATGCATATGATCTTGTCAAAAAGGTGAACTAAATAATGTCTATCACCCCCAAAAAAAAAAAGCATGTTATCCCTACCAGACAAAAGCGACAAAATAATCTCAAAATTTTTTCCAATCCATATTGAAAAGGAAAAATGAACAAGCCCTTCACCAAAAGTTCAAGGGGTAACAATTGATGAAAAACTCAGTGGTACCATCACATATCCCATCTGTGCAAATACATGTCTCAAAGAGTATATCAATTGACTAAAATCAAACATTTTCTTGACTTTCATTCAAGAAAACTATTCTTTCAAGCTTATATACAATCTTCAATAGATTATGCTTCAACCCTGTGGGATTTTGCTAGTGCAAACACTATGAAACCAGATAAACTGCTCTATAATATTAGATGAAACGGATTTGATCACATAATGTTACGTATATGATCTGTATTATGTGGATGTGTATTGTTACATATGTCTAAAGGAATTTTTGTGTGCCGTTAAGAAAGATACATCTATGTATGTCTCAACGACAGGTTGTAAATTCATATCCCTGGCTGAAGCATTCCTATTCCAACATTCAGCTCTTTTATCATTGTTTTCCTTTCGGCTTGGAATTTAAAAAAATGTCTTTCTGTGTTCAGGCTTAATCTATATAAACTGAATCACAGTTTGGAATAACTTTTGATGGTCACAGATCATGATTCTGTCAGCTCCCCAGTGAGGGGATAGCTTTTACACAGCATCATCAACAGACATTCCACCCCCCCCCCCCCCCCCCTTCCCTGGCAAGGAAACCTTTACCTTGGAAAATAAATCTTTTTAGGTACAGAATAGTGGCCAAATTTGCTTTGAATAGGAAAGAAGATTGAAAGGAACTAAAGAGACATGTCTGAATCTGTGACAGCAAACAAAATGCTTTGGAAATTATGGAGACTGATGACCCCCTTCAATGAGCCCATGGCAGGAAGGACAGCGCAACAAGACGCCACTTTGACTCCATCTTTTATTCTGTCACTAGATTTATGGTGTCAAGAAGCGAGCCAGCTCACAGGATCCCAACCTGAGAAATGTTCTTCTAGAGCCAACTCTGACCTTCTTTAGTGTTGCATGCTCTAACAGCCTGTAATTATCAGTGGTAGAAATGATTACAAGTGGCGCCCTCTTGGCCAGACGTTTTGTCACAGAAGTAAAAAAGAAAAAAGAAAAAAAAAGGAAAACCCCCCTATAAATGTTGATGAATAGTTTCTAATCTGCCAGGCACACCAAAGGCTTGGACCTAGAATCTTTGAGAACTTGTTCTAGACGTTACAATTACTGTTTGTGCCAGAGAACACAAGAAAAAAGAGATGCCGCAGACTTGTAATCAAAAAGACGTCTTTTTCAGGCTAAATGATAAACGCTTTCTATAAAATGCATTCTTGGTCCTGTGTTTTGCCTCTGATAGTTGATGGTAGTATGTTTAGATGTCAGTCAGATTAAATATATGGAAAGTCAAACATACTGCAATAAAGGCAGTCAAAGTGGAACGATTATGTGCAGTCTGATTTTTGTGATCTTTTTGCATTTTTATGCGAAACACACTTTTAAACTTATGTGATTTCTTATTCTTGTCTTAAACAGAACAATACCCCTGTAATTGTGCAACACAATATAATGGATATCCTTCAAAATAAGAATTGGATGATATAATAATATAACTTGGTCAGAGTGGAAACAAAAGGTTAAAAGGAAAAAAAATTAAAATGCAGTTCCGAGTATGTTTTAAATTCACCAGTCACTGTAATAGAAGTTTTTATATAGGCATAATTATTAACGTTAGAGAAAATATAGGCCTAATAATGAAGATAAAAGATTATTTTAAACAAATCTAAGGGATGCTTTAACAAATGTATTTTTCGGCGTACTGGCTAAATATTGTATTTGCTGTCAATGACAGAGGGGAAAAATCGTGTACAACAGAGGGGAGAGAGAGAGAGAGAGAGGGGGGGGGGGGGGATAAAGAGAGAAAGAGAGAGAGACATTGACAATATATGACAATGACAATATTTATTGTAATAAGCTGTTAAAGCCCATTTACAAGGGGACAGTGGGAAAGGGACTGGGCACAAAACACATAATTTCAGAAATACCGATGTGTAATTTTTACAGCCCAAATGGTCCACATGGCATGGAATCCACGACATGGTGAAGTGTTTTACATTAGGATTCAGATGAATTGGTGCCTAACACTTTCGCCCATTGCAAATGGGGAAAGGGGAGAGGGTAACAACAACCACAAACATTATATAAACACAGAGTCTGTGACAGGGCTTCGGTGTCCCTACGTTCCGTCTGATCTGGTAACTCTGCTCTTTCCAACACGTGAAAAACCTAACTCACAATATGCCTAACCGTCCTGTTTTGCTCTCTCTATATGCACACACATATGCATGCACACACGCACACACGCGCGCACACACACGCACGCACACACACAAGCACGCACAAACACACGCACACACACACACGCACGCACACACGCCCGCGCGCACACACACACACACGCCCGCGTACACACACACACACACACACACACACGCACGCACGCACAAACACACCACGCACACACACATCCACACACGTGCGCACAAGAGGGTGCGCATGCACGCACACACACACACACAACACACACACACACACACACACACACACACACACACACACACACACACATGCACACATACAGGCAACCACAGTCACATCTAACCCAGAAAAAATCTGATAGCATCCATCATAACATGTAAAACATCCAGTCCGGCACTAATTCTGTCTTTGATTCTTTCACATGGGCAGGTGTCCACAGCTGCAGCTTGGAATAAATGTCTTTCTCCTCCCGAGTCATCTGCCTGATGTTCTTTTTTGCAAACCAAAAGTAATCTGCAGGGTTGTAAGTGTCATCTGTCCAGATAAACTGAAAAATCATATCTTCACTTTCACAAATGATAGTGTCAGGTACGTCATCAGAGGTATACACATTAAGAAAGTCCTTGTTTCTAGAAACATCCCTGAGATTTCTCTGCAGGGATCTGTTTCTCAGCCCACCCACATAGTTCTTTATAGTATCTCCACTGTAGCCTACATCCCGAATCTGATCTAAATATTAGTCACAGTCCTCCCCCTCCATTGTAATGTCAGGTACAGGCACCTCAACCAGGTCAATTCCATCTTGTTGCTCAGCCACTGTGTCCACTGCCAACACCGTAGCACCTGTCACACAGCGATAATCACCTGTGGGAAGCAGCAATTGCAAAGGCCTGTGGTTTGGAGAGGCTGGGGTGTTGGTGTGTTGGCATAAACAAACTTGGCAAATTTTCCGATGCCAACAATGCACTTGCCTTGTCTTCTTGCTTTTCTTCTGTCTGTCTCGTCTCCTCTGTCTGTCTCCTCTCCTCTGTCCTTC
This sequence comes from Rapana venosa, assembly GCA_028751875.1. Lineage (NCBI taxonomy): Eukaryota > Metazoa > Mollusca > Gastropoda > Neogastropoda > Muricidae > Rapana > Rapana venosa. The sequence goes on along the minus strand of CM054135.1, from coordinate 33,327,061 downwards.
TTCGGTCCCTGTTGGTCTGACTGGGCGGCTTTCTGCGGAAGTACACAGGGGTTTGTTGACCACCATGTTTCCTTCACTTGAGCCAGCCTTCAGTCGCAACACAACTGTGGTTGCTCGCCTTCGTCCACTAGTTTCCATGAGGATGCAGTGTTGTTGCCACACCTTCGCATTGCAACTTGGGGACAAGGGGTGGTGGTAAACCAAAATCCACAAAATTTTCCCCTATATAAAACACTAAGAGACGGACAGGGCTCGGAGAGAGTTCGTGATTGGTAAGAGAGTAGAGTCGTCAAGAGTGAGAAATCATAATTCACAATATTATTTTTTGCTTTGAATAAGCATACACAATGCATGCACACACGACACAACCGTGCATACACAGCAAGCACACACAAAATTCACGCACTAACGACCCAAAACACACAGAGAAGAAGCCGGCGCGGGCCACACATAACGTATAACGGCATAACTATAAACATGAAATAACCTCTCACCAAAAATGTCTTCACAGACACTGACATAACTGGCAACGGTTGAAAAAGACAAAGGCATTATCCTTCGCTAATCTGCCATCCACAAAGCTAAGAAATAAAAAAGTAATAAAAGTAAAGGGGAAAAGTGAAAGGTACGACAAAACATCAAAAGCAACAAGCTGCAATATGAGCAGATCATAATCAGTAGAAAAAAAATCCCAAACCAAAAAAAGCAAAAGCAAAAACTAAAACGCAAAGAAACCAGGAAAACCAACACATAATTCAACAAACAAATCAAACAAACAATAGAGCATAACACACAAAGACCGGGGAGACCAGTGAGAACAGAGTTTTAAATGTCAAACGCTGACATGCTAATTATGTATAATGATCTGACATAATATACAAGCGCACTGAAAACTCTCACCAAAACAAAAGTGAATAGCAACTACAGACACTTAAGCTTACAGTTTTATTACTGTTAATGGTGGAGGGAATGATGATTCTGTTATTGCGGTAAGGCGTTTATCTGTGGTATGGATTTCTATCAGAAATCAAACCTGAGATAAGCTGACTTGTGCAGTAACAATTTATCATTAACACTGACTGAATTGTTTGTAGTTCTCCCGTTTACAGAGCAGAACCCATACACACGATGTCATTTTTCGTGGCTTCTCCAACGAGCAGCTCCAATACAAGGAGTCCAAAGACAGTGTTTCAGCTATGTGTCAAAATGATAAATGACTTTTCTATTGAGATTGTTCTTGTAAGAGACCAACATGGTAAAATTTTCCCTCATATGAAACATTTTGTAGACAAGTGGATCCAAAGGATAAGCAACAGTTATTAGCAGAACTAATTTTTCACAATAAAAAATTCAAAGTGGGAGACCAATGCATATATCATGAAAAGTGGGCGCAAAACAAATTACTTTTGGTTAAACACTTGCTGCAAGATGGTGATTTTATAACTCACGAGAATTTATCAAACAAATTAGGTACTAACATTAACTTTTTGCATTATATTAGCTGTGTGCGGTCGATTCAACAATATGCGAGAATGAAAAACATATAACTGGATGACAATTTTACTCAGGAAAGGACCAATGCTCTAGAGATTATATCAAAAGCTGGTGAAGGATCCCATATTTATTATGATGACATGATTAGCAAAATAGAAATTCTCGACATTAAATCTTTCGTGAATTGGGAAAGACATTTATTAAAACTGACAACTCAAATTAAAGAAATTAAATTGAAATGGTTTCAAATAAAGATTTGTTATAGAATATTAGTCACGAACAAAATATTAAAGAAAATGAAAGTTAAAGATAATGACAACTACAATTTTTGTGGCAAGGAAAAGGACACGATAAACCATTATTTATGTGAGTGTCAGTATGTACAGAATCTCTAGAAAGGACTTGGACTATAAAACACAACTGCTATCATTGCAAACAAAACCTAATGTTGGTAATTTTCTGAATGAACTAAAATATAAATATGAAATGGAAAAGCTGGAGCACTGCAAACAAATGCAGTTTACTCATTTTCAGAAAAAATGGTTCCAGTACATGAACGTAGTAGAAAGTTGAGTAGTATTTCAAAATATTAGTAAAATTCTGTATGTAATCTATAAATCTTGTCTTGACAACGAAAATGATGATTCATTCTTCTTGTACTTTGTGCAGCTAGTAGCCTTGTAAGCCTTTAAAATGGAAATGATGTAATTTTGTTTGGACGAACAGTTAATTTGTTTGTTTTGAACTGTATATGTGTTTCAATCAAAAAGATTTACACTTTTTTTTAAAACATGGTAAAATTTGTCTTGGAGAAAAATACTTAAGCGTTGATGTGTGATGTCTGTCCTCCGGGGTCAAATTGTCTCAGACGATTGGCACTGACACACAAACCATACTCAAACAAAAAGCTTTGAGCCGAGGTTCTGAATCTTTCCGACAGCTTTTACACCATCTAAGATGTCAGTGTCATCTTTTATTGCAAACATTCATTCACAGACCCCAGTATGTGGCCGTCACTTAAACATGAAGAATGAAGGAGCCTCAGCATTTTGTTCGTACCATTTTTCTCAGAGCTTTCATTCCAAAAACTCTGATTGTCAGGTTTCTGCAAAACCACGAGCTGGAGTGTCAGACAGCTTACAAATTATTCACAAAAATTACGTGCTTCAGAGTGTTTCCTGACACACACAAATAAGAATCCTACCAAATGATGGTGGCTTTCAATTAGTTCCGCCACTGATAATTGGATGCTATAGTAGTGCACAATATCAAAGAAGGTCAAGGGTAGCTGGGAATAACCATTTCTCAGACTCAGGCTAAAGGTTTGTTGGCTTTCCAAGCTATAAATCTAGCAGAGAAATAAGACAGCAAATTAAACTGGCATGCAGTGATGCTGGTCTTGCCACAATGAATTCGTTCATGACCGGTCATTACCTCCCACATTTGTGAAAAGTTGTCCACTGACACTGCTCCATAGATTACTCAGCCATGTCTCTGTCCTTTGCCCTTAGCCCTTTTCTCTCCCCCCTCACACGTGCAGACAGATGACAAGAGATATCTGTCATTCCAAACCTTGGAGTTGGTATTTTTTTTCTTGGATGAAGTTATTGTGCCTACAGCCCCATTCACCCCTCAGTATATGCTCTTGCACAATACAGGCTGACTGTAAAGAGAAGACTGATGGAACACATAAAGAAAACAATTAGTTAACATGGCAGCAGTGGCAAATGGGTCAACGCAAAGTTGAACCAAACAATAAATCATTCTGGGCCTTCTGCTCCTCGACTCCTACTTCGCCCTATGCTTGCGGTGATTTCATTAGCTCCACAATAATTTAAACAAAAACAACTGGGGATGGTCAGACAGGACGGGCAAAGTGTTTAATTGTCACAGAAAATCTATTCCAGGAAAAAAATTATAGGTTTGATTTTGTTGAATGAGATCGTGTTGGGGAACAGGGACAGGGAAGCCATCAGAGCAGAGCCTTCATGCTGCTTGTGGGATTGCCTGTGAACTCTTCTGACCTCCATACCAGACCTCAGACTACTCTTGTACATAGTTGCCAAGACATTTGTGATTGCCACCACTACCACCACCTCTTCTTTCCCCCTCAAAAGCAAAGCAAAATACAACAAACACACACACACACACACACACACACACACACATTCGGACAAGGACTCACGCGCACACATGCACACACAGACATAAGCGTGCAAACCACGAAACAACGTGCACAATGCACAAAAGAACGCACAGACACACACACGCACGCACGCACACATTACACACACACGCGCGCGCGCGCGCGCGGACGGACGGACACTCGCACGCGCACACCAAGAAACACAACACACACAACGCAGGGAAAGCACACACGCACGAACATGATTACTCGCGCGCACACAACGAAACACAACGCACACAAAGCAGAGAAAGCACACACGCACGCAAGCACACACAGACACAGACACACACGCAGACACACGCACACACAGACACACGCACGCACACACGCACGCACCCACGCATGGACCTTGGCACGAACATACGCGCGCGCACACACACACACACGCACGCACGCACGCTCTCACGTACCATACACACACACCCACACACACAACGCACCACGACACACACACACACACACACACACACACACACACACACTGATTATTCCGACATTGTATAGGACAATTGTACTGAAATTTCTAGCATCTCTTAGCATTAAGAACTATTAAGCCAGCAAAAATACTTCGTAGTACGCCTTCTACTAATTCAGTATCATTCATTAATGTATGTGTCAGTGCATGAAAATTTATCAGACCTAAAAATAGAAATGTTGTCAGGGACAGAAAATATGATGTTTGACAATCAGAAAGCAAATTTGTTGAGTGAAAATCCACGAGGTGAAAATTAAATATGCAATATAGGAACACAAATTTCTGAGGTGAATCACTTAGCGAGATAGATGAACTGAGAGAAAGAACAGTATGGGTGGAGGAGACAACTGGAAATCTTGCCATGAAAAAGAGTGAGCAAGTGGCTGTACTGGAATCTTTAGAACAACGCATTGAAGATATGAAAGACTCCTTAGATGACAGAATCGACATACTCGAGCAGTTCTATAGGAGAGACAATTACAAAATTTTCAACATTGAAAATTTCAATTATGGAAGTACTGAAGAAATGTGTGCCAGAAAAGGAGTGCTCCAGATCAGACACCATCCGAGCTCACATGAAACCAACCATAGAGGAAGCAGAAGAAACAGACCCAGACCTATAATTGTGAAGTTCGCGCACTGGGGAAACATTGTGACCAAAGAGCACCGACTGAAAAATGAGGGAATTGCTGTGACAGGAGACCTGACTTCGAGACAGCAAAATGTGATCGGTCAGTACTGGGCTGAAGGAATTTGTGCCTTCTACAAAGGAAACAGACTGAAATATTTCTTGCCCGCACCCCCTTAACCATCCAGGAGCAAGAGAGGGCTTGAGGGAACAGAGGAATAGTCCACCAGCTAGGCTCACATCACCGTCCCTGAGTTATAAGGGATGCAGTGAGGGAGAAATAGTGGTGAAGGAAAGCAAAGTCGGGGGATATCTCTTGATAGGTCTTCTGATCAGGTGCACAAACCTGGTGGGAAATCTGCCTTATCTAATTTCGAACTCGGACACAGACTACACTGACAAACACATACAAGGGTTGTCACCAAGACCCAGAGAAAATCAGAATAGGTACGTGGAATTTTGCAAAGAAAAGTATGTCATAACCACAGGGTTGTTTTTATCATCGTGTGTAAAGAAAATTTTGAAGCCATGCTTTCCAAACATGGAAATAAATCAGGGGTTGTTTTGGTTTTTGTCAGGAAAAACATATAAGACAAATTCAAGTTGCATATGATTACACCAATAGTTATTTTAAATAAGTAAATCTTTGTTAGGACTAAACAAAAGAACATTTTTTTCCTGCACATATATTCCTCTCTATGACAGCAAGTTTTCAAAAGTCACAGAACATGGATATGGAACTGGAAATCTTTAACAATGCCTTCACTAACATAATTTTTTAAAAACTTTTATTTCATTATTTGTGGGAACTCAATGCACACAAACTGGAGGTAAAATTACGATAGTCAGTGTTTTTCCTACAAAAAAGAAAAGTGCAGAACAATTGATCTTTCAACAGATCCTCAGATGATGAATTAATGTTAAAAGACAAACATGTCAAACTAAGTATATCCAACTGGTCCTGAAGAGTTTGTAAATCTGACATAATAAGAACAATACCATCTCCAAATATCAACACAGATGTTTGGAAGCAGTTGGATTTCATGATTTACTTTTGGCATCCAAAAGCAAAGGCAATTTCGTCTATGAATATTGAAAAATACAACCCTGTCGCACCCCCACAGGACAGTCCAAAAAAAAAGTTTGCCTGCTCTAACACAAGAAAGTAGGCTACATGGCTATGACAGCTTTCACAAATTTTCCAGACAATCCATTTCTTTTCAAAATTTCAATCAGAGGTGCACGTTGTACACAATCAAATGCCTCCCTCAGGTCTACAAAGCAGCATATAATTTGCCACCTCCTTTTGCGGGGGCGCAATGATTTAATCTTTAATGTTCACCTGACAATTTAACATTGATTTCAGCCCAAGCATTCCCATTAGAGTTATAGGGATTTTTTTAGACTCCGGCCAGCTCCTACCCAGAGTGAGTGTGCTGTGGGCTCAGTGGGAAAACTTGGGACCACACAGTCGAGCATCCATTTAATGCATGCGAGTTTGAGTTGCTAAAATTACCTGTCCAACACCAAGGTTACTGTATCTGTCGAGACCAGTTGATCCGGGGAAATAATATGATAGTAAGCATAGAGTACAACCTTGTCAGGTAGTCAGAAAGCATATACACTTCGACATCAGCATCATTACGTCATCGTCATAAACTGATCATCATGCATTTAAAAAAAAAATGCCTTTGATTCATTCGGTAGTCCCAGTTGCTCTGGTCTCATGGTGACCTCAGATTCGGTTTCTCTATATACACTTCTCTGCCTGTAATTCATATAACTAGATGCTGATTAAAGAAGTCTGAAAATAGGACAATACAATTTCTTTCATTAATGGAATGTCTTTTAGAATTTGCTGTAAGATACGATCTGGGAAGACAGGTAAAAAGTTCTTCAGATCTCTGCATCATAAAAGAATATGATCATTGGTAAGATTTTCACCACAGATGTTGCTTTTTTTTAAAGCTTTAAACCTGTAGATAAGAGATACAACCTTTCTACATTCATGTACATTACATTATTTGACCTTATCAAAAGATAATACATGGGTTACATCATCACTCCAGGAATAACTGGTACCGTGTAGTTTCTTTTTTAAAGTGTTTTCAACATGTATTTTGTAACATGTTATAGCCCTCATGGATGGATAGAGAAACTCATGCTACAGAGTGCAATATAGTATGCTCAGCTTCACAGTTTGCTATTCTGTCATCTTTTTCATTGAAGTAGATACTACAGTTAATATTAATAGTAGATACCATAGTTAACAAAGTTAATATTTTAGCTATTAATTTTTTTCTTTTTCAGAATTCTTGTTTATGCTTTTTTTCATAATAGTGTATTGCGATTGATTAGTATGTGCATACCCCTGCCCACACACACACACACACACACACACACACACACTTTCCGTCTAATAAGGACGTTAAACTGAAGAACAGTCAGAGCCTTGGTTGGCGGTTCAGGTGGTGGTTGCCACCTCAGGTCTGGCTCCGCGACTGAGCTAATACTGTCGTTAGTAGGGGGCTTAGTCGACTGAGCTAATACTGTCGTTAGTAGGGGGCTTAGTAGATGCTTTATTTTTATTTTTTATTTGGTTTTATTCTTTTATATAGAGGATGATGGAATAAGCACTTATGTGCTTTTTTACATGTAGTCCCCGTGTGTATGCGGTTTTGTGAATTTGTCATCTGTTCCCACCGGCATGCAATGGCCTACTCTTACGAAAAGCGGAACAGGATTTAACGTGTGCGAAAGATGTTCTGCGTGCGTTCGGACACGGGGTCTCGGTTTATAGTCTCATTTGAAGGACTGTTGAGGAGAGGGGAGTCTCCAGGGGAAAATATCCCTTTGAACGGGAATCGAACCCGGGTCGTCAGATTGTGAACGCAATGTTCTAACCACTAGGCTATCCCGTCCTGCGCTGCTGTCCTGCGCTGCGTGTGTTAGCTCAGAACAGGCACAACTGACCACCACCAAAGTGACCCAGCAGCAGTGCAGGGCCCCTCTGGTTGGTGGCTCAAGGCAGCCTGACATTGTGGACTTCTGACCCTGAGGATGAGACATAACAAATTTAGCAAATGTTACACATATACACTTAAATCAAAGCTTTTTTTTTTTTTTTTTTTTTTTTGGGGGGGGGGGGGTTCCCCACGCAGCCATATCTGGCTGTGGCAGGGAGATTGAAATGAACAGTGTGGAAACAGCAGGAAGATGAGGCAGATAACAAACAAACAAACAACAAACAAACAAAAACAAAGAAAAATACCTAAAATAGGCAATACAAAACAAAACCCAAAAAACACAAAAAAGCCTTTGATTTAGTGTATATGTGTAATATTTGCTAACTAGACTCAGCAGTAATACACCACAATGATTTTCTGTTGAATTATGACTGCCTTAAGACAGTGTGAGTTGCTAATACGACACCATCATTTTTTTATCTGAATTTATATCACTGAACTCTACTACGCCTGATCTAGCCATTGATTTTCAGTAATGTGAGTGGTTGGCGCCTTTTTCGTCCTTCTGGATATCTGTCTCAGTTCTTTCCAGAAAGAAAATGAGTCATTGGTAAATGAGACAAGAGGGCTGGCTTTTTCCCGCTTATACCTTGTTTACTATTTTTTCCTTTTTTTTTGACACCTGAAAAGCCTTGCGGGCTTCCACAAAAGCTAGCCTGTTTGACGGAGCTTTACTAATTCTATCTTTTGATTTTGCTTTGTCGAACCAGGTAGCATTGTGAAAGCATTTTAAGAGTGGCTTGTGAGCAAATACTTTTTGTGGTTTCAGAATTTAAGCTAATAAAAATAGTATTTATCTTTCTATCATCCCAAATTTTTGTCTCTGTTTGTCCTATATTTATGTTTTCTTTTGGACTGTCTTGTGGAGTTGTCGATTTAGCTCTTGTAGTATTGTAAGTGGGAGGATTCAACCAGTGGTAAAATAATTTTTTTCAACATGAATATCATGTGACACTATTGTACTGCCACCACTGGTAGATAGATACCTGAGTGATTTATTAAACAATGGCTCACATAGTCCATTCATTTAATCAAAACTTATCATAATTCCAAGGAGTGTTTGCCAAAAGAGTTATTAATCAAGATATAAACAAAAAATAGTTTTTAGAATGAGTTTTTCTGGGAAAAGTCGATAAATGGAACATATACGGTACAGAATTAGAAGTGGTTAATGAATACAACTATCTCCGTTTCACTCTTTCTACAAGGGCAAAGAGCTTGTAAGAAAGAAAAGAAAAGGTCAATGTATTTAGTGAATTCTTTATTGATCAATCAACTTAAGAAAATGAGGGTGTGAATACCATTTCTTGATGTCCAATTAAAAGAAATGATGTTACAAATATAATTACCAATTTAAACAAACAAAAAGTAGTAGTACCTCATCTAATTCACAATAAACTCCTCATTGCTGCTCAGTGTGAATGAGAACATGGCTTCAGAACTACTTCAACACAAGTCACATTCTTTAGATAAAGATAGAAGCTTGAGGTTTCCTTAAGTATGGTAAACCGCTCTTCTTTGTCATATACACAAAAGCTTCTAAAGATATTTATAATTACCATCCAATTTATCTAATCAGCTGTGTCATGTTTTTAGTGATTTGTTTTCTCTGTCTTTGAAAGCATGCCATGTTCCAAGTCTCTGGAAAAAATCAATAATTTGTCCTGTTCCAAAAAATAATCACCCCAAATCTTTAAATGACTATAGACCAGTAGCTCTCACTCCAATAGTAATGAAATGTTTTGAACGAATCGTTCTCAAACGGCTTCTTTTCTCTACTTCTTCATATCTAGATCCTCTTCAGTTTGCATACAAAGCCAACAGAAGCACAAATGATGCTACAATTACCTTGCTGCATAATGTTTATTCCCACCTAGAAAAACCCGACTCCTTTGTTCGTATACTTTTCATTGACTTCTCTTCTGCCTTTAATACCATTCAGCCCCATCTATTAGCTCTCAAACTGCTCTCAATAGATGTCTGTCCTCGGCTAATTCTCTGGATAATGTGCTTGTTTGTTCGATTTCAAAAAGCCATATCCACTCAAAGATCAACTTCCACTGGTTCTCCCCAAGGCACTGTTCTGTCCCCCATCCTTTTCACCCTTTACACAAATGACTGCACTGGCTCTGATCTTATACCGTTAATCAAATATTCTGATGACTCTGCTCTGGAAGATCTGTCTAATTCCCATGTCATGTATTTTAAACAAGTTAGTACAAACAGAACTGTCTTGACCTTAATGTTAAAAAGACTAAGGAAATGTTGATTGATTTTCGCAGGGACCCCCAGCCCATACCAAATCTTTACATTGATGGAGTAACGGTAGAGCGTGTAAACCAATACAAATATCTAGGTACTATTATTGATGATAAACTAAACTTTGATGCTAATACAGATCTTGTAAATAGAAAATGCCACTCACGCATCTTTTTCCTTCAAAAACTCCGGAGTCTTAAAGTAAATGTAAAAGTTCTACAAAATTTCTACCGATCCTTTATTGAGTCTGTCCTTTCATTTTCCTTGGTTTGTTGGTATGGGGGCCTGACTGTTAAAAACAAAAACATAGTAAACAAGATTGTAACCAGATGTGGCAAAATTGTGGGCTGTGAGCAAATGAAACTGAATGACTTGTATGAATGCCGTGTGAGAGACAGAGCTAGACAGATTGTGAGTGATGACACACATGTGCTTGCAAAATATTTTGAACTCCTGCCTTCTCAAAAGCGCTACAGAGTACCCAAGTCTAGAACCCTGCGATTTAAAAATAGTTTTATTCCAACCTCAATTCTGCTAATTAATAAATCAATAAATCTGAATTGAACTAAAGCCCACGAGAGAGAGAGAGAGAGAGAGAGAGAGAGAGAGAGAGAGAGAGAGAGAGAGAGAGACTAAAGGCTACCTTTTATTAGTGTAAACTGTGTTCAGTTTCTAATAGAATAAAGTATTAACTTCACTGATATTTGTCTTATCATACATGCTATACAAATGATTTTTTTTTAAATACGTGCGCGTGTTATTATTTTAGACTGTTCAATATCTTAAAAGAACATAGTATTAATTTAATTAATATTTGTCTTATACAATATGTTATAACAATTTGACTTATATTATTAAAATGCGTGAGCATGGGTACGAATGTTTATAATGTGCGAGCGTGCGTGCGCGTGCGCGAGTGACTGTGAATGTGTGGACGTACGGGTTTACTTGTCCACACATGAGTAAAGTGATTTTTGTTGGGGTGGGTTTGTGGCTGGCTGAGATATTGCTGATTTGTGGATGCATTTTATCTCATGATGGGTGCGTGCTGATGTTGGACAGTGTGTGTGTGTTTTAAATACTATGTTTAAATGTTTATTGTTTTTATGTATGGCGAGTAACCCGCCGGAATTTCTCTGTCTTTGAGATAATAAAGAATTTGAATTTGAATTTGAATTTGTGTTGGTAAAGCCCTTGAAAGGTGCATTCACAAGCTTGTTTCCCATTTTCTAGCTACCAATAAAATAATCGCTTCTTTGCAGTCTGGATTAACTCCTGGTGACTCCACTATAAATCAGTTGCTAATGCATCTATGTCTTTTGTTTGATCGTAAAATTACCACACAAAACCCCCCATCTATCATCAGAAAACCGCCACTCTTGTTCCTTATTTATACAAATGATATTGTTGTGGGCATCCAGTAAAAACATTAAACACTTTTGCAGACGATACTAGTAGATCTTCGAGCAAAAATGATTCAGACGCAAGTATATAGGCAAAAATGTCGAAGAGTAGGAAATGACCAGATGACTTCGGAATGCATTGTCAACATCTTAAATGACCATGAGCTTGGCGCAAGGAAGATATCTCGAGAGTGTACTGTGTAGGAAGGCTTCGCCCATGGAAAATGAATCACGTCCGAGAATTGTGCACTTTCGCCGCTGGACAGATAAGATGGCAGTGGTGGCTGCCAGGTAGCTTAGGGACACCTATGGGAGAGTGGCATCCGGATAGCCTCTGATCTTACTGCCCACCAAGGGCCAAGGACAAATTGCCTACTTCCACCATGGAAAGCTACACGTAAGGGAAAAGCAACGGAGGCAGTTCAATCATGCAGTCTACTCTACAGACGAATAATAGCCACCAGTCCTAGAAAACAGCAGAGGAAGACATGGAAGAACAGCAGAACTCAGGTATCTCAATCGCAGGCATCCCTGTGAGAAGCAAGAAATTTAGCAGACCTGGAACCGCTCACATCCAGCTGGACTCCATGATCAGTACAACAGACGGTCTTGGTCAACCAGCAGACCTGACCAGCAAAACAGAGTTTGCAGCATGGATAACCATCTAGAACTTGATTCTACTGCTGAGGATGGACAAACTGAACACAAGGAAAATGACCAGGTGACAAAAGTAATCACAAATGTCGGATCTGAAGATAGTAAAGACCAAAGGTGAAGACATTAGTGATGATGAAATAGTATCTAGAAACATTGACTGTTGTGATAAGACTTGTTGACGATAATAATGATAACAACAATCCACACAATGCGATGATAGTACAGAGCCCTGACAGTGACAGAAGTAAAAGAGAACAGGAAATACAAACCTGCTAAAAGCAGTGGAAACGTTTCTAGTTTCACAAAACCTCAGACGTGGCATAATGTAAAAACATTAACGCACAGACGGTCAAAGAGACTGTGAATAAGACAAATGAAACAGGTAGCCAGGTGTGCTACCTCTCACAGTGGGAGATCCAGACAAAGTAGCTGTAATGTTTCTGCAGTCAGAGCAGCATTACTGATTCTTTTCGAAAGAAGACGAACAGGGGTTTCAGAAGCCAAAAGCCACGATATCAGCCAGGAATCATTTCTATCAGTGTGAATGAGAACATGGCTTCAGAACTACTTCAACACAAGGCACATTCTTTAGATAAAGATAATAGCCATATCCACTGTGCATAGTTTCTTACCAAAACTTGATAAGTGTTTCATTAGTTTTTCTTTTGGCTTATGATGTTATTTGTTTAACAGAAACTTTTGTTGAAAATGATTTTGTTTTGTATTTTTCATGATTACTTGTTATTTACTTCAAAAGATAGAAAATTGTCACATTAGGGGAGATACTTTGGGGTGTAATTGTTATGATAAGGAAATCACTGGCATTCTATATTGAACATGTTGTTGTAGAAATATACATAAAGATTTGTTTGGCACACACAAGGACATTATCTTAATATGCACGTACTTTCCTCCACACGATTAACCTTTTTGGAGAACTAGAATGTTAGTATGGAAATTCTGGACCTTCAAAGTATTTATGATTTTCATCTTCTCCTAATGGGAGATTTCAATGCACGAACAGCATCTGAAAATTATAGTACAACCAATTTTGAGAACCTGCAATGGTCTACCAATTCTAAAATACCAAGAAAATCTGGTGATGTGCACACAAACATATTTGGTAACCAGTTACAATTAAGTAACAACATGTTTGGCACACACAAGGACAGTTTGTTTGGCACACATGTGCAACATGTTTGATTGTGTCATCTTAAACGGACATTGTGACTCAGATTTTGATGATAGTTGCACATTAGGCTCAAAGTACTGTAGACTATTTCATGTCTCTCGATTTATTTGAAAACTTAATAGAATCTGACCACTACCAGTTAGCATGAAATAAGAGGTTACAAATTGTATTTCAAAACCACAAGGACTCCAGAATGTAAGGGAATCTTTTATTTTAAATTAGTATGGAACCAAACAAAAGAAGACATTTTTTTAATGCGCTAAAGAGAAGGGACATTCAGGACAGACAAACGCCCTTGATAAAAATATAGAAACTGCTCTAGACTTGTTTACCAAGTATTTAAAAGATGCAAGCGAATGCATATCTCGAAGGATTTCAGCGAAAAGTACTAAGAAATCTGAATGTCGACTTGCGAAAAAGGAGAGCACAAAGATGCTAAACTGTTTTTGCTCAACTAGAAAAAAAGAAGATAGGATAGTCTACGTCGAGAAAAGAAAACAGTACTATAGCAAACTAAAAAAGCAAGATTGTAGAAGGCAAAAGGCATCGTGTTCATCATACAGATATATGCGCCCACATCTACCAGCACTGGCGAGAAAAACAGTTTCAGTGACAAAATCAAAAAACGGAAGCATGTATAAAGGGTGATTTTAATCCAAAAATTGGTAAAGGTGAAGACTAAGCGAAATTGGCCCTTACGAACCTAGGATAGAGAAGAGAAAGATGTGACATGCTTGCATCCTCAAGCCTGGCAAACCAACTTGAAATTACAAACACAGAAGATGGTACAAGTGGAAATCATCAGGGGACAAAGTGAGTAATCAAATCGACTAGGTTATGTCTGATAGATCAGTGACACCTAACAAGACACAAGATCCCGAAAGGAAGATTCAAAACAATTGAAAATAGCAAAAGGGGTACCATTACCTAAATTACATACAGAAATATTTGAACACCCAGTCTTTGCCTCAATGATGGGCAGAAAATGTAAGTTATCAAGCAGCAGAAAAAATAAACTTATTTTGGACAGAAAGAAGGATGTACAATTTAATGAAGCTTTTCAATGTAATTACAAAGTAATTATTTTCACAATGTATTGGATAATCTCGTGTCAGTGTCGGTAGATGCTCCAGTGTTGTGTTTAAATTCTGGCAGCAGAATATATGAAACTAAGATACCATTGGTCCCAAACAGATTCTGAATGCAGAATTCCTATGGTGGAGGAAATTTGTTCGTAGTAAAATGAAAAAGAGTAAAAGCTGATTACAGGGTACAATATGTGATCAGAAGACAGACATACAGACTAGACGTCTGTTTGTGAAAAGAAAAAAACGTTTTAGAGAGAACAAATTGGTCTGAAAGCTAAACAAGATTTTGGAAAGTTCTGGAAAGAAGTAAGAAGTATACATTGCAGGCCAGAAATTACTGATCAGGAATGGTTTCATCATTTCTAATCAGTGTTCAAAGCGTCTGAACAATCTTAACAAATTCCAGTCCATAACGTAGATAGCCAGGTGCGCCAATCGATTTAGAACTCGAACTCGAAAGATTTATTCACAGAAAGGTCATGAAGGGGGGTTGCCGAGCTGCTTAGTATAATAAAAGGAAGCACAAAGAAAACAACCAGAACCACAACCACCACAATAAAAATCAGCTACAAAAAATATGACTTAAGAAACCAAAATATCACTTATTCTAAAGGCTTTACACAAATATAAAGCAAGGCTGCGCATAATCTCAGGGTGACTAGATGGCATGAGTAGACAGAATCTAAATAAATTAGGCTGTCCACTATACTTTACTAGAGTGTAATTCTGTCTTAAATCTTTTAATACTGGACAGCGCAGCACAAAATGAACTTCATCTTCTGTTTGCTTACATAATGGGCATAGCAACCTGACGTCATCATCATCTATCTATCTATCTATCTGTCCCATAGTCTGACGACCGTGGGGGCACCCTCAAAGACTCAACAACCAGTTCCCTCCATTCCTCTCTCTGTTCTGCCTTTCTCAGGGGTTTGTTGAGTTCTAGGCCTGTCCATTTACTGATGTTATCCTCCCAGCTCTTCCTTGGTCTGCCTCTTCTTCTTCCTCCTTGGACAGTGCCTTTGCAAGTCCTTTGGATCTTGTGACATGCCCATACCATTTAAGTTTACGCTTTTTCACGATCGTTAGAAGGTTCTCATAGGGTCCAATGGTTTGCTGGATTATGTTATGCACGCTTTCGTTGCTTATGTGGTCTTTGTAGGAGATGCCAAGGAGTCTCCGAAAGCATCTCATCTCCACTGTCTGTACTCTTCTCTCCAAATCTGCAGTCAGGGTCCATGATTCACAGGCATACAGAAATATGGATATGACAAGGGAGCGCATTAGTCTGATCTTGGAGATAAGTGAGATATTTTTGTCTCTCCAGATGGTGTTTAGATTTGACAAAGCTGTTATTGTCTGTGCAGTCCTGCATACTACTTCTGGCTTGGATCCCCGGTCTGATACAATGGCTCCAAGGTACTTGAAGCTTTGAACTGTTTCCAGCTTCTGGTCATTAACCCTGATATCAGTGTTAATGCCGTTGGGGTTATAAGCCATCAGTTTGGTCTTCTCTGCACTGATTTCCATGCCGTATGTTTTGGAGGCCTTATTCAAGTGTTCTGTTAGGCTGGCAAGCTCTTTTTCTGATCCTGCTATTCCATCAATGTCATCTGCGAAGCGGAGGTTTGTGATCGTTCTGCCACCAATGCTGACTGATCCTTCATGATGTTCCAGTGCATCAGCCATGATTCTCTCAAGGAAGATGTTGAAAAAAGTGGGTGAGAGTAGACAGCCCTGCCTTACTCCAACTGTTGTTCGAAACCATTCTCCAATGTTGTTATTGTAGTACACTGCACTGGTGGCCTCGCTGTACAGCTGTTTGATGACTCTGATCAGGTTTGCATTGATGCTGTACAAATTCATGGTTGCCCACAAAGCTGCATGCCACACCCTGTCAAATGCCTTCTTAAAATCGATAAATACGTGGTAAAGGTCTTGTTGATGTTGAAGGTACCGCTCACATAGTATTCTGAGGCTGAATATCTGTTCTGTTGTGCTGCGCCTTGCTCTGAAACCTGCTTGTTCCTCAGCAATGATGGTCTCTGCTTGTGGCTTCAGTCTATTCAATATTATCTGCAGCATGGCCTTGCTTGGGTGGCATATGAGGCTGATTGTGCGGTAATTATGGCATTGTTGTAGATTTCCTTTCTTGGGGAGGGTGATGATGAGTGACTGTGTCCATGGTGTTGGCCATTTTCCTCTCTGCCAGATCTTGTTGCAGATTCTTAGTAGGGCCCTGATCATGGCTTCCCCTCCAGCTTGAACCAACTCAGCTGGAGTGTTGTCAGCCCCTGCTGACTTCCCCTTTTTCAACGATCTGACTGCTGTTTCCACTTCTTCTCGGAGGATAGGGTGACTGTCTGTGTCTTTGCTTGTGGGTACATTAAGGACTTCTGGATCTCCTGCGGTTCTATAGTTATACAGGTCGGAGCAGTATTCTGTCCATCTGTTCAGAATATCCTGGTCGACAGTGAGACACTTCCCATTTTTGTCTTGGATTGTTAAACCTTTTCCCTGTTTTGTGCTAGTCAGGTCTTTCACCAGCTGATATGCTTTCTTGCTATTGTTTTTCTTGATGTTCTCTTCAATGTCTTGGCACTGTTCACCGATCCATTTCTCTTTTGCCTCCGTCATGGACTTCCTGATTCTTTTGTTGACTGCCCTATATTGTTCTGCTTTTTCTTTTGTTTCATTTTTCTTTTTCTTCAACTCTCTACGCTTGTCGCATAGTTGTAGGATGTTAGGTGTGACCCATGGTTTTTTGACTGGTCGGTGTTTGCCAAGAAGCTCGCTTGCTGTTTCAGTCACTGCTGTATTGAAACTATTCGTCAGTGTATCTATGTCTGAGTCTATCACATCAACATCATGTTCTATATATCTAAATTTATGAACATTTATGTCTGAAACACCAAGTCTAAACTTAGACATAATTCTTTTCAAATGTATGTCAATATCAAGCTTTAGATAAGGTCTGCGCCATATAACACAAGTAGGTTGTATTTGTGCATCAAATATTTTAATGAAAAAGTCAAAAGCATTGTTATTCAATAATCGTATTTTTTTTCAAAACAATTAACAAGCTTCTTTTACCTCGACTTGCCAGATCTTTACATGCAGCTGTGAAACTAAGCTTTGTAGAAAAACGACTTCCTAAATATTTATATACATTAATCACAGGCATGACTTTTCCATTGTACAGCCATTTTTCATGAGCAGCTAAATAACCACTTTTTATGAATACAACAATATTACTCTTATTCAGATTAACCTTAAGATCAAGTGCTGTTGCAGCACTGCTTAAGCTGTTCAACTGCTGTTGTAAGCCTACAACTGTTTCAGATAGCAGGATGACATCATCAGCAAGCAGAAGAATAAACAATTCTGTGAAATCTTGGGGGAAAGTGGCACCATGTTTACCCTTATTAATGACTTCTATGGCTAACTCATTAATGAAAACAGAAAACAAGAGGGCTACATACCTCACCCTGTTTGATCCCCCGTGGTGCTGTATATTATGACCATCAGCTTAGATCCACATCTTATTCTGCTTTTCACATTCTGATACATGGCTCTCAAACAACGTAATAATTTACCCTTCACACCATTTTTCAGGAGAATAGGCCATAACAAGTTTCTATTAACAGAATCAAATGCCTTTTCAAAGTCAATAAATGCTACATAGAGCTTACGATTATGAGCAAACTGTTTCTGGATAAATGCAAGTAGAAGAAACTATTTAGAGAAAATAAGAAAAGCACTTCGATCCTTGAAAGTAAACAGGGCTCCACGACCAGATGGTATACTGGCCAAAATGTTAAAAACCTCCCTAGAAACAGATCTTGCCTTTTCTGTTGTTGTATAATTACATATATCATAGACATCAATACCCAAGTGCATGTATGTATGTTTGTCCGTCGTGTCCGACGTTGACCTCCAAAACAGCAGAGGAGGCAGCTGCTGTTTTGGAAACTGGGCAGAAATTTGATTATAGTGGAGATGCCTTGCCCACAGTACATCCCCATTCTCTCGGCCAAGTGGGCATAAGGACAGTCAGTGTTGGAGATGTTCTCCAAAGGCCAACCAGCCACCAGGGCTACAGCACATAAGGACTGTGCGAGTCAAGCTTTCTAGTCAGAGAGTCATAGTCGATCACTAAAGACTAAGCTGAAATTCCATGAGTGGGAAAGCCACTGGTCATACAGCCTCTCACTTTGCTGTTGCCCTCAGCGTCAATGGTTTAATCAAGAACTATGATAAAGCCCAGGTGCTGACGGCATACCCAAGTGCATGGGCTGATACTATCATTGAACCCTTCCATAAAGCTGGAGACAATTAAACCGAACAATTATCGAGTGGTGAGTATAATTGGAAAAACGTTTGCTAAAATATTATACAACCATCTTGTAGAATGAGCTGAATGTGATGCAACAGTTTGCAGAATGACTTTACATTGCATACATACCTCGCGCTGGTACTGCATGGCGTAGAGGCCCGTCTCCCGGGTGGCGGATGGGAGATTGCACCGTGGACCAACGCAGTCCACCCTGGACGGCCACCCTGACAGAAAACCACTGGCCCTCCAAGTATGGGGGTTGGGCAGAAGGCCAACTAACTACTCCAGAAAAACCCCACAAGTTACAGAATCTATGAGCATCACTTCAAATCAAGCCATGGGGGGAGCGGGGATCGCCAGCACTGGCATCATGACAACGATGGGTGAAAGCCTGCTGGAAGCTCACCGTCCGACAAGGTCCTTTGCAAGCCCCAAAACTACCCTTAACATCGGACATTGTCAGAACAATGTACAGAAGAGGTGCAGCAGCACAGATCGCGAGAGAGATGACAGGATACCAACTGGACATTCTCGGAATCAGCAAGTGCAGATGGACAGGAGCTGGAAAAATTAAGATAGCGTCAGTGATCTACAGTAGACAGTGATCTACAGTAGAGACGAACAACTACACGAGGGAGGAGTCGCCATCATGATGAGCGTGGACGCAGTGAAGTCTCTCATGAAATGGACATCAGTCAACAAGAGGATCTTAACAGCAAGATTCTACTCTAAATACAGACGGATGACAGTCATACAAGTGTACGCACCGCACAACGAGATGGAAGACCAGGAAAAGGTACAGTTCTACCAACAACTCCAGGAAACAGTGGATAAGTGCAACAAGAACGACATCATCATCATCATGGGAGACTTAAACGCAAAAGTGGGAAATGACAACACTGGATACGAAAGGACAATGGGTACTCATAGACTTGGGAGACAGAACGACAATGGAGAGAGACTGTGCGAGTTTAGCCAGCTGAATGGACTATTTATCACAGGAACTCTATTCCCACACAAAGACATTCACAAAGCAACATGGACATCAGCGGACGGAAGAGTGAAAAACCAAATTGACCACCTATTGATCAGCGGACAGTGGAGATCATCGGTGCAAGACTGCCGAGTACAGAGGGGAGCAGATGCCAACAGCGACCACTACCTGGTGAAGACGAGGATCAAGATACGACTCAGCTCATGCAGGAACAACAACAAAACCAAGACAAGACTGGACGTTGAACGACTGAAGGACGAAAATATAAGGAAGAACAGAACCGAAACTGAAGATGTAGAAGAGGTGTGGGAACATCAGAAGAACGCCTACATCAAATCAGCAGAAGAGGTGCTTGGTAGCCAAGCAAGACGTGGATCAGTGAGAACAGCTGGAAGCTGATCGATGAGAGGAAGCCCATCAAGATCAGATTCAACAGTACACACTCGGAGAGGATACAGAACAGAGAGAAAGAAGCATACAAGGAAAAAGACAAGGAGGTTAAAAGAAGCGTACGAGAGGACAAGAGGAGATGGATGTCAGAAAAAGCAGAGAGAGCGCAGAACGAAGCTGAGAATGGGAGACAGAAAGAACTTTACAGCATTGTGAAGCAGCTCACCAAACAAGGCCAGCAGCAGCAGTGAGGAATAAGAATGGGGAGCTGCTAAAGAATCAAGAGGCCATGCTGGGGAGATGGAGAGAACACTTCCAGGAAGTTCTCAACAGGGATGCACCGAATGAACCATCACAAGATGACCGAGGGGAGGTGGAGGAACTAGACATCTCAGCAGAAGTACCAACCATCCAGGAAATCAGGAAAGCACTGAAGACCCCCAGGAACGGAAAAGCACCAGGAGCAGACCAGATCACAAAAGAGATGCTAAAAGCAGACATTGAACAGACCGGCAAGGAACTGAAACGGACCTTTGACCTCGTTTGGGAAAAGGAGACAGTACCAACACAGTGGACGAAAGGACTCATATGCAAGATTCCAAAGAAAGGAAATCTTCAGGAGTGTGGAAACTGGCGTGAGATTACACTACTACCCTTGGCCAGTAAGGTGCTCAGCAAGATCCTCATCAACAGAATACAAGAGGGAGTAGACACATCTCTCAGAAAGAAACAAGCTGGATTTCGAAAGGGGAGGGGAACTGTCGGCCAAATATTTATACTCAGGAACATCTTGGAACAAGTCAACGAATGGAACGCAACACTGTACATACACTTCATTGACTTTGAAAAGGCCTTTGACTCCATACACCGAGACAGTCTCTGGATCATCATGCGTCAAGTATTGAATCCCACAGAAACTCATCCAGATGGTCAAGACAATGTACGAGGACTTTCAGTGCTCCGTCATTGTTGACAACGAAACAACAGACTGGTTCCCAGTGATTACTGGGATGAAACAGGGATGCTGCATGTCAGGATTCCTCTTTCTTCTCGTGATAGACTGGGTGATGAGAAGAACAGTGGAAGGCGAAAGAACTGAGATAAGATGGGACTTCATGAACATGTTAGAAGACCTTGACTTTGCAGACGACATCGCCCTTCTTTCATCAACCATGAACCATCTACAGCACAAAACTACAAGACTGGAAGACAACGCAGCAAAGATTGGACTCAAGCTGAATGGACAGAAGTGCAAAGCCATGAAAGTAAACAGCAGGAACATCGACGGTCTGAGGGTTAGAGATCAGGAAGTTGAAGAGGTGGAGAAGTTCACCTGTCTCGGAGCAAACGTCACCAAAGACGGAGGAGGAACAGCAGACGTCAAGAAGAGAGTAGCACTGGCCAGTGCGTGGATGAAACGATTATCCAACATCTGGCAAACGGGAGACATCAGCAGAAAAACCAAAGCATCCCTTTTCAAAAGCCTTGTTTTGTCAGTTCTTCTCTACGAATGTGAGACCTGGAAATTAACGAAAGGAGAAGAAGAGAAACTAGACATTTTCCAAACCAAATGTCTGAGGAGGATCTTGAAGATCCGATGGCAAGAACGCATTTCCAACAAGACAGTCTTGAAATAGCAGGAGCAGAAAAAAAATCAGCCAGGAGATTAGAAGACGGAGAGGGAACTGGATCGGACATGTCCAAAGAAAGGACAGGAGTGACGACTGTGCTGTTGCCCTCGGATGGACACTTGAAGGAAGAAGAAAAGCGTTTTCCCCCCCGCGGGACTTCCTGATTTTTTGTTGAGCCCTATATGTTTTTTTTTCTTTTGTTTCATTTTTTTTTTTCTTCAACTCCTCGTTGTCGATAGTTGTAGGATGTTAGGGGCCCCCAGGTTTTTTTGACTGGTCGGTTTTTGCCAAGAACCGCTTGCTGTTTCAGTCACTGCTGTATTGAAACTATTCGTCAGTGTATCTATGTCTAGTCTATCACATAACATCATGTTCTATATATCTAAAATTTATGAACATTTATGTCTGAAACACCAGTCTAAACTTAGACATAATTCTTTTCAAATGTATGTCAATATCAAGCTTTAGATAAGGTCTGCGCCATATAACACAAGTGGGTTGTATTTGTGCATCAAATATTTAATGAAAAAGTCAAAAGCATTGTTATTCAATATCGTATTTTTTTCAAAACAATTAACAAGCTTCTTTTACTCGACTTGCCAGATCTTTACATGCAGCTGTGAAACTAAGCTTTGTAGAAAAAACGACTTCCTAAATATTTATATACATTAATCACAGGCATGACTTTTCCATTGTACAGCCATTTTTCATGAGCAGCTAATTAACCACTTTTTATGAATACAACAATATTACTCTTATTCAGATTAACCTTAAGATCAAGTGCTGTTGCAGCACTGCTTAAGCTGTTCAACTGCTGTTGTAAGCCTACAACTGTTTCAGATAGCAGGATGACATCATCAGCAAGCAGAAGAATAAACAATTCTGTGAAATCTTGGGGGAAAGTGGCACCATGTTTACCCTTATTAATGACTTCTATGGCTAACTCATTAATGAAAACAGAAAACAAGAGGGCTACATACCTCACCCTGTTTGATCCCCCGTAGTGCTGTATATTATGACCATCAGCTTAGATCCACATCTTATTCTGCTTTTCACATTCTGATACATGGCTCTCAAACAACGTAATAATTTACCCTTCACACCATTTTTCAGGAGAATAGGCCATAACAAGTTTCTATTAACAGAATCAAATGCCTTTTCAAAGTCAATAAATGCTACATAGAGCTTACGATTATGAGCAAACTGTTTCTGGATAAATGCAAGTAGAAGAAACTATTTAGAGAAAATAAGAAAAGCACTTCGATCCTTGAAAGTAAAACAGGGCTCCACGACCAGATGGTTACTGGCCAAAATGTTTAAAAACCTCCTAGAAACAGATCTTGCCTTTTCTGTTGTTGTATAATTACATATATATAGACATCAATCCCCAAGTGCATGTATGTATGTTTGTCCGTCGTGTCGGACGTTGACCTCCAAAACAGCAGAGGAGGCAGCTGCTGTTTGGAAAACTGGGCAGAAATTTGATTATAGTGGAGATGCCTTGCCCACAGTACATCCCCATTCTCTCGGCCAAGTGGTGCATAAGGACGCCCAGTGTTGGAGATGTTCTCCAAAGGCCAACCAGCCACCAGGGCTACAGCACATAAGGACTGTGCGAGTAAGCTTTCTAGTCAGAGAGTATAGTCGATCACTAAAGACTAAGCTGAAATTCCATGAGTGGAAAGCCACTGGTCATACAGCCTCTCACTTTGCTGTTGCCTCAGCGTCAAGGGTTTAATCAAGAACTATGATAAAGCCCAGGTGCTGACGGCATACCAAGGCATGGCTGATACTATCATTGAACCCTTCCATAAGCTGGAGACAATTAACCGAACAATTATCGAGTGGTGAGTATAATTGGAAAAACGTTTGCTAAAATATTATACAACCATCTTGTAGAATGAGCTGAATGTGATGCAACAGTTTGCAGAATGACTTTACATTGCATACATACCTCGCGCTGGTACTGCATGGCGTAGAGGCCCGTCTCCGGTGGCGGATGGGAGATTGCACCGTGGACCAACGCAGTCCACCCTGGACGGCCACCCTGACAGAAAACCACTGGCCCTCCAAGTATGGGGGTTGGGCAGAAGGCCAACTAACTACTCCAGAAAAACCCCACAAGTTACAGAATCTATGAGCATCACTTCAAATCAAGCCATGGGGGGAGCGGGGATCGCCAGCACTGGAATCATGACAACGATGGGTGAAAGCCTGCTGGAAGCTCACCGTCCGACAAGGTCCTTTGCAAGCCCCAAAACTACCCTTAACATCGGACATTGTCAGAACAATGTACAGAAGAGGTGCAGCAGCACAGATCGCGAGAGAGATGACAGGATACCAACTGGACATTCTCGGAATCAGCAAGTGCAGATGGACAGGAGCTGGAAAAATTAAGATAGCGTCAGTGATCTACAGTAGACAGTGATCTACAGTAGAGACGAACAACTACACGAGGGAGGAGTCGCCATCATGATGAGCGTGGACGCAGTGAAGTCTCTCATGAAATGGACATCAGTCAACAAGAGGATCTTAACAGCAAGATTCTACTCTAAATACAGACGGATGACAGTCATACAAGTGTACGCACCGCACAACGAGATGGAAGACCAGGAAAAGGTACAGTTCTACCAACAACTCCAGGAAACAGTGGATAAGTGCAACAAGAACGACATCATCATCATCATGGGAGACTTAAACGCAAAAGTGGGAAATGACAACACTGGATACGAAAGGACAATGGGTACTCATAGACTTGGGAGACAGAACGACAATGGAGAGGGGGACTGTGCGAGTTTAGCCAGCTGAATGGACTATTTATCACAGGAACTCTATTCCCACACAAAGACATCACAAAGCAACATGGACATCAGCGGACGGAAGAGTGAAAAACCAAATTGACCACCTATTGATCAGGGACAGTGGAGATCATCGGTGCAAGACTCCCGAGTACAGAGGGAGCAGATGCCACAGCGACCACTACCTGGTGAAGACGAGGATCAAGATACGACTCAGCTCATGCAGGAACAACAACAAAACCAAGACAAGACTGGACGTTGAACGACTGAAGGACGAAAATATAAGGAAGAACAGAACCGAAACTGAAGAGAGTAGAAGAGGTGTGGGAACATCAAAGAACGCCTACATCAAATCAGCAGAAGAGGTGCTTGGTAGCCAAGCAAGACGTGGATCAGTGAGAACAGCTGGAAGCTGATCGATGAGAGGAAGCCCATCAAGATCAGATTCAACAGTACACACTCGGAGAGGAAAACAGAACAGAGAGAAAGAAGCATACAAGGAAAAAGACAAGGAGGTTAAAAGAAGCGTACGAGAGGACAAGAGGAGATGGATGTCAGAAAAAGCAGAGAGAGCGCAGAACGAAGCTGAGAATGGGAGACAGAAAGAACTTTACAGCATTGTGAAGCAGCTCACCAAACAAGGCCAGCAGCAGCAGTGAGGAATAAGAATGGGGAGCTGCTAAAGAATCAAGAGGCCATGCTGGGGAGATGGAGAGAACACTTCAGGAAGTTTCAACAGGGATGCACCGAATGAACCATCACAAGATGCCCGAGGGGAGGTGGAGGAACTAGACATTCAGCAGAAGTACCAACCATCCAGGAAATCAGGAAAGCACTGAAGACCCCCAGGAAGGGAAAAAGCACAGGAGCAGACCAGATCACAAAAGAGATGCTAAAAGCAGACATTGAACAGACCGGCAAGGAACTGAAACGGACCTTTGACCTCGTTTGGGAAAAGGAGACAGTACCAACACAGTGGACGAAAGGACTCATATGCAAGATTCCAAAGAAAGGAAATCTTCAGGAGTGTGGAAACTGGCGTGAGATTACACTACTACCTTGGCCAGTAAGGTGCTCAGCAAGATCCTCATCAACAGAATACAAGAGGAGTAGACACATCTCTCAGAAAGAAACAAGCTGGATTTCGAAAGGGGAGGGGAACTGTCGGCCAAATATTTATACTCAGGAACATCTTGGAACAAGTCAACGAATGGAACGCAACACTGTACATACACTTCATTGACTTTGAAAAGGCCTTTGACTCCATACACGAGACAGTCTCTGGATCATCATGCGTCAAGTATTGAATCCCACGAAACTCATCCAGATGGTCAAGACAATGTACGAGGACTTTCAGTGCTCCGTCATTGTTGACAACGAAACAACAGACTGGTTCCCAGTGATTACTGGGATGAAACAGGGATGCTGCATGTCAGGATTCCTCTTTCTTCTCGTGATAGACTGGGTGATGAGAAGAACAGTGGAAGGCGAAAGAACTGAGATAAGATGGGACTTCATGAACATGTTTAGAAGACCTTGACTTTGCAGAGGGACATCGCCCTTCTTTCATCAACCATGAACCATCTACAGCACAAAACTACAAGACTGGAAGACAACGCAGCAAAGATTGGACTCAAGCTGAATGGACAGAAGTGCAAAACCATGAAGTAAACAGCAGGAACATCGACGGTCTGAGGGTTAGAGATCAGGGAAATTGGGAAGAGGTGGAGAAGTTCACCTGTCTCGGAGCAAACGTCACCAAAGACGGAGGAGGAACAGCAGACGTCAAGAAGGAGTAGCACTGGCCAGTGCGTGGATGAAACGATTATCCAACATCTGGCAAACGGGGGACATCAGCAGAAAAACCAAAGCATCCCTTTTCAAAAGCCTTGTTTTGTCAGTTCTTCTCTACGAATGTGAGACCTGGAAATTAACGAAAGGAGAAGAAGAGAAACTAGACATTTTCCAAACCAAATGTCTGAGGAGGATCTTGAAGATCCGATGGCAAGAACGCATTTCCAACAAGACAGTCTTGAAATAGCAGGAGCAGAAAAAAAATCAGCCAGGAGATTAGAAGACGGAGAGGGAACTGGATCGGACATGTCCAAAGAAAGGACAGGAGTGACGACTGTGCTGTTGCCCTCGGATGGACACTTGAAGGAAGAAGGAAAAGGGGATGCCCCAAAACATCATGGCAACGAATGGTAGAGGTAGAGCGGAACGGCGCAGGCTGGAGCACGTGGAACGCCGCACAACGAACAGCTGCAGACCGGAACCAGTGGAGGAATGATGTTGCGCCTATATATATATATATATAATGTGTATAATATATAATTTACATTGCGTATATAATAATTTACATTGCAAATCATATCTCATGTTTGTTCAAGAACTAGCCAAGATAACAAATATCAACTGGAGAATGTTTTAATAGATATTTTCTTTAAAATGTTGGATACTCAGGCTGCTCCTGTCTTGTAAGGTGCGGAAGTTTGGAATTACCAGCAATTTAGTATTCTTGAAAAAAAACCCACACATTTGTTTGCATGGAACCGTTTTCTCAAACACTAAATGTCATGGCACTGGGTGAGCTGGGTTGATATCCCATAAGCAGCTGAGATGAGTGATTCTGGCTTAAAAGTATGTAACATGTCTGAAGACAGACTAAGAATTTTTTTTAAAAATTACAATACGTTAAACTATTTAGAAGATGGGAGGAGGGCGGGGGGATTACATGGGCATTTCAGTTGTATTGGTGGATTTGGAGATGTCTGGTAACAACAAAATGTTGGGGATCTTCGATACTCCCTCTCTGTCAGTATAGATAGGTGTGGCATGAAAAAATAAGAAACTCACGAACGCTTTGAGTTTTACAGCAGCTTTAGGCAAACATTACAGACTGAAAACTATCTTGACCATACATTATTACAAATGCAGCATATTGAA
This sequence comes from Rapana venosa, assembly GCA_028751875.1. Taxonomy (NCBI): domain Eukaryota; kingdom Metazoa; phylum Mollusca; class Gastropoda; order Neogastropoda; family Muricidae; genus Rapana; species Rapana venosa. The sequence goes on along the minus strand of CM054135.1, from coordinate 33,299,556 downwards.
TCGAAGAGATGTAAATGTTATCCACAGAGCGAAAGGTAATGTTTCGTTTCGTCTGATGATAAGTTATGTATATGTTAGTCAAGTTATCCCGATTCTTGTATAATGTTTATACTATGCGAGCTGAGATAGGAAAAGAACCAGAAGAACAAGAGTAAGCCATTGTGTGCCGAAGGGAACAGATGACAATATTTACAAAACCACATACACAGGGGACTAGATGTAAAAAAGCACACGGGTGCTTATACCATGATCCTTGATACAAAAGAATAAAATTAAAATAAATTAGATATAAAAAAAGGATAAACTGACAAAAATATCTGATATTAAGAAGAGTCAGATGCTGTCTAGATTTTCGGGGGGAAAATAAGGTGTGGATGGATGTTGAATGATAAATGTGTTTTCGTCCCCTTGAAAAAAACCACTTCTGTTTATACAATGAAAATTGTGTCGATTGTGTCAGTTGACACCCCCCTCCCCTCTCTCCTCCCCTCTCCTCTCTCTCTCTCTCTCTCTCTCTCTCTCTCCTCTCTCTCTTCTCTCTCTTCATATCTTGGTTTCTTAAGTCATAATTTTTATTAATTGATTTTTATTGTGGTGGTTGTGGTTAAAAAATATTTTGGTTTTTTGTCCTTCCTTATTTTTCTCACTAAAATACTCAGCAGCTCGGCAACCCCCCTTCATGTATGGGCCAATGGCCTTTTTGTGAATAAATCTTTCGAGTTCGAGTTTGAGTTTGAGTTCTCTCTCTCTCTCTCTCTCTCTCTCTCTCTCTCTCTCTCTCTCTCCTCTCTCTCTCTCTCTCTCAAGTATCAGAAGCAGACAACACCAAGAAAGACAGGCAAGTCGCCAATGTGACAATGACAGTGTCTTGGAAGAGCCGGTCTTGTGTGACATTGACTCCCTGCTCGATGTGGAAACAGAAGAAAAACAAACCAGTGTGTACACAGAGCTGTGTGTCAGCAGTGCAGTAAATGCCTCGGCCACACCAGATTCACTTGATCTACTGTGTGATCCAGCAACAGACAGCAAGATCTGTGTGTCTTCTGAGGTGTCTGATGTGCAGGAAGAGCTGACAGTTGGCTGCACAGTGGATGGCTTTGATACTGGTATTGTGAAACAGTATGTATCTACTCTAACTGAAAAACGTGTGCAGGGTCGCTTATGGGACAGCAAGAGAAACACATGGTTTCGAAAGTTTGTGGTACATGGTTCAGGCGTTCAAAACATTGTGATGTGTGAATCGGATAACATCGCCCTGGAATACTCTCGTAATGGAGATACTGGCGAGGAATCTAAGTGCATGTTCTGGTACATCAAGCAAGAGGAGAAATACATGTTGCCTGAAGAACGTGTCAGGCTTGCCAGACTTCGTAAAGGGAAGCATCGTCCTAACACACAACACGCAGAGACAGTGGCAGGTGCTGAACGGGAGTTACATCTTCTTCCGGACCTGATCCGGTCTTACATGGGCTGACTTTGCTGGCTGCAGACTGGAAAAGAAAAGGCTGTTTTGAAAATTGAGACATGACAATAATGTATCTAATTTTGATGTACACACCACTACTGCCATGGTTTCCATGTCATTGTAAACAGTCGCGTTTGATATCGTTTGTTACGGGATTGTTACGCGCGGCAGCGCTATATGGCTTGATTGCTAAATAGCAAACAATTTTGTCATTGTCATTGTCATTGTCATTGTCTCTCTCTCTCTCTCTCTCTCTCTCTCTCTCTCTCGCTCTCTCTCTCAAGTATCAGTATAAGCAGGGAAGTGCTGCTGTTTCATTTTGCTCTTTCTCTGTCTCTAGCTCTGTCTGAACAATATCAGAAGTCTCAAGTTTATCCCCTATATAAATATGGTCCATGATATCATTTCTGTCCTGTTCTCTGTCAGTTCTCTCTTGACTGCTATCTACCTCATCATCAGCCTTTTCCATTGGTCCCTGTCTGTCTTCTGTATCATACTCTCTGGATTCTGTGTCAGCCTCTATGTCCTCACTAGATGTGTCTCTTTCTGATATTTTTCTAAAATAATTTGCTTTCTTAGCCTGACCTGAGTGTATGGCCAGATCTGATTCAACAGTCAGTTCATTTTGACCTTTGGTGTCAAAATTCTCTGCACCTGAGTTGAGAACTTTCAACTCAAAAGGCAGAAAGGATACCATCCTTCAGTGCTACGCTCCAACAAATACAGCAGAGTTAGAAGATAAAGAAAACTTCTTCGAACAAGTCCAGACCATCATGGACAAAGCACCAAAGAGGGACTCAAAAATACTAATGGGAGACATGAATGCCAAAGTGGGGACAGACAACACAAACAGAGAACTGATCATGGGCAGACATGGCACTGGAGAACAAAATGAAAATGGAGAACTTTTAACAGAATTTTGCATGTTCAATGACCTGGTCATTGGAGGCACCATCTATCCCCACAAGAAAGTCCACAAGACCACATGGACTTTCCCCGATGGCAAGACAGAAAACCAGATTGACCACATCACCATCTGGCGAAAGTGGAGGAGCCTGTATGATGTCAGGGTGAAGCGGGATGTAGATGCAGCATCAGACCATCATCTTGTTGTTGCCATCCTCAAGACCAAGCTAAAAGTCTACATCGACCGGGCAGGAAGACCATCACACAAGTTCAACGTGCAAAGCCTGAAGGAAAGAGAAAAAAATAGAAGAATTCAGGCTCGAACTGAGGAACAACTTCAGTGTGCTTTCCCAGCTGCCAGAGGAAACAGTTGAAGAGCAATGGCAGAGTCTGCGTGAGACCTGGAAGACAGCATGCTAAACAGTACTGGGAAAGAAAACAACAAAATACAAGGAGTGGCTGACAACAGAAACATGGGCACTGATCACCGAGAGAAAACAGCTGAAAGATCAGATCAACCGAACACAAGATCAAGAAAAGAAGCAGGAACTGCAAGCATGCTACTGGGACAAAAAACGGGCAGTAAAGAGAAGTGCAAGAAAAGACAAGAGAAAATTCATTGAGGGACTGACTCAGGAAGCAGAGACTGCAGCAGGCCAAAGAAATATGAAGAGGCTGTAGGAGATCACGAGAACTCTCTCAGGAAAAAACAACAAACCTAGCTGCCCTGTCAAAGATAAGAATAGCAATACCATTCCAGGTGAGGAGGACCAGAGAGCAAGATGGGCAGAGCACTTCAAAGAAACGCTCAACAGACCTGCACCACCCATGCCGCCAGACATCCCCCCACCTACTGAAATCCTTGGCATCAACACCGGGCCCCCCTACCAAGAATGAGATAACCAAAGCCATCAAGACTCAAATCAGGCAAAGCAGCAGGCCCAGACGGTATACCATCTGAAGCCCTGAAGGCAGACATCCAAACTACCACTGAGATGTTATACCCACTCCTATACAAGATCTGGGAGCAAGAGAGTGTAACAGAAGACTGAAAGGAAGGCCATCTCGTAAAGCTGCCAAAGAAAGGGGACCTGTCCTCCTGCAACAACTGGAGAGGAATCATGCTACTGTCCATCCCAGGGAAAGTGCTGACAAAGATCATGCTAGACAGACTGAAGACAGCACTGGAAGACACTTCGGATGAACAGGCAGGCTTTATGCAAGACAGATCATGCACAGATCAAATCGACACAATGCGCATCATCATTGAGCAGTCCCTGGAGTGGCAGACCCCCCCTATATTCAGTCTTTGTCGACTTCCAGAAGGCATTTGACAGCGTCAACAGAGATGTCATTTGGAAACATGCATCACTATGGCTTTCCACCAAAGTTCATCACCATCATCCAGCAGCTATATGAAGATGCCACATGTCAAGTCATCCATGAAGGGAAACTGACGGAACCCTTCTCCATACAGACCGGTGTTCGTCAAGGCTGACTGTTGTCACCAACCATCTTCCTGTTGGTGGTTGACTGGATAATGCGGCAAGCCACAGCAGGCAGGAGAACCAGCAAACAGTGGACCCTCATGAAGCAGCTGGAAGACCTGGACTTTGCAGACATCAGCTTTCTCTCCCACAGGCAACAAGACGCACAAGAGAAGCTTTGTCGTGTTGCTGACGAAGCTGAAAAGACTGGCCTCCAAATCAACATCGGAAAGATTGGGGTGAACAACAAAACACATGACCCAGTGCGACTGCAGCAAGAAACCATCAAAGAAGTCAGCAAGTTTATTTACCTGGGCGGTGTCGTCAGTAAAGTGCCGAATCAACAAAGCCCGTCACGCCTTCAACACCCTTCGGCCAATTTGGAGGTCAACAGCCCTCTCATTTCAAAACAAGATTTGGATCTACAGCACCAATGTCAAATTGGTCCTACTTTATGGCTCAGAAATCTGGCGGGTAACAAAAACCAACACCCACAAACTCCAGTCTTTTACCAACAAATGCCTCAGGAACATCCTCAACATCAGGTGGCCGGAAGTCATATCCAACAAACAACTGTGGGACTGGACTAGACAAACCCCAATTGAGTCCATTATTAAACAAAGGAAGTGGGGATGGATCGGCCATATACTCCGCAAGCCTGCGTAAAATGTCACCAGGCAGGCCCTTGACTGGAATCCACAAGGGAAGCGGAAAGTTGGTCGACCAAAACAGACCTGGTGCAGAAGTGTTGACGAAGAAACAAAGGCAGCCCGAATGACATGAGCCGAGCTGAAGAGGATCTCCCAATATTGCAGCCTTATGTTCCCCAAGGAACCAAGATGCATAAGTCAAGAGTCAAGAACATCTTTTATGCAGTAACTTCTTTTGTCATATGTGTCTTTATTGTCCTGTTCTGTGTCATCTTTGTCTTCGTCATCAGTCACTGAATGTTCAATGTGAATACTGTATGTGTCTTCATCATTGTCAGCATTTACTGTGCTGTTAATGCTTTGCTTGGAAATATGTCTGATTTTAGAATATCCTCCCTCTCTATGTTGTGAATGGCTGGAACTTACTTGGGTTTTATGAATGGGCCTGTTATACATTTTAGTCTTTCTCCCTGGTGCATGTGTTTTCTGCACTGCCTGACTGTATGACCACATACCTGGGGCAACTGGTCTGCTCATGCCGCCCACAGACCAGTCACTGCTACGTGATCGCCGGTAGTCAGGAGCATCATGTCTTTCCCGTCTGAGCCACAGTCCATCCGCAGCAGGGGCAGTGTCTTCTTCTTCCCGTCTGCTTCGTTGTCTTTCCGCAGCAGGGGCAGTGTCTTTTTCTTCTCGTCTGCTTTGTCGTCTTTCCGCAGCAGGGGCAGTGTCTTCTTTCTCCCGTCTGCTTCATCGTCCTAAATCAGCAGGGGGAGGAGGAGGAGTGTCCTCTCTTTCTCATCTGCTCCCTCGCTCCTCCACAGCAGGGGGAGGAGGAGGAGGAAAAGCATCCTGTCTTTCTCGTCTACTTTGTTGCCCTTCAGCAGCAAGGAATGCTGCATGACTCCAAGATCTGTTCCTGGCGCTAATGTGTCTTTCTTTCCACTGCTGATGACCCAGATGTTCCCATGATCAGGATCCTGGCAGGCATTTTCAAGGTAAACTGGGGATTTGTTCAGCATCCTCTTTTGCAAATGTCTGGTATCCTCTCTGCTCTCACCATGGTTACGCCTACTGCTTCCCATCCTACCAGATTGCCCACGGAGCGAATGTAGCCATTCTCCAGCCATCAGAAGATTGTTACTGACCTCTGGCTTTAGATAACTGGATGGATTTTGGTGATGGACCCCTGGATGTGTGAGTGGCTTCTCTTTCACATGCAGCTTTCCATTGAAGAAGTACGCCAGTTTGCCTTGGTCTCTGTGGAAATCCACCATGATCTTCTGATGAGATGTAAGGTCTGAGGTCACTCTGATGCAGCTTTGTCGAAGTCTCTCACGCAGCTCCTGGTCTCTTAAGATAGCCAGCTTGTCCCCTCAACGACAAAACTTGACTAAGAGTGGACGTGGAGAGTTGTCCTGATGTGGACTGCCTATTTCATAGGCACTTCTGATGTTTGACGTCTACTACAGCTGGTGACTGGAGGAATGGGAGTTCAAGACTTCTACAATCAGTGCTTCGCTGGTCAGTTCTGTTCGTCTTCTTCAACACCAAAGAATCTTAGATTGCATCTATTTTGTGCTTCCACAGCATCTAATTTTTGTTCCAGTTGGTCTAACCACTCCACAATGGCATTCCTGTCGTCTTGAAGATCAAGAACATCCACAGCATTCTTTTGTGTGCCTTTCTTCACTTCAGCCAGTTCCGTAGTGAGATGTCGGAAATGTTCTTCCTGACAACGAAATTTCTCTTCCAATGTTCTATTTAAGTTTGATGTGTGTAACTGGAAGCTGTTCATCAGCTATGCAAATCTCCATTCAAACAACTGAAAGAAGTTTGGTTCTTCAGAGCCAGAATTCATGTAGAAACTTCTGCACAGTCAGTGGGGGTGGAGTATAGTAGAGACAGAGGTAAGGTATGGCAATGCACACACTGAAAGCAAGCAAATCAGTTGTCCCCTGAACCTGACACTTGCACTAGGCTGCACGGGTGCACTTTTCCTTTGCCTGGTTTGACAGCACTGGCTTAGAAATAGCTCATAGTCAAATTACTGTAACAAATTTGAAAATAATATCATTGCAAATATCTACAGAACCGTTCTATTTACCAGTCTATAATTTACCAGGAAGTTGCTTCACATGTATATCTACCTGTATGCAAACTTTCCAACTGATTCGCCATATGGTAGTCCTTGGTAATTTGATAAAATGTGACAGCAATATGAAAAGCAGCTTGTGTTGACACTGCTCACTCTGCATCCTATATCATATACTGACAATGCCATGTCACAAATGCAGCACAAAACAGTTAGTCTCAGTGTCCTTCCCCTGATAAAAGTAGGAAAAAGAAGACTGACAGAACGAGAGCAACCAGTCACAGCAGCAGCATCAACAGCTCTCAAAGAATGCTGTCAAATGATGTAGTCAAGGTGCACATGACAGGGGACGCACCAGATCTCTACTCAACGTGGCTCCCCCCCTAAATAGGACATCAGCCAGGCCAATTAAAAACAGTAGAACAGAAGAGGAAAAGTTAACTGTGATGACCATCATGAAGTTAACTCGCTAGAACATGTACATTATTCTGTAAATAATGCAACAAATGCTAGAATTGAATTTCCAAACTTCAATGTAAATGGTTTATTTTCAAAACTAGACAACATCGACTTCATTCAGGTACATAAGATCTCATGAATTTATATGCCTGACTGAAACATTTGAGGCTACAGAGTTTGAATCATCTCTTTTCAGTGATTATATAAGTTTTTAATTCTAAAGCAAAGAAGCTATCTAAGCAAGGCAGATATTCTGGTGGCGTTATTGTCTTAATTTTTTAAAAAAATTTGCAAGTTGAGTTACACACATTGAATACAACTTAGAGAATATGGTGATAGTGAGTATTGATAGAAAGTTGTTTGAAACAGACTTATATAATTATATTCTGGATATGTACATATAAAGTTATACCCCCTGACGATTCTGCTGCATTGAAATGTAAAGAAAATGGCTATGGCATAGAAATTCTGGAACAATGTTTTTTTTTATTTGCATGAGTTATGATTTTCATACCCTATTATGTGGAGACCTGAATGCAAGAACAGCTTCTGAAAATAGTATGTGCATCAATGTAGATAACTGTACAGAATATTATAAAAATGATGAAAAGTCCCCTTTTCTAAGAAAATCTAAGGATGGATCTCAAAACATGCTTGGGGATCAGCTGTTAGAATTATGTAATGCCTTTGATTTGGTTATCTTGAATGGTCTATGTGAGCGTGAATGTGATGGAAGTTGCACCTTTATATCTAATTTAGGATCTAGTACTGTTATTTTGTCATTTCATATAATTTACTCATGATGTCACATTATATATCATTCAGTGTTGAAGATTCCACTGAATCTGATCATTGTCCTGTGGTTCTTTCTCTTCTATCATCCATCAGTCACTGTGTTGGAAAAAGCGGGAAAGATAAAAAGGTTTGTATTCAAAAGGATGTATGGAGTAAAGAAAAAGAACACAATTTGTTAAACAAATTGAATGACACAGATATAAAAGGCAAATTACAAGACCCCGAAAGTATTATAGAGCAAGATATAGATGGTGCATTGGATATTTTTGTGCATTGTTTGATAACTGCTAGTAGTTGTATGCTGACAAAATTTTATCCTAAAACACCTAAGAAATCTTTCATGTGGTTTCATGATGAATGCCAACAAGCCAAAATTAAAAGTCAACAGACATTAAGAATTTTTAGGAAGTCTGGCAAAAAAGAGTTACACAACAATACTTAAAGTCAAGAAAAGAAAATTTAGATGTGAGCAAGTAATAAAGTAATAAATATTTCAGATTCTTCCAAATTTTGGAAAGAATTGAGTGAAATGGGATGTGGGCGGCAAAGATCAATTAATACTAGTAATATTTCTGTAAACGAGTGGTATTATCATTTTAGAAAGGTGTTTTCTATAGATGATAGCAATTCAAGAAATTAGTTAAATGATGGGATTGACTTGACAGAGCAAGAAGATCATATATTAAATTCTGAAATAACTGAAGGGGAAGTTGCTAACGCAATAAGCAAATTAAAACTGGGTAAAGCTTGTGGAATGGATGGCATTCTCTCAGAAATGTTGAAAACTGGTAGTAAAATTACAGTTCCTTTATTTAACGTAATATGAATGGGGCCAAAGCAATTGTTATACCAACTGTAAGAAAAGTGACATTTCAAAATGTTCTAGCACAATATTAAACAAGCGGCTTTAACATGGTTAGAAGATAATTATATGATATCTGAAGGTCAGGCTGGTTTTCGTAAAAATTATTCTACAAATGATCATATTTTTTGGTCTATATTTTATTATATCCCCCCCGGGGGTTTTTTTCCCCGGGGGGTTTTTTTAAAAAAATTTCCCTTTTTTTCCCCCCAAATTTTCCCCCCCCCTTGGGTTTTTTTTGGGAAAAGGGGAAAAAAGGGGATTTGTTTTTTTAAAAACCAAAAAATTTTTTTTTCCAAAAAAAATTTTGGTTGGGCCCCCAAAAAATTTAAAAAAAAAAATTTTTTTTTTTTTTTTAAAAAAAATTTTTTTGGGGGTTTTTTAAAAAAAAATTTTTATTTTTTTTTTTTTTAAATTTTTTTAAAAATTTTTTCCCAAAAAATTTTCCCCCAACCCCCCCCCCTTTTTAAAAAAAATTTTTAAATTTTTTGGGTTTTTTCCCAAAAAAAAAAAAAAAAAAAATTTTTTTAAAAAATTTTTAAAAAAAAAGGGAAAAAAAATTTTTAAAAAAATTTTTTTCAAAAACCCAAAAAAATTTAAAAATTTTTTTTTTTGGGGGTTTTTAACTTTTTAAAAAAATTTTTGGGGGTTTTTTAAAAAAATTTTTTTCCCCCAAAAAAGGGCGTTTTTGCCCCCCCCCTTTTTTAGAAAAAAAAAAGGGGGGGTTTTTGGGGGGCCCGGGGGTTTTTTTAAAAATTTTAAAAAAACCCCCTTTTTTTCCCCAAAACAAAAAAAATTTTTTTTTAAAAAAAAAAATTTTAAAAAAACCCCCAAACCCCAAAAAGGGCCAAAAAAAAAATTTAATTTAAAAAACCCCGGCCAAAAAAATTTGGGGGGAAAATTTTTTTTTTAACCCCTTTTCCCTTTTCCCCCCCCGGGGGCCCCCCCCTTTTTTTAAAAAAATTTTTGGGGTTTGGGGTTTTTGGGGGGGGTTTTTTTTTTAAGGGCCAAAATTCCAAAATTTAAAATTTCCCCTTAAAAAAGGAAACCCCCCCCCCAAAAAAACCCCCCTTTTCCCCCCCCCCGGGGGGGGGCCCTTTTTTAAAATTTTTTCCGTTTTGGGGCCCCCCCCCCCCCAAAAAAAAAAAAAAAAAATTTTTTTTTTTTAAAAAAAATTTTTTTTTTTTTTTTTTTAAAAAAACCCCAAAAAAAAAAACCAGCCCCGGGGTTTTTTCCTTGTTCCCCCTTTTTTTGGGGGTTTTTGGCCAAAAATTTTTCCCAAAACCCGGAAAAAAAAAAAAAAAAGGGGGGAAAAAGGGGGGGAAAAAAAAAAAAAAAAATTTTTTTTTTTTTTTTTTTGGGGGGGTAAGTTAAAGGTTTTTTAAAAATTTTTTTTTTTAAAAAGGGGGGGGGGTTTTTTTTAAAATTTTTTCCCTAAAAATTTTTTTAAAAATTTTTTTTTTTTTTAAAAAAAGGTTTTTTTTTAAAAAAAGGGAAAGGGGGGGGGAAAAAAAAAAAACTTTAAAAAAAAAAAACCCCCCCCCCAAAAAAATTTTTTTTAAAAAAAACCCTTTTCCTTTCCCCCCCCCTTTTTTAAAACCCCTTTTTTTTTTTTTTAAAAAAACCCCCCTTTTTTTTTCCCCCCTTTTTTCCCTTTAAATTTTTCCCCCCTTTTTTGGGGGGGAACTTTTTTTTTGGGGGGTTCCCCCCCAAAAACCCCCTTTAAAAAAAAAGGGGGGGGAAAAAAAAATTTTTGGTTTTTGGGTTTTGGGGGTTTTAAAAAAGGGGGGAAAAAAAAAAAAAAAAGGGGAAAAAAAAAAAAAAAAAAAAATTTAAAAATTTTTTGGGGAAAAAATTTTTTTTTTAAAAAATTTAAGGGAAAAAAGGGGGAAAAATTTAAAAATTTTTTTAAAAAAAAAAAATTTAACTAAAAAAAATTTTGGGAAAAAACCCC
>CM054135.1:33278883-33283883 GCA_028751875.1 Rapana venosa | reverse complement strand
CCCCCCCGGGGGGGGGCCCCCCCGGTTTTTTTCCTTTTTTTCCTTTTTTCGGTTTCCCGGGGGTTTTTTTTTAAAAATTTTTTTTTTTCCCCCCCAAAAAAAATTTTTTTTAAACCCCCAAAAAAATTTTTTTGGCTTTTTTTAAGGTTGTTTTTTTTTTTTTTTTTTTTTTTTGGGGGGGGTTTTTTTTCCCCTTTTTTTTAAAAAAATTTTAAATTATTATTTTAATTTCTTTTCCCCAAAATTTTTTGGGCCCGGGGGTTTTAAATTTTTTTAAAAAAACCAAAAAAAAATTTCCCCCAAAAAGGGGTTTTTACAGGGGGGTTTTTAAAAAATTTTTTTTAACCCCCCTTTTTTTTAAAAAGGTTTTTTTTTTCCCCCGGGGGGGGGCCCCCCCCCTTTTTCCCCCCGGGGGTTTTTTGGGGCCCCCAAAGGTTTTTTTTCCCCCCCCCCCAAAAAAAAAGGGGTTCCCCCTTTTTTTTTTTCCCCCCCGGTTTTTTCCCTTTTTTTTTCCTTTTTTTTTTGGGGGGCCCCCCGTTTTTTTTAAAATTTTTTGGGGGGGCCCCTTTTCCTTTTTTTTGGGGAAAAGGGGGGGCCCCCCCGGGGTTTGGGGGTTTTCGGGTTTTTTTAAAAAGGGAAATTTTTTTGGGGGGGTTTTTTTTTTTAAAAAGGGGCCCCCCCCCAAAAACCCCCGGGAAAAAAATTTTTTTTTTTTTTTTGGGGGGGCCTTTTTTCCCCCAAAATTTTTTTAAAAACCCCCCCGGGGGGGGGGGGGTTTTTTTTCCCCCCCGGGGGCCCCCTTTTTTTGGGTTTGGGGGCCCCTTTTTTTTTAAAAAAAAACCCCCAAAAAACCTTTTTGGTTTTTTTAAAAAAAAAATTTTTTTTGGTTTAAAAATTTTTTGGGGCCTCCTTTTTTTTGGGGTGGGGGGAACCCCCCCCCCAAAAATTTTTTTTTCCCCCCGGTTCCCCTTTTGGGTTTCCCCCCCTTTTAAACCCCCTTTTTTTTTTTGGGAATTTAAACCCTTTTTTTCCCCAAATTTTTTTAAAACTTTTTTTCCCCAAAAATTTTTTTTTGGGTTTTTTTAAAAGGGGGTTCGGGGGCCTTGGGGCCCCCCTTTTTTCCCCCCCCCCCCCCCTTTTTTTTGGGGGTTTTGGGGGGGTTTTTTTTTTGGGGGGGTTTTTTGAGGGGGTTTTTGGTTTTCCCCCCCGGAACCCCCCTTTTTTTTTTCCCCTTTCCCGGTTTTTTTTTTTGGGGTTTTTTGGGTTTCCCCCCCAAAAAAATTTTGCCCCCCCTTTTTTTGGGGGCCTGGGTTTTTTTTTGGGTTTTGGGCCCCCTTCCCCCCCCCCCCCCCCGGGGCCCCCCCCCTTTTTTTGGGGTTTCCCTTTGGGGCCCCCCCAAAACCCCCCCCCCTTTTGGGCCCCCTTTTTCCAAAATTCCCCCCCCCTTTTTTTGGGGGGGTTTTAAAACCCGGGGTTTTTTTTTTTTTTTTGGGGGGGGTTTTTTGGGGGTTTTTTTTTTTTCCCCCCGGGGTTTTTTTTTTCCCCTTTTTAAAATTTTCCCTTTTTTCCCTTTTTCCCCGGGGGGCCCCTTTTTTTTTTTTTTGGGGGGGTTTTTTTTTCCCCCCCCCCCCCTTTTTCCCCCTTGGGGGGGGGTTTTTTTTTTTTCCGGGGTTTGGGGTTTTCCTTTTTTTTTAAATTTTTGGGTCACCCCCCCCGGGGGGTTTTAAAAAAGGGGCCCCCTTAAAAACCCTTTTTTTTTAAATCGGTTTTTTTTTGGGTTTTTTTTCCCCCCTTTGGAAAAAACCCCCCCCCCCTTTTAAAAATTTTTTTAAAACCCCCCAAAAAAAAGCTTTCCCCTTTTTTTTTTTTCCCGGTTTTTTTTAAATTTTTTTTTGGGGCCCGGGGGCCCCCCGGGGGTTTGGGGAGGGGGGGGTTTTTTTTTTTTTTTGGGGGGGGAAAAAAATTTTGGGGGGGGCCGGGGGGTTTTGGGGCCCCCCCTTTTCCCCCGGTTCCCCAAAAAAATTTTCCCCCCCAAAAAAAATTTTTTTAAAATTCCCCCTTTTAAAAAGGTTTTTTTCCCCCCGGGGGGGGGCCCCCCAACCCCTTTTTTTTAAGGCCCCCCTTTGGTTTCCCCCCTTGGCCCCCCCCCCCTTTTTTCCCCCCTTTTTAAAAGGGGTTTTTTCCCCTTTTTTTTTTCCCCCAAAAAATTTTTGGGGGTTTTTTTCTTTTTTTTGGGAAATTTTTTTTTTTTAAACCGGGCCCTTTTTGGGGGGGGTTTTGGGGGGTTATTTTTTTTTATTTTTTTTGGGGGGGGTTTTTAAAATTTAAGGGTTTTTCCCCTTTTTTAAAAATTTTCCCTTTCTTTCCCGGAAAACCTTTTTAAAAAATTTTTTTTCCCCAAAAAAATTTTTATTAAAAAAAAGGGGAAAAAAATTTTTTTTTTTTAAAAAGGGGTTTTAAAATTTTTAAATTTCCCAAAAAAATTTTTCCCTTAAAAATTTTTTTTTTTTAAAAACCAAAAAATTTTTTTTTAAAAAATTTTTTGGGGAAAAAAAAAAAGGGTTTTTTCCCCCCCTTTTTTCCCAAAATTTTTTAAAAAAATTTTTTTTTTTCCTTTTTTAACCCCCCCTTTTTTTTTCCCCTTTTAAAAATTTTTTTTTTTAAAAAAAAAAAAAAAAAATTTAAAATTTAAAGGGGGTTTCCAAAGGGAAACTTTTTTTTAAAAAAAAAAATTTTTTTTTTTTTTAAACCCCCAAGGGTTAACCCCCAAACCCCTTTTTTTAAAAAAAAAAAAACTTTTTTTCCCTTTTTTGGGGGGAAAAATTTTTTTTTTTTTAAAAAAAGGGGAAAAAAATTTTTTTTTTTTGGGGGAAAAAAAAGGGGTTTAAATTTTTTTTAAAACCCCCCCCCTTTTTTTCCCCCTTTTTTTTTTCCCCGGGTTTGGGGGGGAAAAAAGGGGCCGGGGGTTAAAACCCCCCGGGGGAAAAAAACCCCCAAAAAGGGGGCTGGGCCCCCGTTTTTTTTTTTTGGGGGGTTTTTTTTCCCCCCAAAAAAAAAAGGGGGGTTTAAAATTTTTTAATTTTTTGGAAAATTTTAAGCCCCCAAGTTTTTTTTTTTTTAAATTTTTTGGGGGGGGTTTTTTTTAAATTTTTTTTTTTTTTTCCCCCTTTTTTTTTTTCCCCCCAAAAAGGGGGTTTTTTTCCCCCCCCCTTTAACCCCCCAAAAAATTTTTTTTTCCCCTTTTTTTTTTTTTTTAAACCCCCTTTTAAACCTCCTTTCCCTTTTTTTGGGTTTTTGGGGGGGGGGGTTTTTTTAAAAAATTTTGGGGGGTTTTTTTGGGTTTTTTTTTTTTTGGGGTTTTTTCTTTTTTTTTTTTTTTTTTTCCCTCCCCTTTTTTTTTTTTGCCCCCCCCTTTCCCTTTGGGGGGGGGGCCCCAAAAACCCCTTTTTTTTTTTAAAAAAAAATTTTTTTTTTTTTTTTTTTTTTTTCCCCCCTTTTTAAAAATGGGGGGGTTTTTTTTTTTTTTTTTAAAAAAACCCCAAAAATTTTTTCCCCAAAAAAAAAAAAAGGGGGAAATTTTAAAAAAAAATTTTTTTTTCCTTTAAAAAAATTTTTTTTGGGGTTTTTTTTTTTTAAAAAATTTTTGGGCTTTTAATTTTTTTTTGGGAAAACCCGGTTTTTTTAAAAAATTTTTTGGGGGGGGGGAAAAAATTTAAAAGGGGAAAAAAAACCCCCAAAAAAATTTTGCCCCCTTTTAAAACCCCCCAAAAAAAAAAGGGGGAAAAAAAAAACCCCAAATTTTCCCCCCCCCAAAACCACCCCCGGGGGGTTTTTAAAAACCAAAAAAAATTTTTTGGTTTTTTTTCCCCCAACCCAAAAAGGGGTTTTAAAAAAAAAAAATTAAAACCCCCCCCCAAAAAAAAAAAAAAAGGGGGAAAAAAGGATTAAAAACCCCCCAAAACCCCAAAGTTTCCCTTTTAAAAAAAAAAAGGGGGCCCCTTTTTAAAAAATTTTAAAAAAAATTTTTTTAAAAAAAAATTTTTAAAATAAAAAAAAAAAAAAAAACCCCCCCAAAAATTTTTTTTTTTTCCCCCCCTTTTTTAAAACTTAAAATTTTGGGGGGGGAAAAAGGGGGGTTTTTTTTGGTTTTTTTTGGGGGAAAAAAAAAAATTTTCGGGTTTTTTTTTTTTTAAAAAAAAAACCCCCCCAAAAAAGGGGGGGCCCCCCCCCCCCTTTTTTCCAGTTTTTTTTTTGGTATTGGTTTTTTTTTTTTTTTAATAAAAAAAATTTTTTTTTTCCCCCCAAAAAACCTTTTTTAAAAAAAAAAAAAAGGGGAAAAAAAAATTTTAAAAAAAAATTTTTTTTTTTGGGGAAAAAAATTTGAAAAAAATTTTGGTTTTTTTTTAAAAATTTTTTCCCCCCCCCCCGGTTTAAAAATTTTTTTTTTTTTTTGGGGGTTAAAAAAAAAACCAAAAGGGTTTTTTTTCCCCAACCTTTTCCCTTTAAAAAAAAAAAAAAAAAAGGGAAAAAAAAAAAAAATTTTTTTTTTAAAGCCCCCCCTTTTTTTTTTTTTAAAAAAAGGGGAAAAAAATTTTTTTTTTTTAAAAAAGGGTTTTTCCCCTTTTTTTGGGGAAAAATTTCCCCCCCGGGGGGGTTTTTTTTCCCCCTTTTTCCCCCTTTTTTTGGGGGGCCCCCCCCCCCCCGGGGGGTTTTTCCCCCCCGGGGGTTTTTTTCCCCGGGGGGTTTTTTTAAAAAAATTTCCCTTTTTTTCCCCCCAAATTTTCCCCCCCCCTTGGGTTTTTTTTGGGAAAAGGGGAAAAAAGGGGATTTGTTTTTTTAAAAACCAAAAAATTTTTTTTTCCAAAAAAAATTTTGGTTGGGCCCCCAAAAAATTTAAAAAAAAAAATTTTTTTTTTTTTTTTAAAAAAAATTTTTTTGGGGGTTTTTTAAAAAAAAATTTTTATTTTTTTTTTTTTTAAATTTTTTTAAAAATTTTTTCC
>CM054135.1:33261383-33273883 GCA_028751875.1 Rapana venosa | reverse complement strand
TTAAAAAAATTTTTTTGGGGTTTTTAAATTTTTTAAAAAAAAATTTTTAAAAGGAATTTAAAAAAAATTTTTAAATCTTTTTTTTTTTAAAAAGGGGGGTTTTTTAAAAAAATTTTTTTTTTAAAAAATTTTTTTTTGTTTTTTTTTTTTTTAAAAAAATTTTAAAAAAAACCTTTTTTTTTCCCCCCCTTTTCCAAAACAATTTTTTTTTTTTTTAAAAAAAAAAATTTTTTTTTTTTGGGCCCCGGGGAACCCCCCAAATTTTTTTTTTTTAAAACCCCCAAAAAAAAATTTTTTTTAAAAAGGGGTTTTCCCTTTTTTAAGCCCCCCTTTTAAAAATTTTTAAAATTTTTTTTTCCCCCCTTTTTTTCTTTTTTCCCCTTTTTTTTTTTGGGGGGGGGGGTTTTTTTTTTTGGGGGTTTTTTTGGGTTTTTTTTTCGGGTTTTTTTTTTTTCCCCCCTTTTTTTAAAACCCATTTTTTTTTTGTTTTGGGTTTTTTTTTTCCCTTTTTTCCTTTAAGGAAGAAAAAAAATTTTTTTTAAAATTTTCCAAAAAAATTTTCCCCCCCTTTTTAAAAAAAAATTTTTTTCCTTTTTTTTTCTTTTTTTTTTTTTTTAACCCTTCCCAAAAAAATTTAAGGGGGGGGGAAAAAAAAACCCCCCCCAAAAAAACCCCCTTTAAAAAAAGGGGGGTTTTTAACCCCCCCCCCCAAAAAATTTTTTTTTTGGGAAAAAAGGCTTTCCCCCCTTTCCCCTTTCCCCCCTTTCCGGTTTTCCCCCAAACCCCCCCCCCCAAAAAACCCCAAAAAAAAAAATTTTTTTTTTTTTTTCCCCCCGGGGGAAAAAAGGGGGGTTTTCCCCCCTTTTTTTTTGGGGGAAATTTTAAAAAAAAAACCCTTTTTTAAAAAAAACCTTTCCCTTTAACCCCCCCCCCTTTTCCCCCCCCAACTTTAACCCCTTTTTTTAAAAGCCCTTTTTTTTAAAACCCCCTTTTTTTTTTTTTTTTTAAATTCCCCCCCTTTTTTAAAATTAAAAAAAAGGTTTTTTTTTTTCCCAATTTTTTTTAAATTCCCCTCTTTAAAAATTTTTCCTGTTTTTAAAAAAACCCCGGGGGGGTTTTTTAAAAAATTTTTTAAACCCCCCAAAAGGGCCCCCTTTTCCCAAAACCCCCCCCCCCCCAAAAGAAAAAAGGGGGGAAAAATTGGTTTTTCCCCCCCCCCCAAAAATTTTTGCAAAAAAATTTTTTTTTAAATTTATTTTTTTTTTGGGAATCCCCCCCCCCTTTTAACCCCAATTCTAATTTTTTTGGCCCTTTTAAATTTTTTTCCCTTTTTTCCCCCCCCCCCCCTTTTTTTTTTTTTCCCCCCTTTTTTGGGGAAAAACCCCCCCCCCCTTTTTTTTTTCCCCAAAAAAACCCCTACTTTTTTTTTAAAATTTTTTCCCCCCCTTTTCCCCCCCTTTTTTCCTTTTTTTTCCCCCAAAACCCCCCCCCCTTTTTCCTTTTTTCCCCCCCCCCCCCCCCCCCCCGGGGGGGGGCCCCCCCGGTTTTTTTCCTTTTTTTCCTTTTTTCGGTTTCCCGGGGGTTTTTTTTTAAAAATTTTTTTTTTTCCCCCCCAAAAAAAATTTTTTTTAAACCCCCAAAAAAATTTTTTTGGCTTTTTTTAAGGTTGTTTTTTTTTTTTTTTTTTTTTTTTGGGGGGGGTTTTTTTTCCCCTTTTTTTTAAAAAAATTTTAAATTATTATTTTAATTTCTTTTCCCCAAAATTTTTTGGGCCCGGGGGTTTTAAATTTTTTTAAAAAAACCAAAAAAAAATTTCCCCCAAAAAGGGGTTTTTACAGGGGGGTTTTTAAAAAATTTTTTTTAACCCCCCTTTTTTTTAAAAAGGTTTTTTTTTTCCCCCGGGGGGGGGCCCCCCCCCTTTTTCCCCCCGGGGGTTTTTTGGGGCCCCCAAAGGTTTTTTTTCCCCCCCCCCCAAAAAAAAAGGGGTTCCCCCTTTTTTTTTTTCCCCCCCGGTTTTTTCCCTTTTTTTTTCCTTTTTTTTTTGGGGGGCCCCCCGTTTTTTTTAAAATTTTTTGGGGGGGCCCCTTTTCCTTTTTTTTGGGGAAAAGGGGGGGCCCCCCCGGGGTTTGGGGGTTTTCGGGTTTTTTTAAAAAGGGAAATTTTTTTGGGGGGGTTTTTTTTTTTAAAAAGGGGCCCCCCCCCAAAAACCCCCGGGAAAAAAATTTTTTTTTTTTTTTTGGGGGGGCCTTTTTTCCCCCAAAATTTTTTTAAAAACCCCCCCGGGGGGGGGGGGGTTTTTTTTCCCCCCCGGGGGCCCCCTTTTTTTGGGTTTGGGGGCCCCTTTTTTTTTAAAAAAAAACCCCCAAAAAACCTTTTTGGTTTTTTTAAAAAAAAAATTTTTTTTGGTTTAAAAATTTTTTGGGGCCTCCTTTTTTTTGGGGTGGGGGGAACCCCCCCCCCAAAAATTTTTTTTTCCCCCCGGTTCCCCTTTTGGGTTTCCCCCCCTTTTAAACCCCCTTTTTTTTTTTGGGAATTTAAACCCTTTTTTTCCCCAAATTTTTTTAAAACTTTTTTTCCCCAAAAATTTTTTTTTGGGTTTTTTTAAAAGGGGGTTCGGGGGCCTTGGGGCCCCCCTTTTTTCCCCCCCCCCCCCCCTTTTTTTTGGGGGTTTTGGGGGGGTTTTTTTTTTGGGGGGGTTTTTTGAGGGGGTTTTTGGTTTTCCCCCCCGGAACCCCCCTTTTTTTTTTCCCCTTTCCCGGTTTTTTTTTTTGGGGTTTTTTGGGTTTCCCCCCCAAAAAAATTTTGCCCCCCCTTTTTTTGGGGGCCTGGGTTTTTTTTTGGGTTTTGGGCCCCCTTCCCCCCCCCCCCCCCCGGGGCCCCCCCCCTTTTTTTGGGGTTTCCCTTTGGGGCCCCCCCAAAACCCCCCCCCCTTTTGGGCCCCCTTTTTCCAAAATTCCCCCCCCCTTTTTTTGGGGGGGTTTTAAAACCCGGGGTTTTTTTTTTTTTTTTGGGGGGGGTTTTTTGGGGGTTTTTTTTTTTTCCCCCCGGGGTTTTTTTTTTCCCCTTTTTAAAATTTTCCCTTTTTTCCCTTTTTCCCCGGGGGGCCCCTTTTTTTTTTTTTTGGGGGGGTTTTTTTTTCCCCCCCCCCCCCTTTTTCCCCCTTGGGGGGGGGTTTTTTTTTTTTCCGGGGTTTGGGGTTTTCCTTTTTTTTTAAATTTTTGGGTCACCCCCCCCGGGGGGTTTTAAAAAAGGGGCCCCCTTAAAAACCCTTTTTTTTTAAATCGGTTTTTTTTTGGGTTTTTTTTCCCCCCTTTGGAAAAAACCCCCCCCCCCTTTTAAAAATTTTTTTAAAACCCCCCAAAAAAAAGCTTTCCCCTTTTTTTTTTTTCCCGGTTTTTTTTAAATTTTTTTTTGGGGCCCGGGGGCCCCCCGGGGGTTTGGGGAGGGGGGGGTTTTTTTTTTTTTTTGGGGGGGGAAAAAAATTTTGGGGGGGGCCGGGGGGTTTTGGGGCCCCCCCTTTTCCCCCGGTTCCCCAAAAAAATTTTCCCCCCCAAAAAAAATTTTTTTAAAATTCCCCCTTTTAAAAAGGTTTTTTTCCCCCCGGGGGGGGGCCCCCCAACCCCTTTTTTTTAAGGCCCCCCTTTGGTTTCCCCCCTTGGCCCCCCCCCCCTTTTTTCCCCCCTTTTTAAAAGGGGTTTTTTCCCCTTTTTTTTTTCCCCCAAAAAATTTTTGGGGGTTTTTTTCTTTTTTTTGGGAAATTTTTTTTTTTTAAACCGGGCCCTTTTTGGGGGGGGTTTTGGGGGGTTATTTTTTTTTATTTTTTTTGGGGGGGGTTTTTAAAATTTAAGGGTTTTTCCCCTTTTTTAAAAATTTTCCCTTTCTTTCCCGGAAAACCTTTTTAAAAAATTTTTTTTCCCCAAAAAAATTTTTATTAAAAAAAAGGGGAAAAAAATTTTTTTTTTTTAAAAAGGGGTTTTAAAATTTTTAAATTTCCCAAAAAAATTTTTCCCTTAAAAATTTTTTTTTTTTAAAAACCAAAAAATTTTTTTTTAAAAAATTTTTTGGGGAAAAAAAAAAAGGGTTTTTTCCCCCCCTTTTTTCCCAAAATTTTTTAAAAAAATTTTTTTTTTTCCTTTTTTAACCCCCCCTTTTTTTTTCCCCTTTTAAAAATTTTTTTTTTTAAAAAAAAAAAAAAAAAATTTAAAATTTAAAGGGGGTTTCCAAAGGGAAACTTTTTTTTAAAAAAAAAAATTTTTTTTTTTTTTAAACCCCCAAGGGTTAACCCCCAAACCCCTTTTTTTAAAAAAAAAAAAACTTTTTTTCCCTTTTTTGGGGGGAAAAATTTTTTTTTTTTTAAAAAAAGGGGAAAAAAATTTTTTTTTTTTGGGGGAAAAAAAAGGGGTTTAAATTTTTTTTAAAACCCCCCCCCTTTTTTTCCCCCTTTTTTTTTTCCCCGGGTTTGGGGGGGAAAAAAGGGGCCGGGGGTTAAAACCCCCCGGGGGAAAAAAACCCCCAAAAAGGGGGCTGGGCCCCCGTTTTTTTTTTTTGGGGGGTTTTTTTTCCCCCCAAAAAAAAAAGGGGGGTTTAAAATTTTTTAATTTTTTGGAAAATTTTAAGCCCCCAAGTTTTTTTTTTTTTAAATTTTTTGGGGGGGGTTTTTTTTAAATTTTTTTTTTTTTTTCCCCCTTTTTTTTTTTCCCCCCAAAAAGGGGGTTTTTTTCCCCCCCCCTTTAACCCCCCAAAAAATTTTTTTTTCCCCTTTTTTTTTTTTTTTAAACCCCCTTTTAAACCTCCTTTCCCTTTTTTTGGGTTTTTGGGGGGGGGGGTTTTTTTAAAAAATTTTGGGGGGTTTTTTTGGGTTTTTTTTTTTTTGGGGTTTTTTCTTTTTTTTTTTTTTTTTTTCCCTCCCCTTTTTTTTTTTTGCCCCCCCCTTTCCCTTTGGGGGGGGGGCCCCAAAAACCCCTTTTTTTTTTTAAAAAAAAATTTTTTTTTTTTTTTTTTTTTTTTCCCCCCTTTTTAAAAATGGGGGGGTTTTTTTTTTTTTTTTTAAAAAAACCCCAAAAATTTTTTCCCCAAAAAAAAAAAAAGGGGGAAATTTTAAAAAAAAATTTTTTTTTCCTTTAAAAAAATTTTTTTTGGGGTTTTTTTTTTTTAAAAAATTTTTGGGCTTTTAATTTTTTTTTGGGAAAACCCGGTTTTTTTAAAAAATTTTTTGGGGGGGGGGAAAAAATTTAAAAGGGGAAAAAAAACCCCCAAAAAAATTTTGCCCCCTTTTAAAACCCCCCAAAAAAAAAAGGGGGAAAAAAAAAACCCCAAATTTTCCCCCCCCCAAAACCACCCCCGGGGGGTTTTTAAAAACCAAAAAAAATTTTTTGGTTTTTTTTCCCCCAACCCAAAAAGGGGTTTTAAAAAAAAAAAATTAAAACCCCCCCCCAAAAAAAAAAAAAAAGGGGGAAAAAAGGATTAAAAACCCCCCAAAACCCCAAAGTTTCCCTTTTAAAAAAAAAAAGGGTCTGACAACTCCTTCACATCATTAACCATTACACCCAGTGGTGTGTAGGGCAGCAACAAAGCGCTTCCATTCCGTTATCCTAGGCCAAACCTAGTCACTGACCCCCAAGAGTGCTGCATGGCCTTCATCTCACTTGCTACAGTCCTCACCAGGGTTGCTTTTGGTCTTCCTTTCTTTCTCTCTCCTTCTGGGGTCCACTGCAATGCTGTTCCTATGATTGACTGTGGGTTCTTCGGAGGATGTGCCCAATCCACTTCCACCGTCGTCTGGAAATGAGGGTTTCCCCATGTCTTCCTGCCTGCATCTCCGTGGTAGGTCTTCATTGGAGATCTTCTCTGGCCAAAAGATCCGGAGAATTCTTCGGAGGATATGGTATGAAAGGTTTCATTTTGGTAAGATCCGCTTCGTCATCCTCCAGCACTCAGAACCGTACAGGAGCGTAGATACAACACAGCTCTGTTATAGCTTCAGCTTGGTGTTGGTGCTGCACTGAGTTGATCTCCCAGATTTTGGGTCATCTCCCTAAACACACTCCTGGCCTTGCCCAGTCTGTTGTGGATGTCTTCTTCTGTGCGCCCTCTGGTTTGATGCTGCTGCCAAGGTATGTGAACTTGTCTGTCTGGCACAGGTCAGTTCCATTCACTTTCACAGGGCTGGTGTGTTCACATTGAGCGACATTGTCTTGTTTCCTTGGTGCTAATACAAGCCCCACTTGCTGTCCGAATGTTTGGAGTCTGCGGGCTTTCTCCGGGGATATGTTGGTGTGTGTGGGACAGCAGCGCCAGGTCATCAGCAAAGTCGAGGTCTTCTAGTGTTGAGAACAGGCTCCAGCGAATCCCTCTTGGGGTGTCTTCTGTCGTCTTCCTCATCATCCAATCAATGGCCAGATTGAAGAGAACTGCCGACATCACACATCCTTGTCTTACTCCAGTCTTGACTTCGAAGACAGTGTTGCTATGGCCCACAGAGCATCTGAAGTTGTCGTAGAAGCTCTTGATAAGGTGTACCATTTTTCGATGGGATGCCATGTGTCGAAGGATACTCCAAAGGCTGTCTCTGTG
This sequence comes from Rapana venosa, assembly GCA_028751875.1. Lineage (NCBI taxonomy): Eukaryota > Metazoa > Mollusca > Gastropoda > Neogastropoda > Muricidae > Rapana > Rapana venosa. The sequence goes on along the minus strand of CM054135.1, from coordinate 33,267,310 downwards.
TATGCTGTCAAATGCCTTTTCGAAGCCCCCAAAATTCACATCCAGTTGTCTTTGCCACTCTGTGCATTGTTCGATGATGTTTCTGAGCGTGAATATCTGGTCTTTACACCTCGTTGCCTCCTGAACCCTGCTTGTTCCTTCCTCAGTGCATCGTCCACAGCGTCTGATATTTCTCTGAGATGACCTTAGCCAGTATCTTGCTTGGCACAGACAAAAGAGTGATTCCCCTCGTTGTTGCAGTCGCTCAGGTTTCCTTTTTGGGGATTTTGACTATCACTCCCTTGGTCCAATCGTCAGGTCCAATCGTCTCGTTTTTCCATGCAGCTGTGAACAGTAGTTGCAGTAGTTTTCAGCTGCTAGTTCAGAATCTGCCTTAAAACAGTTCGGCACCAAGGGTTTGTCCTAGCCGGGTTTGACTTCCCATTTTTGAGGGTCTTGAGCCATCCATCCCTTCCTATGTTGGAGAGTTGACATTATTGTCTCAGTCTTTTGTAGCTTCTGGGATGTCGGCTGTCTCGTCAGGTGGTGGTCGGTTTGAAAAACTTCCTGGAAGTGTTCAGCCCATCTTTCTTCTTGCTCTTTCTCTGTTTGTCAACAGTTTCCTTTGTCTGTCCTGATTGGTCCCCACGCTCCTCTTAAATTTGTTGCATACTTTCTTGGTGATTTTGTTGACTCTCCCTTGCTCTCCTTGGGCCGCCGCCTCTTCTGCCTCAGCTGCCAGCTGGTCCATGGCTTCTCTCTTGTCACGGCGTGCGAGTCTCTTCACTTTCCTGTGTGTCTCTCTGTACAACTCTTCCTGTCACTCTCGTAGCCGTGGAGACTTTACTTGCAGAAGTCTCTTCTCGATCTCTCTCCTTTCTTTGATGGCATCGAGGGTCTCCTGTTGGATCCAGTCATTGTTGGTTTTCTTCTTTTGATGACCGATGTTCTCCTTGCTGCTCTCAGTGTACAGTTTACAGATCTGCTTCCATGTCGCATCTATATCATGCTGTTCTGTCATGTTCTGCAGGATGTGGCATCTGTTCCTCAGATTGTTGATGAATGCAGACTTCACGTTGGTGTCTCTCAGTCGCTGGGTATAAAATTTCGCCCCTTGAGTGGTTGGTCTTGTGTTCTTCTTCGTTTCATCTGGATGTGTGCGGGTCCCCAGTGATGATTGCTCCCGACTTCCGCACTTCGCTTGGTTCTCACATCCAGAAGAGATCGTCTCCATATACCGTTGACCATCAGTGGTCAATCTGGTTCATGTATCTCCCATTCGGCGACGTCCAAGTCAGCTTGTGGATGTCCCGGTGCAGGAAGAGGGTCCCACCTATCACTAAGTTGTTTCAAGGCGCAGACTCCACAAGTTCTCCCCATTGTCATTTCTGTTCCCACTCCGTGTTTTCCCATGACTCTCTCATAGTCGGTGTTGTCGCTTCCGACCTTGACGTTGAGGTCCCCCATAATGACGATGAGGTCATGGCGTGGGGCCTTCTCTGTCTCTGTCTGCAGCTGGTGGTAGAAGTTGTCTTTGCTCTCATCGTTGCTGTTGTTGGTTGGTGCGTAGCACTGGATGTCCTTCAGTCTCGCACTCATTAGTCTGCTGTTGACGGGCTTCCACTCCACCCAAAGGGATCGCTCACAACGCCTTTCTTGAAGATGATGGCAACTCCCTCGTGGTGCTGGTTTATCATCTCCCCAGAGTAGAGGACGGTTTCTCCCGTGGTGGTTCTCATTCTCCAAAATCCAGTCCATCTACTCTCGCTCACTCCTAGGACATGGAGGTTGAATCTCTGATGTTACCTGTGCCAAAAAGGATTTAAAAGGAAGTATTTCTATTTCTTCTTTTAAGACAGAGTAATAGGGCCTTGGAAACCTTTGGAACACCCGGTTATGAGCTGTACAGCTGGAGAAAACAGTAGATTTGTAACATTGGACTGACTGAATGCAACTAAAGTAAATTTCCCGAAAATTAATTTTTATTCCAGCTTTGTGTACTAAATCTCTTAAAAAAGAAAGCTTTATGGCCAATCTTCAATTTATCAATCACAGCCTTCACTTAGTTGCACTTGAGAACAGAATGTTTAGTAAACGGTAAAAACGTCTTCCCCAAACTTATTGACTTTACATTTATCAAAATACTTTGGGCGTTCCGAACGCGTACAGCAGTTTTATTTCTTTGGGTAAATAGACTGTAATATTTTTTACACATTTTGGAGACTGAGCACACATTTTCCTAATCCAACTTTGTTTTAGTGCGTTATATACAGTAAATAAAGGGGAAAACCTAGCCTCCTTCTTCAATATTGTGTGATGAATACTTTCCCCTTTATTTTATCCGGCAAATTCAAGCACATTTTTAGAAGTTCTTTAACTTGGTTCTGGTAATAACAACCAGAGATATTTTAGTTTAAAAAGAACTACGATTTTAACACTGCTACTCTTCATAGAGGCTTTATCGTTCTTTGCAACCAGATTTTAAATAACAAAGGCAGCTTTTCATGAGATTATGTGAAGCCAAGGAGTTGACCACTTCAGCCCATTTGGTCAGAGAGAGGAGAAAACACGTCCGCACTCTACCGTGAACAGGTGTCAGGAAGTACAGAATTTGTCTGTTCCTGGGGTAAGCTCAGTGCTCGGAGCACTCGCTTTCCCCCAGCCAAGTTAAGCAGCGTCGAGCGTGGTTACCAATTGGATGAATGACCGTTTTCGCGCCTTAGCTTCAGTACAGTTCCCCCAGTTCACCCAGCTGTAAATGGGTACCTGCCCTCTTTAGGGTCAGGGAAGGTAAAGCAGCGTAGGAGAGGAGATGGGAGATGGGCGCCGCCCTCAATAAGCTGGCCCTAGAGAAGTGAGGTCTCTGACGCCTCGCTCCCCTACGACCGTAATATAGGTTATGGGACACCTTTACCTTTTTTTACTTAAAGCATTCAAGTTGAGAAACTGCTACACTATAGCCATGCTGTTTTGTTATAGATCTGTAAGAATCAATTTGTTTATTTGCTTTTTTGCACAATACCCTTCATGAGGGGTCATGGCCTAATGAAGAAATCTCTGTCTGTCAGTCTCTCTCTGTCTCTGTCTCTCTGTCTCTCTGTCTCTCTGTCTCTCTGTCTCTCTCTCTCTTCTCTCTCTCTCTCTCTCTCGCGCGCCGGGCGCGCGCGCCGCGCGCGCGCGTAGAATGAAGACGTGTTTTTGAAGGTCTCCATTTTAGCATTTTGTTGGCTTTTTCATCTATTTATGGTTTGTTTTGTTTTTATCACTCTCCTTTGGTGGAACGATGTACTATGGCACTCTTCGTTTCAATACTGATAAAAGTTCTAACCAGATATTCCCTTCAAACACCATGCTTTGCTACTAACACATATAGAAATCAGAATACACCATTTTAATTTCTACATTGGAATGGTACTGGCTTACTTTCTAAGATTTCAGATTTTGGGTTAGTTTTATCTATTTTTTCATTTTTACTGAGCACACTATGTCTGTTAAAGCAGCAGTAAAATTTAATGATAGGGGAAGGCGTACAGGTTTCATTAGAAATAATCTTTTTCCAAATGTGAAACAGCTCCTTGTCGATTTTGTGAACTTCTATTTGTGAATGATAAAAAAGCTGTTTCGGCTTTCAACAAGTTTTTGAATACCTTGGCAGCCTCTTCACTGAAGATGGAAAATTGGACAGAGAGATAGAAACAAGATGCCAGAAAGCGAACACAGTCAGTTACCAACTCGCCCCCCTTCTAAAACATTCCAGCATCCCAATGAGCACCAAGGCAAAACTCATCAACGCCATCTTCGTTCCAACACTCACATACCAGTGTCAGACATGGGCCCTAACAAAAGCCTTAGAGAGAACACATGTGAAATGCGCTGCCTGAGAAAAGCTGTCAACAAGACCAGACGCGACAAGATCAAGAATGAGGTGATCAGAGACATGGTCGGACTAACACCAATTCTCCACCATATCGAACAACAAAGAATCAAGTGGTTTGGTCACCTCACTAGAATGCCGCCCAACCAACCAGCCCTACTGGCATACACCACCAAATACAATGGCTGGAAAGGAGACGATGGAGCAACTCCGTGGCTGACACCCTGCGAGCCCATGACCTGTCACTACATCATGCCTCCCGCCTTGCTGCAGACAGACGTCTGTGTCTCCCCGCGACGCCGAAAGGCACCAGCGGCAGATGAAAGAAAAGAAAGAAGAAAGAAAGACATTCCTCCTGAACAATCCCATTATTATTTTGTGTTTGATATAGACATGGTAAGACTTAAGGTGTGCTTCAATACTGAATAGTCTTTTCAATACTGATGTGTGACGATGTTAATGCGAGAATTGATAGTTTCCCAGAATGCTGTTGTTTTATCCGAATGCTGTTGTTTTTTATCATGTCTAACGCGTTAGGGCTGTTTAATAATTATTTCTTAATGGAATATGTAATGGAGACAATTCTCGTCGTTTCACACACATAAATTATCTGATTCAGGAAATAGCGTGAACGATTATTTTGTTTCGGAATTTGATTTGTATGACTTCATTATCTTTTGGAGACGAAAGATCAGAATCTGATCATATGCCATTAGAGTTCTATCTGCACATTGTGCAACGAATGTTATAGACTATTTGGACAATTTTTCTGAGTTGGTTGGCTCTGAAGCAATCTGTGGAGAATTGTTAGTTGCTCATGAAAACAATGGAACTGTAAACGAGGCACTGCAAATATTTAATGAAATCAAAAAGTTGTGGACCATGATTTAAAAGAAATTGGGTAAATAAATTTGCAGATACAAGTGATTGATTTATTATGAGAAAAAATGTGCGAAAACTTCCGATAAAAAAGATAGTATAAAATTGCTCAGCGCAAGAAGAGAATACAAAAACTTGTTAAAAGAGAAAAAAGGGGATTAGATCTTTTTTAAAAATCTTGGATTCGTGATTTGTCAAGACTTCTGGAAAGCACTAGCGCACGGTATCAAAAAAGAAACATTGCGGAGCATAGGGCCTCAACAGCGTCCCTCCACCTTCTCCTGTCTCTGGCAAGGGTCTTGGCCTTTTCCCATGTTAGGCTGGAGTCTCTCAGCTCACTATGCAGGCTTCTCCTTCAGGTCTGTTTGGGGCGCCCTCTCTTCCTTTTCCCCTGCGGGTTCCACTCGAGCGCTTGTCTGGTGATGTTGCAAGGCTCCTTCTGTAGGGTGTGGCCGACCCAACGCCACTTTCGCCGCCTTACTTGGACATCCATAGGCTGTTGGTTCGCCTTCATCCACAGGTCGGTACTTGGCACTCTGTCGAACCATCAGAGATGAAGGATCTGCCGGAGACATCCGTTGATGAAGGTCTGGATCTTGGAGGAGCTGGTGTTGATGACCCGCCAAGTTTCTGACCCGTAGAGAAGCACAAACTTCACGTTGGAGTTGAAGATCCTGAGCTTGGTGGTTGTGGAGATCGCATTTGTTCTCCATACGGGTTTCAAGATGGCAACTGCTTGGCGTGCTTTCTTTATTCTTGCCTTGATGTCTTCGTCTGTGCCTCCTGTCTGGCTGATCTTACTGCCCAGGTACACAAATTCACTGACATCCTCTACTGCTTTCCCAGAGATGGTGACAGGAGCCTCTTGCTGGTTGTTGGTACGCAGTAGCTTGGTCTTCTCTTGACTGATCCTGAGGCCAACACGTCTACATGTGGTATCTAGGGCAGTGACTGTCTTAGATGTGCTGCAGGCGGTGGGATAGCAGAGCCAGGTCATCGGCAAAATCGAGATCTTCCAGCTTTGTCATGAGGGTCCATTGGATACTTTTCCCGGAACTTGCGTAGGCCGTCCTTGTCACCCAGTCCAGCACCACAAGGAAGAGGAGTGGAGACAACAAGCAGCCCTGTCTGACGCCGGAAGAGATCCCGAAGCTGTCGGAGAGTCTTCCACCGTGGATGACCTGGCAGGAGAATC
>CM054135.1:33206383-33256383 GCA_028751875.1 Rapana venosa | reverse complement strand
GGGCCTCGGTTTATAGTCTCATCTCATCACCTATCTATCTATCTATTTCTCTCTCTCTCTCTCCTCTCTCTCTCTCTCTCTCTCTCTCTCTCTCTCTCTCTCTCTCTCTCTCTCTCTTTATCTATATCTATCTATATCTATCTATCTATATCTATCTATATCTATCTATCTATCCATCTATATCTATCGATCTATCCATCTATATATATATATATACATAAATATATATCTCGCTTTGCATTCCTCAGGAAAAGGGGAAGATGAGTTGAACTATACCATAGCTGTGTTGTATCTACGCTCCTGTACGGTTCTGAGTGCTGGAGGATGACGGAAGCGGATCTTACCAAACTTCGATCCTTTCACACCGTATGCGTGAAGTTTTCCACGACGTCGAGGGGGCTGTCGCCGATGGATATGGAAGGAGCGGAGCTGACATCTTGGCCCAGGATGTTCGTCTTTTTGATGCTGATTGTCAGGCCGAACTCAGTGCAGGCATGCGCAAAGCAGTTGACGAGTTCTTGGAGGGCAGCCTCAGTGTGTGCTGTCAAGGCGGTGTCATCGGCGAACAGCATCTCACGTATGAGGACTTCGCGTACCTTTGTCTTTGCACGAAGAGGCGCAAGGTTAAACAGGCTGCTGTCGCTTCTGGTGTGCAGGTAGACCCCGTCTTCAGATTGTCTAAAGGCGTAGCGCAGCAGCAGCGAGAACAGGATGCTGAATAGCGTCGGAGCGAGGACACAGCCTTGCTTAACTCCGCTCTTGATGGGAAAAGGGTCCAAGGAGGAGCCATCGTGCTGGACGGTGCCTTTCATACTCTCATGAAAGGAAGTGATCATCCTCAGGAGCTTGGGGGGACATCCAATTCTCTGCAGGAGTGTGAACAGCCCTGCCCTGCTGACCAAGTCGAACGCCTTGGTCAGATCAATGAAGGCGATGTACAAGGGACATCTCTGTTCACGTGTCGTGAACAAGTGTCTTCTCTTGCAGCTGTCTCAGGGAGAATATCATGTCGATCGTTGATCTCTCAGCTCGAAAGCCGCACTGTGCCTCAGGGTATACACGCTCTGCGAGAGACTGCAGTCGGTTCAGTATGACGCGGGCGAAAGTCTTCCCGACAATGCTTAGGAGGGATATGCCACGTTAGTTGTTACATTCGCTGCGTTCGCCTTTATTCTTGTACAGCGTGATGATATTGGCATCAAACATGTCTTGAGGCACAGTCCCTTCCTCTCAGCACTGTAGCAGCAGTTCGTGGAGATGCTCGAGGAGGCTGCTCTGTTTGCCCACTTTGATGATCTCAGGAGGGATGCCATTGTTTCCTGGGGCTTTGCCGCTTGCTAGTGAGTCAACGGCCTTGCTGAGCTCCTCAATGGTGGGTGAGTCATCAAGCTCTTGCATGACTGGCAGGGGGCTTGTGTTTTCCACTGCTGTGTCTGTCACAATGGTCTCCCTCGAGTATAGCTCTTGATAATGCTATGCCCATCTCTCCATTTGCTTCGAGCGGTCGGTGATGATTTCGCCAGTGGTTGACTTCAGAGGGGCGGTCTTGATTGTGCATGGGCCGAAGGCCTTCTTCATACCCTCGTACGTGGCACGAATGTTGCCACAATCAGCAGACAGCTGGATGCTTTGACACAAGTCTGCCAGTAGCTATTGGCGCACTGTCTAGCAATCCGTTGAGCATCACTTTTGGCTTTTCTAAGGGCAGCGAGTGTCTTTGCGCATGGGTCTTGTTTGTAGTTGAGCAGGGCGGCTCTTTTGGATGAGATGGCTGGCTCGAGTTCAGAAATTCCGGCTTCAAACCAGTCGGGGCTTTTCTGTTCTCTCTTTCCAACGGTGTTGACAGCGGACTTGTATGTATATATAGATACATATATATATATAGATATATATATATATATATATATATATATATATATATATATATATATATAATATATATATAATATATAATGATTTGTGACAAAGGAAGAGAGAGAGAGCGAGAGCTAAGTGCCTATCCAAAATAAAGCCCCCAAATTGACCCAATCTATTCAGCTTAATCAATTGGACAGAACCAAATTTGGTGTAACACCTTAACAATTGCAGAGTATGCTCCGGGCTGGTTGTGTTAGCTTCCTGTGTCTCCATCAGGGGAGTCCCTTCGTTGCAGCCGAAATTGCCATCTTCTCTGAATAGAGTAGTTCTAATCGCTCATCTCCCTATCCTCTTAAAAGGAAAATTGCCTCACTGAGGGAGCATGTAAAAATATGCAGCTAGAAAGCTGACTAGAAAACATCTCACGTCTGAAGCATTAACCACACCGCTGGTCTGGGTCACGAGAAAAGGAGTGGGACTGGTAGTAAGGGGCACTAGGGTAAACAGAGACAAGATTATACCTTTTGCTGAAAGACAATGACAAGGGCAATAGACTTGAAAGGGAGGGGAGAGGGGAGAAAGACAATGACAATGACAAAGGTATTGTACATATAGCATTACAAGGAAACCCTTCAGACAATGAGGCGCCGAATATCTCTGGGAATAGAATTCATTGGTGACAAATATGTACGCATTACACACATGTACGCATGCATGCACACATCCATTGCACACGCACACATAAGTACACACACACACACACGCGCGCGCGCAAACTGACAGACTGAAAATATGCTATTCAAAACTACATGATGCAATAGATTTCTTCCATGCTCTTCAAAACTACATGATGCAATAGATTTCTTCTATGCTCTTCAAAACTACATGATGCAATAGATTTCTTCTATGCTCTTCAAAACTACATAATGCAATAGATTTCTTCTATTTTCCTTTTCTATTTTCATTTTATCTGATTTTCTTTTCTTGAAATTTCGCTACTGATCGGATCGTGTTTTCATCGGTATGTGAAAAAGCAATTTCAACTCTGATTTCATCAGAAACACCGGAGAACGTTTTGGGTATTGTACAGTTTTCTCAAATATCGTTACAGGCAGTATGGTGAAACAAAAAATGAATTTAATCCTCTGCATTTCTTTTACAAGAAGGACAATTTAGATCGGCATAATCACTTACAAATATACTATACCACATACCCTGAATCAAACATTTGCCAGGCAATCTCTGTGCCATTTCTTTTGTTACCCATAATAAACATTTCTGTGCTTGAAAAATGGGCAGAACCATCTATATCTATCTTTATTCTCCAAATCCAAATTTTTGAAACAAGAAATAAGCCTGTCTTTTAACTCATGAATAAAAGTGGACGAAGTTTCTTTTGCACACTCGATAGATACCCATTTGAAATGACCAGAATGTGGTACAAGCATTTCGTAAGCTTGATGAGATATCCTTGACATAGGCAGCTGAATGAGCTTTAGCCAATATTTAATACTATAGTATTAGATGTTCTGATATAAGTGGATATCTGCCACTCTTTGCATATACTCGTTTGTTGGAGACATTCATTCAAAAGGAAAACCTTTAAATAGCAAAAGTATACACTGTTTCCATTTGCTTACATTCTGTCTCAAAGTCCCATACTTCACTTAATTCAGTATGTGAATTGATTTTTTTGCAAAGTGAATTAGGATCTTTTGACGCATTAGTGATCTTATTATTTCTGTTCATCCCTCCTTTTTGTAACAACTCTCTGACACAACACTGGTAAGATTCATTTAGGTGAAGAAAGCGTTCCTAGGTATAACATTTGTAACAACTTCATTTCCATACAGCCACTTTTTTTTCTTTTGAAGATATATCCTTCCATTCTAAATACGATTGATTATATTCGTCTTTTCTAGATTAATTGTTAGATGTAAACGATTGGTTTCCCTTTTTAAACTATTACTCTCACTTTATAGTTCAACAATCGTATAACAGCAATATGTCTTTCAACACCAGAGAGTCCTTGCTTCCATGTTCTAGACACCTCCTTGGCTAATCTGTTAATGGAAATAAGCATGCAGCCTTGTTTCACACCTCTTGGGCAGTCAAAATAATCATAATAGTAACATTTATCACACATACAGGCACAGACAGTATCAAGGATACTTCTTAAAGCACAATATAGTTGACCTTTTACACCAGTTTTTCTCAAAATATACAACTTACTCCTGTTTATTGAATCAAAGGCGTTTCGGAAATATACAAAGCAAAAACTTCTGAACAGTTGCATACAAGGTAAAAATGTGGTCCAAGTACATCTTCTTCCAGTATTTTTTGTTCTTGCTCTGCCTATTTTGTGAGTATTTTGTTCAAAATGCGTGTTTAACTTTACTGACAATACTTTTGAGGGTGATAACCACGATATTAATCAGGTTGGTTTACATCTCCCTTCTTGTGGAGTAATACGCTCATACATTTGGACCACTCGATAGGGAAAACACCTAAATCAAACAATCTGTTGAAATACACAACCAGAAAATTAATTTAATGAGCATTTTACTAACATCTTTTGTGTCAGGTCCTGCACTCTTTCGAGCTTTGAGGTTACCAATATTAGCAAGGACCTTTTGTCTGGAAATAGTTTGGCGTTCTGGAGGGAAAAGCTTAGTATGTGCAGATTCACTCTCAGCTCTGGAGGCTATTGCTTGTAGGAACATGCACCATCCTAAGCTTCAGGAGTTCTACAAACTGTATACTTCCTTGAGACAGGACGGTTGTGATATTGTTTTGGTATGGATCCCAGGGCACGTGGACATTCAGGGCAATGAAATGGTTGACCGACTCACCAAGGGGTGCCACAGAAAAGGACATGTCTGGGTCTACCGTGCCATACACGGATTCGAAACCTCAAAGTGAAAAATACGTCCAGTCACTCTGGCAAGAGGACTGGAACGCTCAGACGGACAACAAAGTTTTCCACATTCACCTCAACCTGAAAGAAGTTCTCCCTCTGTGTGTCAAAAACCGAAGGGAAGGAACAGTTTTCACCAGGCTATATACGGGTCATTCTCATTTCACCCACGTTCATTTGCTTAAAGGAGAGGTAACCCCATGGTGTTGTTCTTCAATTTAACGTCTATTCACATTAAGTGATATTAGACACAAAAAGGCAAACAATTCAGAAAAAGGTTAATGAACTGCCTAACTACTGTAACCATAATACAATGAAAGAAATGAATTTACCATATGAATAACTGTATAACTAATTAAACTACAACGGATTTTAAAAAAATACACGGCATGTATTCCACGCCAAAAGAACACTGGGAAAAAAGGTAACAATTTCGAAAACTATACCATGATGGGTAGAATGCCTCTGCTTCAAATCAATAAATGACATATTTACTTGTACTATAGCAAATTACTAACACAACTCTCTTTCAACAGCAAAGCAATTTCACAGAGCAATGTACAGTTTTTCAAAACCTTATGCAAAGATCTCTCGCCAATGGTGGGAAGGTGCTTTTTTAACACTTGACATTCGAAAAGAATATGAAGGTTGCCCCACCACACACACAATGCAGATTTTTTAGAAAATTTTGTATGGAAAGCATTTAACTTCAGTCTATTAATAAGACTTATGACTGGCCTTTAAACGAGAAGAGGAAGAGAGAAAGAAATTTAGGTAATTTGAAGTGGTACCATGGGAAAACGGCGCTTCTTCTTGTTTTTTCCTAACATGCTTCCAGCAAGCACTTTCTATCAAGTTATAATTCTCATGAATTGACATTGGTATATTCAAGACAGCAGCAGAGTTTGAGTGTGCTGCTGCATTTTTAGCTGCTCTATCAACCTTTCATCATAAAAGGTATTGCAATGCGATGGTATCCAGCAAAGGTGAAACCTAGTGCCTCTTAAGATGAGAAAGTGCATAAGATGCTAGACCCAGAGTATTTAAGAGATTGTAACACAGATTTTGAATCAACACATAACAAAACCTGTAAAATAGCCCGGGGAAAGTCAATTAAGTAATGTGAAGCCATCAGAATGGCAATTAACTCTGCTGAAAAAATAGAATGATTCTTTCAGCCCATGGTGTGTGACTTGTGATGTGTGGATAACCATCAAGCATCTGCTTCTTTAGTGTTGAGATGTTCAAGATATTAGGCACAAGTATTTTACTGCAGACTCCCTGAAGATCCTTTTTTTGGATGTTCCACCAGGCACCATTTTTAACTTCCTGAGAGAATTGGGCTTTTTCCGTTTGATATGAGTCAAAGTGTTACAGTTAGTAAGAATGAGGTCATTTTAAGGAATTTGGTTTTATTTCATTTTATGTGGGATTGATGTGGTTTTCCCACAAAGCGGTGCCTATCCTGGGTTTACACACACACACACACACACACCACACACACACACACACACACACACACACACACACACACACACACACACACACACCAACACACACACAGGTCGTACATTTCAGCAGGGTGATGGAATTTTGGTTTTTAAAGGCAGGGACAGATATGAGATGAAACAAGAGGGAAAAATCTTAGGTTTGAAAGTTTTGAGGCTGGATTTAAGTAGGCTTTTCACGAAGGGAGAGAGGGAGGTCATTCCAGATTGATGGACCAGAAATAGAGAAAGAGCGACGGCCAACAGTGGATTGGTTTAATCTAGGTATTCGTAAGCCCATGGTATCTGCAGCAGAGCGGAGGGAACGCGAAGGAGTGTACAGGTTGACATTCACAGAGATATGAGGGTGCTGTTTTGTGGAGACATTTGTGACAGAGGGTACTGATCTTATACTTTACTCTCTGTGGCACAGGCAACCAGTGCAGAGATTACAGGAGAGGAGTAATATGCTCAGATTTTTTCATTTTGAGAACTAATCGAGCTGCAGTTTTGTATGCGTTGAAGGGAATGGATAGATGATGCTGGCAGACCAGACAAAAGAGAATTGCAATAGTCCAGACGTGAAAGAATAAGAGATGTGACAAGTTTGGATGTTGCATCAGTGGACAGGTACTTTCGGATTGCACTTATACGTCGTAATTGATAGTAGCATGATTGGCAGGTCTGGGTGATGAATTTTTTCATAGAGAGTGTGTTGTCAATAACAACACCTAGATACTTAATTGCAGTGGATAGCGGAACTGATGTATTGCCAAATTCTATTGAATCTGTTGTGATGGAAGAGAGTTTGTGTTTGGTCCCTATAATCATGGCTTCGGTTTTATCTGCGTTTAGCTGTAACTTGTTTTGTATCATCCAGTTTTGAATGTTTTGAAGGCAAAGTGACATATTTGTCAAGAGAGAAGGCAGATTTTCAGGAGTGTCACTGCTTTGAATCTGAGAGTCATCAGCGTAGAAATGATGGTTGATCTCATCATCATCAATGCCTTTGTGCCTTATTGGCACGTAGGGCAGCAACAAATGTTCTCCACTCCTGTCTGTCCTGGGCCAGCTTCCGAATGGTTCCCCAGGTACGTTGGAAGGTCTTCAGCTCTGCTTCGACAGTCCGACGCCAAGTGTTCTTGGGTCGTCCTCGTTTGCGTTTTCCTTCTGGTTTCCAGTGGAGGGCTGTTCGGGCGATGTTTCCCTGTTCCCGACGGCAGATATGCCCTATCCATCCCCATCGCCTATGCATGATGATGTTGTCCATGCTTTCTTGGTTGCAACGGGCAAAAAGTTCTTGGTTGGAGATGGTCTCAGGCCAGAAGATGCGCAAGATTCTTCTGAGATTCTTCGTGTGGAATGTGGATAGTTTGTCGAGGTCACTCTCAGTCATCCTCCAGCACTCCGAGCCGTACAAAAGGGTGGAAAGTACACAGCTCTGGTATAGTCTTAGTTTGGTTCTGGTGCTGTACTGGGACGATTTCCACACATTGTTCAGATTTCTATAAGCATTTCTTGCTTTGCTAATCCGGTTCTTGATGTCGCTGCCTGCTCCGCCGTCATGCCTAACAGTGCTCCCGAGGTACGTGAACTCTTCAGTTGTTGGTAAATCTTCTCCATTCACTGTGACCGGTGAGGGGTTCTGAACGTTCAGTGTCATCACCTCTATCTTCTTCTGACTGATTTTCAGGCCTTCTTGCTGTGCGAAAGTGCTGAGGCGGGATGTCTTCTCTTGAATGTGATGGTGGGTATGTGAGAGCAGAGCCAGATCGTCGGCAAAATCTAGGTCTTCAAGCGTTGAGAAGGGCGTCCATCTGATGCCCCGTGACTGGTCAGCTGTTGTTTGTCTCATCACCCAATCAATTGTCAGGTTGAAGAGTAGTGCTGACATGGGGCAGCCGTGTGTGACGCCGGTTTGTACACTGAAACTGGTTTTGCTGTTTCCTACTCTGCACGTGAATTATGGAATTCCACAGGAGATTATCCAAGTCATTAAGAGCTTCTACAACAACTTCACGTGCAGATGGTTGATCTGGTGACGGTTTATTATGTATGAGAGTGGAACAGTGTAGAGAGTGAACAGGACAGGGCCCAGAACTGATCCTAGTGGGACTCAACATTCGAGTTTTGCAGGAATTGATTGAATTTTGTTTACTACTTCTGATGACATGATGCTACAGCCATGCAGGAAGAAAAACGTATAATCACCCTGATAATCACTATAACAACATCCATTGTCTATGATACAGTTTATCAATAGAGACATGTTCAGTGAAGATCTTGCCAAACTGTTAATAAAGCCATCTTTTGATTTTCTTTGTATATTGGTGTCAATAGTAGAAGTGTCATGAGTACCATCATTATCAGTAAAAGCATTGCTATCATCATCAAAGTAAGGACTTTTGTTCAGTTCTCGGCTGATTATTTGCAGGTCTGACTATCATAATATGCAAATCTTGATTCTGTACGACATGTACTGTTGTCTCCTTTAGTTTCTTGTTATTTAGAGGATAATTGTTCCTTTTACTTCTTCCCAGTCTGTTATCACCTTTCCTATTTGGTCACACATCATTTTTACCTAAAAAAGATCTGTTTTGATAGATCTGATGTCTTTTCACATGCAGGCTATATCATTGCTGATGTCTTTTCTTACACAGGCTACATCATTGCTGATGTCTTTTCTTACACAGGCTGCATCATTGCTGATGTCTTTTCTTATACAAGCTACATCATTGCTGATGTCTTTTCTTACACAGGCTACATCATTGCTGATGTCTTTTCTTATACAGGCTACATCATTGCTGATGTCTTTTCTTATACAAGCTACATCGTTGCTGATGTCTTTTCGCACACAACCTACATCATTGCTGATGTCTTTGCATGCAGGATACATTACTGCTGATGTCTTTTCGCACACAGGCTACATCATTGCTGATGTATTTTCGTATACAGGCTACATCAATGCTGATGTAATTTTTGCATGCTGGCTACATTATTGCTGATGTCTCTTCGCATGCAGGCTACATCATTGCTTATGTCTTTTTTCCACGCAGGCTACATCATTGATGATGTCTTTTGCATGCAGGCAACATCAAGGCAACATATGACGGCATCAAGCAGGCATGGGCCCAATGCAAAAGAAACTGCTCCTTTGAAATCAGCCACAGGAGAGGTGATTCAAGACATAGAACAGCAGATGAAGTGCTGGGTATAACACTACACTGGGCTAGAGAAAATGTAGTCACAGAGGATATCCTGAACACCATAGAGTGCCTACCAGAGCTTGAGGAGCTTGACAGAGAACCAACCAGAGATGAACTCAGCAAAGCCTTGGACTCTCCTGACTCTGGTAAGGCACCCGAAAAAGACGGTATTCCTACCAAAGTACTAAAGTCCTGCAAAGAGACAGTCATCACTGAGTTGCATAAAATCCTCTGCCTCTGTTGGAGTGAAGGCAAAGTACCACAAGATGAGGGTTGCAAACGTCATAACACTATACAAAAACAAAGGTGACAAGAGCCATTGCAACAATTATCATGGCATATCCCTCCTCAGCATCGTTGGGAAAGTCTTTGCACGAGTACTACTGAAGAGGATCCAGGTACTTGCAGAGCAAGTCTACCCTGAATTGCAGTGTGGTTTCTGTGCCAACAGATCAGCTGTAGACACGATCCTCTCCCCTAACAATTTCAGGAGAAATGAAGGGAGCAAAGGCAGCCACTCTTCGTTGCCTTTAGAGACCTCACAAAATCTTAAATCTTGTCAGTAGGAATGGCCTCTTCAAGATCCCTCCCAAGATTGGGTCTCCACCCAAACTTTTCTGCACTATTATATCCTTCCATAAAGACATGAAAGGCACCGTCATCTTTGACGGCTCAACATCCGCTGTTTAACATAAGGAGCAGAGTGAAACAGGTCATGTCCTGGCTCCCTCCCTGTTTGGAATCTTCTTTGCTGTGATGCTGAAACATGCATTTGGTCCTGCAGCTGAAGGTCAGATGGAATCCTCTTCAACCTTTCCAGACTAAGAGCTAAGACTTAAGTCCAGCTGACATGCCTGCATGACTTCCTCTTTGCAGATGACACAGCAGTAACCACCAATTAAACTGAGGAAGTACAGCAGCTCATGACTCACATCAGTGATGCTTGCCAAGACTTAAGGCTTACCATTATTTTGAAGAAAACACATAATGAAAAAAGATGTTGAGTCTCCGCCAGCCATCAGCATCAATGACTGGATGTTGTGTCCATGACTTCGAGAACCTGTGCTCAACTATGTCAGACACCCTTCCACTTGATACAGAGTTCAACACGTGCATAAGCAAAGATGCTACCACCATGACCAGACAGGCAAAGAAAACATGGAACAACAGCAAACTGACAGCACACAAAGATCCCGATCTAGAGAGCCTGCATCATGGCCACCCTCCTAATAAAACTATGGCAGTGAGTCCTGGACTTTGCATTCCCGACAAGAGCAAAATCTCAATGCTTTTTATATGTGTTGCCTCTGACGGATTCTGAACATTACCTGGTAGGACAAGGTTCCGAACAAAACTGTCCTGGAAAGAGCTGGATGCACCAGCATGTACACTGATGAAACAGAGACGTATGCGCTGGCTCGGCCATGTCGTGTGCATGGACAATGAAAAGACCCTATCTATGGAGAGTTTGTGCAGGGAAAACGCCATACAGACAGACCATAGCTGCGATTCAAGTGTGCAAGAGGGATTTAAAAACCTTGAACATTGATCAGAACAATTGGAAGCAACAGCCCTGAAATGGTCAGCCTTGGAGACAGACTGTGCAGAAAGGTCTCTAAGTTCAAAGAGCATCACGAGGCAAAGAGAATGAGAAGAAAGGCTGCAACCCAGGCAGACAGACCAGTGTCAGACTTCATCTGTGCCCTCTGCTGTAGGGACTCTGCCGTAGGGACTGTCATTCCTGTGTGGGACTGGCCAACTTCACTGGACGCTGTACCAGAATAAACACCTAGATCGCAACTCCATAGTCTTCTGAGACTCAAGGATGCCTAACTATGAAGAGAGAGACCATACTTGACAAAGCAAGGCCATACTTAAATTAGTGGTGGGCACTAACTACATAGGTCAACATAAAAGTTGGTCAAATTCAGGATAAATCTATTTTTGTCATTGTTGTAATCTCTATGACATCCTAGCACAGTGTGCTAAAATGTAAAATAACAGTGAATTTCCTTGCATCACATGTGATGGTCTGATTTTTTTTTATAAGTATGAAATAGCTATTTATTGGAAACAACTTAGGTCAAATCTTTCTAATGAAAAAGGTTCAACCTGCAACCTAAAATCTTTGTAACAACAACAATTTAAAAAAATAATAATAAATGGAACTTATATAGCGCTATATCTTGCAAAGACAAATCAAAGCGCATGCATTCAATCTAATCTTATATTTCTTCTTCTTTCTTCTTTCATCTTCTGCTGGTGCCCTTCGGTCGCAGGGAGACACAGACATCTGTCTGCAGCAAGGCGGGAGGCTTGATGTAGTGACAGGTCATGGGCTCGCAGGGTGTCAGCCACGGAGTCGCTCCATCGTCTCCTTGGTCTACCTCTGGCTTTCCAGCCATTGTATTTGGTGGTGTATGCCCGTAGGGCTGGTTGATTGGGCGGCATTCTAGTGAGGTGACCAAACCACCTGATCCTTTGTTGTTCGATATGGTGGAGAATTGGTGTTAGTCCGACCATGTCTCGATCACCTCATTCTTGATCTTGTCGCGTCTGGTCTTGTTGACAGCTTTTCTCAGGCAGCGCATTTCACATGTGACCAATTTTCTCTCTAAGGCTTTTGTTAGGGCCCATGCTGACACTGGTATGTGAGTGTTGGAACGAAGATGGCGTTGATGAGTTTTGCCTTGGTGCTCATTGGGATGCTGGAATGTTTTAGAAGGGGGGCGATTTTGGTAACTGACTGCGTTCGCTTTCTGGCATCTTGTTTCTATCTCTCTGCCCAATTTTCCATCTTCAGTGAAGAGGCTGCCAAGGTATTTAAATTCTTTGGTCTGTTTCAGCTGGGTGCCGTTGATGTTGATGTCCAGCTTTCCTGGATTTCTGCTGACAGACATAACTTCTGTTTTGGTGATACTGATCTTCATGTCATACCTCTTGCAGCTTGTGTTGAGTTGGTCTGTGTGATCTTGAAGAGCTGCTTTGTCCTGATTCATCAGGGATGGTCACCCAGCAAATAATAGTTCGTTCAGGGCCTCAAGATCTGGGTTGGCTTCCTTTGTGATCTGGTCCATGTAGATCACGAAGAGAAGGGGAGAGAGTACGCGCCTTGCCTGACCCTGATGTAACCGGGAACCAGTCGGATGTTCCATGGCTGTTCGGACTGCGCTCATACTGTTGGCATAGATTGCTCTGATGTTATCAAGCAACTGCCCTTCACGTCGTACTGCTCCAGGATCTTCCAGAGCTTGTCTCTGTTGACTCGGTCGAAAGCTTTTTCTTGATCAACGAATACTGTATGCAGGTCTTGTTGTATTCGATGGCTCTTTCACACAGCTGTCGGAGTGCGAAAATGGCATCTGTGCACCCCTCTTCTTTCCGAAAGCCAAACTGGGCATTGCTCAGTAGGTGTTCTGCTTTGGCTCTTGTGCGCTGTTCCAGAATCTTTGCATACATTTTCCCTACAGGGCTGAGAAGTGAAATGCTCTGTAGGTGCTGCAGGTCTCTCTTGCTCCCCTTCTTCTTCCAAATTGGCACCACTATTGCATTTTGCCAGTCCATTGGTACTTTCCTCTCTTCCCATGCTTTCTGGAAGATGATGGTGACCCACTTAACTCCCGTTTCTCCGCATGCAGGATGGCTTCAGTTGTTATGCCGGCTCACCTGCCGCTTTGCCTTTGGGCTGGTCTTAATTGCTTTTCTTGTTTCAGCTTCAGGATTCGGGGCTCTAAACTGGGTCTTTATAGCGTGGTGAGAACTGAGAGCTGGAAGCTTGTACTCCAGATGGGTTTAAAAGATCTTTAAAGTAATTTTCCCCATCGTTTCAGAATTTTCCTCTTCTTTGTGCATTTCCCTTTCCATTTGCATCATTCACTACTGTTGTTGGATTGAATGGATCATCTCTTACTCTCATCGTCTTCACACTTTTGAAGAATTCTCTTGGGGATGTTCTTGCAAATTTCACTTAACTTCTCTCATAAGTCGCCAAGATTTTTCTTTGGAGGCTTTCACAACACGATTACTATGTCTTCTTGCGATTCTGTACTTGGCGTAGTCCTCTTCTGTCTTGGTCTTGGCCAAGCTTTATATAGCTGCTTTTTTTCTTTGATGGCTTCCTTCACCTCTTGGTTCCACCAAGCTGTAGCTTTCCTGTTTTTACCTCCACATTTCTTTGTCCCGCAAACTTCCCTTAAGGTGTTCAAGAGAGCTGGCTTGAAGGTGTCCCAGACTTGCTCCATGTTGAGAGGTGTTGTATCAATGGAGTCAAGTTTCACCTTGATAGCACTGTGAATCTGTTCTTGCACTTCTTTCTCTTCCAATTTGAGGAGGTTGATCTTTTCAGGCTGGTTCTTCCTAGCAGTTGTTATTTTCTTCTTCTGAGTACTGGAGGCTAGAATGACAGGCCTGTGGTCAATGTCAAGGTTGGCATTGGGGATGGCTTTTGAGTCTTTGATGGCGTAACGTGTTCTAGATCTTGCAAGTATAAAGTCGATTTGAGACGAGATGCATTCAATCTAATCTTACACAGTCATGCAAATCAATGATAAATAATCAATAGTTTAAACAAACAGATATTTACAAACATGGCGCGCTGCAGACAAAATCTATGAAATAAAATTGCAATAGTCAAATGTTTTTCAAAAGCAAACACACACTCACACAGGT
Organism: Rapana venosa; assembly: GCA_028751875.1. Classification (NCBI taxonomy): domain Eukaryota; kingdom Metazoa; phylum Mollusca; class Gastropoda; order Neogastropoda; family Muricidae; genus Rapana; species Rapana venosa. The sequence continues at coordinate 33,242,248 of CM054135.1, read as the reverse complement.
CGTATACTTTAGCAGGGTGATAGGACATGGGTTAGTGAAGGTGTGATAGCTCTGATATGAAACAGGAGGGGAGAAATCTTAGGTTTGAAATAAATATGTCTTGAGGCTGGATTTAAAAGTGTCATAATTAGGTTTCTGGCGAAGAGAGAGAGGGAACTCATTCCAGGTCGACGGACCCGAAATAGAGAAAGAGCAGCGGCCAACAGTGGATTGGTTGAATCTAGGTATTCGTAGGCACAAGTGTAGTGTACAGGTTAAGACATTCACAGAGGTAGGAGGGTGCAGTTTTGTGGAGACATTTGTAACAGAGGGTACTGATCTTATAATTTACCCTCTGTGGCACACAGGCAGCCAGTGGAGAGATCGCAAGAGATTTTTTCTTTCTGAGAGCTAGTCGAGCTGCGGAGTTTTGTATACGTTGAAGGGAGTGGATAGATGATGCTGGCAGACCAGACAAAAGAGAATTGCAATAGTCCAGACGTGAAAGAATGAGAGAAGTGACAAGTTTGGCTGTTGCATCAGTGGACAGGTACTTTCGAATTGCACTAATACGCCGTAATTGATAGTAGCACGACTGACAGGTCTGGGTGGCGAATTTTTTCATAGTGAGTGTGTTGTCGATAACGACACCTAGATACTTCACAGCAGTAAATAAAAGAAAAAAGAACCATTGTTCTAAAGGGCCTCAATTATTTCCTTTGCAGCACAGGCAAACCTAGCATAAAAAAGAAAGAAAAAAACCCTGCTGCTGACGTTGGCTTTTCTCTCCTTTTCCACAAGCAAAAACCATGCTGTCTGTATATGTTTACATCTCCACATCCAAAGCAGTGAAAGCCTCTGCCTTCACTTTCTGGGCCTGTTTTGTATAGGCGTATCTACATGTCTTGTCTTGACTAGTAGGGAGTGGCTTTAAAGCTATTGCTATGGTGTACTGATGGTGTCAAAATTGCAATAGTTGAAATTAAATCTCGATCACAGGCGCTTAGACCATGTTTTTCTTTCTAGGAATAATCATTATGGTCTAAGGTATCACTGTGCACGAGGAATTTCTTCTGACAAGGAGTGCATCACACATACACACACACGCACGCACGCATTCAGTCAAGCACGCACACACACGCATTCAGTCAAGCACGCACACACACGCAAACACACACACACACACACACACAAACACACACGCACACACACAAACACACACACACACACACCACACACACACACAACACACACACACACACACACACACACACAGAGGATATAAGCAACCAAACACAAATTCAAAGGCGCACGCACATGTGCACACATACCCAAATACAGTTTGGACGAAAGAGTCAAAGAAAAAGAATGAGATGCAATTTTTTTTTAAAGGAAAAAATGTTTGTAGCCGCCAAACACACAAGGATATAGTATGTGGTTTGGACGATGGCTGATCTGTGGGTTTTGGTCAACAAAGAAAACAAAGCGTGAAAATGCAGCTAAGAAAAAGAAGAAAGAGTTAGGGTGGGGTTGTTGTTTTTTTGAAAGGGTGTAGTATGAAGAAAGATGTTCTACTGTATTACCGGTGTGTATGAGGTAAAGATGTTCTACTATTTAAGAAGGAGGGGGGTGGGGATGGGGGGGGGGGGTGTCTTAACCCTCTCAGCACACTGCCTTTGTCAACCTCTCTTTTACTTATGAACCGAGTTATTTTTGCGGCTTTACTTAAGACAGAGTTATTTTTGCAGGCTTTACGTATGGAAAGAGTTACTTTTTACAGGCTTTACTTATGGGCAGTTATTTTTGCAGCTTTACTTATGGACAGTTATTTTTGAAGGCTTTAATTATGGACAGAGTTATTTTTGAAGGCTTTACTTATGGACAGAGATTTGTTTGTTGCAGGCTATACTTCTGAACCGAGTTATTTGTGCAGGCTTTACTTTTGGACAGAGTTACTTTTGCAGGCTTTACTTATGGACAGTTAGTTTTGCAGCTTTACTTATGGACAGTTATTTCTGCAGATTTACTTATGGACAGAGCTATTTTTGCAGGCTGTACTTATTGACAGAATTATTTTTTGTAGGCTTTACTTATGGACAGTTATTTTTGCAGGCTTTGCTAATGGACAGAGATTTTTTTTTATTGCAGGCTATACTTATGGACAGAGCTATTTTGGCAGGTTTTACTTATGGACAGAGTTACTTTTTGCAGGCTATACTTATGGACAGTTAGTTTTGCAGGCTTTACTAATGGACAGAGCTATTTTTGCAGGCTTTACTTATGGACAGAGTTATTTTTGCAGGCTTTACTTATGGATAGAGTTATTTTTGCAGGCTTTACATATGGACAGAATTATTTTTGAAGGCTTTACTTATGGACAGAGTTATTTTTGCAGGCTATACTTATGGATAGAGTTATTTTTGCAGGCTTTACTTATGGACAGAGTTATTTTTGCAGGCTTTACTTATGGATAGAGTTATTTTTGCAGGCTTTACTTATGAACAGAGTTATTTTTGCAGGCTTTACTTATGGACAGAGTTATTCTTGCAGGTTTTACTTATGGACAGAGTTACTTTTTGCAGGCTTTACTTATGGACAGTTAGTTTTGCAGGCTTTACTTATGGACAGAGTTATTTTTGCAGGCTTTACTTATGGACAGAGTTATTTTTGCAGGCTTTACTTATGGATAGAGTTGTTTTTGCAGGCTTTACTTATTAACAGAGTTATTTTTGCAGGCTATACTTACGGACAGAGTTATTTTTGCAGGCTTTACTTATTGACAGTTATTTTTGCAGGCTTTACTTATGGACAGTTATTTTTGCAGGCTCTACTAGGTTAACATTTCCATTCAACTGGGATGCCTTCAGAAAGGTGGTCAGAAGAGAGATCCAGGTTTAAATGTAAAAGTTCAAAACGAAAGAAAGAAAAATGTACAGCGCTTGTACATGTATGGCATGGTTGCCATTGTCAACATGAATTGCACTAACGCACCAAAACTTTAGCACACTCTTCATAACTACCACAGCACAATCAGTCAACATAAATCCATATTACACATCATCACTATCACTTTAAACTCTACCACCACAGCACAATCAGTTAACATTAATCCATATTGCACATCTTCAAACACCACCACTACAGCACAATCTGTCAAAATAAATCAATATTGCACATCATCACACACCACCACCACAGCACAATCAGTCAACATAAATCCGTATTGCACATCATCATACACTACCACCACAGCACAATCAGTCAAAATAAATCAATATTGCACATCATCATACACTACCACTACAGCACAATCTGTCAAAATAAATCAATATTGCACATCATCACACACCACCACCACAGCACAATCAGTCAACATAAATTCATATTGCCCATCATCATCACTTTAAAATACAACGCTTACTGCCAGCACTCCATGTAAATATGAAAACAGAGAAAATTATGAGTTCGTCACCTTCGTCACTACGGCCTGTCCATCGTGAAGACACCCACCCACCCACACACACACACACACACACACACACGCACGCACGCACGCACGCACGCACGCGCACGCACGCACGCACGCACGCACACACACACACACACACACACATTGAATTTTGTCAAGAAGTTTTAAAAAGATGAGGTTTTAAACAGGGTTGAATGAAGAAAGAGAAGAATGCCGAGATCCTGAAACAAAGTATTCCAGACAGAAGGAGCTGACAATGAAAAGGCATGATGGCCAAAAGAAATGTTTGTTTGAGGTATCAGGAAGAGACATGAATCGGAAATTGATCGATGTCGTTTAGGTACAGTGGCTGAATCATCTCAGAAACACAATGTGGAGATACATCTATGAAAGTGTTGAAGCTCAGAGTTGTGATTTTGTATTGAATATATAACAAGAAATAGGTAACCAAAGGACAGATGTGATGTGATATGATAATTATGTCTTAATGGCTCTATGTACCAAGTTTTCGGCAGCGTTTTGAACTTTTTAAAGGTTTTTAATGTTCTGGACAGCCAGCCCAAAGTGAATTACAATAATAATTATGTCTTAATGGCTCTATGTACCAAGTTTTCGGCAGCGTTTTGAACTTTTTAAAGGTTTTTAATGTTCTGGACAGCCAGCCCAAAGTGAATTACAATAATCAAGTCTTGACAAGCCAAGGGAATAGAACCAAGTTTGTGCTGAGCATCGTTCTTTTTGGGTGCAGTAGCAATTTTAAATCTGACAAAATCTTCGACTGCTGCTCGCCAAATTCCACTTATATAAAAGTAGATACCAAAAGAATCTGCCTTCGTTTGAAATATTTACGCGACAATTAAAATCGAGATATGATGTAGAAAAATGTGATGCATATATGGAAATGTTGTTCTTAAGTTTTACTACACAATGGTGTACATATCTGCCCCTGTTAGATTAGATCAAACCCTTTTACCACTCAATCTGAAAGGTAACATCCTTTTATTCAGCTGAGCAGTTTATTATGGTGGTGTGTTGGTTTTTTGTTTTTTATTTTTTGTTTTTTCCCAACACTTTTCTGTCAATTATGTATGTATGTATGAATATGTATGTGTGCGTGTGTGCTTATGTATGCATACATGTGCATATATGAACGTGTATATAAGACCATATGAGTTCATGTATTGCTAAAACATATGTTTATAATATGTCATTTATACTTATTTGTAATCTTCCATTTTTTCGATTTCTTTATCTGGTTTGGGACGAATATTTGTGCATTGGTATTTACATTATATTATTCTGTACACGTCACTCGAAAATTTAAATATAAAAAAGACTAGACCAGAAAACAATCCATTATTCAAGCATATTAATCATTCAACATAGGTATGAGAACATTGAAAAAGAAAGTTTGTGCTGCCTGAAACAAAAGCAATTATCAACCTGCATTCATGGTAACTTTCATACCTTTTGATGTCTGAATGAATGTCCAGAACTATAGAAAATGATTCTGGCGAACGCAAGAGAGAGAGAGTGGGGGGGAGAGAGAGAGGGAGGGAGAGGAGAGAGAGAGAGAGAGAGAGAGAGAGAGAGAGAGAGAGAGAGAGAGAGAGAGAGAGAGAGAGAGAGAGAGAGAGAGGAGAGAGAGAGAGAGAGAAGAAGAAGAAGAAGCTAATGATCTGTCCACACCCACACTCTGTATGACCTGCTGATAATAAGTTTTGCGAACTGTCATTAACAAACAACTATTTAGCATCCAGTTAAATCGTAGGAGCTTCATGGACTTGTGTGTGTATCACTTTTTATGGGAAACATTTCTTCCAAAACCCTGGTACATAGTCATCATTCAGAGTCAAAAATAACTTCTTGTATAGTAGTTTGTGGCATTTCTTTATTCTTCTCTGCGATTATGCCACAACCACAATTGGTAATGGGTGGTCCTCAGACAGCTTTCTACGCGATCACGGCCGAGTGTCTGTTGCACCAGCCAGATTAAACGGCATTCGTGGAGATTAATGCTTTCGTTGGCGTCAGTGAACCAAAGGATGCTTCTTGTAATCATTTCCATCACTGATAATTAAATGCCGTTAGTTTATGGAAGACTAACGAAGGTCAGAAGTGCCTATATAAAGAAAAAAAAGCTTGTTTGTAGACTACCTTGCTAAGATCTAGTTCGCTGCCTAGCTTCTAAATCTGATGGCAGAATAAAACAGCGATCAAATTGGGGTAGTGTGGTGTAGTAGCTCTTTCTGTCGTAAGTTTGGTGGAGGAGGATCACTCCTCGTGGCTCATGAAACTGGTATAAATTTCTGGATTTAATTGAGAGAACATAGGACTTGGATAGACAATGTTTCTCCACTTTCAGCCTATGTAGACTAGGAAAACTCCACTTTGAAGTAAGATATGAAAGAGTGTTGCGGTTGTTGCTGTTCTTTTATTATCAATGTTATGGAATTGAATTAGTGAATTTGAGGGAGAATATAGTTGTTAAGGTATCACTCATAAGTGTGTACTAGCTGAATTTAGCATTAGTTAATTTCTTTGACTGGTACAGTGAAAGTGTGTGTTGTTGCTTTACACATGAAAGTTGGCTAGAGCCATGAGACTTACTATTGAATTATGTGATCCATGACGTATTATAGGGTTGGATGTTCATGTGAGAAGTAGAATTTTATGAGTAGGTAGTTGATACTTGATGTGTGTATCATGTTGAGATGAAGTTTGTGGATTGCACTGATCAAAATAATGTGGATTTGGTAACAGAGCTATTGGGATAGACTACTATGGCAAAGTTGAATTGAGATAAGAGTTGACTGCTAAAAGAGTTGAAGACTTGGAAGGTTAGCCTTGAATGCAGTAACTAGACTATGCCTAGCTAGGCCCTAGTAGTAATTGCCCTGCTAAAAGTGGGCAATCCAACATGTAGGTGTGACTTTGTGTATGGTTAGTCATTTGTGTCAAAAGTGGTTAATTTGTATGTGGTTTTGTGACACACTGCTCTCTGACAGAGGTGAACTTTGTACACTGGCTTAGAGAGATATACGATTTGAGTAATTTCCCTTATTATTGTTTGTATGCTAGGTCTAGTGTGACAGGGAGGTAATTATATTATCTCCCATGCTATACGAGCATTGTGTTTCTAAATCGGGACACACCTGTTAATTGTGTGATGCTGTGGTTCGTGTCTATATCCTTCATCATCTCTGTTAAGGTGATCCTAGCACTACCATTGTTTTGCTGAGGACTGAAAACAGCTGTTTTCTCTTGAGTTTTCTGTTCTTATGTATTGCATTTGCTGAGAAGTGTCTGTTCCACTCGATCTCTATGCTGCTTTTTATTCTCTCCTCTTAGCATCTCTTCACATATGTCTGTGGAAAAAGCAATTTGTATCTGAATGATAAAACACAGTCAATCGTTCTTCATGTGGTAGTTGTTGTAGTTTAACAGTAGTTTAGTGGGAGAGCATTTTCACCTACCAGGCCTCCGATTGTTCACAAGCACGTTTGCACACACATAATGTACATAAGCAACAAGAGATTATTAATGCAGCGGGAATTTCACATAGCTATGTACCGTGGTGGGGATGCCGGGGCCTGTCACTCTAAGTAACACCCCCGCCTTCTGGAAATTTGTTTCATTTCTTTGTCTGCCTTGTTCCTTTTCTTCTCGTTACCTCCTTATCTATTTTCTGCCTTTTAGGTCCCTTCTCCTTATGAAATAGTTCGCTGGGCCTGATTTGTCAAGTGCATTACGGAAGAACGTTAAACGAAGAAGAAGAGACATAGCAATATATTGTTGCTGAAAAGCTTTTCCAAGGACAAGGAATTTTCCGGAAGGAAGTGGTGTTTTAAAATCTGACATTCGAAAAGAATGAATTTGTTTCACCACATAAGCACATTTCTAGCAAAATTTGCCCGGAAAGTATTTTATTTCAGTCTGTAAATAAGACAAATTAATGTACTTAAATCCATTTGTGAATATCCAAAGTTGGAATAAAGAATATGTCTAAGGTCAGAAAATGAGGAATTACAGAAAGATTTTTCAGCATCTATGTTTGTTTCCTAACATATTTCATATGTGATGTCATTCAACAAATAACCCCCCCAAGGCGAGGACAATTCCCCTCTGTCTCTTATCTCAGAACAGTTGTGGTTGATTTTCAATAGTTTGATTTACGTGATATTGATTACATTGTTATGTTAATTCCCCCTCTCTCTCCCCCACCTGGATAATCACGAATCTGTCTCGTGTTAGCGGTGTAAAGTTGCACATGCCATGAAAAAAACTGAAAAGAAGAGACATTGTGACTTTGTTTTCTTGTCGCAGACCAGTTTGTTGTAAGATGTTGATTTTGAGTTTGTACAGTTTTGTGGAAACTCCATCTTGACAAATCCTTATGACAAAATTATATGAATCTGTACTGTGACAAAGTCAAGTCAAGACAAAAACACTTTAATCATCTCATGAAGGGCAATTACAATACATTGATACGTTTAAATACCTCAAAAGACAATAAAAATACATTTCAAATTGTTATGAACATTCCAAGATAGCTTAAAAATATAATTATATCACACACACACACACACACACACCACACACACACACACACACACACACACACACAACCTAGGCGCGCGCACACACACGCACGGCGTACGCACGCACACACGCATACACACACATATACCCACACACACCAATGTAGGAATCTATCTATCTATCTGTCCCGTAGTCTGACGACCGTGGGGGCACCCTCAAAGACTCAACAACCAGTTCCCTCCATTCCTCTCTCTGTTCTGCCTTTCTCAGAGTTTTGTTGAGTTCTAGGCCTGTCCATTCGCTGATGTTATCCTCCCAGCTCTTCCTTGGTCTGCCTCTTCTTCTTCCTCCTTGGACAGTGCCTTGTAAAATTGTCTTTGCAAGTCCTTTGGATCTTGTGACATGCCCATACCATTTAAGTTTACGCTTTTTCATGATCGTTAGAAGGTTCTCATAGGGTCCAATGGTTTGCTGGATTCTGTTATGCACGCTATTGTTGCTTATGTGGTCTTTGTAGGAGATGCCAAGGAGTTTCCAAAAGCATCTCATCTCCACCGCCTGTACTCTTCTCTCCAAATCTGCAGTCAGGGTCCATGATTCACAGGCATACAGAAATATGGATATGACAAGGGAGCGCATTAGTCTGATCTTGGAGATAAGTGAGATCTTTTTATCTCTCCAGATGGTGTTTAGTTTTGACAGTGCTGTTATTGTCTGTGCAGTCCTGCATACTACTTCTGGCTTGGATCCCTGGTCTGATACAATGGCTCCCAGGTACTTGAAGCTTTGAACTGTTTCCAGCTTCTGGTCATTAATCCTGATATCAGTGCTAATGCTGTTGGTGTTATTAGTCATCAGTTTGGTCTTCTCTGCACTGATTTGCATGCCGTATGTTTTGGAGGCCTTATTCAGGTGTTCTGTTAGGCTGACAAGCTCTTTTGCTGATCCTGCTATTCCATCAATGTCATCTGCGAAGCAGAGGTTTCTGAACGTTCTGCCACCAATGCTAACTGATCCTTCATGATGTTCCAGTGCATCAGCCATGATTCTCTCAAAGAAGATGTTGAAAAGAGTGGGTGAGAGTAGACAGCCCTGCCTTACTCCAACTGTTGTTCGAAACCATTCTCCAATGTTGTTGTTGTAGTACACTGCACTGGTGGCCTCGCTGTACAGCTGTTTGATGACTCTGATCAGGTTTGCATTGATGCTGTACAAATTCATGGTTACCCACAAAGCTGCATGCCACACCATGTCAAATGCCTTCTTAAAATCGATAAATACATGGTAAAGGTCTTGTTGATGTTGAAGGTACCGCTCACATAGGTTGAATATCTGTTCTGTTGTGCAGTGCACCTGCTCTGAAACCTGCTTGTTCCTCAGCAATGATGGTCTCTGCTTGTGGCTTCAGTCTATTCAATATTATCTGCAGCATGACCTTGCTTGGGTGGCATATGAGGCTGATTGTGCGGTAATTATGGCATTGTTATAGATTTCCTTTCTTGGGGAGGGTGATGATGAGTGACTGTGTCCATGGTGTTGGCCATTTTCCTGTCTGCCAGATCTTGTTGCAGATTCTTAGTAGGGCGCTGATCATGGCTTTCCCTCCAGCTTGAACCAACTCAGCTGGAATGTTGTCAGCCCCTGCTGACTTCCCCTTTTGCAGCGATCTGACTGCTGTTTCCACTTCTTCTCGGAGGATAGGGTGACTGTCTGTGTCTTTGCTTGCACCCACATTAAGGACTTCTGGGTCTCCTGTGGTTCTGTAGTTATACAGGTCGGAGCAGTATTCTGTCCATCTGTTCAGAATATCCTGGTCGACAGTGAGACACTTTCCATTTTTGTCTTGGATTGTTAAACCTTTTCCCTGTTTTGTGCTAGTCAGGTCTTTCACCAGCTGATATGCTTTCTTGCTATTGTTTTTCTTGATGTTCTCTTCAATGTCTGGGCACTGTTCACCGATCCATTTCTCTTTTGCCTCCGTCATGGACTTCGTGATTCTTTTGTTGACTGCCCTATATTATTCTGCTCTTTCTTTTGTTTCATTTTTCTTTTTCTTCAACTCTCTACGCTTGTCGCATAGTTGTAGGATGTTAGGTGTGACCCATGGTTTTTTGACTGGTCGGTGTTTGCCAAGAAGCTCGCTTGCTGTTTTCAGTCACTGCTGTATTGAAACTATTCGTCAGTGTATCATGTCTGAGTCTATCACAGTGAGTGCTGCAAACTTTCCACCTATCCTTGCTTGAAACATTTCTACTACCTCTGGTCCTTCAGCTTCTCGAGGTCAAATTTGATCCTGATGTTGTTCCGCTTTGTGGATTTTCTTTTAACGTAGTCGGAAAGTCATCATCACAAGATCATGATCACTCCCTATGTCTGCTCCTGGAAAACTTCGTGTCTGTGCGATGTTAACGCTAGACTGAAACCGTCTTTTCACCATGATGTAGTCTATTTGGTTGTGGTGTTCTCCATTTGGGCTATGCCATGTCCATTTTCTGGATTTCTTGTGTGGGCCAAGTGTATTTACTAGCTGGAGGTGGTTGTTACTGGCAAACTCCAGGAGTCTCAAGCCTCTTTCATTTGATTGGTTATTGCAATGTGGCCCACAAACGCTCTCCCAATCTTTCCATGCATCTTCTCCTACCTTGTCGTTCCAGTCACCTTGCACAACAAGGATGTCTTTCTAGGGAGTTTGATTCAGAACCTCTTGTAGCTGGTCATAAAATTCTTCTATGGCTTTATCTGAGTCTGATGTAGGGACGTATGCCTGTACTACAGTTATGTTAAAAGGGGTTGCTCTCAGGCGGATGGTAATAAGTCTGCTGGACACAGGCTGACAGCTCATGACGGTGTTCACGGTGTCTTTGTGAACGAGAAACCCCACGCCGTGTTCATGTTTATCCTGTTTTCCACTGTAGTATAATTTGTGGTCTTCCTAAGTCTTTGTTTCTCCCATGTTTTTCACCTTACTTCGCAGAGCCCAAGGATGTGCCATTGATATATGGACATCTCATGTGTCAGTTCTTCCACTTTGCCTGCAGCTCTTAGTGTCCGTACATTCCAAGTGCCAATGATAGTGTTGTTTCTGGCATGGATTTTGCTATGTTTTACATCAGTAGCATACTTTCAACCTCTGTCCTGATGAGCAACAGAAGGTTCGGTCCTTGGTAACCCAGCGACGACCAATCGGGTATGGAGATTCTGGCTGTCTTTTTCATGGATGTGTCTTGGGAAAATCAAACCTGGCGGAGCCCATCCCTCTCCAGGTCGGATTTTTTGATTGGGTTTACTCCCCACATGTAGGAATACATTGTTGTAAAAGCCATTGATTGGAAAAGACATATAAACTTAATATTTCCGCGTGCACGCAGGCACGCACTCACGCATGCACGCACACGTGCGCGCACCCATTCACACACCAATATATTAACACAATTTTATAAGGACACACATACACGCGCGCGCACCATAATGACCCTTGACTAGTGAAAACATAAACTTACACACAAACACACAATTTAAAAATCATTTAAACCAAAAGTAAGAGACAGGAGTACTTATTTTTATGACCACACACACACACACACACACACACACACACACACACTTCACAATCAGGGAGGTATGTAAGCGAATGTAAAACTGTTTGGTCAGTGCTATTTTGAATTTAGAATTCGAATGACTACTGGAACAAAAGAATTCTTTTTCTATTTGTTTTACTGTTGGAGTACCGAAAGCGGCGTCCTGAAGGCAACAACTAAAATTCAGAAGACATAGCATGGGAAGGATCAGCCAAGATGGCAGTCGGTTTGTGCACAAGCTGCTGATTGCAGTATGTCTTGAGATCTCTTTGTTTTTCTCCAATTATTTTTGAGCAGATTCTAACAATTATCCGAAGACTTCTTGGTTTTAACACTAAGGTTGTTGTACCAACAGATGAAAGCAAAACTTAGAGCATTCTCTTTGCAGAACAAAGAAAGCATCATTTTGTAAAAAAAAAATTAGTTAAGCTTCCTTAGAAAATACATACGTTGTTCCTTTTTGACAAAGCGTCAGTTTCGTTTGTAATCAAAAATAGTTCCCAGATATTTGTAATTCGAAACATTTTTCAGCTTCTTGATTATGGATGATAATATGCTCAGAAGTGTGACCCGATCTTCTTAAATTGATAGGAAGATCTTTAGTTTTAGTAACATTTAGCTCATATACGCTTCATCACACCAATTGACGAAATCGGTCAGGGCTGGATAAGAGAGACAAAAGAGCACTGTCATCAGCAAATTTTACAAGAAAGGAATTTTCATAGCTGCTTCTGCAATCATCTGTGTATAGAATGTACAGAAGTGGCGAGAGAACGCAACGAGAGAACGCAACCCTGTGGAGAACCTGTACAGGTCACATCTAACTGATGGAGATATTTTATTGGCAAAAACGCGCCTTGGTCTGTTAGTTAAAAATTCAATAAGCCAACGAGAAAGTTGATAGTCTACATCAAATTTTGAAAGTATTTTGTGAACAAGAACATGAGACTGCATTGTATTGAAAGCTGAAGTAAAGTCAGCAAACAATGTTTTGACATGAAAGTCGGGTGTTTCTAAGTGTTTGTACAACTTGTTCTAGCCGTCAGCACCTGAGCTTTATCACAGTTCTTGATTAAACCATTGACGCTGGGGGCAACAGCAAAGTGAGAGGCTGTATGACCAGTGGCTTTCCCACTCATGGAATTCCACTTTACAGCTTAGTCTTTAGTGATCGACTATGACTCTCTGACTAGGAGGCTTGACTCGCACAGGCCTTATGTGCTGCAGCCCTGGGGCTGGTTGGCCTTTGGAGAACATCTCCAACGCTGACTGTCCTTATGTCCACTTGGCCAAGAGTGGGCAAGGCATCTCCACTATAATCAAATTTCTGCTCAGTTTCCAAGACAGCATCTGCCTCCTCTGCTGTTTTTGGAGGTCATCGTCGGACACGACGGACAAACATACACACAACTTGTTCAAAATGAACATCTTCGACACCTCGTCCTGTCCTGTAGGCAAACTGTAGCGGGTCAAGGTCTCTCTCTGTAGTGGAAAGAATGAGAGATTTTATGATCTTTTCTAATGTTTTCATCACAAGTGATGTAAGCGCTACAGGTCTGAAATCGTTAGGCCAAAAAGGGTTGTTGTTTTTTTGGAAGAGGTATTACATTGAAAGTCTTCCAAATAACTGGTATCTGGCTAGTGTCTAGCGAGACTTGGAACAGGTGTTGAAAGAGGCTTGCAAGCTCCCTGTCGCATAACTTAAAGGTCCCGCCACATATACCATCTGGTCCGGGAGATTTGTTGATATTTATTGCCTTGAAATGTTTACAAATAACTGTTTCATCAGCAATGGCGCTATTCTCAAAGGGTAGAGATTGCTTCAGGCCATTTATTGCATCCAAAAATCATGCTTTTCAAAGCGAGTAAAAAATGCATTCAAATGGTCTGCTAAGTAGTTGTCACCTACCCCCTGGAGACTAATCTTCGACCTATGTGGGGCAGCTACCATGTTTACTGCTGACATTTTTTTATTTCCTACCAGGCAGCACGAAAATTGTTCCTTGTAAACTTGTCTTCTATTTTATTTTTATAGCCACATCTAGCCTGTGCAACAGCAGCTTTCACTTATTTATTCACTTGCTTCCTTTGTTCTTCTGTGCCTGTGTAAAATACTACTTTCTTTTTGTTTAATACACGTTTTAGGTTCTTTGTAACCCAAGGTTTATTAGTAGGGTAAATAGTTATCACCTTTGTTGGAATAACACTATTAATTGCTTTGCACCAGCTGCAGTACAGATAAAAGACACTGTAATCTTCGCTCACAGCAGCTGTTTTACCTGATTTGGAACTGTTTTTGCTGCTCTCTTTTAGTTACTTATTTATCTATTTTTATTTATCTGTTCTCCTTTTTGTGTTGTGGTTTAATTGAAATAATTTACCTTGTATTATTAGTGTACTTGCACTCTTTTAATTCAACACCAGTTCATTCATATTTTACTCTATTTATAGGTTGCATTAGCATTTTTGTTTAAAACTGTATAAGGCCTCTGAAAAATTCACAAATGCTTAAGATTATGCAGTGATTTAGTTCAACATCTTTCAAATAACAGGTATCAAGTTCTTATTTTACAGTCCTTGAATGTAAAGAAATGTAAACTACCTAAACTTCAGGGTTACTGTTATCCACCTGTTCATGAACATGTAGATGCTGTTGGTAAAATCAATATAGCAATGTATATATACAAGGAGTAGTAGATTATAATGTATGTTGTTCACCAATGCCTAATAACATTCCAGATTCATATTCATGTGCAGCACGTGTAAAGTTTACAAATGATTTAGTCATGAATGTTGTATGGTTTATTTACCAAAGGGAGCTAATGACTATAATAATAATAATAATAATAATAATGTATGGAATTTATATAGCGCTGAATCTTGTAAAGCAACAAATCAAAGCGCTCAAAGCAAGTAATGGTTGCATTCACTACAAGATAATCAGAAGTGGCTGGTAGGAGGAGATTTTAATGCCCATGCGCCTTTTTGGGATATCCATTTCCTGCAATCGTTTTTTAGAAAACATAACAGACTCTTGCCTGTGCCTACTAAATGATGGCAGTGTCACGAGAATACCTGACATTTGTACTCACAGAGCATCAGCATTAGATTTGTCTTTGATATATTCTGCTCTTGCTCCAGAATGTACATGGGTAACAAGTGAAGATACATTGGGAAGTGATCATCTAAATATTGAAATAGCATTTAATGAAATGCCAATCCTCTGTGACACTGAAAAAGACATAATTCCAAAATTTAAATATAAAGAGGCCAATTGGGAAAAGTTTAAAAGTATCCTTGCTGCCTACAATACAAACAGCTTAGATTCTGATAATTATTGACCAATTTTATTCCACTTTTACAAATGCCATTATTCAAGCTGCGCATTTATCAATTCCCATCATTAAATCACTTAAATCAAAAAAGTGTTCAGGGAATGTTTGGTGGACACCTGCTTGCGATGAAGCAGTGACTAACAAGCATTTAATGTTCAAAATATATCTAAAAAATAAGACATCAGAAAACCATGAAAAACAGAAACAGGCAAAAATGTATTGCAACATGGTCATAGCTCAGGCAAAGCGACAATATTGGTCGTCATTTTGTTCCAGTGACATATCAAGTCATACAGATCATAAAAAAGTGTGGAAAAAATTTTATGAAATGAGAAAAGGTGTGACTTTACCAACTTGTCCGATTTAGCTAAAAAAAAACCCAAAGAATTTCCATCCAATGCAGAAAAGGCTGAGGCTTTTTGCAGATATGTTCTCAGAATCCATGTGTATTGAAGGTCTCTCACTTAAAAGCAGTAAGTACAGAAAATCTTAAGAGAACAAAAAAGAATAACACCGAATACACTAATGCCC
The DNA here is from genome assembly GCA_028751875.1 of Rapana venosa. Lineage (NCBI taxonomy): Eukaryota > Metazoa > Mollusca > Gastropoda > Neogastropoda > Muricidae > Rapana > Rapana venosa. The sequence goes on along the minus strand of CM054135.1, from coordinate 33,226,814 downwards.
CAATAACAATCAATGAAGTAAAAGATGTATTACATTCTCTTCCTAATAAGAAAACATCTGTTGGATTAGATGCCATATACAATGATATGCTTAAAAATTTACCAGAAAAATTCATTTTTTCTATTACATAAACTTTTCCAACAGTGTTGGACTGAAAGTGTAATGCCAGTAAACTGGAAGCAGTCTATCATTGTTCCTATTCATAAGCAAGGAAACCCCCAAATTGACAAAACTAGTTACAGACCCATTGCATCACTATGGCTTTCCACCAAAGTTCATCACCATCATCCAGCAGCTATATGAAGATGCCACCAGTCAAGTCATCCATGAAGGGAAACTGACGGAACCCTTCTCCATACAGACCGGTGTTCGTAGCTACGTCTTTTTTAGTGCTCCTAATTATTTACTGAAAAAAACTCCAAAGTGTAGACTGTAAAGCATATAAAACAAGATTTTGTAAAAATGTCAGGTGCCTCTGTGGGGAACATATTTCCAACACTCACATCATATTTGAGTGTCCAGTTGTAAAACCTTTTTTACCCACATTTTGTGAGCAGTCTGTGGAAACTTCATTTAAAAATCAAAAATTAGCCTTTGTCATTGTTAAATGTCTATTGCACAGCCCAGTAGAGTATTTGTTGTAGTTACTTTATAGTTGTTTCATGTTAACAATTTGTTGAATTTAAATTTTTACTCATGTTTAAGATTTCCCCTCTTTTAATTGATGAAAATACCAACACACTTGTTACCTAATCAGTTTTTTCTCTGCCCATTCCCATCTAGTTCTCTGTTTTAACTTCCACTACATTTTCACATCCCTTGTCTAATATCACTGAGAGTGAATAGACGTTAAATTGAAGACAACAACAACAACACTACTGACACAAAATGAAACATACGAAGAAATAACATCAGTTAACTCAATCAAATCAGAACATGACTTGTAAAACATATCCCAGTCAGTACAATCAAAGCAGCCTTGCAGATTAGCTATACTATCGGCAGTCCATTTTTTGTGGTTGTCCTGACTATGGGCTGAAGGCGCTGAAACACAGACTGGTACATGGGTGTCCTGACTATGGGCTGAAGGCGCTGAAACACTGACTGGTACATGGGTGTCCTGACTATGGGCTGAAGGCGCTGAAACACTTACTAGTACATGGGTGTCCTGACTATGGGCTGAAGGCGCTGAAACACAGACTGGTACATGGGTGTCCTGACTATGGGCTGAAGGCGCTGAAACACAGACTGGTACATGGGTGTCCTGACTATGGGCTGAAGGCGCTGAAACACAGACTGGTACATGGGTGTACTGACTATGGGCTGAAGGCGCTGAAACACTGACTGGTACATGGGTGCTAGAAGAATACAGTTGTGGTCGGATGAAACCAGAGGAGGCAATGGTAGTGATTTATATGCACCTGCTACAGTCCCATAGCACAAGTCGAGGGTCTTACTTCTGGGTATGGGGCAGGTCACGAACTGTTTATAATTCTTAAAATAAAATAATGAAGTAATTAAAATAGTTGTGGGAATTCCCGCGGTAGGTATTACAGTTGGAGTGATAATAGACAACAATTCTTTGTCCTCCACACACAAAGAGACCCGATTGGTTACATCCTTACACCATTTCTCATTGATGTAGAAACAGAGGCCGCCACCCTGTTCTTTCCCTGTCTCTGTCTAGGACACTAGGCTGTCCAAAGCTATTTATAGACAGCTCACTGCTGGGTACACTGTCTGTCAGCCAGGTTTCTGTCAAAGCAGGCAGGCCAGAGTTTTTTAACTCATGCATATAATTAACATTTGCCTGAAGCTCGTCTGTCTTTGGCCGAAGGGATTGGACATTGGACAGTATGACTGTTGGTAGGGGTGTGTGTGTGAAATTTTTAGTCTTTGTCTTGTGCCACCTTTCTTTCCTCTTTTTCTTTTTTTTTTTTTGATGGTCTTCCAAGTCTTGTCAGTATTGGTGGCAGTTGGAAGAATTTCGCAAGGAAAGTTGACGTCTTGACCCTCAGCTAACACACTGGCTGCTTGGCGTAGGCTCAGAAGAAATTAAGGAGTGTGCGTCCCCCAATGATTGTTTCTGGCCCGTGCAACTTGCACACAATCGAATGACCTATCAGAAAACAATCCAAGAGAGTGGATACAGTTCTTCCAAACATTGTCACATTCATTGCAGACACCTCAGACACAACTATGCAGGATTTGACACTGACACACGTACAATTTAAATGAAAACAAGATAAAAACAATTGCCTGTCAGAAGAGTGTGTCGCCACATGAGCAGCGCCTCCTGACATGACATGACATGATGACTTTTGGGCTTAAAATTGTTATGTTCTCTGTATAATAATAATAATGTATGGAATTTATATAGTGCTGAATCTTGTAAAGCAACAAATCAAAGCGCTCAGATTTCATTTCATACCACTTTAAGTCACGGCAGATTTCTCTCCGTGAAATTCAGGCTGCTCTCCCCGGGGAGAGCGGGAGAGTGCGTCGCCACAAGAGCAGCGCCACCCTTTTTTTTTTCTTTTTTTTTTAAAAACTGTATTTGTTTTTCCCTATCAGAGTGGCTTTTTTCAAAGGAATTTTCCCGGGGAAAAACCTCTTTTTGCCCCTTTGGTTCTTTTAATACTTTGTAACAGGGGGGACCTGTTTATCACCCTCATCCAAATGATATTTGTGTTTTGTGCCCGGGCCCCCTTCCCCACTGCCCCTTGTAAAGGGGCATCTTGCTTATTAAAAATAATAAAAAATGGAACTTATATAGCGCTATATTTTGCCCAAAAACAAATTTAAAGGCCAAACAAAAGAAAACCCCCCGACCCCTTTTTTGGGGCCAAAAATTTGAAAAAAGAGAATGGAAACTGCAGAAACAGATGGACTTCTGAGGCTTGGGAAGCACCAGGGCCGTTCCCCCACTGGGGAATGATTGGGGGATTCTTTTAAAATGTTCGAGGGTCATTCTTTGGGTCACAGATCTTTTTTCAAAAAACTTTTCAATGTTCATGTTTTACTCATAGACTGCTTTCTTCAAAATGCTTCTCGATGATCATTTTGGGCCCCAAAAAGAATGGTTTCTTCAACAAACTTCCCCTTTTTGGGAAAAAAAAAGGGTCATGTTTTGGGCTCATTTAACCCGCTTTCTTCCCAAAAAGCTTCTCCCTGATATGTTTTGAAATCATAGACGCTTTTTCAAAAATTTCTTCTCGATTATCAAGTTTTACCCCATAACTGCTTTTTCAAAAAGCTTCTCGATGATCATGGTTTTGACTCATAGACTGCTTTCTTCAAAATGCTTCTCGATGATCATGTTGGGGGTCCCGACTGCTTTCTTAAAAAGCTTTTCGATGATCCCTGTTTGACTCATAGACTGCTTTCTTCAATCTTCTCGATGTCATTTGCCACAGACTGGTTCTTCAAAATGCTTCTTGATGATCATGTTTGACTCACAGACTGGTTTCTCAAATGCTTATCACAATAACCTTTGATCATCTCTCTCCTCTCTCTCTCTCATCTCTCTTCTCTCTCTCTCTCTCTTCCCCTCTCTCTCTCTCTCTCTCTCTCTCTCTGGCCGAATCACATAATGTGAAGGTGAAGACGTACATAAATTGCTCTAGTAATTTTGTGAATTAGTAACTAGTTTTAAGTGGCCTTAGTTTTTCATTGTTTGCATACAGTTAGATAAGGAGGATGGGAATTGTACAGGGTTGTCTGTGGGACATTTGCGGCAGTATTCGCCTGCTTCATGTCGAAACAGGCAGAATTCACATCGGCCATGCCGACCCATCCTGACGCTAAAAAGCGGGCGAGACGGTGTCTTGTTAGGACTGACCCTCACCTATCTCTTCTGGGGGGGCCTTTTGCTGCGGTGTGGTGATGTGGTAAATCTGCTGGTCAAGGACGAAAGCTGAGGCAAACAAGCCTGATCAGCGGTGCTGGTGGTCGTAGCACCATCACAGGAAAAAGTGCACACCTACAACCATACACAGTAGACAGGAGTCTTCTCCTACGGTGACTCCTGAGGAAACAACCACGATGATGGCCAAGATGGAGAAAGTGGAGAACTTGTTAAAGACAAAAACAGAGAGTATGAAGAATGAAATACAAATGTTGACAAACAGTGTTGATGCCTTAAAAGAGGAAATGTGCAATATTAGACAAGACATGAACAATCTTAGGACTGAAAATTTAGAGTTGAAGCAATCAAATTTAGAACTAATGGACAGAGTGGAAAAACTAGAAAGGAGGGCAGACGATCAAGAAGGCTGGTCAAGACGGAACAACATCATTATTCATGGCATGGTAAATAAAAGTAATGAGACTGGAGCTGATTGTGAAATGGTTGTGAAAAATCTTCTTTCGGAAAAAATGGATGTAGCAGATGTCAAGTTTGATAGAGTGCACAGGATAAATTCTAAACCCAACTCTCTCATTATTGCCAGGTGGTGTTTTTATCAAGAGAAGCTTAGGCTATTGAAGGCAAAAACTCATCTGAAAGGTTCAAGGATTTTTGTAGACAACGATATTTTCCCAAACGTTAGTATTAGGCACAATTTTACCCCATACTTGAAGAGTCCCTAAGGCAGAGGAAAAATGTGAGAATGGCCTTCGATCATTTGATCATTAATGCGAAAGGATGACCCTTAATGATCTTTAAGAAGGGAATAGCTTGTTGGCGGGCCCATACAATCATCCTGCCATAGTCTCAATTCACAGGGTAGGAAAAGTAAACTGACACCAGTCACTCAGCCTCAGACACTCACATAATAGGGCTTAGCAAAGTGAGGCGTGACAAATCCCCACAGCAGGGCAAGACAAAGACAGGTCTGACTTTGGCCTAGGTCTAACACCAGCTGACCATGAGTGTTGTAGGCAGTCTTCTAATAAAGAGCCTTCTTTAACTGCTGTTGAAAGCATAAATGCCGTGTCTTGTTACTCACTCACTCACTCAGTCCCATGTCTCAAAGGACGTAGGGGGGACATGAGAGAAGACGCGACAGAGATCTTTTTCCATGCTTCACAATCCTGTGTGGCTAGTAGAAGGTGTTGCAGGGGTTGGGCGGTCCATTCTTTAATGTTGTCAACCCATGATTTCTTTTGGCGGCCTCTTCTTCTCTTCCCTTCAACTGTTCCCTGCAGGAGGTTTTTTGCTAAGGTGTTGTGTCTTGTGGTTGACCAAACTACATCAGTTTCCTCCTTTTATGGTGGAGAGCAGAGGTTCTTGGGGCCCACACGCTTTTTGATTTCTTCTTCACATAGTTGTTGGTCTTTGTTCTTTGTATATATTTTGAGGAGTCTTCTGTGGCATTTTTGTTCTCGAATGCTTGGTTTCTCCTCTCTAGCTCTGCGGACAGAGTCCATGATTCACAAACATATGGGAGGATAGATATCACGAGGGATTTGTGGGGGTGATATTTGGTGCAGAAGCTGATGTTTGCTTCTGATAAATCCTTTCGAGTCTGGCTAGAGCAGATGTTGCTGTTGCAATGCGAGCTTTCACTTCATTGTTTGAAGTGCCATCTTTTTTTGGGTTGGAGCCTAAGTATTTGAATTGGCTCACCTCTTCCAGTATTTCTCCATTCATCTTTATTTCCGTGCTGTCATTACTTGCGCTGTTGACCATGATCTTTGATTTCTCTGTACTGCGCTCGCTCGATCTGATAGACTATCTGTGAGGTTTTGCAGTTCTTGTTTGCTGCCGCCCATGAGGTCAATGTCATCTGCAAATCTGAGGTTGCAAAGGGGTCTTCCACCAATGGAGATGGAAGTGTGGTTTTGCAGTGCCCTCTGTCTGATGTTTTTGAGAAGAGGTTGAAAAGTACAGGTGAGAGAAGGCAGCCCTGACGGACCCCAACCGTGGTCTTGAAGAACTCGTCCATGTGATTGTTCATGAAAACTGCAATTTCTTGCGTTCTCGTACAGTGCCCTGATGACTTCAATGAGGCAGTTTTCAATGTTGAAGTGCCTGAGTACTTGCCGGAGGCCGTCATGCCATATCCTGTCAAAGGCCTTTTTGAAGTCTATGAAATTTGTGTACAAGTCTTTTTGTTGGGAGATTTTCCTATCAGAATTCTCAGATTTAAAAATTTGGTACCATTGGGGCTGCGTTTGGTCTAAACCCGGGCTTGTTCTTCTGCCAGGAGTTTTTCCTTGTTGGTTTTTCACTGGGTTGAGGACTACCCGCAGCATGACTTGCAGGATGGCTTACAGACTGATGGTTCGTAGTTCTGCATTTCTTAGGTTTGCTTTCTTTGTAGGGTATTAAAAGAGACTGTGTCCATTCTACTGGCCATTCTTGGTTCGTGAATCTTCTGGCAAAGTTCTGTGAATCGTCTTGCTGTTTTTTTTCCCTCCATTTTTTATGAGTTCAGCTGGAATGTTATCGATTCCAGGGGACTTTCCCTTCTTTAATTTTTTAAATAGCTGTATCTACTCACAAACCCTTTGTATTGGTGGTCTTTATCTTGGTGTTCAGGGGTTTGTTAGAAACTATGTTGGTATCTGGGCGTAGTGGGTAGTTATTAAAAAATCCCTCACAGTAATTCCGTCCAACGTTGGAGGATGGCATTGCTTTCCATTAAAAGATTTCCTTCTTTGTCTTCAATAACAGAGGCTTCAGGCTGTGTGGTTTTAGTTAGTGATTTCAGAGTGTCGTAAGCTGTTTGCTGTTTTCCTTGCCATTCCAACTTCGATGCTGTGGCATTGTTCTTCTATTCCCCGCTTCTTTGGCTTCTCTCATCTTCTTCCTCACTTCTGTGGCTATTCCTGTATTTGTTGTTGGCCTTCTTGACTTGTGAACTTTTGTTTCTTTAGCTCTCTTCTTTTGTCGCAGAGGTCAAGAACCCATTTGTCACCCAGGGTTGTTTCTTTGTTCTGCTTCTTCATGTTCATCTGCTGCTGTCAATAGCACTTCTTTGATGTTGGCTAGTGTGTCTACATCATTGTCGATGGCTGTGAGTGTGGCGAACTTTCCTCCAATGTTGGCTTGGAAGATCTCAACCACTGTTGGGTCTTTGAGTTTTTCCAGATCAAATCTTATGCGTGGGATTTTTGGCTGTTGTTTTGCTTTCAGTTTCAGCTTGATGGTGGTAAGTACAAGGTCATCATCAAGGTCGTGGGGTGTATGGGTTGCTTAAGGAGAGGTGGTACCTTTTTAAACCTGGCAGTAGCATCCCTCGGGATGGACGGGAGCACTGATCCTCACTTGGCACTCAACTCTCACTTCTGGGTCCGGGTCCTTAACCCACCCACACCCCGGGAACCGCTTTCTACGCGGGCAAAACGTTGTGAGGGGCTGGTGATTTCTTACTCACCAGTGGGAGTCTTGGAGAGGAAATGAGCGCCACAAGCTTTCTCAAGCCCACAGCATAGGACATGATGAGACAAACAAAACATGAAAAACTGCCGATCGGTCGAGGCCCAGATCAACAATGATCCGCGCTAACCCACTGCAAGCCTCCAGGTGGGAGTGACAAGCGCTACTGGAGCAGAACCAACTCTAAAGCTTCCAAATAAAGGAGTAACCATCAAACATGGAAGTGAGGACTCTTTACAAACAGGAAGAGTAACAGGAACTCACACATGAACAAAAAGATATAAATGGGACATCCTAGACTTGCAGAAGTCAGATGGACTGCTTCGGAGAAACAACCACGCAAGACGGCCACAAGAATGGTACAGTGGAGATGAGAAACTACATCAACACGGAGTAGGTTCAATTGTCAGGAAAGAGATTGTGTCAAGCATCACAGCTGCAACACCAGTATCCAGCAGACTCATCTCAATCAGAGTTCTGCAAAACCCCAAAATCTCACCATCATCCAAGTGTATGCTCCAACATCTGACTACGATGATGACCAGATAGAAGAATTCTATGACAACTTGAAAACGTCATCTCCAAAACGCCAAAAAAGATATTCTTACTGTGGAAGGCGACTGTAATGCTAAGGTGGGACCTGAGCCTATGACACCTGGGCAGAACCACAGGACGCTTTCGACTAGGAGAAACAAACGAAAGAGGACAGCGGCTGCTGGAATTCGCACAGAAGCACAAACTAACTCTGGCAAACACACTCCATCCTCACAAGCTATCCAGATCATCAACTTGGCGCTCACCAAATGGTCTGATTCACAATCAAATTGACTACATTCTGTCACCCCAAAGATTCAAATCCAGCATAAACAAGGCAAACACAAGAACATTCCCAGGAGCTGACATTGGCAGTGTCTTGTCATGTCAATGTAATTGGTGAAAATGTCAGTCTAGATGGTGTGGATCAATTGAATTGTGGCAATACAGATAAAACTAATAAAACTTTCTCATTTTTGTCTTGGAACGTAAATGGATTGTTTTTTAAACTGTCTGATAGAGATTTTGTATCTTATGTGGGTAGCTTTGATATGTCTAACAGAAAGGTTCCTGGAAAATGTTCAGCCAGATGTTTTTACTGGCTATAAGGCCTTCTGTAAGTTGGCAATTAAAGTTAGCCATCAAGGGAGGTGATCTAGTGGTTTAGTTTGTTTAATAAGGCATGGGTTAACTGCCTTTGTGAATTGTTTAGATGTTCCATATCCTAATATATGCTCTTTTCTCTGTGACAAATCTCTGATGTGTACAGCAAGAAGTGTTTTGCTGGCCTGAAGGTTTGCCTTTTTATAACATGTTTGACAATGATAATGGAATTGCTATGTGGGAAGAATGTTTACTAAATTGTGTGGTGACACTGTATGAAGTAGATATAATACTATGTGGAGACTTAAACAGCAGAACCTCAAATTTTTCTTGTCAGCATGTAGAAAATGACTTTAGTTCAGATGTCCAAAGTAAAAGTATGTCTCTCAGCAGCAATTGTAATTCTGAAGATTGTGTTATCAACAATTATGGTAAATTACTATTGAATATGTGGATTGCTCTTAATTTACAAATTCTAAATGGCGTATGTAATGGTGACCAACAAGGACGCTATGCATACATCTCTGATGGAGGATGTAGTGTTAATGATTATTTTTTAGTGTCAGATGATTTGTTCTCGTCAATTTTTGACTCCTTCATTGTTTGTTGGGAGCGTTCTGATTCTGATCACCTTCCTGTGAATTATAGATAATCCAGTAAACAATACAGTTGGAAACAGAGAGCCATCTGTTATGGAAAAGTTTGTATGGATGAAAACAAACTCTGTTTTTATAAAGGAAAATATCCACAATGTAATATGTTGTGATTTTTTTTTAATGCCTTCCAGATTATTAATGAGAACATGAATGAACTTTTAACATTTTTTTATTGTTTCATAATCCCATGCTGAATGTTATAAGAATACGTACATATCACTAAGGTCCATCAAATGTACTTGTTTGACAATGAATGTAAAAGTATAAAAAATAAGGTCAAAAAATTCTGAAGACCTTTCTGAAAAACATTATGAAACGAGGACAAAAACGTGTACTGAGTCACAAGAAGGAATAATAAATGCATGCATGAACGAAAAAGAAACAGTATAATAAGACATTACTTGCAGATATGATGTCATCTATCTCTTCTCAAATCCCAGTGCTGGAAGTTTTAAGAAGGTGTCATTTAGAAAAAGTCAGCCAAAAGAATATATATCCAGTTGACAGATGTTTCAACATTTCAAAACACTGTGGAGAAAGACTCATTAGCCAACTCCATGATTCTGCTGTTGACATAGTGATGGAACTGAATAAAATATTGATCGACCCCATATCTAAAATGAAATAATAGGGGAACTTAGATAACTAAGGAGTGAGAAAGCCCCAAGTCCTGATCAATCATTTGGTAATTGCTAAAATATGAGGTGCAAATATTGTGCTTTTCCCTTCTAAACTATACAACAATTTTTATTTTGAGGTCCATTTTCAGATAACGGGCTGAATCTATAATAATAACATGCATAAAAAGTGTGATTTGAATCATCCAATGACTACCCTTTCTCTTAGTGACAAAAGTAGTAAGGATATTTAGTACTAAATATTAACAATAGGTTACAGGAATGGGTTTATGAAAAATAATATTACAGGTGAGCACCAAGCTGTTTTTAAGATAGGATACTCCACTATAGATCATAATGTTTACTCTGCTTAGCGTTTGTACAGAAACCGTTTGCTCATAACCGTAAGCTCTATGTAGCATTTATTGCTTTGAAAAAGCATTTGATACTGTTAACGGAACTTGTTGTGGCCTATTCTCCGAAAAATGGTGTGAAGGTTAAACAATTACGATGTTTGGGAGCCATGTATCAAAACTAAATGTCAGAAGCGAATAAGATTGGAACTAAAGTGACTGACAATAATATACTTATCCACTGGTGTTAAACAGGGTATGTTTAGTAAAGCCCCTTATTGTTTTTCTGTTTTTATCAATGAGTTAGCCATAGACGTCATCATAATTTAACATGGTGCCACTTTCCCCCCAAGATTTCTCAGTGTTGTTTATTCTTCTGCTTGCTGATGATGATTCCTGCTATCAGAAACAGTGTAGGTTACAAAAGCAGTTAAACGAGCTTAAACAGTGCTGCAACATCACTATGATCTTAAGGTTTAATCTGAGTAAGAGTATATATCGTTGTATCAAAAAGGTGGATATTTAGTTGCTCATGAAATATGGTTGTACATGGAAATATCATGCCTTGATTTATGTATATAAATATTTAGGAATCTGTTTTTTTCTACTAAGCTTAGTTCACTACTGCATGTAAAAGATCTGGCAAGTCGAGTAAACGATGCTTGTATTTGTGTTGAAAAACTACAATATTGAATAATAAACTTTTGACTGTTCATTTAAGATATTTGATGTCATAAATACAACCCACTGTGTTATATAAGCAGAAATTTTCGGCTTGGATGCAGCTGTAACACTTTTGAATCTTGCACCTCTTTCTTTAAAGGCATTTTTTTAGCTTAGGATAGACGTACAACCTAATGATCTTGTTTATAGTGAAACTAATAGATTACCCTCTCCTGTTAATGCTGCTCGTAAGATGCGTTAGATATTGGATTCTATGCCAGGTTTCGCATATGAATGAGAGCCAGGCTACTTTTAAATCCTACAAGATGCTTTATGATCTAGTTGTCAAAGGGAAAAACAACTGGCAAAAACAATACGTACGTTATTGGAACGTGGGTTTGGATTTGTTTGGACTCAATCAGATTCGAAATGTAAGAGATTTATTAACGCTTTCAGGCAAGATTGATTGACTGCCGGATGGCATCAATGGAGTGATCATAATTCAAAACAGTGAAAGATTTCAAATGTACAGACAAAGTTAAAAGTTTGCATGGGTCAAACCTTATCTAAAACTTGATATGGATAATACATTTGAAAAGAATATGTCTAAGTTTAGACTTGGTGTTTCAGATTATAAATATTTAATAAATTCATATACAGAGAACATGAAGTGACGACCTCAGGCTGTTTATGCCCATTATTAGGCAAGCAGAGGAGGATATGTACAATTGTGTGTTGTGTTGTGCTGTCCAGTATTAGAGGATGTTAGGCAGAACTACATCCCTGTTAAATATAGTAGACAGCCTAATTTATTTAGACTCTGTTTACTCCTGGCATCAAGTCATCCTGAGGTGGCGCAACCTCACTTTATATTTGTGTAAAGCTTTCAGAATAAGAGAGATATTGTCATCCTAGGTCATATTTTTGTAGCTGACTTTTTGTTATACAGTAACATGTCGTTTTTGTTGTTGTTGTTGTTGTTGGGGGTTTTTTTTACTATTGGTTTTACCCCAACCAAAATACTAAGCCGTTCGGCAACACCCTTCATGTATGGGCCAATGGCCTTTTTGTGAATAAATCATTCGAGTTCGAGTTCGAGTTCTCTCTCTCTCCTCTCCCTCTTCTCTCTCTCTCTCTCCTGTCGATTTTTCCCTGAGATTGTGGCGCAGCCTTGCTTTATATTTGTGTAAAGCCTTAAGAATAAATAAGAGATACGATGGTTTCTTAATCATATTTTTTCGAACTGATTTTTATTGTGGTAGTTGTGGGTTTACAATAACATTTTGGTTTTTTGTGTTTACTTATTTTCCTCAACTAAATACTGAAGCATTTTTGGCAACCCCCCTTCATGTATGCGCCAATGCCTTTGTGAATAAATCTTTCGAGTTCTACTTCTCCTTTTTTTTTGGTCTTTTGTGAATAGACATAAAATCGAAGAAAGCACATATGCACGTACTTGTCCACTCATACACGCTTGAACGCGCTTGCATGCGCACACACGCACACACACATACACACATATGCACACACAAACGGTACGACACACAGTGCACGCACATCACACACACACACAACAACACACACACACAAACACACAACACACACACACACCTCCTCTGGGTCATAATTATTGTCTCAGTTAATCACACCTCATTCAAGCCAGTTATTTATTAGACTGCTTCGGTCTATTCCCTGTTCTCAACACTAGACGACCTTGACTTTGCGGATGACCTGGCGCTGCTGTCCCACACACACCAACATATCCAGGAAAGACCAGCAGACCCAAAACATTTGGACAGCAAGTGGGGTTCGATTAGCACCAAGAAAACGGAGACAATGTCCTCAATGTGAACACCCAGCCCCTGTAAAAGTGAATGGAACTGACCTGCGCCAGACAGACAAGTTCACATACCTTAGTAGCAGCATCAAACCAGAGGGCGGCACAAAAGAAGACATCCACAACAGACTGGGCAAGGCTAGGAGTGTGTTTAGGGAGATGAACAATATCTGGAGATCAACTCAGTACAGCACCAACACCAAGCTGTGGTGTATCTACGCTCCTGTACGGTTCTGAGTGCTGGAGGATGACGGAAGCGGATCTGACCAAACTTCGATCCTTTCACACTATATGCCTCCGAAGAATTCTCCGGATCTTTTGGCCAGTGAAGATCTCCAATGAAGACCTACTACGGAGATGCAGGCAGGAAGACATAGGGAAACCATCATCACCCGACGACGGTGGAAGTGGGTTAGGCACATCCCCCGAAGAGACCCACAGTCAATCACAAGAACAGCATTGCAAGGACCCAGAAGGGAAAGGGGAAAGAAAGGAAGAACCAAAGCAACGTGGAGGAGGACTGAAGAAAGTGGATGAAGGCATGCAGCACTCTTGGGATCAGTGACTAGGGTTTGGGCCCCGGATAGACAGGAGTGGAAGCGCTTTGTTGCTGCCCAAAACACCACTGGGTGTAATGGTTGATGATGATGATGATGATGATGATGATGATGATGATGATGATGATGATGATGATGATGATGATGATGATGATGATGATGATGATGATGCTTAAATCAAATTACATTGTGAAGATTTCTCGTCATTGCCAAGTTGTTGGGTTTTTTATTGCTTTCTTTGTATTCCTCATCCATCTTATTTTCGCAGCCCATTCCATGTGACAGCTGAAATAAATGTAAGCGATCAGGCTTTAGAAATTTGGAGTGCTGCTTTACGTGGCCAATCCATTCATGCATGGAAAAAGTGGGAGTGCATAGTTATTTATTCCCTTATTTTGAGGATAATGGAATAAGCACTCATGTGCTTTTTATTACATCCAGTCCCCGTGTGTATTCATTTTTGTACATTTTTTCATCCGTTCCTACAGACACACAATGGCCTACTCTCCCGAAAAGCGGAACTGGTTTTAACGTATGCACAAGATGTTCTGCGTGCGTTCGCACACGGGACCTCGGTTTATAATCTCATCCGAAGGACTTTCGGGGGAGTGGTGTCGGCGCTAATGTTAAATCCAGAGGAAATATCCTCTTGAACGAGATTCGAACCCGGGTCTGCAGATCACGAGCGCAATGCGCATCACTCTAACCACAAGGCTATCCCGTCCCCAGCAAGAGACAGCGAGGACATCAGAGAGACATACTCCCTCCATCCATCCCATCTTGTACATATATCTGCTCCCATAGAGGAACCGCCTCCCCCCAAAAAAAAGCAACAACACACAACAAACAACAACAAAAACAACACAAACAAAAAACAAACCACAAAAAACAAAACAAAACAAACAAAAAATAGCTCATTGTGGCTTGGAATATTCATGTCTCAGAACTAATAACCATTTACTGAAATGGTGCTGTAGCAATGAATGGAGATGGATACGTCTGGAAGAATAAAAGACTGGCAAAAGCTGACGTTACTCCCTCTGAGTCCTCTGACGTGATAGAAGAAGGAGAAAAAGAAGACGAAGAAGAAGAAGAAAGAGAGGAAACATGACCAAGCAGCCTATGACGCAGTTTTAGCAGCAAATTGCTCTCACAACGCAGTTTTAGTAGCAAATTGTTCAGCGTGACAACATTGAACAAATTACCCTAAGAAAAAGCCTTAGAGTATGTGTTATTAGATTGCTGTCATGTTCTGGCACTGATTCCTGGCACAAAAGAGAGCCAGCTCAAAGTCCCGTCTGGAAATATTCATTTATTTCCACGTTTGAATTTTCTTGTGTTGCCTGCTCCACAGAAATGTAACACTTTACAATACACAGTCTATTCCGGTTTCCTTAACAGCACATCCCCGACCAACACAAATACGTTTACACAATTATCTGATTTTCTTCTGTATAGAGTGTGAGGGGGGAAGGGAATTAAAAAAACCCACCACGAAGCAACCCCCAACCCCCTTTAAATGGATTTTTCTTACACCGATAATTATAGTCCTTTTAATTCTCTATTTCATTTCATCCTATTCATTTTTGTTTTTTATGTCCTATTTTGTTTTGCATTTTCTTACCTTATTTTGTTTTGCTTTATTTTATTCACAAATGGAAGCTGGATTGACTGTAAGCCTACCCCGTCTTGTGTGATGAGAACAGAGAACGAAATGACAAACTTCTAGCCAGTGTCAAGTACTTTGTGCCTCACATTCATCTGCTCTTCACAGCCCAGACCAACCTGTAGTTACAATAAATGAGAGCAAACAAGCGCGAGTATTGATTTGGGTGGCCAGTCTGGTCAGCCACAGAACAAATGGAGGGCAGGCTGTAAGCCTGTGGCCTCTGCCTTCCTCCCTTCTCCAACCTCCACCATTCTAAACATTCATACATTTGCTCCATTAAAAGACAGAAAGTGCGTCACTGTCGCTAAATCATCTGAATTGTTGAATAGTTTGACATGATAAATCCTCTCTATAAGACTGGCTCTACTGTCTAACTGGTTAATCAATACTCTCTGTTGAGGTTGTTAATGTTCAACATTTCCTAAACTAATACCCAACATATTTGGCACAGCATGATCATAAAATTGGCCCAGCCTGGCAGTCCTTTCGTACTAACCAGATTATTATCTCCCTCTGGACATCTTTTTACCACCAATTGGAGATGTATACGTTTATGGCTGCCATGTGCAGTGCAAGTCTAATTGCGTGGGCCCACTTGGGAGGCATTTTGGCCTGACAACATTGCTCTCACAACCTGCAGCTACTTTGGCGCAAGTCTATTTGTTCAAACCTTTTTTTTTTTAGTGCAATGCCTCGTTGAATGCTGCCATGCTTTCTGTGTCAAACTTGTGCCATGATGTACTTTGTTTTATACAAGAATGTTTGGTAAGAATTGTCTTAGATAAGCAGTGGACAAGCACAAGCAGAATGCTTAATATCTTTTTCTCAGTTGTTTTTGCTCTGAGGTTCACCAGTGGTGAGATTATTGTGCATGTGAGTGTTTTTACTCATCACACCAAAATTTTGTCAATCGTTCCTACCGGCACGAAACGGCCTACTTTTCCGAAAGGTGCAACAGGATTTTAACGTGTGCACAAGATATTCTGCGTCTGTTCACACACAGGGACTCGATTTAGAGCATCATCCGAAGGACTCTACTCCAGAATAAAAATTCCCTAAAACGTGTGCCTCTGTGGTGGCATGATCCTGGGTCATCAGATCACAAGCGCAACGCTTAGTATCTTAGATTACATATTCTTTGGGGAAGTGTATACCCTTAAATACTTGAATGCTGGGGCTACAGAAAACAGAAACGAAATACCCAGTGGAAACAGGAAGATATGTTCAAAGCCTAACAAAAATGTTTAATTCTAAAAAAGTAGGTAAAATTAAAAAACAAACAAAACAAAAAATACAGGAACGATATGGAAACTGAAAAAAGAAAACATACCTACAGAATGACAGATCCGAGTGTGCATGCATCTGTTTTTGTCTGGTCTTATTCATTCAATATCAGGTGACATCCATTATCAAATTAATTTAGTTCTTGAACTAGATCTGTTATTTAAAATCATTTTGAAAATGATTGTGGTATACCACTCTGTCAATAATGTAATAAAGTACATTAATTTATCATATAATTTTGAATTGGGAAGGTATACAATTTGGGCTCTGCAAGCCAACGCTGTTTCTAAAATGGAACACAGCGAATTGTACAAGGCTCTAGGTGGTTCTGAAATCTGTACTGAACCTTTATGGTGTAAGTGTAAAATGTTAGAGCTTTTCTCTAGTCACTCCATTTCCCTCTGTTTTGATCATGTTTCGCAGATCAGGGGTTGTTAAAGAAATGGAGCTGATTTATTTTCACCATGAATCACAAGAAGCAAAGCACACACAATCAGACAAGTATACCCACTCGTACAAGCATGTTCAGAACGAATGAAGTAGCTCTGATATATGGAAAATCTGTATAACTGTGCTAGCTGATAAAGTTGTCTATATGCAAATGAGTAAAACCGTTGTCTGGATATGAAACTGTAGTGTCCTCATTAGTGACGGCAAACTGGAGTGAACAAGCTAGAATTCTCACTGCCAGCACATCCTTTTCCTTCTGAATCTAAGCACGCATGGCAGTATAGTGTTGTTCTTCAGCAGTCTCAAAACTCTGAAGGTGGCCAGCAATTTTTGCTAAAGATGATACTTTTGTCAAGCATCTGTTTTTTCTTCTTCAAACAAATGATTCCATTCGGGGCAGAAAAACCGACCCAACATTTTTCTTTCTAAAAAAAATGCAGCATTCTTAATTTCGTCAAAATCATTCTATTTCATTCTTATAAACCTAAATCAACCATGGCTAATCATAGAAACAATATGTCCCGGGAAAATTATGTTATTGAGTACATATCAAATCGTAGCCGTTAGTCAATAAAGTGCTTGAGCCACCCTTTGTTTTCCCTCTGTTAACAATAGAATGAAAAATATTCTAGACAAACAATGCCTGATTGTTACTTTGAACATAATTATCTGGCAAAGGTACGTTAATACATTGTTGTTGCTTAAAAACTTTCATATATATAATTTTTATAAATAAAAAATAAAAACATAAAAAATAATATATATATATATATATATATATATATATAAAAGAGAGAGAGAGAGAGAGAGAGAGAAGAGAGAGAGAGAAGAGAGAGAGAGAGAAGAGAAAGAGAGAAGAGAGAGAGAGAGAGAGAGAGAGACGGCGTTGCCTGTACTCCTTATGAAGTGAGGAAATCCTATAATCACACTTTGATTATGATCCCTATCAGTGTGCCTGTCAGTATTGCAATCACCTTTCATGGGGTGATCAAGTATTTTCCACTTTGAACTTAAGTGCTTTTCACTTTGACTACAACATAGTTGTGATCAACACACACACACACACACACACACACACACACACACACCACACACGCACGCACGCACGCACGCACACGAGTACCCCTGCATACACACACTCTCGCAAGCACGCATACACGCACACACATACACGCACACAGACACACTCACACGCACGCATACACCACGCACACGCACACACACACGCATGCACGCATACATACACTCGCGCACGCACATACACAGAGGAATACACACAGACACGGACACACACATAAAGACAGTCACACATACACAAACACACACGCACGCACACGCGCGCGAGCGCGCCACCCACCCACACACAATCTGCACTTTCTTACGCACAGAATAAGTTTCAACAACTATGGCACACGTGCATGGATACACGTAGGCTTGCAAGCACG
Source organism: Rapana venosa (assembly GCA_028751875.1). Classification (NCBI taxonomy): domain Eukaryota; kingdom Metazoa; phylum Mollusca; class Gastropoda; order Neogastropoda; family Muricidae; genus Rapana; species Rapana venosa. Next base: position 33,208,822 of record CM054135.1, on the reverse strand, counting down.
CTCGCACGCATGCACGCACACACGCGCGCGCGAAAACACACACATCTTCTGTGAATATACTGCCTAAGTACTTGAATTCAGTCGTCCACTTTAGTTGGGCTCCGTTGATGTTGATTTTGAGCTTTTCTGGAGGTCTACTGACTGTCATGGCTTCGGTCTTGTTTACCCTGATTTTCATGCCATAGGTTTCACAGCATGTATTGAGCTGGTCTAACTCTGCCATGGCCGGTCCCAAGCCCGGATAAGAAAGGAGGAGGGTTGGGCGTTGGGCTAGCAACCCCACCCCGTAAAAACAAAGCTTGCTACAGAAACGCCAACAACAGACCAAGAGACTACTGCCCTGGGAGAGGAAGGGTCCTCGCCAAGAGGATGTATGACGCCGTGTGGTGAAAGCCGTGAGTCTATGGAAGCCACAAGGCCGACCCCCCTTTTGAATTAACGTCGAACATGAATGTGAGGACATATCAGAGACGGGAAAAACAACACAAGTAGCAGCAGAGAAGAAAAGCTACAACCTCACATTGCTTGGCATCATTGAGACCCGTTGGACACAGTCAGGACAAAGGAGAGCGCTTACTGGAGAGATGCTGCTTTATTCTGGCCACGAAGAAGACAACGATCCACACACAGAAGGCGTAGCGCTCATGTTGTAAAGACCTGCGCAGCGAGCCCTGATAGGATGGGAAGCACACGGATCAAGAATCATCGCGGCATCCTTCAGGACTAAGAAGAAGATCAGAATGAACACCATGCAGTGTTATGCGCCAACTAATGACGGCGATGAAGAAGCCAAAGATCAATTCTACGACAGACAGCAGAATGTCATTGCCAAGTACCCAGATAAAGATATAAACATCCTCATTGGTGATTTCAATGCCAAGATCGGACACGGGATGCGAGGAAGTGATGGGAAGACACGGATTAGGATGGGTATCACCAAATCATGTGAATGAGAACCAGATCGACCATATCTGAGTGGCCAAGAAATTCAGGAGATCTCTAGAGGATGTAAGGGTGAAAAGAGGAGCAGATGTTGCATCTGACCACCACCTTTTGGTAGCCAGGCTGAAGCTAAAGCTGAAGAAGAACTGGATGGAAGTAACAACAAAGAGGCAGAAGTACAACACCAGCCTACTGAAAGACACAAAGATAAATGAAGAATTCAAGCTGTCCCTCACCAACAAGTACCAAGTACTATAAGAACTGCTTGAAGAAGAGACTGACATCAAGAGCCAGTAGAAGAAAGTGAAAGAGACACTGACGTCAACTTGTCAGGAAGTAGTGGGCCCCAAGAGACACCAACAGAAGGAATGGATATCGGCAGTCACAATGGGCAAGATTGAGAAGAGAAAGCAGAAGAAAGCAGCCGGACAAGAGCAGCAAAGGCCAAGGCACAAGCAGACTTCACAGAAGCCAACAGAGAAGTCAAGAGGAGCGCAAGAACAGACAAGCGCAAGTACATCGACAGCCTGGCAGAGAAAGCCGAGGAAGCAGCAGCCAGTAACAACATGAAGCTGCTGTATGACACCACTAAGAAACTCTCAGGGAAGTACAGCAGGCCTGAGTGACCAGTCAAAGACAAGAAAGGAAACACCATCCTGGGAACAGAGGGGCAACTGAACAGATGAGCAGAGCACTTTGAGGAACTCCTGAACAGATCCGTCCCCTCAAACACCCCCCCCCCCCCCCCCCCGGACATCGACCCTGCTGATAGAGACCTAGACATCAACTGTGAGCAACCAGCCAAGAAAAGCCGTCAAAATGCTGAGAAATGGCCAAGCAGCAGGACCGGACAACATCCCAGCAGAAGCACTCAAGGCAGACCTAGAGACCACGATAGAGATGCTATACCCTCTCTTTGGGAAGACTTGGGAAGAGGAGGAAGTACCATCAGACTGGAAGGAGGGCTACCTCATCAAGCTACCCAAGAAAGGAGACCTCAGCAACTGTGCCAACTATAGAGGGATAACGCTTCTGTCGGTGCCAGGAAAAGTCTTTAACAGGATCCTCCTCGAGAGAATGAAAAATGTAGTCGACCCTCTCCTCCGAGACCAGCAAGTCGACTTCCGCCAGAACAGATCATGCGTAGATCAGATTGCCACCTTGCGCATCATCGTTGAGCAATCTTTAGAGTGGAACTCGTCTTTATACATCAACTTTTTTGATTATGAGAAAGCATTCGACAGTATGAACCGCAACACCCTCTGGAAATTGCTTCGCCACCATGGAGTGCCAACCAAACTGGTCAACTTGATCAAGAACTCCTACGAAAGAATGACCTCCCGGGTGGTCCATGGAAGACAACTCACAAACAGCTTTGAGGTGAAGACCGGAATCAGACAAGGCTGTCTCCTGTCACCTTTCCTCTTCCTCCTTGCGATCAATTTGGGCCCTGAAAATCAACACATACAGAAAAAGGAATCCCCAAAAATGGACCCC
>CM054135.1:33162453-33205883 GCA_028751875.1 Rapana venosa | reverse complement strand
TTTAATTTTTTTCTCAGTTGTTTTTGCTCTGAGGTTCACCAGTGGTGAGATTATTGCATGTGAGTGTTTTTACTCATCACACCCAAAATTTTGTCAATCGTTCCTACCGGCACGAAACGGCCTACTTTTCCGAAAGGTGCAACAGGATTTTAACGTGTGCACAAGATATTCTGCGTCTGTTCACACACAGGGACTCGATTTAGAGCATCATCCGAAGGACTCTACTCCAGAATAAAATTCCCTAAAACGTGTGCCTCTGTGGTGGCATGATCCTGGGTCATCAGATCACAAGCGCAACGCTTAGTATCTTAGATTACATATTCTTTGGGGAAGTGTATACCCTTAAATACTTGAATGCTGGGGCTACAGAAAACAGAAACGAAATACCCAGTGGAAACAGGAAGATATGTTCAAAGCCTAACAAAAATGTTTAATTCTAAAAAAGTAGGTAAAATTAAAAAACAAACAAAACAAAAATACAGGAACGATATGGAAACTGAAAAAAGAAAACATACCTACAGAATGACAGATCCGAGTGTGCATGCATCTGTTTTTGTCTGGTCTTATTCATTCAATATCAGGTGACATCCATTATCAAATTAATTTAGTTCTTGAACTAGATCTGTTTATTTAAAATCATTTTGAAAATGATTGTGGTATACCACTCTGTCAATAATGTAATAAAGTACATTAATTTATCATATAATTTTGAATTGGGAAGGTATACAAGTTGGCTCTGCAAGCCAACGCTGTTTCTAAAATGGAACACAGCGAATTGTACAAGGCTCTAGGTGGTTCTGAAATCTGTACTGAACCTTTATGGTGAAGTGTAAAATGTTAGAGCTTTTCTCTAGTCACTCCATTTCCCTCTGTTTTGATCATGTTTCGCAGATCAGGGGTTGTTAAAGAAATGGGAGCTGATTTATTTTCACCATGAATCACAAGAAGCAAAGCACACACAATCAGACAAGTATACCCACTCGTACAAGCATGTTCAGAACGAATGAAGTAGCTCTGATATATGGAAAATCTGTATAACTGTGCTAGCTGATAAAGTTGTCTATATGCAAATGAGTAAAACCGTTGTCTGGATATGAAACTGTAGTGTCCTCATTAGTGACGGCAAACTGGAGTGAACAAGCTAGAATTCTCACTGCCAGCACATCCTTTTCCTTCTGAATCTAAGCACGCATGGCAGTATAGTGTTGTTCTTCAGCAGTCTCAAAACTCTGAAGGTGGCCAGCAATTTTTGCTAAAGATGATACTTTTGTCAAGCATCTGTTTTTTCTTCTTCAAACAAATGATTCCATTCGAGGCAGAAAAACCGAGCAACATTTTTCTTTCTAAAAAAATGCAGCATTCTTAATTTCGTCAAAATCATTCTATTTCATTCTTATAAACCTAAATCAACCATGGCCTAATCATAGAAACAATATGTCCCGGGAAAATTATGTATATTGAGTACATATCAAATCGTAGCCGTTAGTCAATAAAGTGCTTGAGCCAGCCTTGTTTTCCCTCTGTTAACAATAGAATGAAAAATATATCTAGACAAACAATGCCTGATTGTTACTTTGAACATAATTATCTGGCAAAGGTACGTTAATACATTGTTGTTGCTTAAAAACTTTCATATATATAATTTTTATAAATAAAAAATAAAAACATAAAAATAAATATATATATATATATATATATATATAATATAAAAATATATAGAGAAGAGAGAGAGAGAGAGAGAGAGAGAGAGAGAGAGAGAGAGAGAGAGAAAGAGAGAGAGAGAGAGAGAGAGAGACGGCGTTGCCCTGTACTCCTTATGAAGTGAGGAAATCCTATAATCACTCTTGATTATGATCCCTATCAGTGTGCCTGTCAGTATTGCAATCACCTTTCATGGGGTGATCAAAGTATTTTCCACTTTGAACTTAAGTGCTTTTCACTTTGACTACAACATAGTTGTGATCACACACACAACCACACACACACACACACACACACACACACACACACACACACGCACGCCGCACGCACGCACACGAGTACCCATGCATACACACACTCTCGCAAGCACGCATACACGCACACACATACACGCACACAGACACACTCACACGCACGCATACACGCACGCACACGCACACACACACGCATGCACGCATACATACACTCGCGCACGCACATACACAGAGGAATACACACAGACACGGACACACACATAAAGACAGTCACACATACACAAACACACACGCACGCACACGCGCGCGAGCGCGCACACCCACCCACACACAATCTGCACTTTCTTACGCACAGAATAAGTTTCAACAACTATGGCACACGTGCATGGATACACGTAGGCTTGCAAGCACGCTCGCACGCATGCACGCACACACGCGCGCGCGAAAACACACACATCTTCTGTGAATATACTGCCTAAGTACTTGAATTCAGTCGTCCACTTTAGTTGGGCTCCGTTGATGTTGATTTTGAGCTTTTCTGGAGGTCTACTGACTGTCATGGCTTCGGTCTTGTTTACCCTGATTTTCATGCCATAGGTTTCACAGCATGTATTGAGCTGGTCTAACTCTGCCATGGCCGGTCCCAAGCCCGGATAAGAAAGGAGGAGGGTTGGGCGTTGGGCTAGCAACCCCACCCCGTAAAAACAAAGCTTGCTACAGAAACGCCAACAACAGACCAAGAGACTACTGCCCTGGGAGAGGAAGGGTCCTCGCCAAGAGGATGTATGACGCCGTGTGGTGAAAGCCGTGAGTCTATGGAAGCCACAAGGCCGACCCCCCTTTTATCGACCCCCCTTTTATTAACGTCGGAACATGGAATGTGAGGACCATATATGAGACGGGAAAAACAACACAAGTAGCAGCAGAGAAGAAAAGCTACAACCTCACATTGCTTGGCATCATTGAGACCCGTTGGACACAGTCAGGACAAAGGAGAGCGCTTACTGGAGAGATGCTGCTTTATTCTGGCCACGAAGAAGACAACGATCCACACACAGAAGGCGTAGCGCTCATGTTGTAAAGACCTGCGCAGCGAGCCCTGATAGATGGGAAGCACACGGATCAAGAAATCATCGCGCGCATCCTGTCAGACTAAGAAAAGATCATAATGAACACCATGCAGTGTTTATGCCCAACTAATGACGGCGATGAAGAAGCCAAAGATCAATTCTACGACAAACAGCAAATGTCATTGCCAAGTACCCAGATAAAGATAATAAACATCCTCATTGTGATTTCAATGCCAAGATCGACACGGGATGCGAGAAGTGATGGAAGACACGGATTAGGAATGGTATCACCAAATCATGTGAATGAGAACCAGATCGACCATAACTGAGTGCCAAGAAATCAGGAGATCTCTAAGGATGTAAGGGTGAAAAAGAGGAGCAGATGTTGCATCTGACCACCACCTTTTGGTAGCCAGGCTGAAGCTAAAGCGAAGAAGAACTGATGGAAGTAACAACAAAGAGGCAGAAGTACAACACCAGCCTACTGAAAGACACAAAGATAAATGAAGAATTCAAGCTGTCCCTCACCACAAGTACCAAGTACTATAAGAACTGCTTGAAGAAGAACTGACATCAAGAGCCAGTAAAAGAAAGTGAAAGAGACACATGACGTCAACTTGTCAGGAAGTAGTGGGCCCCAAGAGACACCAACAGAAGGAATGGATATCGGCAGTCACAATGGGCAAGATTGAGAAGAGAAAGCAGAAGAAAGCAGCCGGACAAGAGCAGCAAAGGCCAAGGCACAAGCAGACTCACAGAAGCCAACAGAGAAGTCAGAGGAGCGCAAGAACAGACAAGCGCAAGTACATCGACAGCCTGGCAGAGAAAGCCGAGAAGCAGCAGCCAGTAACAACATGAAAGCTGCTGTATGACACCACTAAGAAACTCTCAGGGAAGTACAGCAGGCCTGATGACCATCAAAGACAAGAAAGGAAACACCATCCTGGGAACAGAGGGGCAACTGAACAGATGAGCAGAGCACTTTGAGGAACTCCTGAACAGATCCGTCCCTCAAACACCCCCCCCCCCCCCCCCGGACATCGACCCTGCTGATAGAGACCTAGACATCACTGTGAGCAACCAGCCAAGAAAAGCCGTCAAAATGCTGAGAAATGGCCAAGCAGCAGGACCGGACAACATCCCAGCAGAAGCACTCAAGGCAGACCTAGAGACCACGATAGAGATGCTATACCCTCTCTTTGGGAAGACTTGGGAAGAGGAGGAAGTACCATCAGACTGGAAGGAGGGCTACCTCATCAAGCTACCCAAGAAAGGAGACCTCAGCAACTGTGCCAACTATAGAGGGATAACGCTTCTGTCGGTGCCAGAAAAAGTCTTTAACAGATCCTCCTCGAGAGAATGAAAAATGTAGTCGACCCTCTCCTCCGAGACCAGCAAGTCGACTTCCGCCAGAACAGATCATCGTAGATCAGATTGCCACCTTGCGCATCATCGTTGACAATCTTTAGAGTGGAACTCGTCTTTATACATCACTTTTTGATTATGAGAAAGCATTCGACAGTATGAACCGCAACACCCTCTGGAAATTGCTTCGCCACCATGGAGTGCCAACCAAACTGGTCAACTTGATCAAGAACTCCTACGAAAGAATGACCTCCCGGGTGGTCCATGGAAGACAACTCACAAACAGCTTTGAGGTGAAGACCGGAATCAGACAAGGCTGTCTCCTGTCACCTTTCCTCTTCCTCCTTGCGATCAATTGGACCATGAAGACATCAACAGCATACAGAAGAAATGGAATCCAGTGGACACTGTGGGACCAGCTGGATGATCTCGACTTTGCAGACGACCTGGCCCTGCTTTCCCACAGCCGCCAACAGATGCAGCACAAGACTATAGAGCTAGCAGCCACCTCATTACAAGTTGGTCTCAAGATCCATGAAAGCAAAACCAAGATTCTCAAGATCAACGCAGCGAGTGAGGACCCAGTCACACTAAATGGGAAGGAGCTGGAAGAAGTGGAGACATTCACGTACCTGGGTAGCATCATTAACATGCAGAGCGGCACAGACGCAGACGTCAGAGCAAGAATTGGCAAGGCGAGGGCAGCGTACTTGCAGTTGAAGAACATCTGGAGCTCCAAGGTGGTGTCGACCCGCACAAAGATCAGGCTGTTCAACTCCAACGTCAAGTCAGTCCTACTGTATGGAGCAGAGACATGGAGGAGAACAAAGACCGCCATCAAGAAAGTGCAGACCTTCATCAACAGCTGCCTGAGACGAATCCTCCAGGATCCACTGGCCCGACACCATCAGAATCGCAGACCTGTGGCAACATACGAACCAGCAGCCAGCCGAGAATGAAATCCGGCACAAGAGATAGGGATGGATCGGGCACACCCTGAGAAAGCCAGCCAGCAGCATCACAAGGCAGGCATTATCATGGACCCCCTAGGGAAAACGAAAAAGAGGAAGGCCAAGAAACACCTGGCGACGCGACCTTGAGGCAGAAACCAGGAAGATGGGATATACCTGGAGACAGCTGGAGAGAATAGCCCAGGACAGAGGACTCTGGCGGACTGTTGTCGGCGGCCTATGCTCCAGGGGGAGTGATGGGCCTAAGTAAGTAAATATTGAGCTGGTCTGTGTGCTCTTGCAGCTTGTTTTTGTTATCATTGATCATGACTTGATCGTCAGCAAACAGAAGTTCGTTGAGGCCTCCAGGTCTGATTTGGCTTCCTTTGTGATCTGGTCCATATATATGATGAAGAGCAGCAGGGAACCAGTTGTAAAGTCCACTTGGAGTGCGAACTGCGCTCTTGCTGTTGTTGTATACAGCTCTGATGTTATCTAAGAGCTGCCTCTTGATATCATACTGCTCCGTCCTGGATCTGATTTGTGAAAAGAAGATGGTGGATGAAATAGGATGTGATTAATTTTTGCCAGATCAAAATCTGGGCATTTCCCAGGTTACAGATTGCTTACTTTATACCATAAATCCATCTTCTCTTTACAGCCCAGTCACCTTATAGTTGGAATAAGTGTAAGCAATTAATATAAGTTTGATGAATTGTATGGCCCGTCTGGTCAGTTATAGAGAGCATGTGCGGCAAACTACTGTAGGCAGCAGACAGTAGAGCCACTAGACTGCCTTCCCCTCTTCCCTCTCTTCCCTTCCCGTTCCTAAACCAATATATCTGCTCCCATAAAAAGACAGACAGCACTACTGAGACAAGACGCAGTGGCCTGAAATACTCATGCAGCATAATTAATGTTTATGGGGATGCTGCAGACAGACACACACACACGCACCAAGCTAAAAAGAATCAAACATATAAAGCTAGCAGTTGAACATTAAGATGAAAATAGTGTTCAAACATATAAAAATAAAAGATACAAAGGAAGCGCTTACAAAGCACCGAGCACAAAGTAAGAGACAGCAAGAGGTCCACTGACACAGCCCAGCAACCACGGTGCACCCCCGAGCTCCTTCCTTCCGTCAGTCAGCAAACCCAACTTCGGGTCACACCTGCCCCCTCCCACCAATGCCACAGCCATGCAACTCGCCATCACAAGCACATGCTACAAATAGCATGCATAATGTGCTCATTTGCTCCCACTCCAGCTGGCACACACACACACACACACACACACACACACACACACATTTGTCTAATATCACTAAGAGTGAACAGACGTTAATTGAAGACAACAACAACAAGCACACACACACTTTTCCCCTCCATTTCCAGGCCCCACTCCCCCCCCCCCCCCCCAACACACACATCTGCCTGAATCTCACAAACACAAATACCCTGCTCCATACATCCAACCCGTCCAAGTCCCTACACACACCTTCACGCAGTTCAGAAGCCCATAATTATATACCTGGTCATTTATTTATTTATTTTATTCTTTTATATCGAGGATAATGGAATAAGCACTTCTGTGCTTTTACATCCAGTCCCCGTGTATATGCCGCAGCACAACTTGGGCACGTGTGTTCCAACACAGACCCCCCCCCCCCTCTCCAACAGCCCCCACCGCCACAGCCACCACTCCACCCTACCATATAGCCATCCGTCCACCCGCCCACCCACCACCCAGACTTCTCTGCCCCTGTAATCTTTTCACCACACACACACACACACACACACAACACACACACACACACACACACACACACACACACACACACTCGAGTTGCAGAATACAACACCATCCATCCATCCACCCCCCCCCCCCCACAACACACACACACACTCTCTCTCTCTCTCTCTCATCCATCGTTTTTTTTCTTTGTTTGTTTGTTGTTGTTTTTTCTGTTTTTTGTTTGTTTATTTGGAAGGTGTTTTTGTCTGCTTTTTGTTGTTGATGTTGTTGTCTTTTTTCTTTTCTTTTCTTCTTTTTTTCTTTTTTCTCTTTTTTGTTTCTTTGCTTTTTTTTTTTTTTTCTTTGGTGTGGTGGGGGGGGGGGGGGGGTTGGGGTATGTTTTGTCTTTTGCTCGTCTGGGTTGTTTGTTTGTTTGTTTGTATGTTTGTTTGTTTTTCCTTCTTCTCTCTCTTTTTCTTTAAAAAAAAGGGTTTTTTTTCCTTGCTTCTTCTGCTTGAAAGTATGAGTACTGAGTGCATTTTTAAATGTGACCCATGGGCGGGGACTGGATGTAAAAAGCACATGAATACTTATTCATTATCCTGAAAAAAAGATTTGTTTCTATTACTTACAATGTGTAGATTTCTTTTTATGACTTTTTTGGCTTTTTCCTCCCCTCCCTGTATTATGTTGAGTGTAATGGGAATATGCACATATTTTATTACCATGACATTCATTTGCATGAGCATAATTAAAAAGTGTTTGTGTTGATCGTGTGCTATGTGAGTATTACCTATTTATATTATCCCTAAACACCCCCCCCCCCAAAACCACCCACCCCACACACACAAAATACACGCTAAACAAAACAAACACCCCCACCACACACCACACACACACACTCACACACACAACACACACACACATCACATCACTCACACTCACTCACCACTCACTCACCCACTCATATTCTCTCCCTCAACGACTGTATAGTTTTAAATTTCTTCTTGGTTTGTTTCTTGTTTTTATTGTTTGGATGTATGGGTATTAAATTTATTTCATTATCATGACATATAATTTGAAACGAGTATAATCTAAAATGAGTGTTGATGGGATCGCATACTGTTTTGGGAATTATATATTGGATATTATCTCTGAAATACACACACACACTCTCTCTGTCTCTCTGTCTCTGTCTCTCTCTCTCTCACCTTTTATCGTCCTGCTTATAGTCATAGTATATCCTGATGAAGGATTCATATTTTTATATTTTCAATACTTTATTGGACTTGCCTCTGTACTTAAGTTTTATGAGTGCCCTATTTCAATATCTTATAATTATGTGTAACAAGTATGTGTACCATTTGACAATGTGTAGATGTTTATCTTTATGACTTATTAAGTTTGGTTGTGTTATTTTTCTTGGCTTTGTTGTTGTTGTTGTTCTTGTTGTTGTTGTTTGTCTGTTTTTCTCTTTTTTATCATCTTTTGTTGGTTTGGTTTTTTCTTCTCTTTTGTTTGTTTGTTTGTTTTGGTTAGGGTTTTTTGGGGGATGGGGGTAGGGGTGGGGTATTTTTAGGTTTTTCTTTTAATTGCTTGCTTTGGGGGGGGGGGGGGTTGTTGGGTGGGAGCTGTTTTGAAAAGGGTTATTTCCCCTTGTTTTTATTGTGAGACTGTATAAGTATTGGGTTATTATTTTTAAAGATGTATCCCTAACGGGCGGGGACTGGATGTAAAAAAGCACATGTGTGCTTATTCATTATCCTCGAAATAAAAGAATTTGTCATTGTCATTGTCATTGTCCATTGTCTCTCTCTCTCTCTCCCTTCAAATTATGTATGCAATGATGACCAGCTAGGATGCTATACATTCATTTCTGATGGAGGATGCAGTGTTAATGATTATTTTTTAGTGTCAGATGATTTGTTCTCTCAGATTTTTGACTCATGTCGTTTGTTTGTTGCTGAGCGTTCTGATTCTGATCACCTTCCTGTTGAATTACATATTAATCCAGTATATGATACATGTACCATAACAGAGGAGCCAGCAGTTGTGGAAAGTTCTTGTGGGATAAAAACAAACTCTCAGTTTATAAAGAAAATCTCTGTGAAGAGAACATGTGTGAAAAATTTTCTAAATGCCTCTCAGATGATTGCTGAGAACATTGATGAAGCTCTAGATTTATTTAATGAACTCATAAAAACCAGTGCTGTATGTATGAAGAAACAGGTTCATATCAATAAAAGTCTATCGAATGATACATGGTTTGATATTGAATGTAAAAGAATAAAATATAGGGTCAGAAAACTTCTGAAGTCTTACCGTAAATCGTTAAAGAATGAAGACAAAAACTTGTACTGTATCACAAGAAGGCAATATAAATACATGCTTGTAAGGAAAAAGAAAGAGTATAACAAGAAATGACTTGCAGATATGATGTCTTCCATTACTTCTCAACTTCAGTTCTGGAAGAATATTAAGAAGGCTTCATTTAGAAAGAGTCAGCCAAAGAATAATATATCTGTTGGTAGATGATTGCAGCACTTCAAAACCCTGCTAGAGAAAGACTCAGTAGACAACTCCATGAACTCTGATGGTGACTATGAAGAAACTGAGGAAGATTTTGATCGTCCCATATCTAAAGATGAAATATTATTGGCACTTAGAAAACTTAAACATGGTAAAGCTCGGATCAAATCATTGGAGAATTACTAAAAAAAATGGTGGTGAAAATGTTGTGCTTTTTCTGCTAAAATTATTCAACAAAATCTTTGATAATGGTCTTTTTCAAGATAACTGGACTGAATCTATCATTCTAACATTACACAAAAAGGTGATGTTGACAACCTTAATAACTATAGGGGAATCTCTCTTAGTGATATAAGTAGTAAACTGTACAGTACCATCATTAATAATAGGTTACAGGAATGGGTTAAGAAAAACAACATTACAGGTGAACACTAATCTGGTTTTAAGAAAGGGTATTCGACTATAGATCATATGTTTACTTTATTGCATGTATCCAGAAACAGTTTGCTCAAAAACCGTAAGCTCTAGTAGCATTTATTGACTTTGAAAAGGCATTTGATTCTGTTAAAAGAAACTTGTTATAGCCTATCCTCCTGAAAAATGGTGTGAAGGGTAAATATTCCGTTGTTTGAGAGCTTATGTATCAGAATGTCCCAAAAAAGGGTTAAGATGTGGATCTAAGCTGACGGACATAATATACTGAACCACTGGGGTCAAACAGGGTAATGTATGTAGCCCTCTTTTGTTTTCTGTTTCATTAATGAGTTAGCCATAGAAGTCATTAATAAGGGAAAATGGTGCTACCCTTTTCCCCCCAAAATTTCACAGAATTTTTTATTTTCTGCTTGCTGATGATGTCATCCTGCTATCTGAAACAGTTGTAGGCTTACAACAGCAGCTGAATAGCTTAAGCAGTGCTGCAACAGCACTTGATCTTAAGGTTAATCTGAATAAGAGTAATATTTTTGTATTCAGAAAAGGTGGTTATTTTGCTGCTCATGAAAAATGGCTGTACAATGGAAAAGTCATTTCTGTGATTAATGTATATAAATATCTAGGAATCTGTTTTTCTACAAAGCTTAGTTTCACAACTGCATGTAAAGATCTGGCAAGTCGAGGCAATCTTGTTAATTGTATTGAAAAAATTACAATTATTGAATAATAATGCTTTTGAACTGTCGATATTTGATGCACAAAAACAACCCACTGGGTTATATGGCGCGGAAATTTGGGGACTGGATGCAGCTGTAACACACTGTGAATCAGTACACCTCTTTGCTTTAAAGCAGTTTTTAGGCTTAGATAGACGTACACCTAACGATCTTGTTCATAGTGAAACCAATAGATATCCTCTCTCCATTAATGTTGCTGTAAGATGCATGAGATATTGGATTAAGATTCTGCATATGGATGAGTGCAGGCTACCTTTTAAGTCTTACAAGATGGTTTATGATCTAGATGTCAAGGGGAAAAGCACCTGGGCTTCACAAATACGTACCTGTTTATGTGAACTTGGCTTTGGGTTTGTTTGGCTCAATCAAGGTGTCGGAAATTGTAGGAGTTTATTTAAGGTTTTTAGGCAAAGACTGATTGACTTTCCGTTTTCAGCAGTGGAATAGTCATAAAAACAGTGAAAGATTTCAAATGTACAGACAATTTATAGGTTCACACGATGTCAAACCTTACCTAAAGCTGGATATGGACATACATTTGAAAAGAATTATGTCTAACTTTAGACTTGGTGTATCAGACATAAATGTTCATAAATTTAAATACATAGAACATGATGATGATGACCTCAGGTTGCTATGCCCATTATGTAAACAAACAGTGGAAGATGAAGTTCATTTTGTGCTGTGCTGTCCAGTATTAGAAGATATAAGACAGAATTACATTCCGGTAAAGTATAGTAGACAGCCTAATTTATTTAGATTCTGTCTACTCATGGCATCTAGTCACCCTGAGATTGTGCACAGCCTTACTTTATATTTGTGTAAAGCCTTTTGAATAAGCGATATCTTGGTTTCTTAAGTCATATTTTTGGGGAACTGATTTTTATTGAGGTAGTTGTGGGTATACATTAACACTTTTGTGTGTGTGTGTGTGTGTTACTTATTGTTCTCACTAAAATACTGAGCAGTTTGGCAACCCCCCTTCATGTATGGGCCAATGGCCTTTTTGTGAATAAATCTTTTGAGTTGGAGTTCGAGTTCGAGTCCCTTCAGTGCAGGCAGAAATGCTGTTGTTCACAGGCATGTCACTGGTGTTGACTGTTAAAGAGTCTAACAGTTCTAGGCAGGAAAGAGTCTCTGAATCGGCTGGTTCTGCTTCTTATGGACAAAAGATGACTGCTGACCTCTCGTTTAGACACAATAGGACAGCACAGAATGGAGGGGATGGGTGTCATCCTTCATGATGCTGGTCATTTTCTTCAAGCAGCACTTTTTGTAGAGGTTGGAGGCTGGAATGATGTCCTTTTTGGTGATTTTTGCTGCTGCCTTTGTAATGCGTCCAGTTTGTTGATGTCAGAGTAAATTTGGTTATACAGTGCGATGCCTTGCACGGCAGTTTGATAAAATCTCAGTAAAATCGAGTTACTGATTTGAAATCTTCGCAGCTTTCTCAAGAATAACATTCTTTGGTTTGCCTTCTTGTAGCAGGCAGTGACGTTTACAGTCCCCTTCAACCTGTCCTCGATGATTGTGCCAAGATCCCCACTTCTTCATTCTTGATAGTAAGTGGTGCTGGCTTGTTGTTTTTTCTTCGGAAATCAATTATCATTTCTTCTGTTTTTGAGATATTTAGTCTACCAAAGTGCTAACTGTGGATCTGTTTGAGGTCTCACTGCTCTTCAGAAGCCCAGTTAATGATGTGTTACCAGCAAAGGTAAAGGTAAAGGAGTCCCATAACCTATAAGGTCGTAGGGGAGCGAGGCGTCAGAGACATCACTTCTCTAGGGCCAGCATATTGAGGGCGGCGCCCATCTCCTCTCCCTTGCTGCTTTACCTTCCCTGACCCTAAAGAGGGCAGGTACCCATTTACAGCTGGGTAAACTGGGGGAACTGTACTGAAGCCAAGGCGCGCAAACGGTCACCCATCCAACTGGTAACCACGCTCGACGCTGCTTAACTTGGCTGGGGGAAAGCGAGTGCTCCGACCACTGAGCTATCCCGTCCCCTTACCTTTTTTATCAGCAAACTTGATTAAAATATTGTTATCAGTGGTAAAAGGGCAGTTAGCTGTGTAAAGGGTAAAAACGACGGGAGAAAGGACACATTCATGGAGGGTCCATGTATTTGTCAACAGGTAATCTGACACTGCTTATCCTATTCTCATTCTTTGTGGTCTTTCTATTAAAAAGAAAAAAATCCATGCTATCAGTGTTGGGTTGACCTCCATGTTCAGTAGTTTCTGTATAAAAAGATGAGGTTGAATGGTATTGAAAGCACTTGAAAGATTAATAAAAAGAATTTTGGCGTAGGTTGCTGGGTTGTCTAAATGCTCATACAACTTGAGCAGCAGTCAGGAGAGCATCGTCTGTGCCCCTGCCTTTAGAATAGGCAAACTGGAGGAGGTCTTGGTGCTCTGCAGTCTGGAACCTCAGCTGATGAGGAATATTTTTTCTGCACACTTGAATGGGATTAAAGTGAGTGCTACAGGCCTGTAGTCGTTTAACTGGCTTGGTGACTGTTTCTTTGGTATTGAGATTAGTATTGAGGTGTTCCAGAGCTTAGGGATGTGTCCAGGGTCAAGGGACTGCTGGAACAGGCGGGTGAAGACAGGAGCTAGAGAATCACTGCATTCCTTGATGGTTTTGGCACTTATACAGTCTGGGCCACATGTGCTCTTAGGGTTGATTTTCTTGAAAGCAATCCGCACTAACTTCTCTTCGATATTTACTGGAAGTGCTGTTTGTTGGTTGACTGCCCTCAACGCTTCTGCTTGTTCTGTCTTCAAGTCATGGTATAAAACAGGCTGAGTTCATTTGCCAACTCTGTCACAATCTCCCTTTTCTTCGCTTTGTACCCTGTCATGGTTTGGACATCTTTCCAGAACTGTTTTGGCGAAAATGTGTCTCAACTTTTGCAGAATATTCCTTCTTGCCTGCCTGTATTCTTCATCTTTTGTTTATTGCTTTCTAATCTCCTTGATGTTTTCTTGTTGTTTGAAGGCCTGCTGTCTTCTTTCAATCAAGGTGCGGAGTTCTCTGGAAATCCATGGCTTGGAGTTGGGGTAGATCTTGACCTCCTTGCTCTCCAAGACAGTGTCCACACAGAAGGTGATGTAGCATGAGTTTACATCTGCCTGGGCACCTGCAGTGCTGTTTTCATCCAAGAAACATTCCAATCAGTGCATAAAAAGCAAACATTGAGGGCTTCAACTGATTCCTGGGACCATATTTTTACCTGTCTGACAACTGGCTTTGGCTGTTTCAACCTCTGTCTGTAAACAGGTGTCAGCTGCCCCATATTTGGCAGGGAGAGAAAGGCCTGTTTGATGTTACCTAACAAAGAAGAGTTCTGTCTTCACAAGTTGGGCATGCTATATACTGATGGTAATGTGGCAGAACTTCCTTCAGTCTGCATTTGTTAAAATCACCAAGGATAAAAGAAGGAGAGTCTGGAGATGTGGAAGAGTTCATGAATGACATCAGCATCTGAGTTGGCTGCTACCTTTGTGTCTGCACGAGGGTGTATGTAAACGACTGTGATAAAAAGAAATCTGATTAAATTCTCTTGGTAAATAAAATGGGCGTACAGCTAGGCTCAGGAGTTCAACATTCTCAGAACAGTCTTTTCTTCACACTGATGTAAAGAACACACACTCCTCCACCTTATATCGTTCCTGTTTTTTCATCTAAATGATCTTCCCCGGAAGATGGTAAAACCAGGAATGTCGGGGTCCTCAACACTTTCAGAGAGACAAATCAAATTTGCCTCCTTGTATTCACAGGTAAACTTGCAACAAGCCATCAGTTCATCAACTTTGTTTTGGATGGATCGCATTATAACAGAGTGAACATATTTGATGTCCCATCACTGCACAAAACCCTAGTTATATATATAGGGCACAGTCTCACAGTTGGGATGTGGCCTCTATAAAGAGGCTGCATAAATTCTACATCTCACCATGGAAGCAAAGTGCATGCAAGGGAGAGTTTTCAATTACCACCCAACAAACAAAGGACTGCAAAATTTGCAGGTATGTCCCAAAATATTAACATGTCACTCTAATCATATGGGAGGTAATTTAATTTCTGCACCACATTTTACCATGTAGGCGAAGTACATGCAACTGACGGTTTTCAATTACCATCCAATGAAACAGAGCACTGCACAATTTGCAGGTATGTCCCAAAATAGTAACACGTCGCTCTGATCACATGGGAGGTAATCTAATTACCCACCATCACAGCACATTGCCCATAACAATGGAAGGTAAAGGAAGCCTAAAACAACAACAACGAACTCTTATTCTTATCTAGATGTGATAAATCAAGTGTACCCACTTGTGTTTTGAAGCTGAGCAGAAATCATGACTGTAAAACATTGGCAACTTTCTTGAAGCTTCACAGGACCCCAATTCACCAACTTACCATAGGAAAAACAACACTACCATAGGCTAATGCAAATTGCTATCTTAATCTTAATGCTGTGAAAGGAAACCAACTCTCAGAGGCCACTTTGCATTACATTCTTTAACTTGCTTTAGCAAGCATTATCCACTTGCTCAGAAACACTATTTTTGATAGACACAGAAAAACAAGGACCACTTCATTTTTATTCTTGATTTGCAAACTTGCTGATCAGACAACAATAGGAAGTAAGTACTAAGTTGGTTTTTTTATAGAAAAAGGACAGACAAGAACATACTGTAGCATTTTCCTTGAAATGTATTAATTCAAGTGTAGCCAGTGCACTTTGGGTGTTCACCAGCTTAGAGAGAGGTACGATTTATTTCCCTTATGATTGTTTGTATGCTAGATCTAGTGTGACAGGGAGCTAATGGTATCTGAGTGTTGTGTTTCTAAATCGGGACACTCCTATGAATTGTGTGACACTGTGTTTTTCAGTAGCAATAGTTAGCTAGTGTTGGGGTCCTTCATTGTCATTGCTGGAGTGATCCTGCACCACCATTGTTATGGTGAGGACTTACTAAGGATGAACTTCCAGATGCTGTCTTCCCCTGAGTCTTTTGTTGCTTAGTTGCTATGAATTGTGTTTGCTGAGAATTGCGTGTTCCATTCAATCCCTACCCTGCCTTTATCTTTGCCTCTCGGCACCATCACAAGTGGTGCTGCGAGCAGGTTAGGGATTTTGAAGCTTTGACAGCAACTTGGTAGCTGAAGGCTCAGTTCAGCTTGTAAGAACCACCAGCATGATGCCAGCCAGCAAAAGGAGGAACAGATGGAAGGAAGCAGACCCAGCCTTTCTACTTGGTGATGAAGAGTCCCAGCCTGCTCAACACACTTGTATTACAGTACAGCAGCAGAAGCCAAAGAACAGATGGAGGGAAACAGCTGACCTATCCAGTGACGAGGAGTGCTCAACCTGCCTTGCACACACTATGGCCCCAGAAGTTGCCCAAGTTTTCTGATGATGAGGATGCTGAGGATTTCATCAGGGAAGCCAAGCTGAAGCTGCAGCCCATATTGAAAGCAACAGCCGCCGGATGATTGCTGGGTGTACTGGAGGGCCAAGCACGACAAGAAATCATCTCTAAGGATGCTGAGGAAGTGGACACACCCAGAAAATATTCAGCATCCTTCAACAATACTGGGGGGAATAATGGGGCTCTGCAACACTGGCAATAGCATTTTAAAGAGACAGTAGGGCCTTGCTGAAAGTGTTTTTGAATATGCTTTTGCCTTGAGACTTTTATGGTCCAAAAGCAACACCACTAAGGCTTGCACCCTGTCACCAGGCATGCTCTGTGATGCTTTCATAAACGGGCTCCATCCAGCTTCCCTGTTGAGAGACATAAAGTGCTTCCTGAGGGAAAAACCAGAGTCTACTTTCCAAGATGCTGTCACTGAGGCTCAACGCTGGATGAGGGGGGATGGAGACATGAACGTAAACATGGAGCAGACAGCCATGGCAGTCCCTGATGCTCTACACCGCCTAGAGGCCCAGATCGCCACACTGATGTCCGAAAATGCTGCCATAAAGCTGGAACTGTGAGGACAACCTCACCAAGCCTCAGCACATGCCAACAGACCCTGATCCATCACGTCAGAGCAGAAAGGAGAGGATAATGGGGGGCCCATATTGTAACGGGTAATCTGCACTGCTTACCCTTTTCTCTTTTTTGGGGTTTTTCTTTTAAAAAGAAAAAAACCCATGCATCAGTTGGGTGACCCCCATTTTCATAGTTTTGTAAAAAAAATGGGGTTAAGGGTATTGAAACCTTAAAAATTTAAATAAAAAAATTTTGGGCGGGTTGCGGGGTTGTAAAGCTCAACAATTTAGAGCATCGGAGGCACGTCTGTCCCCCGTTTTTAGAATAAAAAACTGGGGAGTCTTGGTGTCGCTCTGGACCTCAGTGATGGGAAAATTTTTTCGACACTTGAATGGGATTAAAGTAGGCACAGGCCTGTAGTCTTTTAACTGGCTTGGTGATGTTTTTTGGTATTGAGAAGTATTGGGGTTTCCAGGCTTGGGAGGGCCCAGGTCAGGGATGCGGGAACGGCGGGTAAGACAGAGCTAGAGAACCCTGCACCCTTGGTTTTGGCCTTATACTCGGGGCCACATGTGTCTTAGGGTGATTTTCTTGAAAGCAATCCGCACTAATTCTCTTCGATATTAGGAAAGTGGTTTTTGTTGATCCCCTCAACGCTTTGCTTGTTTGTCTTCAAGTATGGAAAAACACTGATTCTTTTTGCCAACTCTGTACAACTCCCTTTTCTTCGCTTTTAACCTGTATGGTTTGGAAATCTTTCCAGAATGTTTTGGGAAAATGTGTCTCAATTTTGAGAATTTTCCCTTTGCCCCTGTATTCTTCATCTTTTGTTATTGCTTTCTAATCCCCTTGAGTTTTCTTTTTGTTTAAGGGCCTGCTGTCTTTTTCAATCAAGGTGGGATTCCGGAAACCCAATGGCTTGGGGGGGTAGATCTTGACCCTTTCCAAGACAGTGCCACAAGAAGGTGATTTAGCATGGTTTAAATTTGCCGGGGCACCTGAGTGCTTTTTTACCAAAAAACCCAAATCATGATAAAAAAAAAACATTGAGGGCTTAAACTGTTCCTGGACCATATTTTTTCCGGCAAGGCTTTGGCTGTTTAACTTTCGTAAACAGGTGTCAGTCCCATTTTGGGGGGAGAGAAAGGCTTTTTGATGTTATAAAAAAGAAAGTTCTTTTCTTCAAAAGTTGGGCATGCAAATTGGGTAATGGGGCGAACTTTTTTTCATCTGCATTTTTTAAAATCCCCAAGGATAAAAAAAGGAGGTTGGAGATGGGGAAAAAAGGTTCATAAATGACTCAGCATTGATGGCTGCTACTTTTTTGTTGCACGGGTGATGAAAAAGACTGTTGGATAAAAAGAAATCTGATTAAATTCTCTTGGTAAAAAAGGGGTACAGCTAGGCTCGGATTCAAATTCAGAACATTTTTTTCCCCTGATGAAAAAACACCACTCCTCCACCTTATATCGTTCCTGTTTTTTTCTAAATATTTTTGGAAATGGTAAAACCGGGAATGTCGGGGTCCTCAACATTTTTCAGAGGACAAATCAAATTTGCCCCCTTGTATCCAGGTAACTTGCCAAAACCCATCGTTCATCAATTTTTTTTTTGATGGATCCCCTTAAAAAGTAAAAAAATTTTTGATGTCCCATCATGCCAAAACCCAGTTAAATTATATGGGGCCAGTTCACAGGGGGATGTGCCTCTAAAAAGGGGCTGCAAAATTCTACACTACATGAAGCAAAGTGATGAAGGAGAGTTTTCATTACCCCCCCAAACAAACAAAGACTGAAAAAATTTGGGGGACCCAAAAATTTTAAATGTACTCAAAATTTATGGGAGGTTTTTTAATTTTCTGCACCAATTTTCCATGTAGGCGAAGTAATGCAACGACGGTTTTCAATTCCACCCAATGAAACAGAGCAGCAAAATTTGCAGGTATGTCCCAAAATAGTAACACGTCGTTTGAAACGGGGGAGGAAATTAAATTAACCCCCCATCCAGCCTTGCCAAAACAAGGGAAGGTAAAGGAAGCCTAAAACAAAAACAAAAACCCTTTTTCTTACTAATGTATAAATAAGTGAAACCCACTTGTTTTTTTGAGCTGAGCAAAAATCATGACGTAAAAATTGGCAACTTTCTTGAACTTAAGGACCCAATTCACCAATTAACCATAGGAAAAAAAACCCCTACCATAGGCTAAGCAAATTGTACTTAATTTTTTTGGGTAAAGGAAACCAATTTCCCAGAGCCATTTGATTACATTTTTTAATTTGCTTTAGAAAACATTATCCACTTGCCAGAAACCTATTTTTGATGACACGAAAAACAAGGACCACTTCATTTTTTTTCTTAAATTTGCAAATTTGATAACAAAAATAGGAAGAAAGTCAAAGTTGTTTTTTTTATAGAAAAAGGAAGACAAAACAACTGTGTTTTTTCCCTTTGAAAGTTTAAAATCAGTGTAGCCAGCATTTGGGTTTTCCCCTTAGAGAGAGGTCGATTTATTTTTATGATTGGGTTTTATGCTAGATTATGTGAAGGGGCAAATTTGGTATCTGAGTTTTGGGTTTTTCTAAATGGGGGAATTAGAATTGTGTACACCTGTGTTTTTTCGTAAAATAGTTGCTATTTTGGGGGTTTCATTGTCATGGGGAGTGATCCGCCCAAAATTTTTATGGTGGGATTATGGGGTGAATTCCGATGCTGTTTTCCCCCGAGTCTTTTGTTGTTGTTGCAAATGAATTTTGTGTTTGCGGGGAATGGTTTTCCCATTAAACCCCTCCCCTTTTATCTTTGCTCTGGGGACCATCACAGGGTGTGCGAGCAGGTTAGGGATTTTAAAGCTTTGGACAGAAATTGGTAGTGAAGGCTATTTCAGTTGAAGAACCCCACATATCCCCAGCCACAAAAGGAGGAACAGATGGGGGGAAGCGCCCCACCTTTCTATTGGGTGATAAAAGGTCCCCCCTTCCAACACATTTGATTACAGTACGAGAGAACCCCAAAGAAAATGGAAGGGGAAAACAGTTACCATGACGAGAGTGCTCAACCTCCTTGCCACATATGGCCCGAAGTTCCCCAAGTTTTTTGATGATGAGGACGGGATTTACAGGGAAGAAGCTGAAGCTGCAGCCCATTTTGGGAAACAAACCCCCGGATGATTGCGGGGTGTACTGGAGGGCCAAGCACGACAAAAATCATTTAAGGATGGAGGAAGTGGAAAACCCCCCAGAAAATTTTTCAGCCCCTTCAACAATAGGGGGGGGGAAAAAATGGGGTCTCCATGGCAATAGATTTTTAAAAGAGACAGTAGGGCCTGGGGAAAAGGGTTTTTTTGAATATGTTTTTCCTTGAACTTTTATGGAAAAGAAAACCCACTAAGGCTGCCCCCTGTCCCCGGGCTGTCTGTGATTTTTCAAAAAGGGCCCCACCCATTCCCCTTTAGAGACATAAAGTTTTGAGGGAAAAAACCCCAGAGTTTTTCCCCAAGATGCTGTCACGGGGCCACGTGATGGGGGGGGGTGGAGACATGAAGAAAAGGAGCAACGCCTGCCCCCCCTGATTCTACCCCGTAGGGGCCCGATCGCCACCTGAGCCCGAAATGCTCCCATAAAGCTGGAACTGTGGAAAACCTCACAAGCCTCAGCAAGCCAACAGACCCTGACCATCACGTCAGAGAGAACCAAAGGAGAGGATACCAATGGCAGGCTCAAACAGCAGAAAAAAAACCCCTTTCCCACACCACCCCAACCCAAAAAACTTTTTAAAAACACCGTTCCAACACCGGGAAACGGGGGTCGGGAAAGGAAAGCCTACGGGGAACATGTGACGGCCCCTCACCATCAAGGGAAGGAAAGTGGTCCCTTCTAGACAGGGAAGCGAAGTACACAGCACGGAATTGGGCGCCAAGTTTTCTGAGGATTGAGATGAGAAGAGCCAGTCACCCTAGGGCAGTAAAGGGGCTGAGGTGGCAAAAATTTGGTCTTCTCAAAAGGAGGGGGCAAAAACAATGAGGGGGGGGAAAAGAGCTACCCCTAGGTGCCCCGCTGTTCCTGGGGGCTTTTTGGGAACAGTGGAGACGGGGGGAACCGGGAGGAGACTGGGTGAAGCAGGGGAAAAGGACGTTCTGTCCAGTAGAGTGGCAGTTGCATTAGGTGCCTGCTAAAAGGTTGTGGGCTTTTCACCCCAAGTCAGGGACACTGGAATGTGGTGAAAAGGCCCGCGACAATGAAGTAAGCCGGAATAGGGCCCCACATCTCCGGGGCCTTTCCTAAAGCGGGATGATTTTAAAGCAACAAGCCAAATCACGCGGGGGATCAACGAGCTGGTCATCTCTTCCCCCTGATTGACCTTTGCCCCCCCCCGCCAGTGCCATCCCCACAGTTGGGGGCACCTACAACAACGCCACTGCGGAGTGCTGTCCGACATAGGAACCCTTTCATGCATGACAACGACGGGATACAAGAAGCCATCTTCCCCCATCTGAAGACAATAATGCAACCCATGGGCCCCTCCCGCCTAAATGAAGTGCTGAGCACATCAAAGAGCCCCTGCCCGGGCATCCACCAAAAGCCAACCCCTACCCTGCACAGGGGCACTTGGAAGAAGGATGGAGCACCCACCTCTGGTTACTACGGCGCCTCAAAAAAAACCCATTGGGACGTCTTCCCCCTGCCCAAACCCCTGGAGCCCCTTTGACGCTTGGGGGGCGCATATTTCTACTTTGACCGGGCTTCGGGGTTCCCACCAGTTAGCCATTACCCTGATGCCCAAAAAAGAGGGCCCTTTTCACCACTCCCCCGGGCCTTTTTGAGTAACCAGGATGCCCCATCCCCGGAACGTTCCAAAACGATGGGGCGAAATTTTGGGATTATGTTTGAGTTTTGCTTGTATACCTGGACGATTTCTGGTGTATTTTAAGATTTTTGGGAAAAACTCCGGGGCATTGATCAGTCCCCCAAGGTTTTGATCCCGGCCCTGAACTAAAGGGTGGAGAATGCAAGTTCGCAGTCCCAAGTATCTATGAGCACCCCCATTTTGAAAAGGTGGATGGAAGATGGCAAGGTTGAAGTTGTGGGGACGGCCCCCCTGGGAACCTCTGGTTCCGCAGCTTTCTTGGCTTTGCGAGCTCTCCCAAAGGGTTTCCCCAAAACCCCTTTCCCCAGGAAAAGGGGGGGCCTTGTGATGGTACCCAAAGGCCACCCCCAACTAGAGAAAAGGTGGTTTCTTGGGTGGGGGACCAACGCCACCAGACAGCTTCGACTCCCTGAAGGAAAAGCCCTGACTTGGGCCCCCGTCCGGGGCTTTTTTTATTTTTTTTTTTTATTTTTTTTTTTTTTTTTTTATATCGAGAATGGAATAAGCATTGGTTTTTTTTAAAACCGCCCCCGTGGTATGGGGTTTTGTAAATTTTTGTCTTGTTCCCCACCAGCACAAAAGGGCCCTACTCTTTCGAAAAGGGGAACGGTTTTAACGGTCCCTTTCGTGACTTTACGCACCATTCATCCTAGAGTTATGCCAGCTATGAGGTTTGGGTGCCACCCTCCCTCAAACCGACAGGTAAATGAAAGATCATTGTGGGAGCCGTTATGGGGCCCCCCAAGGGAGGCAATAAGACGAATTCCAACGAAGGGGAAAATTTGGCGATAGTGGGCATGGAAACGTTCAGGGACTATTTCGGGGGTCCCGTTTCAATTTTCACTGACAAAAACCCCTTGGGCCCACTTCCGCACGGAAACCCGGGGATAGGGACAAGGGGGGTGCGAATGCGCAGTTCAACTTCGATTCCTAAAGACCAGGAAGGCTAAACCTGCGAGTCCCCGACTTCCCACCAATCTAAAGCTCCTCATACTCCACTGTGTGCCCCTTTAACTTCCCCATGGCACAAGAATGATGGTCAGAACAGAAAGAGTCGGCAGAACCATTGTCCAAACCCATCCCCAAAGCGCCAGAAACCCCCTTAAGGATTGAAATCCCATTCAAAACCCCTTTGTCTCCACGAAAAGCCGCCTATTTCCCTTTCCGGACCTTGGGCCCCTTAAGACCCTCCCACGGAAAGAACGCGACCTCGAACCTTTGCAAAACACACCCCTGCCTTTTCCTAAACGGGGTGTTTTGCTTGGCAAATACGGGCCCACAGCAAGGGACCCTAGAGCAGGTCGTACCAAAAGCGCCTCAGCCCCGCGCCTTGCTCATGATAACCGATGACCCAGGACTAACCACACCTTGGTCAATATCAAAGAGTTATGGCCAGGTATGCCCAAGACGTCAAACTCAGGGGCCCTGATTTTGGGCAAGCTGGGCCACTCCCCCTTTGGGTAAACACCCCCTTTGGATCCCCTGGCCTCAAAACCATAAGACCCGGGCGATCGATTTCCCCCAAAGCGGGACCGGGAAGCAACGGGGGAAAAAAACGCCCATGAGACAGACGTTTGCAAAGTTCCCCAAGCCGTCCCGCGAGAAACCAAAAACGGAATTTTCCAGGATCCTGACCAGCGAGTGGGTTTTCCGCACTATGGGGTCCCAAAAGGGAGGATCCAAAGGACCAAGTAGAGACTTTGATCACCCCTGTTTAGAAGATTGCCAAACGTACAACATCAAGAGGTCGCATACTACCCAAAACCCCCGGGGGAAAGGCCGTGTGGGCGGTTATGCCCCACAACCTCTGTGAAATTTCCCCGGGGAATAAAAAATAATAATTAATAATAATAAAAATGTATGGGATTTATATAGCGCGAATCTTGTAAAGCAACAAATCCAAAGGGGCCAAAAGGGAAAACCAAGGGTTTTCACACCCCCAATTTTCAGGTACCTGACCCCCATGCCCCCAGGCTTTTCCTTTTTACCTTGTGCACCTGCCCATTGATGTTTGGGTTGATACCCCACCTGGCCGGGGGGCCCCACTAACCCCCAAAGGGGGCCCCCGAAAAAGACCCGGGAAATTCCCCAAAAAGGGGTAAAAGCCCCGACCATGGGGGTGTCAAATGGGAACAGTTTTCCCCCCAAAAGGGGGGGACAAAAAGGACGTGGGGAATTGCCGGGGGCATCCCTTTACGGGGAACCATGGAGGAAAACCTCAAATTGACAACCCGGGTTTGACCCGTTTTAACCCGGAAAAACATTGCAAAATCTTCGCTTCGGAGAACTGTTTAAAAGGGCCCCTAAGAAAAAACACGCGACCGTTAAACCCCCCCGTTACCTTTTTCCTAAAAAATTTTTAAAAAAAAAAAAAACCTACAACGGCGGGGGTTAAAAATTTGGCATTATTTTTAAAAAAAAAAAAAATTAAAAAAAAAACCCAAAACCCCTTTTATGGGTCCCAAATGGGTGGGAAGGGAAATGAACAAAAAAAATTGCCAAAGACCCCGGGGGCCCGGGACCAAAAAGTGGCTTACACGGCAAATGAAAAAAAATTTTTTTGGGGGGAAAAAAACTTATAACACTGGGGCCCCAAAAAAAAATTTTGAACCTTTTTCCCAAAAATGAAAATTTCCGGGCCCCAGAGAAAGTGACAATTAGGAACCTTTTGGCCCCCAAAAAAGGAAAAATTTAAAAATGGTGGCCCACCAAAAAGTGAAACTTTTGAAACCCGTGGGCCCCCAAAAAAACAAATTTCCTTGGCCCAAAAAAAGGGGCATGAAACGTGTGGACCAAAAATAAAAATTTCATGTTGGGACGAGAAAGGAAATTTTAAAATTTTTTTGGCCCCCAAAGGTGAAAAAGAACCTGTGTTTTTGGCCCCCCCCCCCCCCAATTTTTACTTTTTCCCCCAAAAGGGGAATAAAGCCCCCTTGTGTAAAAAGATCAAATTTTGAATTTTGAAAAAGGGTTTTTTTAAAAAGGGAAAAAATAATTTTTTCCTTTTAAATTTTTAAAAGCTTTTTATTAGGGGAAATTTTTGGGGGTTTCTTTCGTGGGCCCTTTTTGACTGAAATTTTTAAAATTCTTGTTGAAAAGGGGAAAAATTTAAAAGAGCCTTTTGAAAAAAATTTTTTTAAAAATTTGAAAATTCCTCAACCCCAAAATAATAAAATTTAAATTAAAAAAAGGGTTTCCCCCCCACGTTTTCATAAAAAAAGAAAGGTGAGGACTCCTATGTAACCCCTTTTTATTTGTCAGAAAAAGTTTAAATCAAAATTTTTTTTAAAATTTTTTAAAAATAGAGTTAAAAAACCTGATATAACAGTCCAAAATACGCAAGAAGGGGGGGAAAAATTTAATTTAAAAAAAAAAAATGGTTTTGCCCCCCCTTTTAAAGTTATGCCCCTTTTTTCCCCCGAAATAAAATGTAAAGGGCCCCTTTTTGTTTGAAGATAAGGCAAAATTTCCTTTATTATTTTTTTTAAATTTTTTTTTTTTTTTAAAAATGGGGCTGGAAAACAAGGAAAAAGTGTTCTTCCCAAAAAGCACAAGTTGACCTAACCCCTTTAATCCTTTGGAAAAAGGGAAAAGGGGGGGGGAAGTAGGGAAAAGTGGGGTTCTACTGTCCCAAAAAAATTTTTTTTTAAAGTTGGATGCCCCCCCTTTTTAAAAATCAAAAAAGGAAACCCAAAAACCTGCCCCGTTTTTGCCTTCTAATTACCCCCACCAATGCTGTCCCCCCTTTTTTTTCCCCCCCCCAAAAACCCCCCCCCGGGGGCCCCCCCTTTTTTTAATTTTTTTAAAATCCCTTTTACCCCCCGAAGTAGTATAAAATGGATTTGGTGGCTCCTCTTTTTTCCCCCCGTTAAATTTTTTTTTGCTAATTTTGCTAGTGTTTTTTTATGAACATTCTTCCCCGGATTTCCCCCTTTTGTTTGCCTTAAAAATTCCTTATTTGTTTGTTTTTTACTTTAAAAGTGCCGTTTGCCCATTTTGGGGTTTTATTTTGTTCTTGTTTTGTATTCAGCTTGGGCCCCAAAAAAAAAGGGGTTTTTTTAAAAAAAAAATTTTTTAGGGGGGTCGTTGAAATTTTTTAAATTTTCCCTTTTCTTGGCCTTTTATTAAGTACACTTTAAAGGGCCGAATCAAAAACCCAAATTTTAAAGGGAAATTTAAATTTTTGAAAAATTTCCCTTTTTTTTTTTTTTTTTTTTTTGGGGGGAAACCAAATTTTCATTTTTTTTTTGGTTTTTTTTTTGCATTTAATTAATAAAACCCCGATGACCGAAAAGAATTTTTCCCCCTTAAATCGTTGGGGGGGTTTTTTTTTTAACCCGGGCTTCATGCCCCGCAATTTTAAAACCACAAAAAGACCCCTTTTAAAAACAGTTTGAAAAATATTCCCAGAGGGTTCCCTTTTTTGGGCTTTATGAAATACCCCCCCTTCTTCCCCCAAAAAAAAGATTAAAAAGTATCATGAAACACTTTTTAATTTTTTCTTGTTTTTTTTTAACCCGTTTGACATTTAAAACCTTTTTTTAGTTTTATTTAAAAACCCCCAAAAATGACATTTTTTTTTTTTGCTGGTCAAAAAAAAAAAAAGAAAAAAATTAAAAACAAAAAAACCACAAATAATAAGAAAAAAAAAGGGATATTCATTTCCTCCCCTGGGTGGAAAAAAAAAAAATTTTTTTTTTCCAAAACCCAAAAAACTTTTTTTACTAAAAAAAAAGAAAAACCAAAGAGCTTAACCCCAAAAAACAGAAAATGAAAATCAGATGGGCTTACACCCCCAAAAACAGATAAGGAAAGTCAAATACCCAAAAACCCCCAAAAAAACTAAGATAAAACACAAGAGCTTACACCCCAACAACAGAAAAAACAGCCATCAGAACTTAAACCCCAACAAAAAAAGAACATTAGCCTAAGGGCTTCAAACACCAAAACAAAGTGACAGCCTCAGAAGTTACACCCCCAAAAAATAAACAAAAATTTTTTTTTCATTTCTTAACCCCCAAAAATGAAAAGTTTTCATCGTGGTTTTAAAAAAAATAAAGGGTTTCTTTAATGAGCCCCAAAAAAAGCCCAAAATCTTATCTTTAGTCCCCAACCCAAAAAAGGGACCGATGGGGGGGGGGGGGAAAAAAACAATTTCTATCAGGAACTTCCCCCCAGCTAAAAATTTGATCAGATTCTTTCCCCCAAAAAAGGGAAATTTAGTGGGGTTACCCCCAAAAAAAAATTTTTCAGACGTTTTAAACCCCAAAACAGCTAGAAACATTGCCAAGGATTTTTCCCCAAAAAAGACCAAAAAACATTCCGATGCCTTAAAACCCCCAAAAAAACCCAAAAAAATTTCCCAAAAGGTTTAAAAAACCCCCAACGGTCGCCCAGAACACCCCCCCTTTTTTTCTCATATCCCCCCCCTTTGGGGGGGGAAAAAAAAAACCCCCGGGGGAAAAAAAGGTTTTTGCGTGAACTTTGGGAACAAATCAAAATTTTTTCCTTAAATTTTGGGGCAGTTTTTTCCTGAAATTTTGGGGTTTTTCCCCGGGGGGGAAAACCTGCCCCGGGGCCCCCCCCCCCTTTTTTCTTTTTTGTTTGCAGTAAATTTTTTTTCCCTCAGGGTTTTTTAAAAATTTTGCCCTATTTTTTGGGGGCTTTTCCCCTAAATTTATTTTAAAAAAGGGGGGTTTTTTTTTTCTAAAAGACTGCCCCCCACCCCGTTAAAAGGTGGGGAAAATTTTGGAAAGGGTACCGGCCCCCCCCCAAATTTTTTTTTTCAGCCCTTTTTTGGGCCCATTTTGGGCCCCCCCTTCCATTGGGGTTTTTTCGTGTGGATCCATTGGTCCCATTCTCGACCCCTTTTTGGGGGTTTTCCCCTTTTTAGTTGGGGGTCCCCTATGTTTTCAAAAGGTTAAAAGAGGGAACCCTGTCATTTTTTCCCCTTTTTGAATGGGGGAAGGGGGGCCGGGCCCGCCCCTTTTTTTTAAAATTTTTTTTTCTTTCCTCCAAAAGCCCAAAATTTTTGGCTTTTTTTTGTGAGTTCCTTTTTTTAAGGGTTCCATTTTATTCCCACAGGATGTTGAATTATTTTTGGTTTTTTTTGGGGGAAAATTTTTCTTTTCCCAAGGGGAGTTTTTTTTTCATTGTGCCATCTTTACTTTGACTGTGTGTGCCCCCCCGTGATTTTGGGCCCCTGTTTTTAAAACCCCTCCCCCGTTGGGGTATGTAAAATTTTGGGGGCCCCGTTGTTACAAAAACTTTTTTTTTTAAACCTACCCCAAAGCTAGCTTGTTTAATTTGGCTTGCTTTTTTTTTCCCCCGGGGGGGTTCTTTCCCGCCCATGGGCAATGTCATCGGAAAACCGAAAGTTGTTGGGGGGTCTGCGCAAGGGAGAGGGTAGAGGGAAGTCATGGGGGGGCTCTCTCATAATTTTTTCCAAGAACAGTTTAAACAGGAGGGAGAAAGGCATCCTTGTCGCCCCCAACTGTGGTTTTGAAGTAGTTCCGCCCTATTTTTCAAAAGGACTGCACTCCCTCGGTGTTGTAGAGTGCTTAAAGGTTTGCACTGTCCTTTTTAATGCCAAACATTCCGAGGCCCGCACGGCCTTCGGCCATACTCGTCAAAAGCCTTCTTGAAGTCGATAAAGTTGGGGAGGGGTTTTGATGTTTTGGGGTTTTTTCCACGGGGGGAAAAAAATTTAAAAACGTTCGATTTTTTCCCCTAACCCAGCTTTTCCCTCTGAAAGGTTTTCTGCCCCCTTCTTGAGTATTCAAAATAATTTTGAGCATGATCTTGGGCGTGGCTGATGAGGCTGATTGTTCAAAATTTTTGGCATTGGCGAAAATTCCCCTTCTTGGGCGGGGGTATATGAGTGATTGTGCCATTTGTTGGCCCTGTTTTGTCTCCCAAATCTTCTGACAGATGCGTAACATTGTGAGACTGTTTCCCACCATGCTTGAGCACCTGCGGCTATTGTCTGCCCCCGGGACTTTCCCTAGGGTAAGCTGGGAGGGTTTCTTCCACTTCTTCCCTCATATGGGTAATGCGAGGGTGCTCTTGATGTTTTTGCTTTTTTTTCTTTTATCTCTTGTGGTTGTATTGGGAGTGTACATTTCTTGAAAATATTCAGACCACCTGTTCAAGCAGCTGGCTTTCTGTGGGGAGGTTTCCGGAGCTGTCTTAAATACTGATGATTTGGTTTGAAGTGGTTTTGTGAGTTTCTTCAGGGTGTCGTATGTTTTTTACTTTTCCCCCACTTTATGCTTTTTTTCGATCTCATCACATTGATCACGATCCACTTCTCTCGGGCCTTTAACATTGACTTTTTCACGGATTGTTGGCCTTCGTTTCTTTAGGTTGGGAAGACCGGGAAACGCAGAGGCCAAGATGTCGGGGTAGCCCAGGGCTGGTGTTTTTTCCTCTACCCCGAGTACCCCCCTCTGCTTTTTTCCTCGGACCCCTCATTAAGGTTTTTGGTGAGGTCATTGATGTCATTTTCCAGGGGGTTTAATCCGCAAAAGTCCGCCAAGTTTACTTGGAAATTCCTCGAATCTGGATCTTTCATTTTTGTCCACGTCAAATTTTGATACGGGGGTTTGCAGGCTGTTTGTTTTCTTCATTTTCATTTGAATACCGCACAAAAGGGTCGGGGTCGCTGCCTATGTCACCCCAGGGTAGTTTTTGTTCGGGCCTTGTTGAGTGGATTTGAAGCGCCGGGAAAGGGGGTAAGGAAAAGGAGTCCCAAAACCTATAAGGCGTAGGGAGCGAGGCGTCAGAGCCCTCATTTCTCTAGGGGCCACTTTTTTAGGGGGCGCCCATCCCCCTCCCCCGCTGTTTTACCTTCCCTACCCTAAAGAGGGGGGTACCATTTAAGCTGGGTGAACTGGGGAACTGTACTGAACCCAAGGGCGCGCAAGGGTCACCATCCAATGGTAACCATGCCGACGCTGCTTAACTTGCGGGGGGAAAGCGAGTGCCCCGACCACTGGGCTACCCGCCGTGGTTTTAAGAAAAATCTATTTGGTTGGGGATTTTGTCGTTTGGCCAGGCCGGGTTGTCCTCCTTGAATGCTTGTGGGATAGAGGGTTTGCAATGGTAAGTCGTGGGTGCAGGAAAACTAGAACGTACCCCCTGTCTTTGGGTCTCCCCAGTTCCAAACTGCCCAACGCCCGGGCCCCGTTGGTTGAAAGAGTCAGCCCTTTTTTGGCGTTAAAATCCCCTTGGATAAATTTGATGTCCTTTTTGGGTATTTTCATAATGGTCTTTAAGATTTTCAAAAAATTCTTCTCTTTTTCTTTGCAGGGTCAGGATGGGCTAGTTTGTATGATGTGATGTTTTTGGGTTTGGGCCCCCCCCGGATCTGATAACCCTGCTGGAACCCGGTGTACAGCTGTAATGCCCCCACTACCCCTTTTCTGACAAAAATCCCACCCCCTGTTGGTGATGTTTCTCTTGTCCCGAAAGATTTTGTTCCCTTTTTTCAGTCAAAAACAGACTAAACAAAACTATCTATCAGTAGCTTACCCCCCATCAAAAGACAAAGGGAAACAGTTATCTACAGATGACTTACCCCCCAACAACAAATAAGATGACAGTTACCCATCAATGACTTACATCCCAACAACAGACAAAGATGACATTAGCCATCAGATGAGCTTACACCCCCAACACAACAAAGATGACAGCCATCAATGGCTTACACCCCAAACAACAACTAAGAGACATTACCACCGATGACTTACCCCCAACAACAGACTAAATGACAGTTTCTATCAGATGATTTACCCCCCCAACAACAGCAAAGATGACATTTAATCTATCAATGAGTTACCCCCAACAACAACAAAGATGACAGCGATCAGATGACTTAAACCCCAACAACAGACAAAATGACAGTTATCTTTCAGATGAGCTTATCCCCCCAAAACAACTAAGATGCAGTTTTTCTATCGATACTTACACCCCAACAACAGCTAAGATACAGTTACATCAATGATTTAACCCCCAAAAACAGACTAAGATGACAGTAGCCATCAGTGAGCTTAATCCCAAAAAACAGACAAGATGACAGTTACCCACCAATAGCTTACACCCCAACCCCCTACGGGACTAAAAAAGATGGAACATTATCATCAGATGAGCTTACACCCCAACAAAGTTAAGTGAATTATCTATCAGACACCTAACAATAGCTACGATGACAGTATCTTCAATAGCTTCACCCCCCCAAACAATAAGTACTTTACTATAAATGGTTTACACTCCAACAATAGACTAAGATGACATTTTACCATCAATGACTTAAAAACCCCAAACCCAAAAACTAAGATGACAGTCATCTATCAAGAGCTTACACCCCAAAAACGACTAAGTGACAGTATCTATCAATGGCTTACACCCCAACAACAGACTTTACGACCGGGACGTAGAATACTTTACAACAACTGAAAAGGGGCATACCCCAGAACCAAAGAAAGACATCTTCATTTCGGGGTGATCAAATAAAAAAATAGGAGAGTGATAGCAAAAATTGGAAAGGGGGATATGGGCAAAACTGCCCCCCTCGACCAATAAAAATAGGCTTGGGGCCTTTTATAATTTGCCAATTGCAACAACCTAAAAGAGAAATTACTTTTACCCCAACAAACCATCAGTTGAGGGACTGGCTCACCCCCAAGAGAGTTTCCACAATAAAATAGACTACTTATGGTAAAATGAGCTTTCAATCAAGTGTAAATATTGGAAACCCGTTTCCAGGAGAAATGATGATTTTGGATGAGATGTTTAACGCTCCCTTTTTTTTTTTTTATGAGAATTACCAAAGCAGGGAAAATTTTAAGGATATATTCAATCTTGACAAACAAAAGGACCAAATCAAGCAAAAACTTAAAACAATGGAGGAAGAAAATTTGCCCCACTCTTCGTTCTGGACAACCAGGACCCGATGTGATCCCTTTTATCAGCACTTTAACACTGCAATGACTAAACACAACGATATCCTTGGAAAAAACACCGCCCAGTAAAAAGCCCTGATACAGAAAATAATCAACCTGTGCGCAAATGCAGAGAACTGAAGAAAATGAAGGAGGGGGCGAAGGTGCAAAGCTATACAGAAAAAGCCAATCAACAATTTAAAAGGCATGAGAAAAGCAAAGGGATGGATTGAAGAACAAGCAAAGGTAGAAAAACCTGCGGATAAAAACTGCAAAAAAACCTTGCAAAAGACCTGACAACTAAAAAACAAGGAGAACCACACCACCCAAGACAAAAAAGGGAAGTTTCTCAAGAAGATCAAATTTTTTAAAAGAGGTGACAGGGACTGCTCCAAATTTGTACACCACAACAACGGGAGACTTCAGGTGTAAGTATCCCTCCCCCCAACCAAACAACGCAACGAACCCCCCCCTATGGGAAGAAGCTGAAAGTGCGAAAGAACGCTAAAAAGAGGGAATCAACAGGAGTGACAACATTCCTCAGAACGGGTCCGGCAGGAGAGGGGCCATGAAGAGGTGTTACTCTCCATCTGCAATCAGATCTGACAGACAGTGAAGCGCCAACACATTGGACACATCCTTGATTTTTCTTCAAAAGAAAGGAAACTTACAGCTGTGCCAAAACTACCACAGCCGATCAGCCACCCAAGCAAAATCATGTTCAGAATCCCCCCTAAACAGAAAAAAGCCCAAGCTGAAGAACATCAAAAAAGAGCAGGCAGGTTTCAAACAGGACGGGCACAACCAACACATTGTTAAACCTTAGAATACACCGCACACCCAACAGATCTTTTTACACATCTTTGTGACTTTAAAAAAGGGGCTTGGCAGGTCTGGGATGCAGCCTTTTTGGGGGAACCGGGCGTATAAAATCATTTGCAAAACCCGATCAAGCCCCAGAGTGACTCTAAACAAAGGGAAACCCGTGCAGTCTACTATGACAGCAAAATAGGGGAGTGGTCCTGAAAACAAAAAAAAAAAAAAAAAAAAAAAAAAAAAAAAAAAAAAAAAAAAAAAAAAAAAACAAAAAAAACACGTTTTCCAAGAATTTTGGGCCCCCAGTGGAGACGACAAAAGCTTGGGTCAACATAAAAAAAACCCTTAAGAGCCTGTCACATATGGCATGCAAGAGTACAAGAAAACCCAGCTGATGACAAAAAGTGGGAATGGGCCAGTGACATAATTTAGACAACAAGAAAATTTAGTCCCTCCACAGCTTCAAATATTGGGATATAGTATCGGATGAAGGACAAAAACCGAAATTTTCTCCAGGATAGCCCGACCGCTAATATCACTCAGAGTGAAAACTTAAATTTTTGCCCAACCCCGCTGCAACGAGTGCTGAAACCTCTGGAAGACAAAAAACTCGCCTCAGCTTCAAAGGTCAGACTGATGCGTTCCCCAAACCCGTCCATATTTTTTTTCCACGCGAAACGTAAAACTTAACAGCAATATTGAAAAAAGGGTACAGGAATGGAGATGAGTGCTTTCGCAAAACTCCTGGGTATCTCATACAAATATCACATCACTAATGAGGAAGTGAAAAGTGGGCAACGCATTTAACTCATATCCCGCAGCATCCTTCGCACACTCACCTACTCTCCACTCAAACCAAGGCCAAAACAAAGTTAAGCTCCCTCCTCTACAAAGGGGTTTATTAAATTAATTCCCTCCCCTCTACAAAGGGATTTTTTAAATATAAATTTTGATGTTTAATTTTATACCTGATCAAAATAATCCTCACATTTAAAATCATATTTCAAGGATGGGGGGACAACTTCATCAATGCAAAACAAAGGAAAAAAAAATTTTGTTCAAGTTTAAACAGCCTCCTTATCCTTTTGGGTGTGGGCCTAATACCCGGGAAAATTCACAAAAAAAAAGTTTGTAGTTAGGGAATTCTTCTTTTTTCATGCAAGTTTCCCCCTGTTAAGGCAGAGGCTCAAGATTCTTTTGGTTACTTCTTGGTTTCCCAAAATTTACGTTAAGTTTTCACCAGTGCCGACTCCCCTACCCCTAAAAAAACTTTCGGATGGACTTAAAACCGAGGCCCCCTGTGGAACGCACGCAGAACACTTTCGCACACTTTTAAAACCCCTTCCCTTTCGGAAAAAATTTGGGGATTAGTGCCGGGGGAAAGGTGAAAAAATTAACAAAATGCATACCCGGGTAGGGAATGGAAAAGGTCCCAAAACCCATATTAAGGTCTAGGGGGGGCAAGGGGTCAAGACCCCCTTTCCCAGGCCCGCGTATTTAAGGCGGCACCCCTCTCCCTCCCTCGCTGCTTTTCCCTTCCTACCCCCAAGAGGGGAGGTACCCCCTTTACAGCTGGGGAAATGGGGGGAATTACTGAAGCCAAGGCGCGAAAACGGTCCCCATCCATTGGTAACCACCCCCGACGCTGCTTTTGGCTGGGAGAAAACGATGCTCCCCACTGAGCTACCTGTCCCCAGGACTGGACGTAAAAAAGCACAGAGTGCTTTTTCCATTATCCCCGAAATAAAAGAATTTTTTAAAAAATTAAATTAAATTTTTAATTAAGTTTACTCACCCAGTATTTCCCATGGGGGTCCCTTCCTTGAAGGTCACCCCCTGTAAATTATTACACTTTTCCCTTTTCTCATCTCTTTTTTCCATCCGTAGGGTTTTCCTTTTTTTATCATTTCCCCTTTTTTTGTTTCTTTCTTTTTTTTCTTTTTTTTTCTTTTTGTTTTTTTTTCTTTTCACTTTTTATTTTTTTCCTTGTTTCATTTAAATTTTAACTTGATAAGTTTAATGTCAGACAAAAATTTGCTTATTCCTTTTTGTTCCCCCAGCCTGGCTGAATGGGGGAATTCAGGATGGGTCCCCGACCTGCCCTGGGCCAAAGGCAAAATGTTGAATTTTGTTTTTTTTTTAAAAAATAACAGGGTGAGTGCCCTTAAAAAAATTTTTCCAAACATACCAAGTAGTGATGAGGTACCCATCTAGAGTGTAATCCCATCACCACTAAAACAAAAACACCCACGAAATTAGAGAAAGGGATTATCCTTTACTGTTAAAAAAATATTTTATAGCTATAACAACTTTGGGCCCCTTTTCAACAAAAACAAATATTACAAGACCCACACTCCATACTTGTGTTGATTCAACATTTGGCACATGACAGAAGGCCAGAATTTAAAATGCCATGGTCTTTTTAAAAAGCTCCCACTCCAGTGAAAAGACTGAAACGAAATGTTTGGGCCGTCACACGAAATCTGGACGGCCAAGACTGTCATACACGAAGAGTACAAGGTGAGAGTCGAAAGGCAGACAGAGAAAAAGGGCGGGAAGACAACATCAAGAGTGGGGCTGGGCTGGCCGGAACGAATTGTCGGAAAACAGAGGACCGCGGGGAAAGGGGGAAGCTGGGTTCAAAAAACTTTACTAGTACCCCCATAGATGGGGAAAGGGATAGGTAGTTTGGGTAAAGGGGAAAAAAATTGGGTTGCCTGCCTTTTAAAGCCTTTGGTTTGAAAATTTGAAAATGGGATAGAGCAAAAGAAAAAAAAACGGGAAGTGTTTTTAAAGGAAAATTGGGAAGCTTCAGGAAGGGTGATAAGTGGGAGACAAAAATCACGAGGGAGGGGGATAGATGGGCAGGACGCAGTGAAGTCCTCAGGGGGAATGGACACCAGTAACAAGAGGACATTAAAAGAAAATTCACCTCCAAAAGACGGAGCGGGCATACAAGTGTACGACCCACACGAGAGGAAGACCACGAAAAGGAACAGTTTACCCAAAAACTCCAGGGAAAAAGTGGTGGGTGCAACAAGAACATCATCACATCATGGGCGACTTTAAAAGCAAAAGGGGAAATGACAACACTGGATACGAAAAGGGAAAAGGGTACTCAAGCTTGGGAGCAGAACGACAATGGAGAGAACTGTGAGTGTTTAGCCAGTGTATGGACTATTATCACAGGAACTCTATTTCCCCACAAAAAAAAATTCACAAAACAACATGGAATCAGCGGAAAAGGGGGAGTGAAAAACCAAATTGACCACCATGATCGCGGGCATGGAGACATCGGGACAAGACTGCCGGGCCGAGGGGACAGATGCCAACACGACCATCCTGGTTTAAACGAAGATTAAGAACACTCAGCCACACAGGAACAAAAAAAAACCAAACAAGACTGACGTTGAACGCTGAAGGACGAAGATCTAAGGAAAAGTTCTGCAACGCAGTGAACCCAAACTCGAAAAGAAAAGAACGAATCTGAAGATGTAGAGGAGGGGTGGGGCATCAGAAGAACCCTACATCAAATCAGCAAAGAGGGCTTTGGTACAGAAAGGGGGAGAGCAAGAGGGATCAGTAGAACGCTGGAAGCGATCGATGAGAGGAAGCGCATCAAGATCAGAATCAACAGTACCAAGGATACAGACAAATGAAGGAAAAAAACAAGGAAAAAAACAAGGGGTGAAAAGAAGGTACGAGAACAAGAGGAGTTTGGGTGCAGAAAAAGCAAGAGAGGCAGAACGCAGCAGAGAATGGAGACAGAAAAACTGTAAGCATTGTGAAAAAGCTCACCAAAAAAAGCCTAGACCAGCCCCGCATGAAGAATAAGGGAAAGGGGGCTGCTAAGAATCAAGAGGCCAGGCTGGAAGATGGAGAGAACACTTCCCTGAAGTTCTTAACAGGGGGCACCGAATGAACCAACAAGAGACCGGGGGGGGGTGGAGGAACTAACATCTCAGCAAAAACCAACCCTCAAGGAAATCAGGAAAACAATGAAGACCCCCAGGAAAAGGAAAAAAACCAGGAGCAGACCAGATCACAAAAAGATGTAAAAACAACATTGAACAAACCGGGAGGAACTGAAATGGACCTTTGACCTCGTCTGGGAAAAAAGGGGACAGTACCAACACATGACGAAAGGACTCATATGCAAGATTTCCAAAGAAAGGAAATCTTCAGGAGGGTGGAAACTGGCGGGGATTACACTACCACCCTTGGCCAGTAAGGTGCTCGGCAAAATCCTCATCAACAGAATACAAGATGGAGTAGAGCCCATCCTCAAAAAGGAACAAGCTGGATTTCGAAAGGTGAGGGGAACTGTCGGCCAAATATTTATACTCAGGAACATTTTGGAACAAGTCAACGAATGGAACGCCACACTGTACATTCACTTCATCGCCTTTGAAAAGGCCTTTGACTCCATACACCGAGACAGTCACTGGATCATCATGCATCAGTATGGAATCCCACAGAAACTCATCCAGATGGTCAAGACAATGTACGAGGACTTTGAGTGCTCCGTCATTGTTTACAACGAAACAACAGACTGGTTCCCAGTGATTACCGGGGTGAAACAGGGATGCTGCATGTCAGGACTCCTCTTCCTTCTCGTGATAGACTGGGTGATGAGAAGAACAGTGGAAGGCGAGAGAACTGGGATAAGATGGAAATATGTTAGAAGACCTTGACTTTGCAGACATCGCCTTTCTTTCATCAACCATGAACCATCTACAGCACAAAACTAAAAGACTGGAAGACAACGCAGCAAAGGTTGGACTGAAGGGAAACAGAATGCAAAGCCATGAAAGTAAACAGCAGGAACACGACGGTCTGAAGATTGGAGACCAGGAAGTTAAAGGGGTAGAGAACTTCACCTATCTCGGAGCAAACGTCACTAAAGACGGAGGAGGAACAGCAGACGTCAAGAAGAGAGTAGCACTGGCCAGTGCGCAGATGAAACGACTATCCAACATCTGGCAACGGGAGACATCAGCAGAAAAACCAAAGAAACCTTTTCAAAACCCTTGTTTTGTCAGTTCTTCTCTACGAATGTGAGACCGGGAAAATTAACAAAAGGGGAGAAGAAGAGAAATAGACATTTTCCAAACCAAATGTCTGAGGAGGATCTTCAAGATCCGATGGTAAGAACACATTTCCAAAACAAGACAGTCTTGGAAATAGCAGGAGCAGAAAAAATTCAGGCCATGAGATTAGACGACGGAGATGGAACTGAATCGGACATGTCCTAAGAAAGGACAGGAGTGACGACTGTGCTGTTCCCCTCGGATGGACACCTGAAGGGAGAAGGAAAAGGAGACCCCCCAAAACAACAGGGCAAGGAATGGTAGAGGTAAAGCGGAACGGCGCAGGCTGGAGCACGTGGAAACGCCGCACGACGCACAGCTGCAGACAGTGGAAAACCAGTGGAGGAATGATGTTCGAGCCTTGTATGCCTCCTGGCACAGAGAGAATTAGGGTTAGGGTAAGGTTTTGAAGAGGGGCACATTAGACACATCATCATCATCATCATTAGCCATTACACCCAGCGGTGTGTAGGCAGCAACAAAGCGCTTCCACTCCTGCCTATTCTGGGCCAACCTAGTCACTGATTGCTGCAGAGTGCTGCATGGCCTTCATCTCACTTTCTACAGTTCTTCTCCACGTTGCTTTTGGTCTTCCTTTCTTTCTCCTTCCTTCTGGGGTCCAGTGCAATGCTGTTCTTGCAATTGACTGTGGGTCTCTTCGGAGGATGTGCCAATCCACTTCCCCGTCTTCTGGTGATGATGGTTCCCATGTTTCTTCCCTGCATCTCCGTAGTAGGTCTTCATTGGAGATCTTCTCTGGCCAAAAGATCCGGAGAATTCTTCGCAGGCATATGGTGTGGAAGGATCGAAGTTTGGTAAGATCCACTTCCGTCATCCTCCAGCACTCAGAACCGTATAGGAGCGTAGACACAACACTGCTCTGGTATAGCTTCGCTTGGTGTTGGTGCGTACTGAGTTGATCTCCAGATTTTTGTTCATCCCCCAAAAACACATTCCTGGCCTTGCCCAGTCTGTTGTGGATGTCTTCTTTTGTGCCCCCCTCTGGTTTGATGATGCTGCCAAGGTAGTGAACTTGTCTGTCTGGCGCAGGTCAGTTCCATTCACTTTCACAGGGGCTGGTTGTGTTCACATTGAGCGACATTGTCTCCGTTTTCTTGGTGCTAATACGAAGCCCCACTTGCTGTCCAAATGTTTGGAGTCTGCTGGTCTTCTCCTGGAATATGTTGGTTTGGGGTGTGGGACAGCAGCGCCAGGTCATCCGCAAAGTCAAGGCGTCTAGTGTTGAGAACAGGCTCCCGCGAATCCCCCTTGGGGGGTCTTCTGTCGTCTTCCTCATCACCCAATCGATGGCCAGATTGAAGAGAACTGCTGACATCACACATCCCTGTTTACTCCAGTCTTGACTTCGAAAATAGTGTTGCTATGGCCCACAGAGCATCTGAAGTTGTCATAGAAGCTTTTGACAAGGTGTACCAGTTTTTGATGGGATGCCATGTGTCGAAGGATACTCCAAGGCTGTCTCTGTGTATGCTGTCAAAAGCCCTTTTTGAAGTCCACAAAGTTCACATACAGTTGTCTTTGCCACTCTGTGCACTGTTCGATGATGTTTCTGAGCGTGAATATCTGGTCTGTTTATCCTCGTTGCTTCCTGAACCCTGCTTGTTCCTTCCTCAAAGCATCGTCCACAGCGTCTGATATTCTTTTGATGATGACCCCTTGGCCAGTATCTTTCTGGCACAGACAAGAGTGATTCCCCCAGTTGTTGCAGTCGCTCAGGGTTCCTTTCTTGGGGATTTTGACTATCACTCCCTTGGTCCAGTCATCAGGTACTTCTCGTTCTTCCATGCAAGCTGTGAACAGTGGTTGCAGTATGTCAGCTGCTAGTTCAGAATCTGCCTTGAACAGTTCGGGACCAAGGTTGTCCTGGCCTGGTGACTTGCCAAATTTTTGAGGGTCTTGATGGCAGCCACTATCTCTTCCTTTGTTGGGGGGTTGACGTCAATGTCCAAGTCTTTTGTAGCTTCTGGGATGTCGGCTGTCTCGTCAGGTGGTGGTCGGTTGAGAACTTCCTGGAAGTGTTCAGCCCATCTTTCTTCTTTCTCTTTCCTGTTGTCAACAGTTTCCCTTGTCTGTCCCTGATTGGTCCCCCCGCGCTCCCTTAAATTTGTTGCATACTTTCTTGGTGATTTTGTAGACTCTTCCCTGGCTCTCCTTGGGCCGCCGCCTCTTCTGCCTCAGCTGCCAGCTGGTCCATGGCTTCTCTCTTGTCACGGCGTGCGAGTCTCTTCACTTTCCTGTGTGCCTCTCTGTATAACTCTTCCTGCCTCTCTCGTAGCGTGGAGACTTTACTTGCAGAAGTCTCTTCTTGGTCTCTCTCCTTTCTTTGATGGCATTGAGGGTCTCTTGTTGGATCAGTCATTGTTGGTCTTCTTCTTTTGATGGCCGATGTTGTCCTTGCTGCTCTCAGTGTACAGTTTACAGATTTTGCTTCCATGTCGTATCTATGTCATGCTTTTCTGTCATGTTCTGCAGGATGTGGAATCTGTTCCTCAGATCGTTTACAAATGCAGACTTTACGTTGGTGTCTCTCAATCGCTGGGTATCAAATCGCGCTTGAGTGGTTGGTCTTGTGTTCTTCTTCAGTTTCATCTGGATGTGTGCTGTCACCAGGTGATGATAGCTCCCGACATCCGCACTTCGCTTGGTTCTCACATCCAGGAGAGATCGTCTCCACTTACCA
This sequence comes from Rapana venosa, assembly GCA_028751875.1. Lineage (NCBI taxonomy): Eukaryota > Metazoa > Mollusca > Gastropoda > Neogastropoda > Muricidae > Rapana > Rapana venosa. The sequence continues at coordinate 33,165,687 of CM054135.1, read as the reverse complement.
TTGATCATCAGATGGTCAATCTGGTTCATATCTCTCCCATTCGGCGACGCCCAAGTCAGCTTGTGCGTGAGTAGGGTCCCTCCTATCACTAAGTTGTTCATGGCGCAGAACTCCACAAGTCTCTCTCCGTTGTCATTTCTGTTCCCCACCCCGTGTTTTCCCATGACTCTCTCATAGTCGGTGTTGTCACTTCTGACCTTGGCATTTAGGTCCCCCATGATGACAATGAGGTCATGGCGTGGGGCTTTCTCTGTCTCTGTCTGCAGCTGGTGGTAAAAGTCATCTTTGCTCTCATTGCTGCTGTTGTTGGTTGGTGCGTAGCACTGGATGATGGTGATGTTTTATGTGTCTTCCCTTCAGTCTCCGCACTCATTAGTCTGCTGTTTATGGGGTTCCACTCCATAAGGCATCGCTCAACGCCTTTTTTGAGGATGATGGCAACTCCTTCGTGGTGCTGGTCGTCATCTCTCCCAGAGTAGAGGACGGTTTCTCCAGTGGGGGTTCTCACCCCTCCAAATCCAGTCCATCTACTCTCGCTTACTCCTAGGACATGAGGTTGAATCTTCTCATCTCTAATGTTACCTGTGCCAGCTTGCCCGTCTTATACATCGTCCCCACGTTCCAATGTCCTAGTTGATCTTGGTTTTGGTGGTGTTCAGGTCTTCCCTATCCTGCTGGTAGCTTCCTCTCGGCTTTGGCTGTCAGCATTCTTACGAGTCTCACTGGACCCGGGGTCCTTCGCACGCAAAAGTATAAGTATTCTTTGTTGCTGTTTCTGTAACTGCTCTTTTTTTACGAGACAGGGTTGTTAGCCCTGTGCCCAACCCCCAACCTGGAGGAAGGGTTCCACCTTAGTCGCCTCTTACGACATGCCTGGTTGGAGAGCAGGGATCCTATTCTTGCAATGCTCACTTGTAAGCATACCCCGGGAGTCCCACGGGGGACATTAGACACAGACACATTATTCAGCTTGAAATGCATGTAAGCTAATGCTGGAATGATAGAGAATGCAGATCCGCAAAATAAGCTTGTTTTGAATTATGTCCTAAACAGGAATGTGACGGAGAATATGGAAGGTCAGTCTAAAAACTAATGTCGCTCTTTGCCTTCCTTTTGAATGCCAGTATACTTCTCAAGAGCAAAAATAACTGTTTGTGGTGTCTATTTAGCTCAAATGTCTCACTGTCAATAGACAGTTCGAAAGCAGTTAAGTGATATCATCAATTTCTCTTAGCAAGGACGAGTTGAGTGTAATGCTGCTGTGGACCTTCCATATGTATTTTGTTAAATATAAGTAGATACTGTAAAGAGAGGCAAACAGAGATTATGACAACTTATGTGACTGAATGTTTTCCACGAGATTATAATTATACAGCAGTATCCTGCCTTTGCATGAGTGTATATGCATATCAGCAACTTTCTTGAGTTGAATCGAAACAGTTGGCAAATTGTTCACAAAAATGACTTACTTGACTTATGCCTCTTGGTTCCTTGGGGAACATAGGGCTGCAACAACACCCCTCCAACGAACTCGGATTTGGGAGATCCTCTTCAGCTCGGCCCATGTCATTCCGGCTGCCTTCGTTTCTTCGTCAACACTTCTGCGCCAGGTCTGCTTTGGTCGACCAACTTTCCGCTTCCAGTCAACGGCCTGTCTGGTGACATTTGACGCAGGCTTGCGGAGTGTATGGCCGATCCATCCCCACTTCCTTTGTTTAATGATGGACTCGATTGGGGTTTGTCTGGTCCTGTCCCACAGTTGTTTGTTGGATATGACTTCCGGCCACCTGATGTTGAGGATGTACCTGAGGCATTTGTTGGTAAAAGACTGGAGTTTGTGGGTGTTGGTTTTTGTTACCCGCCAGGTTTCTGAGCCATAAAGTAGGACCGATTTGACATTGGTGTTGTAGATCCGAAGCTTATTTTGAAATGAGAGGGCTGTTGACCTCCAAATTGGCCGAAGGGTGTTGAAGGCGTGACGGGCTTTGTTGATTCGGCACTTGATGTCTTCATTTGTTCCCCCATCTTTACTGATGACACTGCCCAGGTAAATAAACTTGGTGACTTCTGTGATGGTTTCTTGCTGCAGTCGCACTGGGTCATGTGTTTTGTTGTTCACCCTCATGATCTCCGTCTTCCCGATGTTGATTTGGAGGCCAGTCTTTTCAGCTTCGTCAGCAACACGACATTCTCTTGTGCGTCTTGTTGCCTGTGGTAGAGAAGGGTGATGTCGCCTGCGAAGTCCAGGTCTTCCAGCTGCTTCATGAGGGTCCACTGTATGCTGGTTCTCCTGCCTGCTGTGGCTTGCCGCATTATCCAGTCAACCACCAACAGGAAGATGGTTGGCGACAACAGACAGCCCTGACGAACACCGGTCTGTACGAAGGCTTCCGTCAGTTTCCCTTCATGGATGACTTGACAGGTGGCATCTTCATATAGCTGCTGGATGATGGTGATGAACTTTGGTGGAGAGCCATAGTGATGCATCAGTTTCCAAATGACATCTCTGTCGAGGCTGTCAAATGCCTTCTGGAAGTCGACAAACACTGAATATAGGGGGGTATGCCACTCCAGGGACTGCTCAATGATGATGCGCATTGTAGCGATTTGATCTGTGCATGATCTGTCTTGCCTAAAGCCTGCCTGTTCATCCCGAAGTGTCTTGTCCAGTGCTGTCTTCAGTCTGTCTACCATGATCCTTGTCAGTACTTTCCCTGGGATGGACAGTAGCATGATTCCTCTCCAGTTGTTGCAGGAGGACAGGTCCCCTTTCTTTGGCAGCTTTACGAGATGGCCTTTCTTCCAGTCTTCTGGTACACTCTCTTGCTCCCAGATCTTGTATAGGAGTGGGTATAAGAGATAGGGTAAAAGCCGAGTCAAGCTCAACCACTTACTGTTTATCCAAAACCAGGCAACTTTTGGCCCGATTCGGCTTCGCCTCATCGGACCAAAAACTTGCATAGTTTTATATAAAAACTAAGCAGTTTACCTTGACTCGGCTTTTACCCTATCTCTCTACTAAAACTGAAAGTAATACTAATTTATTTCTAATGAGCAAACAAATAAAATTATGGGAATTTATGCTAAACAATATCTTGTCAAGAACTAATACAAAAATACTATAAAAAAAACTAATACTTCTTCTTTATTATTTGATTTATGCTATGCTGTGCTGAATTTTTTATTAAAGAAAAAAAAATGCAAAACCTTCTCGTACCCAGGCTCCCTTAAGGA